>OX451741.1:385193707-386395092 GCA_948472305.1 Vicia faba
TAGGACTTTTGAAGGTTGTAACATGGCCATGGTTCGTGGTTTAAGAAACAAAGGATATAAGGCTCAAAATTTATTTATCCCACACCATTCTCCTTGATGTTCTCCAATCCTAAGTTCAATTAATCTAACAGATGCGTTCAATCTGTAAAATAATTTTCATAGTCGTAGTGATGGTGATAAGCATTGGTAAAGATCCAAGCTCCGATGAATTGGTAAGATCCAAAAATTAATGAGAAGCCTTGATGATACTTGAGGTAGCGGTCACAAGATTGTTCTCCAATTTATTTGTTTTCAATCCTTTATTTTTGCATGGACCAATTCTTTTGAATTTTGGTCTATCGGGATACCCTAACTTTTTTCTAAGTCAATTTTTTATTTTCTTTGACTTAGCGGGCTTTCTCCTTTTGAATTTATTTTTGCCTTTTTTTATTTGTGATTTCCATCTTAGCTTTATAAGCATGACTTAATTTTTTCCTCAATCTTGATTGATGTACTGAGGAGGAAGACATTGTAGACTTTATCTTTGTTGGTTCCCCAATCTTAGATAATACACATAGGAAGAAGATGTCATGGACTTTATCTTCATTGATTCCTCAATCTTGGATGATGAATGCGAGGAAAAGGATGTGCTAGAACCTCTTACTTAGACGGACTAATTCTCCTGAGATTTGAATGCACCATTGAATTAATTGAAATCTACTCTGCCCCTGGTTAAAATTAAGGGTTTTTTAGAAAACAAAACTCCAACTCTTGGCTCAAAGGGGTTAACTACGGATTAACTCCTTATTTCTCTATTGTTTAGGAATTGAAACAATGTTTTACATCGTTAGTTGGGTCTTAGATTGAAAGCATACGTCATCCAAATTTAGTTATTTAGTTTACATCATTCTCCCTCAAAGTTTGTTAAAGTTGAAAAATGAAAATGGAAAAGAAGAGTGAAAATGAAAAGTCGTTGATTATTTATGCAAAGTGATAGAATAGTGAATACAAATGGATTGATTTAAAAAACATGCATGATTATTTATTTGAATCACTAGTCAAAAGATAGAAATTTACACCAAATACAACTTAGAAATATAGAAATTAAAATTTAAAATTGATAAAGTCTAATGATCATATGGAAGATCTTCTTTGTTGATCCTCTTGACTTTAGGAGAGCTTCTGGATATTCTTGGACTTGTCAGAGCAAGGGGGTGACCCTTGACGTTTCTTGGGCATACGTATTCTTCCAATATGGAAGTTTCTTTTGATGTGGAAGAGTCACCAATGATAGTTGCATTTGAGGAGTTATAGGCCTTTGACTTGTATGAAGAAGGATTGCCTTCTCTCCTTAACAAGATTTGCAGGACCAAGCTCACTGGTTGACTTTCTCCTTCAACAACTTATGAATTTCTTGAGTTCCGTCAAGCTTTCTTAAAGTATGCTTGGAATTTGTTCTTTGAGTATTGGATAATCTGTTAGCTGGATGATAGTTGGACAGGGGTGAAGATGGAAATGCATATGTATGAATGTACAGTATGCAAAAATATTTTTGGCTTTAAGGGTATGCAAAAAAATTTCATGGATATGCGATGCGACGCAGACGTAGTATTAAGGTAAACATAAGGGTAACCTATACGGGCTTAATGATAAACATAGAAATGAGGATACCCTACACTGACTCAGAGATTAAGATAAACATAAACTCCTTAAGGATTATGGAGAATAAAGACAAAGAGGAATCCCTACAATCTAGGAATTATAACAGAGGGACGGGAATTCCTACAAGCTAGGAATCGTGATAGACTAATTGACAGTTGAGAGGAAGATTAGACTTGAGGAAATAGCATGAAAGAGAGAACACGGTGATCGGTCAACAGACACCAAATCCCATGGCCTGATATAGGATATGTGGCATGCATCAACGAGGACGTCTTTCGTGGGAAGGTCTCATATGGGGAACAAGATCCTATAAAGGTTCTAAGGATAATGACGGACAAAAGGGGATCTCTACAGACTATGGATTATGACTAAATAGAAAATCCTACGAGCTAAACCAAAGAATACCCCTACAAGTTTAGGGTATAATAATGATAAGAGGTAACACACGTAGGTTTAAAATAATAATAGAATGTCCCTCACAAGAACGCTTTCTATGAAGGATTGGATGACAATAGTTTCCTTAGTACGCAGGTTCCTAATTTCGACCTACAGATGTTATACCCTCCCCATAAGGTGGTTTCATTAAGGGTATCATGGATAACACTAGAGGGAAAGGCACACGGGCCTCCCTTAAGAGGAGCCTCATTGTAGACCGAACTTTTCGTCTCTAAGACGGTACAAGGTCTCACCATGAGGTTTTGGTTTAGAATTATACAAATAGTCACATGTTTCATTCCAAAGTCCTATCTCCAAGAGGATACCTATTGAAACATATTCCTTTTTTGAAATTCCACGGACTTTAAGAGAAGTCATCACAAAAACTCACAGGGATGATACATCCCCTTTGGCCAATAGATGAACCTTGTTTCTAACAGTTTGAATTATTCGAAATTAAAATCCCACCACAAATAAAATATGATAATGAAAATAATATAAAAATAAATAAATAGACCAAATACATAAATAAAATAAGCAAATATAGAAAAACATCAAAAACAGAAAACCTAACAAAAACGCTAAACCAAAAAAGGAGAGGCTTCTAAACTCTAGGGTTGAGTCCCCAACAGAGTTTCCAGCTGTAATAACCGGCAAAAAATATAGAGTCACCATCATTAATTTTTATCCTAAGACGAAAATATAACGGAATAACCTCAATTGATGATACAAAGATTCTAAGTTCTTGACTCACTTTAGACGAAGGGAAGCTGTTAGACACCCTTCATCTACCTTGTTCACAAGGATACTAGGGTTTAGGTTTAAGGTTTAGGAATAAGGTTTTAATTTTTTAGTTAAGGGAACTCACATTGGTTTTTATGCCGCGTGCCTACGTATCCTCTTATGAGGAATCAAAGTCCCAATTCGTAGTTCAAAGTGTTTGGTTAGTTTTTTTTATGAATTGTGAAAATATTTTGAATTAATCCTTGAACCAAGTCTAAGTTTAAAATAGCGGAATCGTAGATGCAGTCGCAGTTAATATAAAATAGATTCACAATCCTTTTTTAAAATATCTTGATTTTATTATGTTAGTAGAAAAATGGTTAGCATTTGTTTAGTTAGCTATTTTAGAGTATGTTATGCCATATGTAAAAAAATAAATTTAAATGAGAAAAAGATTTAATGCAATTAAGAAATAGAATTAGTGTTTTAGAAAATATTTTATTAATAAATAACTATTTTTCCTAAATATTAAAAATATATTAAGTATTTTTGATAAAATATGTAATAATTATTTATTAATATTCAAAATTTTAATTTAATGCAAATTGCTAAAAATTTGATATATTCTAATTAAATTAAGAAAATAGAATATGTTAATTAAAGAATTAAATTAACAAATTAATTAATTAAAAGAGGAGTGTAAAGTTAAATCTAGAGTGTATTTTGTTATTCAAAAGAAACTAAAGTTATTTATTTAGATTTTTGTAGTTTTCTATTATTTATTTTTTGTGTTTTTAATAATGAATAAACATTAAGATAAAAAAAGTTCTTTTTTTTAATACTAATAATATGAAGAAAAGTTAAAGTTAGAAAATAGAATTTTTAGGTTTAGAAAAAATGAGTTTTTTTATACTAATAATAATAAAAAAGCTTAAGGTTAAAAAAATTTATTTTTAGAATTAGAGAAAATGTTTTTTTTTTTAAAAAGGTAAAAAATAATAATAATAAAAAAATACGAATATCAAAAACCATAAACAAAACAAAAAACATTCAAACAATCAAATCAAAACTTAAACAAGAACAAATTCTAATCTACACCAAATATAATATTCATACACATGTTTAAAGATATAAAAAAAATACCAACATGGAATGCCGTGATCAAATTAAGTTGCTCTCTTCATCCTTCTTTTTCTTTTCTTGGTGTTTTTCTCCTTTCTCCTTCGGTTCAAGATTCCCCTTTTTTCCTTAGGTACAAGATCCCTCTTTTTTAGATTTATGATGGAATGAAGACCTTAGGTTTAGTTGTTGTTGTTCTTTGATGTGAAGAGCAACAACTTTTAAGAGAACTCTAGTGAATTCTTCATCTGTAAATGATTATTGATTCTCTAAATGGTTGCTGATGGAAAAATTTTAGGTGTTCTGTTCAAAATCCTACAATTAACCAAAAGAGTTGCGTAGAAAGAATGTTTGTGAGAGAAAGATAGAAAATTGTTGATGAGAAAGTATGGTGAAGAGAGTCACTCTTTTCCCTCACTTCATTACCCGCTAGGCACTTGTACTTATTCAAAATAAAAATGCCGCTTAGAAATTTTGAAGGGTGATAAATATTTGTAATTCAAGAAATAAAAATAATCTAAAGTAAACTATTATATATATATATATATATATATATATATATATATATATATATATATATATATATATATATATATATATATATATATATATATATATATATATATATATATATATATATATATATATATATATATATATATATATATATATATATATATATATATATATATATATATATATATATATATATAAGCAAAATAAACCAAACTTTTTATAAAACTCAAGTTTGAAATAATTTGATGGTTAGAAATGGGCGGGCAAATTTGGGGTATGACACACAACAAAATGGTGTTGAGGAGCGAAAGAAATGTATTTTAGATTAGTTGACAAGATCAATGCTCAATAATTATGGTCTACTAAAATATTTTTTGGGCCGATGCTATTGCCACAACATGTCATGTTTTAAATAGGATACTTATTCGCCCTATCTTAGACAAAACATCATATGAGCTTTTAAAAGGTAGAAAAGCAAATTTATCTCATATTTGTATCTTTGGATGTAAATACTTTGTCTTAAATAATGGAAAGGATAACCTTGGGAAATTTGACGCGAAAGCTGATGAAGATATCTTTCTTGGATACTCCCAATTTAGTAAAACATATAGAGTTTATAATAAGAGATTTCTTATTGTTGAATAGTCGGTTCGTGTTACCTTTGAGGAGTCTTGCCCGAATAGTGTTGGGAAAAGTACTACTTTTCATGGTGTAGGTGCATCTACAGAAGACATACTCAAGGAAAGTGAACAAGAAATTGATCAACCTAAAGTGGTGAAGCTTGAGGAGGAAGAATATTACAACCAAGAAAAGGAGAATGATGAAAGTCACAAATAAGATGATGGTCTACCATTGGAGTGGAGAACCTCCAAAGATCATCCGATTTATGACATTCTTAGTGACATCACAAAAGTGGTAACAATGTAATCAAATATAAGTAATTTCTATTATTAAAATGCGTTTGCAACACAAGTTGAACCTAAAAATGATAAAGATGCCTTACTTGATGAGCATTGGCTTATGACCATGCAAGAAAAATTGAGTCAATTTGAAAGAAATGACGTTTGGGACCTTGTTCCTCGTCGAAGAGATCATCAAGTTATAGGCACTAGATGAGTTTTTAGGAATAAACTTGACGAACATGGTGTGATAACAAGGAATAAGGCCCGACTAGTAGCTCAAGGGTATAACCAAGAGGAAGGCATTGATTATGAGGATACGTATGCTCTGGTTTCCTGACTCGAGGCTATACGTCTTTTACTAGCATAAGCATGTTCCAAGAACTTCATACTATATCAAATGGACGTGAAAAGTGCATTACTTAACAAATACATAAATTAAAAGGTGTATGTTTCACAACCTCCCGGTTTTGAAAATCACGAGTATCCTAATCATAATTTAAAGCTAAAATGTGTTATGTATGGTCTTAAACAATCCCCAAGGGCATGGTATGACCGACTTATCAAGTTCTTGCTTGATTAAGGATATTCGAGAGGGAAGGTAGACACTACTCTGTTTATTAAACGTCAAGGAAAACATATTTTACTTGTTCAAATTTATGTTGATGATATCATTTTTCGATCAACTAACATACATCTTGTCAAGGAGTTCTCTAAGCGTATGCAGAGAGAGTTTGAAATGAGTCTCATGAGGGAGTTGAACTACTTTCTCAGACTTCAAATAAAGCAACTCGGGGAAAGAGCATTTGTATGTCAAACCAAATATCATCTCAAATTACTAAAAAGATTCAGCATGGACGATGCAAAGGAAATTGACACTCGTATGGCAACAAATGGAAATTTTGATATAGATGAAAAGGGTAAGGATGTAGACGTCAATAAATATAGAGGTATGTGTTATACCCCAATTTTTGCCTCTAAGATCTCTCATCATCTCATATCATCACAATACATACAGATCACACATTAGGGTTTATTCTCTCTTTCTACTTTATCCTATCTTTAAGTTTTCTCTTGAGAGATCACTAAGCACTTTGGTTTGTGTATCTTATACATATATTCTTTAAACTAATTTCAAGATATGTATATATGTTTCTTTGAATGTTCATATTGTAGGTGATCACAATTGCATTCATTTCACCATCTAATATAGGTTTTGAGGGGTGGTTCTTAATCAAATGGTTCTCTAATGGATTGCAAGATCTAAAGCTTCAAGGATATATCTATGATATCAAATATTTGTGGGTCAAAAATCTCCCTCATTTTATTTAGGTCAATATCTCTTTAAAGTTAGTGAAGGCATTCATCAAGATTCTTAGGTTCATGTGTTTATTTGAATGCTTTCTTCAACATGTTTCATTGAGACTTAAGCTCCATATTTGATTGGGCTTCAATAAAACATAATTGCAAGGTCTCTTACGATTCATCATGCCTATTTTGCCAAGAAAGCCCAAAAAGATTCAAGGTTGATTCAACAAGTTTGACCTAATTGAGCAAATACTAGATTCAGTGATCACAATTGCATGACTCTCTCAATTTTAAACATTTTAAGTTGGTTATTTTTGCTATGGATTTTTATCATTATCAACAACAACCTATCTTAAGATGACAAGATCCAATTGTGCAAGAAAAATCATCAAAATTTAAAGGGGGTTTCAAGTCATTTTGACACTCTCTGAGCTAGGGTTTGTTGACTTCTAAGGACCATATCTTTCTCATTGTTTTAGATTTTTTATTGGTTCCAAAGTTATGATTCTCTTTAAAGGGTCCTTAACAAAGTCTCTTTAGAAATATAAGGCTAATTTTGAATGAAAGATCACTAATAGTTGAGAAAGATTACAAGTCTTTTGTGATTTTCCCCAAATTTGTTCATCATCTACCAAAGACCATAACTCTTTCAATTTTTAGAAATTTTGAGTGATCTCAATTCCATAATTTAATTCAAGAGGTCTACTTCATGTCATCTTTAGATATCAAGATCAAATTTTGAGTAGAGGGTCATTTAATTTTGAATAACATTATATGTCATTTTGAAGTTCATCACTTAGAATTTTTTTAAGTACAAAATATTTGTGTGTTTTTCACAAATTCTAAGGGACATAAATTTCAGCTCAATTATCCAAATGGAGTATTTCTTGGCACATTGTAAAGATTGTGAATTTTTATTTCAAATGCTTCAAGAATTATGCCCTAAAGCCTCTTGAGTTGTGTGCACCATGGATTCAAAGTTGGCACCATGCAACTGATTTTGTCAAAACAATTAGATTGCAAATTGGTTAATGTGACCATTAATCACAAAATTGTTGCACATTTTTACTTCTAATCATGCTTAACAATCTTCCAGAAGTGATTAGCACCTTAAAACACAAGTTTTGGCTTATTTTTGAGCAAATATGAGTCACACTTTTCATGCTTGCAACTTCACATGAATTCTCTTAAAATCTCATCATATCACATGCTTGAGCATTCCATTTGCTCAACAATAAATAGAGGATGATATCCCACTCATTTGACAAGCTTTAGAGAGCCAGAGAATCTTTGTTGAACTCCCTCTATAACTCTCAATTCTTCAACTTCGAATTTGGTTTTAAGGCATCTTTCAATCCAATTTCGTTGCTAATTCTTCATCCTTGAACTTTCCTGAAGCTAATAGAAGAAGAAACAAGCCTTGAGGTGTCCTAAATTGTGCTAGCCAAGTCCAGTTTCATAGCAAATTCATCTGACTTCATTCAGGTAGTTTAAGGCACCAAATCTTCTAACTCAAATTAATGGAGTGGTTTATGATGTCCACTGATGCTTGCTATTAACTCAATTTTTATGAATTAATGCATTTGATGCTTCTAATTTTGATTTCAAAATTTTCAAAACTCTCTGGTTTTTTCCAAATCGAGTAAGTTGTATTTTATATAAAATTTTTGTGAGGTTAGGGTTAGGATTGTCTTGAAGAGACGAATTAAATTATACCACTATGAGTTTATGATTTTTCCATTTGAAGAAATTCACAAAAAAGCCAACGTGCAGGGGTCTGGAGGTTGAAGACAACCTACATGTCGTTCTTCAAGCAATGATGGCGTGACATTTATTTTAATTCCATTGGCCCAGTTTTAATTGATTGTGTGTGTTTCTCTCTAAGGTCCATATCAAGCACCACGCGCCAGGTCCTTTGGATCTTTTTACTAACGCATTTTGACTATGATCAAATGGTCCACATTATTTTGACATTATTTTTATTTTCTGATTTTTTAATTTAAACTTCAAAAATTCATTAAAAAAATTCATTCCAGCTTCTAAAATTCTGAAAAAATTCTCAAAAATACTTTTGATTTTTCTCTTTCTGATTCTTATTTTTTCACAATTTTATTTTATGATTTGGTATTTTTATGGGTTTTTACTTTATTTGAATGGTTTTAATTGTTTAAAAATATTTTTCTTGATTTTTAAACTTTGGAAAAAATATGGAAGGATCTAATGACCATTTGACAAATATTGGTGACCTCATTTTATTTTTATGTCTGATTTTACTATTTTTTACAATTCTTAGTTTATTTTGCTTATTTCTTTAAATTTAAAAAAATAGTTTATGACTTTAAAAAATTCTGAAATTTTTTGTCAACACATATTGACTCATGTTTGACTTCTGACTAGTTTTTTTTAGGATTTTCATTTAATGTTTTAATATACTTTGTATATTTTACCAATTATTTATCTTTTATTAATCATTTAAATATTGTTTTATTGAGTATTATTTTATTATTTTTGTTTAGTCCTGATTTGGGTGTTATTTTGGGACAAGTTCCTCAACCTCATTGGATCTTGGGTGTTGATAGGTTGAAAAATCAAATCTACCCAAATGGATGAATGATGTGGATGATATTTGAAACCCTAATTTCATCTGATACATCCCCTCCCTCTTCATCTTATCCCTTTCTTACTTGTGTTACATGTTGTAGGAGAATGATCTACCTATCATTTCTCTAATATGTGGTACATATATTGTTATTGACCGACCTCAAAATGGGTGTGACTTTTATATAAGTCCACTTATTATTGCTTAAGATAACGCTAAATTTGTCTCGATTCGAAAAATGATCATTCGTAGCCCAAACCTATGTTTGCAAGCCCAAGTATATTTAATTTGAAACCGTTGATCCTATAACCTTGAGGTTCATTGTTAGGAGGCTTTGATCTTATCAATCCTCTAATGAATTTTCATGAATCTTGGTCTAAGTGAATCATTTAAACATCAGTGATCATATATGCTTGCCTTGAGTGCTTGAAATGAATGATATACTTGACAAAAAAGCAAATGAAACTTCTTGTTGAGAAGCTTTGATTTTATCAATCTTATAATGAGTTTTCAAATGCAAGTTTCAAGATGGTCATTCAACTAACCTCTAACTTCTAATTCACTAACAAGTTAACTTTACGTTGTGCTTTTACTTCATGCCCTTTATTTTATGCCTTTACTTTTATGCACAATTTACTTTAGCGTTTACATTTCATGCTATTTTCATCTTTTCTCACTCGAGCATTTATCTTTATGTCATTTTATCTTTGCTCATCTGAACATTTATCTTTATGTTTTTTTATCACTTAAGCTTTCTTTTCTTTTTGAAGACACTTAATAACCAACTTGAACATTAAAAGCCTTAAGGTTACTTGGACTATTTGGTTACTATCCTTGGCATTATGGAGTTGTGAACCTTTTTGGACTTAGGATTAGAAGCCTTAATACTTTGGGACCTCATGACTCTGTTGTTATTTTGTCTGAAGTTCTTGGGGTTTACTCCAAAACATTGGGTTGATTTTTTTGTGTGCAGGTTATTCTGATTATATGCCTTGTCCATGATTGAGAATTCCTCTATATACAGCTGTTACTCAACTCAATTTTTGTGAATAATTAATTCATTTGAAGTTTGGTATTTCTCAGAGGTTTAGTATTTTTGCTTGCTTGGTTTCAATCCAAAGAATGGGAATTCTACATTGACTTCATATGTCAAGTGTTAGCTTCTTGTTGGTTAAATCGTTCTTTTCCTTGGCTTTTACCTTATGCTTTAGGATAGTCCCTTCATCTCCTCCCATCTTCTTTAATTTCAAAAATATTCTCCCTTATTTTCAAAACTCTTCTTGTTTTTCTAACTTGATCCGCTTTCATAATACACTTGACTTAGGTTCATGCATTTTTAAAAATCTTTTCTTAATCAAACTTTAATCAATTTAATCATACTTTGACATTTTTTGTGAGAATACTAATAATCAATTAACCTCATTCAAACTATTTTTCCACTTTGGCTTTTTACTTTAAAACTTTTCTAAAAAAGATTAGACTCTTGTTGATTCTTATAGTCATGCGAGCTACTATACTTCTATGATATGTAGTGAAGTGAGATATTTTCCACTTGGGTGTTGAGTGAGACTTTTTTGATTTTAAAATCCAAGTTATATCCTCCACTTTGAGATGATGCAAATTCTCCTTTCTCATAATCGTGGGTAATAAGTATGTTTTCCACCCGGATATGACGATGATGTCTCTTCTCTTAAAATTAACTAACACGCGTGTGTTTTAAAAATTTTGAGGTGACCTACGAGTACCCTGATCCCCTATTTCATAAAAGGTGGTACGTAGGAACTAAAGGTTCACAACCGCACCGGGTGAAAAAATTGTAAAAAATACTACTCTTCTCACCTCCACCATTTATTTTTGTATACACCTTTTATAGGAAAAACACACAAGTTTTCAAAGAGGTTTGTACGGAGTACCATAAATGTTTACGGTGCTAATACCTTCCATTTGCATAACCAACCCCCTACCTATATTCTCTCCCCCTTTTTTGGGTTTATTCGCTCTTTTCCCATTCCTCTAGAAACAATAAAGCGCAGTGGCGATTTTTACTCGATCTGTGCAAGTTAAGTCAATCCAACGACTTAGTCTCAACATTTCTACCGCCACAGTATGATTGGATCTCTTCTATATCTTACAGTATCTAGGCCCAATATCATGTTTAGCGTTTGCATGTGTGCCTGATATCAATTGGCTCCCAAGGAATCAGCCTTAAAAGCGGTTAAGCGTATTTTTAGATAACTCATTGGTACTTTTAAGTTTGGGCTTTGGTATTCCAATGGAAGAAAATGTATCTTGGTTGGTTACTCTATTTCTGACTTTGTCGGTTCTAAATCAGATATGAAAAGTACTAGTGTCACTTGTCACATGTTTTCAAATTCCTTGGTTAGTTGGCATAGTAAAAAGCAAGTTTTTGTAGCTTTGTCAACGACCAAGGCAGAATGCGTGGCAGTCGGTAGTTGTTGTGCCTAAATTTTGTGGCTTAAGCAACAATTACTTGATTTTGACATTTAAATTTTGCATATTCCTATCATGTGCGACAACACTAGTAAAATTAATCTAACCAAGAATACGGTGCTACATTCTCGCACTAAACATATTGAGATACGTCACCATTCCCTTCGCGATCACATTGAAAAAATGGATGTTGTGTTCGAGCATGTTGATAGTAAAAATCAACTTGTCGTTATTTTCACTAAACCTCTTGCAACCTAAACGTTTTTCAATATACATGGGGAATTTGGGATCATTGATATCTCCAATGTTGCTTAGTCTTTATTATGTTTCTTGCACTTTATACTTTTACTCTAACCCTTTGTTCGAGTATTTTACATCTTGTGAGTGCAACTTCCGTTTCATCAAGGGTGAGGTAATGTTGTATCAAATTTCTTCTTGAAAGTAAGACTTTTCTTAATGCATGGTTTTTGGTTTGTTAAAAATTCTTGCTATGCTCTCAAATGATGAAAACCATGAACGTTCATTTCCAAAAAATTTAATTGACAATCATTGTGTGTTTTCAATGTATATTTTTATAATGAATTCATGTATTAATTCTTTCTCATTTGCATAAGTTATTTCTTGTTTGCACAAGCATGCATTGGTATTATTATTTCTCGCATCCGTGCATGAGTTGAATGTATGCATGTTATGAGCATATACGGTTCTTGCTATAGTTGTGTCACATGTTATGACAACATTTTCAATTTAGATTGAGTGGTGAAATTTTTGTCGCCATGCTAGGCACATACATGTGCAACACCAGGAGTTCTATTGTGTTGTGTTACATAATCGTGACGCAAAATAAGAACTTGAAAAGTTTGATCTTGCATCACATTCATTACTTTCATGCATTACATTACATGTTTGGTAATGTTTTATGCTGGTTATTTATCATTTTGCATCATTACATATATATGGGGATATATGATTGTTGCTCTCCTTTGCAAAAATACCTCTAAGTGATATATTAGTATTTGCATTGAATTATGATACTTCTCACGATTTTCTATCTTTCTTTTTGATGTTGTCAAAGGGGGATAAACATGTGCGAGATAAGTTGGGAAGCACAAAGTCAGAGGGAGCCTTCGATAACAACATGAAATACCTCGTCGCAAGTTTTTCCATCATCAAAAAGGGGGAGTATGTGAGTGCAACTTCATAATTAGATGTTTTGCATGATGTCAAAACAAGGAAAACTTAGCATTTTTGTATGTTGGACAATATCTTTATGTCATATGGTGCACCCTTGAATTAGAGGTCTTAGGAATCATTCAAAACCACCTTGAATTTGGCCAAAACATCAAAATTCATTTTCTGCACAAAAATTACTTGTATGTGCAGGCACATATGATTTTCAGGCTGGAACATGTAACTCAATAATTAATCTTGTAGCTTTTATTTGGTATATACCGACACATGCAGACTTCAGGCCGACACATTGTAAGTTTCTGTTCAATGTGTCGTTACATACGATCTTTAGGCCAACACATCTGCTTAAATATTAAAGGTTGTAGATTTTGTTTCGCATAAGTTAACACGTAAGCCTTTTAGGTAGGAACATACTGTTATTTTAGCCTTATGTGCTGGCACATCTGTATTTCCGATGGGCACATACTATTTGGTTTGGTCAATATTTGAAATTGTTTTAATTCTGAAAATTATCTCTTTGCATACAAACTTCCACAATTATAAATACAACATTCATGCATCTTTCCAACTTGATGAAACTATAAACATTTACCAACATTTATCTTCACCTTCAACCTCTAACCTATGTGTACACACTGATAAATCACACATAATCATCTTTTTCCAGGGTGCCATCTATGTAAGGTTTGATAACGTCCAACTAGGTTTTGTGTAACCGAGAATATTGGGGGTTTAATCCAGAAAAACCTAGGGTTTATACTCCAAGATCTTTGGTAGATTTGGGTGTTTTGTACAAGACTTTCAAAAGAGGATTGCGACCAAGTGAAAGCATTGAAGTTAGGGTAACCCAAAGGAGTAGCAAGAGAATGACGAATCATATTGGAAGTTCTTGTGTTCAATAGGTATAATTGATCATGAGCGAAGAGCTTTAGAGTTATGGTAACCCAAAATTGTATCAAGATCCAATAAATAAATTGGTATCTATTGTGTCTTGGTATTGATCAAGATCAAAGGAATATAATGGGTTGAATCAATAACAAACAGTTAGGGTTTATGGGATTTCTCTTGGATTACTTCTCTTGTAATACTTTTTTGCAAAGTAAGAATTCACTTCTCAATTTCAATTGAAATTGGGGGTAGACGAAGACACTTGCAAGGACGATGTGGTGAACTATTGTAACAAATACTTGTGTCACTCTCTCTCTCTCTCTCTCTCTCTCTCTCTCTCTCTCTCTCTCTCTCTCTCTCTCTCTCTCTCTCTCTGCCTCTTTACTCGTTTTCATTTTTTCATTAAGCAATTCTCTGAATTTCACTATTTAATAGATCAATTAGTAAGAATTTTTCTGTGATTGTTTTGCTTTAAATTGGTTTGTTGATTAGCTTATAATCACTTTGATTATTAGTGCTTTTTAATATAAA
Source organism: Vicia faba (assembly GCA_948472305.1). Taxonomy (NCBI): domain Eukaryota; kingdom Viridiplantae; phylum Streptophyta; class Magnoliopsida; order Fabales; family Fabaceae; genus Vicia; species Vicia faba. The sequence goes on from OX451741.1 coordinate 385,208,009, forward strand.
AAAAAATCATAGAAAAATTCTGAAAATTCGTTCGCACACCTAGTGTTCAACAAATTGCATTGTTCTATATTTTTGATTAATTACATTAGAAATAGGTTGCTAGTTAATTGTGATAAACGAGTAATAAAGTGTTGATTGTTTTAAGTTTATAAATTTCTCTTATCAACTCATTTATTCCATAAGGCTTTTTTTCATATCCGAGTTCCAATAACTAGATTCGTATAGACGACTTTTATCGATCTACACTAAAACCTTCTGCTTGCACTCTTTTCAAAAAAAATTGTAACTAATAAATTTTCTATTGGTATTTTTGGATTAATGATCTATTCACCCCCTCTAGATATGTCATTGTTGTCTAACATAGGACTTGTTGGGTTGATGCTTAGACCGCACCTAAAGTAGGTCCTCTTGAGGGAATTATTGTCTTACGATTAGTCATTCTGTCGGTAATATTTTTGAATATGGTATGTGACTCTAGGAACCTTCTTAAACTGTAGAACCACCTTATTATAGGAATCATTGTGTACCAAGTATCCAGAAGCCTTCCCATTATAAGGAACCCATACACAAATAGTTTAAATTATGTCGTAGATTCTCTTCTTGCATCGACGCATAACATCACTTTGCATTTCATTATGCATATGCATTCATCATCGTGCATGCTTTCTTACCAAAAACTAAAATACTCAATACCCTATTTCCATTCAAGCAGTTAACAAGGCAACGTGATTCCCAAAAATACTTATGAGACGCACTGTGTTTCTCGAAGAAAGATGGAGAACCTTGAACAAGGACAAGAGAAAATGAGAGGAGATATCTGTAAGCTCTAATGATCCATAGTCAAGCTCATAGAGATGCTTCAACAAGTACTGACTTCCAGAGAGAAATAACCTTAACACACTATAATATCTCAAATATCAGGTTTTATTATAGACCCACAACCTTCCCAGAGGATTCTTAGACGACGACAACGTATCTAGATGGTTTATCAAAGTACGACACAAAAGCTTTTTAAAATTCTCGTCTATAGGAACGTTATCGGGAAGCTTGGTGTTGTACCCCAAAATTTGCCCTCTCATTCTTCAAGGCCTTTCTCACAAGGATTCTCAAGGTTCAAGCTTGCACAAGTACTTTGGAATTTTCTAGTACCAAAATTAAAAGGAAACTGTCAAAAAGGGAGAAAATAGATAAAAATATGATTTTGACAAAATTTGGAGAAATACAAGTGTTCTTCGTTTCAGCTCCTTCGATTGGCCTTTTGGCCTCTTTTGATACAGGCTTTGGTTTCATCCTTCGACTGGGCGATGGCCTCTGGCACGCTGGCTTTGATTTACAAGGCAGGAGTTTCCTTCATGCCACCTTCGATTGCATCTCTGGCCTTACTGGGTTCACAATGCCATGACTGCCTATTGCAGGTTTCGTTAGGATGTCTGATGCTTGCATGCCTATACAAACTTTCCCTCCATGCTTTCCTTGACTCATAAAGTAATGACTAGTTACATACAAACTTTCATTTGAGCCACAACTTGCACGCAAAAGGCATCCCCCTTGCTAGAATGCACAAGGTACAAAGCCTCCTATAACTTCCTTCGATTCCAAGGCAAAAAGCTCCCTTTTGGTGTCCTTCGATTTGCACTTTTTTGCCTCATGTATGCCTCTTTCGAATTTGGACATTTTGCCTCCTGCATGCCTCTTTCATTTGGGCATGTGGCTCCCTTTATGCAAGTCTTTGTTTGAGCATTGACCTTTTGTGTGCTTGCTTGGAGTCACAAAGTTTAGACCTCCTCCATGCAGGCTTCGACAAGACATTGACTATGTTTGTACTAGCTTCGACTGGACAACATTTCTCTTTAGTATGCTGCATTTCCATCCTTGACAAACTTCAGCACATGATTGATGGCCTCTTCAAAGGACATATAGTGGTGGACTTGAGGGGCATACATATGAGTCCCTGTCGAAGGGTACACCTTACTAGTCCATTCGAAGGACACATTTGGCCCCTTCAAACGATGCACAAAGGTGATTCGGTCGAAAGACACTTGTTGGAGGAAAGTCAAACAATATGTTTGGAAGAAGAATCTGGTTGAAGGAGGGTCAAAATGAAAGGATGAAATATTCAAATATGCTTGCTGCCGATTTCAGGCATGGTACACTGGCCAAAACTACTGCACAGCAGTCTTGAAACACTGCCCCATTATTGCACCGAAATAGCATACAAGCACTGTCCCTCGAAGGCTACAAAGAGCAGTTTACTCAAATTGTTCAAATTATTTTGTTTTCCCTCCAAAAGCTTCAGCCAACTTTGCCTATAAATAAGAGGCCCCAACACATGTTTAGGAGAACTTTTTGGCCAGGCGAACGAATCTTCAAAAAAATTCTCAAACACCATAAAGCTCTCAAACACTTAAACACTCATCAAACACATACCCAGAATCCAAACAATTATCCCCTTAGAATCTGAAACATCCCTATACCTTGTTACCCTTCGAATCCAGTAGGAAGAACCTTACACTTGTTCTTCTCTTTCGAATCCAGTATCAAAGACATAACCCCTGGTTCCTCCCTTCGAATCCAGAAGCATTCAAGGAAACCACTTAAAGGCCCAGCACACGTTCGAGCCTCAAGCAAGGTAAGTCATTCTTCACCTTGAACCCTTCATTTCTAGCATAACATGTAAATAAGCTTCCTTTTCGTTTCAAACATGTACGTAGTGTTTGTTACCTTTTCGTTTCCACCCTTTTAGTTTGTTTTTATTGCCTCTCCTTTTGGTTTATTACAAATGCTTTAAGAACTAACCTGGCCCTGAGGTAATGATAGCATGGCCTTAGGCCATGTTGCTATTTAATATCTCAAACGAAATAAACAGGAGACAAGAGTATGAAACGAAGCCTCAGGCTTCCTCACTGACTCCAAGCCCAATCGAAGGAGGCAGAAAGGCATATTATATCTTATATTGGTTCCACTGGTCCCAATCGAAAGGCATAACATGCTGTCCCACTGGTCCCAATCGAAAGGCACAACATGCTGACCGTGAGGCCTTAGTCGAAAGTCATGCCTTCACCCTTTTCAGGCCAAATCGAAGAGAGCCAGAAAGTGCAGAATCGAAGGGTTTTCTGCCTCAATCGAAAGACCCTCATTTTTCTTGATTTTATTTTATTTTTGCCTTTATATTTTCATGCAATTCAATATGGTTGTAATAGTGTAGGATTTTATCTTTCTGCGCTTTATTACTTTTATATGATTGCTAGTAAATAGGATATGTATGGCCAGATAAAATCAACAAGTAGACAATCACTAATAAAAAAAACAAAGCATGAAAATAACACACATGCACACTTGAACCCCTAGGGTTTCAATCCACTTGATGCCTTCAAAAATGGGTCATGATATGCATGTCAAGTACTTTGGCAAAACAAAACAAAAGATCATAGTCCCTCAATGACGCTATCTGAGTTGCCTAACAAAATGATCAAGTCCCTCAAGAAAATTGCCAAAAATACTTGACACCATTGCTATCATGGTCTATACGATGACCCGCGCCTGTCCCGTAAAACATCCTAACACAAGGTTGTTCTCCAAATACAATGGTGAAACAACACTGTTAAAAGGGTTAAAAACATAAGAAAGATCTTTGAGTAAAATAGGGTAGATAACTCTTAGTTACTTGATCAAAAACTTGCAAAAACATCCTTGCTATCTTCAAAACACACTTCTCCACACAATTTCAAAACCCTACTTTCAAACATTGAAAACTTTTCAAAAGACAAAAACACCTTTGTATACATTCAAACAAGAATCATTACAAAGGTTGCCACAACGATGGCCTTTTTTCAAAACATCTTTCAAAACCACACACAAAGCACCATTTCAAACAATTTAAAAGCAAAGCAAGTGATCTAAGCAAATAACTAAGAGCCCATGGATAACCATGGATAGAAAGGGTGCTAATACCTTCCCTTTCTATAATCTACTCCCCGAACCCAAGAAAACATCTCAAAGGTCTTTCCTGTGCTTTTTGGCCTTTCCTTAGGATAAAATAAAAAGTCGGTGGCGACTCTTCCTAAACTGAAACATTTGCAAACACAAAACGCAAAATCCCAAGTCAGTTCTCCCACTGTATCACTGAACTGGTGACTCTGCTGGGGAAATATTCTAAAGGTGGAGTAACCTTAGGGCTTAGATCAGCCTTTTGCATGATTATTGTTTTCCTTGATTGCTTTACATTTTGGTTCTCTTGTTTGGACTTGAAATCCTCCACCCAGATTTGGGAAACATTCATAGATAGCAATATGTTGTGGAAACTGTGCGGGGTATACCGACATGGTTGAAGCAATAGCTATATTAGTGTGACATATTTGTGAGTACCGGTAGCCTTTGAGTCAATCAAAGAGAATATGGGGCCGCTGAGTGATGTCATTAAGCACTAATGAACTAGAACCTTACTTAACCATCTTGGCCTTTCATTAGGGGTAGTGAGATGACCGGCTTTGGTGCAGTACAAAGTTGGTAGATACTCGATACTACACTCATTGAGGGTTGTTTTCTTGGAATATTTTGGTCGCTAGTTAAGTGGCTAAACCAAAACAATGAACATAGAAAACAATCCAATGATATTTAGCTCCTTAGAACCCGGTTACTATTTATAGGAAAGGTTTTGAGCCAACTAAACTCAAGAGGGTACTTACCTATGAAACCTCATGCAAGCCTGAAACTAGGGTTTTGTGTAACTTGCTTGTACATGTGTTTGTGCATACATCATAAAAATCATAAAGCATCATATGCATCCACTAACCATTTCAAGGGTTTGGATCTTCATCTTTGTTCTTGTTTTGTAGGTCATGGAATCTCTTCGCAGGAAAAAAATTCAAGTCAACCTTGTGAGAATCCCTCCTCAACTCAAGGAGCTTACATCCAGAATTCCAGAGAATTATCTCTTCAGTGAAAAACATGGTAGACTCCTTAGCTTAGTCAACACCAACATTGAAGAAGACATGGTTAAAGTTCTCTTCCAGTTCTTTGACCCCCTACACCACTGTTTCACATTCCCTGACTACCAATTGGTGCCTACTTTGGAGGAATTTTCTCAACTCCTGAGAATTCCTATTCTTAATCAACTACCCTACAACGGTACGGAAAAAGAGCCAAATCCTGAAGATGTTGCTCAAGCATTACACTTGCAACCATCTGATATCAAGGGGCATTGGGAAACCAGAAGTGGTGTCAAGGGTTTCTTGGAAAAGTTTGTGTTTGAGAAGGCACAAGACTGCTGGAATTCTCTTGATCTACAAGCCTTTGAAGAAATTGTGGCACTCCTTATTTATGGGTTGGTCTTGTTCCCAAACCCTGACCAACTTATAGATGTGAATGTTGTTAAGATTTTCATGTCCAATAATCCCATACCTACATTACTTGGAGACATCCTACACTCATTTTACACACGAACAATGAGGAAAAGAGGTGTTCTCATGTGTTGTACTCCTCTCCTGGAAAGGTGGTTTATTTCTCACCTTCCACAATCAGTTTTGAAGAATGAGCAGGGTTTAAGGTGGTCACAACGGTTAATGACCCTCACACATTCTGATGTACATTGGTGTTCTCGGTCCAGAGAAAATGTCATCATCATTGATCGTTGTGGTGAATTCCCTAATGTCCCATTGCTTGGCATTAGGGGAGGCATTACCTACAACCCCTGTCTAGCCTTGAGACAATTTGGATATGCTCGGAGGGATGGCCCTCATGACATGCTGATTCCTGACCTAGTTTTTGACTTCGACAACGATGCGCAAAGACTTCGACAAAGGTTCATCAGAGCTTGGAGGATGCCTAACAAGGTGGATAGTAAGACACTGGGGCACAAGAATTTCATCCCCCTTGAGCCTTACCTCAAATGGGTACGAACCCGCTCTCAGAATCTTATGATGCCATATCCTCACATTCTCCCTTTGATTAAAGAGCCCGTTAAGGAAGGAGAGGTTCCATACACCATCCTACATCCTGACATGCCAACATCATGGGAAGAAATGCAAAAGAGTTGGATCCAACTCAAAGAAGAACGGGATACTTTTGAAGCCAACTTCTATGCCAGTGAGAAGAAGGTTTTAGAACTCACCCGCCAACTTCACGAGGAGGAAACTCTTAACACCTACATCACACCGAAGAGGATGTGCAACGTCTTTTTACATTAAGAATTTTGTAATACTTCGCCCATGGGACATTTATGTACTAACAATTTCTTCTTAATACGACGTGCGTTCTTTTTGTTTACAACGAATTTGAATTTTTGAACCCTTGAATGCATTACATGAATAACATATCATTCATCATATGCACAAACAGGTCTTCAAGCCAGGTTTCCTTATCTTTCTGCTGTTTATTTCAGCAAGATGGATTTGGAACAAACAGTGAAGGACCTACAGGCACAAAATTCATAATTTCAACAACTCCTCATGACCATGGAAAAGGGTCAAGAGGATCTCAAAGTTCTGCTAGAGAAAAGTAAAGAGAAGAAAAAGAAAAAGAGACTAGGGGTAGCTACTTTCGGAAGAAGATTTGAGGGTGATTCTAGAAGGACTCTTGAGTTTCCATCAACGTCCGACGAAGGGATTGGCAAGGGGAAAGGATTTACTGTACCTTCTGAATCTGAGGTAGAATTGGAGGAAGAGGAAGCAGACAAGGACTATTCAGAACAACAGTATCCACCAGCGGATGACAAGTATAAGAACCATGAAGACAGATTGGCAGCTATGGAGTTGCAGAGGGTGCCCAAATTGGATTTTGAGGAGCTGGGATTGTTATCCCTCCTAAGTTCAAGGTGCCAACATTAGTCAAGTACGAAGGTCTGTCTTGCCCTAAGATGCACTTGAGGTCATATGTTAGAAATATCCAGCCACATTCATCCGACAAAGACCTCTGGGTGCACTTTTTCCAAGACAGCTTATCTGGCACTCAGTTAGATTGGTTTTATCAGCTCGAGAGATCAGAGGTCCACAATTGGGAAAACTTGGCAGCCGCTTTCTATCATCAATATCAGTACAACGCTAATTTGGCGCCTACCCGTACTCAGCTACAAAGTATGGGGATTGCTTTAAATGAAGGGTTTAAGGAGTACGCCCAAAAGTGCCGCGACCTGGATGGAAGGGTGCAGCCACCGCTATCAGATAGGGAATTAGTTGACATGTTTTTGGGAACCCTGTCTGGCCCCTTCTTCAACCATCTAATCGGAAGCTCTTCTGCAGGATTTACTGAGTTGATTTTGACTAGCGAGAGGGTGGAAGCCGGTATCAAAAGTGGAAAGATTCAAAAGGATGATTCGACATCCACAACTGTTAGAAAACCTTTCCCAGCCAAGAAAGAAGCATCCGCTGTATACACACAGAAAAATCGGGAAAGAGAGGAGCGTCGGCCAACAGTGGGGGCCGTATTAATACAGAAGTCCACATTAGACCAACTTAGAAACAGCCAACCGAGGAATGATCAGCCCAGTTCTTATCAGCAAAGGCCGCCACGACAGTTTACCCCAGTAAATATGACACCTGCTCAGATCCTTCCACATCTCCTGAAGTTGAACCTTGCTAATTTAAAAGAGGCGCCAAAGAATCTAAATAGCACCTCTCCATCCTACAACTCAAAAGCCAAGTGTGCTTACCATTCCAACAGTATTGGGCACGATGCCAATAATTGTTGGGCACTCAAGAACAAAATTCAGGATTTAATTGACGCCAAAGAGGTCGAATTTGACGCTCCTGAAAAGCCGAATGTTATATCTGCGCCAATGATCAAGCACAGTCACAATGTGCATGCTGTTTTGGAAAATCTCCATGTTATTGATGTTACCGATCTGTTGACTCCATTGTTAGTGATAAAAGAAAATTTGTTGAGAGCCGGGATTTTTCCTGGTTGTGATGAAGACTGCTATTTTTGCTTGAACATTCAAGATGATTGTCCAATGTTGAAATCAGGTGTCCAACGCCTGATGGATACTCAAGAAATACTTTTCCAGAAAACTCTTGTTAACTCTTCCAATCCGATTACTCCTTATACTTGTGATACCTCAACCAACGATATTGCCATCATAACCATTTTCGACAATCCTCCCAAGGCTTGCAAAAGGCCTGTCAGGATTACACCCCACTCTGAATGTGTACCTCTAAAGATTACCATATCGGGACCTGTCCCATACCAATCAAGCAAAATGATACCGTGGAACTATGGGGGAGAAATCTTCTACCACGGCATCAAACAAATCGAAACAGTCCAAGAAATCTCTGAAGAAGACCCTGATATAGGAAACATCGCGGGTACTAGCAAGATCACCCGCAGTGGCCAGATCTTTTCTCCGGAGATTGCTCCTCCCCGAGCAGTCTTCGGACCCTTAAAAGCTTCCGCACCTGTTGGACCCTCTGTGCAAGGCCCAGTGATTGAAAAGTTAAACACTCCTGAAGAAAGACCATCTGCTGATAATACCGACAAAGGTAAGGGGATACTGGAAATATCTGTCAGGACGAAGGCTCATGTTGTGGTTATCCCCGAAACCACTCAGAAGGAGATGGATGAAATCCTGAAAATAATCAGAAAAAGTGACTACGACGTTGTGGAACAATTAGGGCAAACCCCTTCTAATATTTCAATGTTAGCTCTCCTGCTCTGTTCAGAGGCCTATGCTAAGGATCTGATTAAATTCTTGAAGACGGCACATGTCCCCCAAGAGACCTCGGCTGACCAGTTCCAAAATTGTGTGGCCAGTCTTACTGCTGACAATGGCCTGGGCTTTTCTGATGCTGACTTAACTCCCAAAGGAAGGAAACACAATGATGCGTTACATGTTTCAGTTGAGTGCCAAGGAACCACCCTCGCCCATGTCTTGGTTGATATTGGTTCTTCCCTAAATATGCTGCCAAAGAAGGTCTTAGACCGTTTGGATTGCGAAGGTTTGACCCTCAAACATAGCAACATCGTCGTCAGAGCTTTCGATGGTTCCAAAAGAATGGTTCATAGAGAGGTTGATATTCCCATCAAGGTAGGCACCGAAGTGTTCAACTCCACCTTCTACGTAATGGACATCCGTCTATCATACTCTTGTTTGCTGGGAATACCATGGATCCATTATGCCGGGGCAGTTACATCCTCTTTGCACCAGATGCTGAAGTATCCTGTTAAGGGTAAAATCATAACTGTGCATGGCGAGGAAGAGTACATGATTAGTCATCTCAATTCCTTTCGATATGTGGAGTTAGACGGTGAGTTCATCGAAACACCTTTTCAACATTTCGAGGAAGTTTTTCCCAAGGTTGCAGTTGCGAAGACAGCGGTTGAGGTACCTATCATTCCCAAGCATGTGGCTAAGATGGCATCTCTCAAGGACGCATAGGCTGTGATTAAGGAGGGGAAGAGCGCAGTATGGGGACAATTTCCTGACTTTCCCCATAAGACGGACAAGTTTGGTTTAGGGTTTACTACTGCAGGACAGAAGGCTATGCGTCGCTCTAAGATTGGAAGATCACATGTCAAGATTTTTCACCACGGAATCAATGCTGTAGAAGAGGAGGATGAGGAGAGCCACTTTGAAGATTGGATTTTTCCGACTGTCGAAGGGGGTTTAAGTAATTGGGAAGCAAAGGATTTCGTTCCTATCACCTTTATCAACCAGTAATTTTATCTTTGAACAATTTCCCATTTTTAGGGTCTGTAATAACTAAAACAATTCGCACACTATTTTCACCTCATGCCTTGCCCGGGGCATGTAGGTCCATTTGTAAGGGTTTGATTTCCTTCATAATCATATGCCATGTTTTAATGAATCATTGGACGTTTTTCATCTATAAACTGTTGTGTTCATTTTCCTTTCCTTTTGCATTTTGTTTGTTTAAGGATGGCTATCCCTTACACACACCCACACTCACAAATGCAGGTACCCATCCACTCCGGATTCCATGGGTGACTATTCTGTTTTAGCCTTCGATAACTCTGGAGATTTGGTCAAACACGCTGAGTACGAAGTTGACGAAGATTGTGAAGTGCCGAGAGAGTTAGCCAGACTTCTACAACAAGAAGAGAGGGCCATTCTGCCTCATGAAGAGTTGTTAGAAACCATCAACTTAGGGACAGAGGAGGACAGGAGAGAAGTAAAAGTGGGTGCCAACCTGGAACCAAGTGTCAAGGAGAGCTTAGTGCAGTTGTTAAATGAATATTTTGAAATCTTCGCTTGGTCTTATGAAGACATGCCAGGGTTAGACTCAGATATCGTGGTTCGCCGTCTCCCTACAAGAGAAGACTGTCCACCGATCAAGCAAAAGCTTCGCCGAATAAGGCCTGACATGTCTGAGAAGATTAAGGCTGAAGTAATGAAGCAATTCAACGTCGGCTTTTTGGCTGTTACAACCTATCCACAATGGGTTGCTAACATTGTGCCCGTACCCAAAAAGGACGGCAAGGTCAGAATGTGCGTGGACTATCGGGATTTGAATAGGGCTAGCCCTAAAGATGATTTTCGGCTGCCACATATCGACATTTTGGTTGACAACACAGCTCAGCACAAAGTATTTTCTTTCATGGACGGATTCTCGAGCTACAACCAGATCAAAATGGCCCCCGAGGACATGGAGAAAAAAACCTTTGTTACACAATGGGGTACCTTCTTCTACAAGGTGATGTCGTTCGGACTGAAGAACGCAGAGGCAACCTATCAACGCGCCATGGTAGCTTTGTTTCATGATATGATACATCATGAGATCGAAGTTTATGTAGACGACATGATAGCTCGATCACAAACAGAAGAAGAACACCTTGAACACTTGCAAAAGCTGTTTGCCAGGTTGAAGGAGTATAAACTCAGACTGAATCCAAGCAAGTGCACTTTTGGAGTTAGATCTAGTAAACTTCTGGGATTTATTGTCAGCAACAAGAGCATTGAGGTTGATCCAGCTAAAGTAAAAGCTATACAAGAAATGCTTGCTCCTCGTACTGAAAAGGAGGTTAGAGGATTCTTGGGACGCTTGAACTATATCGCCAGATTCATCTCTCACTTGACATCTACCTGTGAGCCAATTTTCAAACTGTTGAAGAAAGATCAGGTAGTTGAATGGAACAATGATTGTCAGTTGGCTTTTGACAAAATCAAGGAGTATTTATTAGAACATCCTATTCTGATGCCACCCATCGAAGGAAGGTCGTTGATCATGTATCTAACTGTTTTGGACAACTCAATGGGGTGCGTACTGGGCCAACATGACGAGTCTGGTCGAAAAGAGCATGTCATTTATTACCTTAGCAAAAAGTTTACCGACTATGATACTCGCAACTCACTGCTCGAGAAAACTTGTTACTCTTTGTATGGGCTGCTCGCCGGCTAAGGCAGTATATGTTGACTCATACCACTTTGTTGATTTCCAAAATGGATCCAATCAAGTATATCTTCGAGAAGCCTGCTTTATCTGGAAGAATCGCTAGATGGCAGATGATCCTGACTGAGTATGACATCCAGTATACTACTCAAAAAGTTATAAAAGGGAGTGTACTAGCTGACCATCTAGCTCATCAAGCCGTCGAAGATTATCAATCTATGAGATTCGACTTCCCTGACGAAGACATCATGACTCTGGACAACATTGAAGGTAACGGACCGTATGAAGGACCTGAACAAGGATCCCGATGGACCCTGTACTTTGATGGTGCTTCAAATGCACTTGGCAACGGTATCGGCGCGGTACTCATTCCCCCAGAAGGTTTCCATACACCTTTCACTGCCCGACTTTGTTTCAGTTGTACCAACAACATGGTCGAATATGAAGCTTGCATCTTTGGTCTCAAGGCTGCTATAGACATAGGGATCAAATCTTTGGTCGTATTTAGGGACTCGGCTTTGGTTATCAGTCAAGTCAAAGGAGAGTGGGACACCAAACATCCTAATCTTATCCCATACAAGGAACTTGTCCTAACTTTGTTGCCTCATTTCGGGCAGATTACTTTCGAGCATTTCCCGCGAGAAGAGAATCAGCTAGCAAATGCTCTGGCTACCATGTCTTCCATGTTTAAACTCAACTGGGATAACGAGAATCCCCAAATTACCATCGAGCGAATGGAAGAACCTGCGCACTGTCATGAGATTAATACCGAATAAGTAATGGAACAACCCTGGTTTCATGAAATCAAAAGGTATCTCCAGACTAGAGAATATCCCAAAGGAGCTTCCGTTAATGACAAAAAGTTCTTAAGGAGATTTGCTGCCAAGTTCTTCCTAAGCAATGGCATCCTTTATAAGCGCAGTCATGATTGTGTTCTACTTCGATGTGTGGACAAACCTGAAGCAGAGTTGATCATGACTGAGATACACAGCGACACATTTGGCACCCATTTGAGAGGACATACGATGGCAAAGAAGATTCCAAGGGAAGGCTACTACTGGTCTACCATGGAAGCTGATTGTCATCAATATTCCCGTACTTGCCATAAATGCCAAGTCTACACCGACAAGATACATATTCCTCCTGTTCCTCTCAACATTCTGACAGCTCCTTAGCCATTCTCAATGTGGGGCATTGACATGATTGGAGAGATCAAGCCCACGGCGTCCAATGGACATTGCTTCATCTTGGTCGCTATTGATTACTTCACCAAATTGGTCGAGGCAGCTTCATATGCCTCAGTTACAAAGAATGTGGTTTCCCGCTTCATCAAGCAGAACCTCATATGCCGGTATGGTGTTCTCGACAGGATCATCACAGACAACGGTACAAATCTGAACAATACTATGATCACCGCTCTATGCGAATAGTTCAAGATTTATCATCATAATTCATCTCCCTATCGGCTAAAGATGAACGGTGTTGTTGAAGCCGCGAACAAAAATATCAAGAAGATCATTCAAAAAATGACAGTTACCTACAAAGACTGGCATGATATGTTACTGTTTGCTCTGCATGGATATCGTACCACGACACGTACTTCAATAGGGGCAACCCCATTCTCTTTGGCGTATGGCATGGAAGCTGTCCTACCTATGGAAGTTCAGATTCCTTCATTAAGGATTATGAAGGACGTTGGTTTGAGTGAAGACGATTGGATTCAGACCCGGCTTGATCAACTCAATTTGATCGACGAGAAGCGCCTTAACACTGTTTGTCATGGTCAGACGTACCAAAAACGGATGATCAAGGCTTTCAACAAGAAAGTCAGGTGTCAGGTATATCAAGTCGGAGATCTTGTAATCAAGCGGATCATCTTGCCGCAAAGTGATCCCAGGGGAAAATGGACTCCTACTTACGAAGGACCATTTGTGATCAAGAGCATCTTTTCTGGTGGGGCAATGATTCTGACCACCATGGACGGCGATGACTTGCCACACCCTGCGAACGCAGATATAGTCAAAAGATACTACACATGAAACGACCCGGCAAGTTGAAAACCCGAAAGGGCGAATTGGGCAAAAAATGGCATCCCGGTGAACCGAAAACCCGAAAGGGCAGTTCAGGAAAAAATTAGGGATAAAAACAAAAAAATCTGTACACCCGGCAAGTTGAAAACCCGAAAGGGCGACTTGGGCAAAAAAGGGTTTCCCGATGGATCGAAAACCCGAAAGGGCGATTCAGGCAAAAGTTAGGGAATTAAAGCGTATGACTGTGTCTCGTCGGATCACTTTAAGAACAATCTCTTCATCAACAAGCTCCGAGCTTCTGATCAACTTAGTCATCGGCGGACAAAGCAACGAATGGACAAGATATTCAGAGTTATGAAGGCCATAACAGAATGGGAATCCCATGGAATTGTTACACATAGCCATCTTTCTTTTGTATAAATTCTTTTCAATTTTTACGACAACATTCTCTTACTAGGATGTCTGTCTCCTTTGTACAAAGATACTCACAAAAGTTAATACAAATACACTTCCAAGTGTTGAAATTTACTTGCCTTTCTTTTCTTTTTACACTAATTTTTATTTTGAAAACATCCAATATTTTGTTAAATAGGCATATGCATTTGAATATAATCATTGCTTACAAATAAAACAAATGGAGAAAGGATAGTTACTGATAGGTGGGAGGAATAGGAATATATCTTTATGCCATTTCAGAAGAAATCCCCTGCGATACATCATTCTGACCCTCAACAAGGCTAAATTTGGAGTATATTTCCCCAGCGGAGTTAAGCTTCAAAATCCTTAGCAGAGCCAGTGTATTCCAAAACTTAATTCCCCTCAGAGTCAAGTTTCAAGATTCCCAGTGGAGCCCAAAAACCCTGAAAACCCTATCTCCAGCGGAACCAGAATAGTGAACATTCTCCCCACAGAGATGCTTTCCCACAGATGGGAAAATTCTCAGTCTCATTTCTCCAGCAGAAGTCTCCTAGGTTTTTTCTTCCCAGTAGAGATTTCCTAAGTTTTCCTTATTCCCCAAGCAGTCAGCAAGAATTTCTCATCTTCAGTAATCAAAGATTTTTGGAATCCCCAGCTTCGATCATGGATTTATTTTCCCCGACAGCAGTCAAAGATTCTGTTATCTCCAGCTACCAGGATTTATCTTCCTCAGCAAGACGGCTACTCAGCTTACATGCATAATCATTACATTCATATATCATAAACATTGATGAAACACAATTCATTGCATCATACATATCATGCAACATAACTTTGTGTTTATCTAACATTTTATCCTTTTCAGGATGAGATCGAAAGGCTATCGTTAACAATTATTCAGATACAGTATGGATACACCCCAAACACGACGGTCATTCTATTACTCATTCAGAATTTCAAGTCAAAATACAGTACAGATACACCCCAAACACGACGGTCATTCTACTATTCATTCAAACTTCGGCAATCTCATATCGACTAGATACACTCCAGACATAGCAGCCATTTTATCTCTCATTCAGATTCAATTATAAAAACTCAAGTTCAAATTCATTCCAAACACGGATACCATTCTGACCCTTACATCAGCAGTTTGATTCCCTCAGTGCAGTCGCCACGGAAGTCATTCTGTCACTTATTCAAATCCCAGTTACAATTTTAGATACACTCCAGACACAGAAGTCATTCTGCTATGCATACAGATCTCAACATCAGATACGGTCCAGATACGCTCCAGACACGGTTGCCATTCTGTCACTTATTCAGAACTTATCCTCAGCACACAGTTGCTCCATACACAGATTTTTCTCTATTACCCATTCAGAATACAGATACACTCCATACACGGCAGTCATTCTAATATTCATTCGAAGAATCAAATACAGTTACAGCCCAGTTACGCTCCAGACACGGATGCCATTCTTTGGCTCATATAGACTCAGTCTCCAGATACAGTTCAAATGTATTCCAGACACGAATACCATTTTGATGCTCATTCTTCTGACCTACAACATTGCAATTCAACAAACATTCTTGAATGGCATCTTTAAGCCCATCTCCAGCAAGATTCCACCATCTCCATATGGCATCTTTAAGCCCATTTCCTCAACTATATTTTGACGAGTGCAAATTTACAGGCACTCAAGTTTCCAATCCTCTTTTACCTTCGAGTCGAGAAAGGCAAACTTGCCAATCTAACTCTTCAAGTTCAAGAAGATTGAACATGGGAAGCTGTTGTACCCCAAAATTTGCCCTCTCATTCTTCAAGGCCTTTCTCACAAGGATTCTCAAGGTTCAAGCTTGCACAAGTACTTTGGAATTTTCCAGTACCAAAATTAAAAGAAAACTGTCAAAAAGGGAGAAAACAGATAAAATTATGATTTTGACAAAATTTGGAGAAATACAAGTGTTCTTTGTTTCAGCTCCTTCGATTGGCCTTTTGGCCTCTTTTGATACAGGCTTTGGTTGCATCCTTCGACTGGTCGATGGCCTCTGGCACGCTGGCTTTGATTTACAAGGCAGGAGTTTCCTACATGCCACCTTTGATTGAATCTCTGGCCTTACTTGGTTCACAATGCCATGATTGCCTATTGCAGGTTTCGTTAGGATGTCTGATGCTTGCATGCCTATACGAACTTTCCCTCCATGCTTTCCTTGACTCATAAAGTAATGACTAGTTACATACAAACTTTCATTTGAGCCACAACTTGCACGCAAAAGGCATCCCCCTTGCTAGCATGCACAAGGTACAAATCCTCCTATAACTTCCTTCGATTCCAATGCAAAAAGATCCCGTTTGGTGTCCTTCGATTTGCACTTTTTTGCCTCATGTATGCCTCTTTTGAATTTGGACATTTTGCCTCCTGCATGCCTCTTTCATTTGGGCATGTGGCTCCCTTTGTGCAAGTCTTTGTTTGAGCATTGACCTTTTGTGTGCTTGCTTGGAGTCACAAAGTTTACACCTCCTCCATGCAGGCTTCGACAAGACATTGACTATGTTTGTACTAGCTTCGACTGGACAATATTTCTCTTTAGTATGCTGCATTTCCATCCTTGACAAACTTCAGCACATGATTGATGACCCCTTCAAAGGACATATAGTGGTGGACTTGAGGGGCATACATATGAGTCCCTGTCGAAGGGTACACCTTACTAGTCCATTCGAAGGACACATTTGGCCCCTTCAAACGATGCACAAAGGTGATTCGGTCGAAAGACAGTTGTTGGAGTAAAGTCAAACAATATGTTTGGAAGAAGAATCTGGTCGAAGGAGGGTCAAAATGAAAGGATGAAATATTCAAAGATGCTTGCTGCCGAGTTCAGGCATGGTACACTGGCCAAAACTGCTGCACAACAGTCTTGAAACACTGCCCCATTATTGCACCGAAATAGCATACAAGCACTGTCCCTCGAAGGCTACAAAGAGCAGTTTACTCAAATTATTTAAATTATTTTGTTTTCCCTCCAAAAGCTTCAGCCAACTTTGCCTATAAAAAAGAGGCCCCAACACATGTTTAGGAGAACTTTTTGGCCAGGCGAACGAATCTTCAAAAAAATTCTCAAACACCATAAAGCTCTCAAACACTTAAACACTCATCAAACACATACCCAGAATCCAAACACTTATCCCCTTAGAATCTGAAACATCCCTATACCTTGTTACCCTTCAAATCCAGTAGGAAGAACCTTACAGTTGTTCTTCTCTATCGAATCCAGTATCAAAGACATAACCCCTGGTTCCTCCCTTGGAATCCAGAAGCATTCAAGGAAACCACTTAAAGGCCCAACACACGTTCCAGCCTCAAGCAAGGTAAGTCATTCTTAACCTTGAACCCTTCATTTCTAGCATAACATGTAAATAAGCTTCCTTTTCGTTTTAAACATGTACGTAGTGTTTGTTACCTATTCGTTTCCACCCTTTTAGTTTGTTTTTATTGCCTCTCCTTTTGGTTTTGCTCTTTGGTTTATTACAAATGCTTTAATAACTAACCTGGCCCTAAGGTAATGATAGCATGGCCTTAGGCCATGTTGCTATTTAATATCTCAAATGAAATAAACAGGAGACAGGAGTATGAAACTAAGCCTCAGGCTTCCTCACTGACTCCAGGCGCAATCGAAGGAGGCAGAAAGGCAGATTATATCTTATATTGGTTCCACTGGTCCCAATCGAAAGGCACAACATGTTGTCCCACTGGTCCCAATCGAAAGGCACAACATGCTGACCGTGAGGCCTCAGTCGAAAGTCATGCCTTCACCCTTTTCAGGCCAAATCGAAGAGAGCCAAAAAGTGCAGAATCGAAGGGTTTTCTGCCTCAATCAAAAGACCCTCATTTTCTTGCTTTTATTTTATTTTTGCCTTTATATTTTCATGCAATTCAATATGGTTATAATAGTGTAGGATTTTATATTTCTGCGCTTTATTACTTTTATATACTTGATATTAAATAGGATATGTATGGCCAGATAAAATCAACAAGTAGACAATCACTAATAAAAAAAACAAAGCATGAAAATAACACACATGCACACTTGCACCCCTAGGGTTTCAATCCACTTGTTGCCTTCAAAAATGGGTCATGATATGCATGTCAAGTAATTTGGCAAAACAAAAACAAAACAAAAGATCATAGTCCCTCAATGACGCTATATGAGTTTCCTAAACAAAATGATCAAGTCCCTCAAGAAAATTGCCAAAAATACTTGACACCATTGCTATCATGGTCTATACGATGACTCGCGCATGTCCCGTAAAACATCCTAACACAAGGTTGTTCACCAAATACAATGGTGAAACAACATTGTTAGAAGGGTTAAAAACATAAGAAAGATCTTTGAGTAAAATAGGGTAGATAACTCTTAGTTACTTGATCAAAAACTTGCAAAAACATCCTTGCTATCTTCAAAACACACTTCTCCACACAATTTCAAAACCCTACTTTCAAACATTGAAAACTATTCAAAAGACAAAAACACCTTTGTATACATTCAAACAAGAATCATTACAAAGGTTGCCACAACGATGGCCTCTTTTCAAAACATCTTTCAAAACCACACACAAAGCACCATTTCAAATAATTGAAAAGCAAAGCAAGTGATCTAAGCAAATAACTAAGAGCCCATGGATAACCATGGATAGAAAGGGTGCTAATACCTTCCCTTTCTATAATCTACTACCCGAACCCAAGAAAACATCTCAAAGGTCTTTCCTGTGCTTTTTGGCCTTTCCTTAGGATAAAATAAAAAGTCGGTGGCGACTCTTGCTAAACCGAAACATTTGCGAACACAAAACGCAAAATCCCAAGTCAGTTCTCCCACCGTATCACACTTGGATTTGCAAATCGTAACACAGAATTCAGTATGGAATGTGAATTATAATAGAATTAACAAGATTTAATAACTTGAAACTTATTTATCATTTAATCAATTTCACTTAGCAAGGCTATTTCCAATGGTAAATTTAAAAGAACTGGTTTAGTCAATTTATCAAACACTTGGTGTGAAAGTGAATTTTCAGAATTTTTCCTTTGATTATGTTGATACACAAAACCACTTATAATCAAAAGTGATTATAAGCTATATCAAAACTTGAGGTAAAATTAAAATTGATTAGCAAAATTCTTACAATTCAAATGATAACGCAATGCTATTTGACAAATTGATCAATGAATATCAAAGCAAGAAAAAAGCAAAAATAAAAGTGACAAAATGAATTTGTCTTCACAGATCCCCACTGTTGTCCTCGCGTGTGGGTACTTATGCGCCTAATTCCAATTAGAATAATTCTTACTATACAAAATTGTTGATACAAGATTAATGTCCAACAACAACTCCATAAACCCTAAGCTTGTTGTTGATTCAACACCTTCTCCACTTTTGATCTTGAGAGAGACCAAAACACAATAGATGAAAAATGACTATCTAGACCTTGCTACTTGTTGTACCCAAAAATTTTCCATCCAATTTTTGAAGACAATTTATTCAATATACCTCCTCATGCACATGAAAGCCTCAAACACTCAAGACTACTCAAGGGTTGACCAGACAAACTCTCATCCTAAGTAGTGACCTATAATTAGGGTTTTGTTTTTCTCAAGTAAAATTGGACTTATAATGCCTCAAGTGGATTTCATTGTTTCTAATATGTATCAAGGTACACTCATGCCAAATTTCAAGCCTTGCAGCACAAGTTTGCTCAGTCAATTAGACAGATGATTGAAAATCAACTATATCGGACAAAAAGTCAATTTTGACCAATTTACAGTCAAACTTCAAGATTTTGGTCAACATCAACATTTTCAAGTCAAATTCATAATTTTATAAAGGTTTCATCATGATTCATCAAGAAAACTCAAGATTCATCAAAAGTCAAAAGTTACTAAATTTGGGTTTTCTTAAGGAGAAGTCAACTGAACTTTGATCAAGCATAACTTTGACATACTTCATCAGAAATTCCTCAAACAAAGCCTATTTTGATGGAAATTCAATACTCTACAACTTTGTCTTTCTAAGCTCAAGTCCAAAAATGCTTCATTTAAGAGATGTGAGCCAAAACATTACAAGTCATTTTGAAAGTCAACAAAAAGTCATCTTTTATCAAAGCAATTTACATAAAGATAAAGACTTCAAATGAATAAATGACC
Organism: Vicia faba; assembly: GCA_948472305.1. Classification (NCBI taxonomy): domain Eukaryota; kingdom Viridiplantae; phylum Streptophyta; class Magnoliopsida; order Fabales; family Fabaceae; genus Vicia; species Vicia faba. Next base: position 385,227,995 of record OX451741.1, read on the forward strand.
AACATGAAAGTTGTAGGAGACATATTGAGCTTTCCAAAAAGCCTAAGATCAAATTCATATGATAGAAATTGAGTGAGTTATGATTTATGCAAGTTGGGAAATTTTTGAAAAGTGCATGAAACTTCCATTGTGCAATTTTGAACTTTTGAACTAATGGGTCTATCTTTTGAGGTTTAAACATGTTCATAACATGTTGAAGGACCTCTAAGTCCATTTATGCATGACTATGATCTTTTATTTTATTTATTTTGATTTTATTCAAGTATTTTCAAAATAAATCAAATAAATTAACAAGTTAATGAACAAAGAAACATGTGGACCTTATGTTGAATCATTCAAAGGCCCAATAACTCCTTGCCAACCATGCAAAAACTTAGGAGGCAAGATTGAATCATAATCTTCTCAAATTGGAAAATTTGAAAACATGTTTCATTTGGTTTTGATAATGCATTAATCACTTGATCTTTTCCTCATTTGTTTGACCTAATGTCATCCTCTATATATACACAAGCATCAGACCAACAAAGGACACAAAAAAAGCTGCAAGAGAAGAGGGATTCAAAATACAAAAAAATTCAAAGGAAGTGCACCATTGAATCTCAATTTCCACCTTGATTCAGTCTAAACCACCACCTCAAATCACTTCCACAACATCTCCAAGGTAAGAATAGGTAACTTTCCATGCCCATTTATACCTAAAACTTGCATACATGCTATGTCCGCTTTACTTTGTTTTTAATTATTTGTATTTCAAATTATACGTATTGTTAACTAATTCTAACAACCTAGATCGCTCAGCATGATTGTTTAGAATAGGTTTGAAGCCTTACATGCAACCTCTAACGCAGAGAATGAGAATTACCATTGTTAGGGCATAGAAATCTGTTTATATCAAATATCTATTTACCGGCACATTAGGCCAAAAGAACCATGCCATTGGATTCATAGCTCTCGATTTAAGGGGGGTAGGGTCCTCTTTTCTTTCTAACATGTGTTATTTTTGCAGATCCAAGAACCACATAGCTGGAGAAGATAACCGGAGTTAGGGCTCCGACACTTCTCTGGTTCATTGACGTTGTTTTTTTTATAATATATCATTTGTGTTTTAGCATTAGATGAATAACACAACTCAGTTGATGAAGCAAACATGCGCGTATCATGAAGGGCACGGGTTAGATCCCAGCCTTTTGGCATTTTTTTGCTTATTTCACAAATTAACACAGGTTTACATTATATTGATGGATTCATGATTCCTAAACACAAAACACGCATGGCTCAGATGGCAAGAGTGAAGACTGGTGAAAGGAAGGGCGCGGGTTCAAGCCCCAACACCTACAACCTCTTTTTTCTTGCTCATTTTTAAACCTTTTTCTATTTTCTTTTTCTTTTTGTTTAATTTATTTATTTTTATTTATTTTAATTAATTTTTAATCCAAAAAATCACAAAAAATATAATAAAATAAGATTTATGTTTTTAATAGATTAATCTAATTTTGGACATATTTTTAATCAAATTTTTTAGACTTAGTTTTTTTAATTAATTAACCTTTGTAATTAATTTATAATTAGATAACTAATTATTTTCTAAATGATTAAAATTAACCAAAAATACAAACAAACAAAAAATGACATTTTAGACATTTAGGACTTTAAAAATAATCTTTCTAACATTTTTGTTTATTTTTGCAATTTATTTTCTTAGACAAACTGTATAGGATGTACAAATAATGTAATAGCTTAGTTTTAACTTCTCGCAAGATTTTATTAAATATTGTAATTGCCCCGAAGCCATGTAATAGTCCTAGGGCATTACTTTTTGCACTTATATTTTATATACCTATATATATATATATATATATATATATATATATATATATATATATATATATATATATATATATATATATATATATATATATATATATATATATATATATATATATATATATATATATATATATATATATATATATATATATATATATATATATAAATGTTAGGTGTATGCTAATAGGGTTTGTATGGTAAGATCTAAAACAAGATGTTAGAAAACCCTAATTCAAGATGATATAATTGTAATTGAATCACTTTGCACACATACACCTCTAGGGTAATTCCCTCTGTTGCCTTCGGAAAACAATGGTCATGTCCCTCAAAAATAGGGATACTTTAGCAAAAGACCGTTGAATAAAGATCATAGTCCCTCAATGACCCTTCGATGTTTCCTACAAAAAATGATCTAGTCCCTCCGATACAATTGCTAACGTATCTCTACTTGTTGCCTTCAACAACCATTCAATGACCCTTCGCATGTCCCTTCACATCCAATAGATAGGGCTACCTAGCAACTAATAGTATGAATAGAACTATCTCTAAAGGAGAAGAAAAAGAACAAGAACGACCTTGAGTGGGTAAGAACTTTTAATCGCTTGCTCACAACCTTTTTCACAAACAAAACATTTTTACACATCACACTTTTCAGAAAAAATATTTTGAAACAATTTGTACTCATTCTTGAGGATTGATACAAGAATCATTACAAAGTCAGTCGTACTTTGGCTTTTTAAAATAGTTTCAAACAAATCACACACACAAAGAAAATTTCAAAAAGTGAGCTAGAGATTAAGAGCCCGTAGATAACTACGGATGAAAAGGGTGCTAACACCTTCCCTTTTCATAACTTACCCCCTGAACTCAAAATCTACCATGGTCTTTCTTGTTGTTTTCACCCTTTCCTTGTTGGATAAAAGAAAAGTCGGTGGCGACTCTTGCTAACCGCAACATTTGTGATAAAACACTAAAAAAGTCAATTCTTCCACCGTATTACAGAACTGGCGACTCTTCTGGGGACTAGCTTAAAATGAGGGGTTACCTTAGGGTTAGACCACTTTATCTGCTTTCTTTGTTTGCTTTAAATTTAAGGGTTGCTTGGGTTTATTTACTTGCAATATCCTACACCCAGATCTAGGGATGCCTTAGGTAAGTAGCAATAGATCATGAAAACTGTACGGTGTAGATCGATATGGTTGAATGATGGCTACGGTTAGTGCGACAATTTGGTTTATAATAATGTTCCTTGAGTCAGTCAATGATAACATTAGGCTTCGGCGTGGTGTCATTAGAACTAACTACCTTTTAGAACCTTAATTGACCCATATTAGTCATTAGAAGGTAATAAGATGGACGACTTTGGTGAAGTCCAAGGTTGGTTAATACTCGATGCTACACTCATTAAGATTCGACTCACGGGATGTTTTGGTGGCAAGTCAGTTGCCGTACTAAAATAAAACCTTCTAGAAAGATCTATGATATGAGATTCCTAGAACCCGGTTACTATTTTTAGGAAAGGTTGAGCCAAATTAAGTTCAATAGAGAAGGGTACTTACCTATGTACCTCATGCAAGCCTTTAAACCTAAGGAACTTGTGTGATTTGTTTGTGTTTTCTACTTGTTTAAACATGAACATAACATCATGACATGGCATTTTTACTAACCATTTCAAAGATCTTAGGGACCTTTGGTGCAGGATTATCATAGGCCAGATTAATAGCAAGGGGAAAAAGGATTTATTTTCCTCAAACCAGATGCCATCAAGATCAGAGTATGTTCTCTTGAGTCAGAGGCTAGGAACCACTTGATATGGTGAGCTTGATTCTTATAGAAGGAAGTTCAAAGTAAATACTCAAACTTATTCAAGACAAAGTTGCAACCAAATGCATTTTCAAATTTTTAATCCCGCAAGATCCTTGAAAACAATGCATATGCATATAAATGTCATGCATATCATTACATAATAGGTATTCCCAAGAAAACTTTTCTCATCTTCTTGCTGTTTATTTCAGTAGAAATGGCTCTCGAACAAACCGTCAAAGATCTTTAAGCTCAGAATGCCCAGTTCCAACAGATGTTCCTGAACTTAGCCAAGGGGCGGAAAGAACTGATGACACTTATCACCAAAGAGAAGAAGAAAAAGACAAAGAAATCAGCTGGTATCCTCATAATGGGAAGAAGGTTCAAGGGTCCAGTCAAGCGGGTTTAGGATTCTGATAGTTTATTAGACGAAGACGACAAACAAGTTAAAGACAATAAGAGTGGTGAAACTGAGAAAAGCAACCATGGTCCTGTTAAATACTCTGATGAAGAAGAAGAAGAAGATTATTTGAATGAATAATATCCCCCTGATGATGAAAAATACAAGCAACTAGAATATCGTCTAAAAGCTATGGAGAACCAGAAAGTTCCTGTGTTAGATTTTGAGGATTTGGGTTTAGTCTCAGGAATTTTCATTCCTCATAAGTTAAAAATCCCCACTTTTGTAAAGTATGATGGAGTTTATTGCCGAAAGCTTCATTTGAGATCATATGTCTGGAAGATTCAATCACACACTGCTCATAGGAAGTTATGGGTGCATTTCTTTCAAGAGAACATGTCTGGAACACAGTTGGAATGGTTCTATCAACTAGAAGGGACCAATATCCATACTTGGGAAGATTTGGAAGCTGCTTTATATAAACAATAATAGTATAATGTTGATCTTGCACCAACCCATATGAAACTACAAAGTATGACCATGGTCTCTAACGAAGGCTTTAAAGAGTATGCCCAGAAATGGAGAGATCTAGCAAGAAGAGTTCAGCCTCCATTGTCTGATAGGGAATTAGTTGACATGTTTATGGGAACTTTGACATGTACTGTCTTCAATCATCTGATTGGAAGCTCTCCAGCCGGGTTCATCGAGTTTATATTAATAGGGGAGCATGTTAAAGGTGGAATCAGAAGCGGAAAAATTCAGGTGGCCACATCTTCAAGTACTACAAAGAAGTCATTTAACGGGAAGAAAGAAGCTAGTATTGTGTAAGGCCAAAAAGGTTGTAGTAAAGGTGACCACCATCAATCTGTGGGGGCAGTAATGATTTCCAATCCCACACCAACGCAACATCAACAAGAAGGAAATCAACATAGGCCAGGTGCACCCAGGAGACAATTCACCAAAATCAATATGACATTGTCTCAAGAAATGTAACACCTACTGAAGGCCGAACTAATTAAGTTGAGAGATCCTCCTCAGAATCCCAACACTTACTCTCCTCGGTACAATCCCAATGTAAGAAGCGCATATCACTCCAATAGTCCCAGACATGACACAAATGGCTACTGGGCTCTGAAAAATAAAATCCAAGACATGATTGACTCCAAGGGAATCAAATTTGATCCTTCTGAGACTCCTAATGTGATCACTGCACCTCTGCCTAACCATGACAGAGGTGTTAATGCTATTGATGATGTTTCCCATGTTTCTGCTGTAAGTGACTTGACTACTACTTTGTTGATTGTTAAGAAGAATCTGTTGCAACCCGTTTTATTTCCGGGTTGCATTGAAAATTACTACCAATGTGCGTCCCAATCCAATGGTTGTGTATTGCTGAAGAAAGGTATTCAGCATTTGATGAATAACTGTGAAATTCTATTCAAGAAGAGTCCTTCTGTGGAAGGCTTATGTGAAAGTGTGTCTCAAGGACTAAAGCTTGAAGATGTTTATGTGATTACAATCTCCAATACTCCTGTAAGGATCACCTCTAAGGGTCCTGTGAAGATTACTGCCAAGCCTAAGGTTGCTCCTCTGATCATTACTGCACCGAGGCCGATTCTATATTCCTCTAACAAGGTTATCCCCTGGAACGATGAAGCTGATCTCTACTACCATGGTGTCAAGCAAGAACCAATGGCGGTCGAAGGTGAAAATATTGAAGTTACTAATCCCAATGTTGGCAATATTATGGGGACTAGTAAGGTTACTATAAGTGGAAGGCTTTTCTATCCAAATATCTCTCTAAAGGTTGTTATTACACCAGCTCATATCCCAGTTACTGAGTCAACTACTGAGACTCGGGGAAAAGAAAAGATGACTGAGCCTTCTCATAGGGGGCGCTAAAAGAAACTACTGAAAATTCCTCCAAGCATGAAATGGAGGAAATACTGAAAATAATCCAGAAAAGTGATTCTAATGTTGTTGAATAGTTGGAGTAAACTCCCTCCAAAATATTTATGTTATCTCTATTGTTGTGCTCTTAAGCCCATGCTCAAGCTTTGGTTAAGTTTCTAAACTCTGCTCATGTACCGCAAGAAACCTCTGCTGATCAGTTCGAAAATTGTGTTACTAGTCTGACAGTTGACAATGGGTTAGGTTTTCTGATGTTGATTTAACTCCTACAGGAAGGAACCATAACAAGGCCTTGCATGTCTCTATTGAGTGTAGGGGAGCTATCTTAGCTCATGTGTTGGTGGACATCGATTCCTCATTGAATGTATTGCTGAAGGTTGCTCTAGACAAGCTTGACTGTAAAGGGGTGGTGTTGAAACCCAGTAATATTGTGGTAAGAGCCTTTGATGGTTCAAAGAGAATGGTGCATGGAGAGGTTGATTTTCCAATCAAAGTGGGTTCTCAGGTTTTCGATTCTACCTTCTATATGATGGAAATTAGTCCAGCCTATTCCTGTTTACTTGGATGCCCTTGGATTCATGGGGCATGCACTGTTACTTCTACCTTACACCTGAAGTTGAAGTATCCTGTGAAAGGAAAAACCGTTAAAGTTTATGGTGAAGAAGAATATATGGTGAGCCACTTGAACTCTTTCAAGTATGTTGATATGAAAGATGAATTCATTGAGGCTCTCTGCCAGACCTTTGAAATTGTTCCTCAGACGACTCCCGTTACTAAAGCTTCTCATGATGTTCCTAAGGTTACCAGGGTTCCACCAAGAATGGCTTCTCTAGAAGATGATAGGGCTGTGGTAGAAGAAGATGGTTGCACTACTTGGGGTCAGCTTCTCGACATTCCTTACAAGTCTAACAAATTTGGCTTGGGTTTCACCTCAGAGGCTCAGAAGGCTGTTTTTCATGCTCGTGTTGGGAGACCGCCATTCCGTATCAATAAAAATGGAGTCAACACTGTGGACGATGCTGATAGCGACTACGATATAAACAATTGGATCTTCCCTACTACCGGCGGTGGACTCAAAAACTGGAAGGCTAAAGACTTTATACCAATATCCTTTAGTCAGAAGTAAATGTTAATTTTTGTTTTCTTTCTTTCAAGTTTTTGGATATGTGATTTAAACAATAACTTTAAGCCTTGTGCCTTACCCGGGGGAACAACAATCCATTTGTTGGGTTTTTATCTTTCATCCATATATTTTCATTTAATAAATCATTGGACGTTTGCATTCAAATTTAGCGCTCTCTGTTTTTCTTTTACTTTATTGTTTTCAAAATGGCTATGTATTCTTACACACACCCACACAACAAATTGCAGATCCATATCCACTCTGGATCCCATTGATAACAATTCTACTATTTCCAATTATGACTACGTAAATTCGATCTACCAAGCCATGGATGAAGGTGAGGAAGATTGTGAAATACCCAGAGATCTTGCTAGGCTCTTAGTGAAAGAAGAAAGAGCCATACGACCACATGAAGAGTCAGTCGAGGTTGTGAACTTGGGTACTGAAGAGGACAAGAAAAAAGTCAAAATAGGTTCCAACCTAGAAGATAGCGTCAAAGAGAGATTAATTCAGATGTTGCGTGACTATGTTGAGATTTTTATGTGTCGTGCGAAGACATGCCAAGGCTTGATACTAATATTGTGGTTCACCGTCTACCGGTGAAGGAAGGTTATCCCCCTATAAAGCAGAAGGTTTGTCGTATGCGTCCCAAGATGTCTGAAAATATCAAGGTTGAGGTTATGACACAATTCAATACAAGTTACTTAGATGTTACGTCCTATCCTCAGTGGGTTGCAAATGTGGTGCCAGTACCTAAGAAAGATGTTAAGGTGCGTATGTGTATAAACTATAGATATTTGAATAGGGAAAGCCCTAAAGATGACTTTCCGCTTCCACATATTGATGTTCTGGTTGACAATGCTGCACAGCACAAAAAATATTCCTTCATGGATGGTTTCTCCAGTTATAATCAAATCAAAATGGTGCCTGAGGACATGGAGAAGACTACTTTTGTCACACAGTGGGGCACTTTCTGTTACAAAGTCATTCCTTTCAGTTTGAAGAACGTCGGTGCAACATATTAGCATGCTATGGTAGCTTTGTTCCATGATATGATCCATCGTGAGATAGAGGTTTACATTGATTACATGATAGCCAGGTCTCAGATTGAAGAAGAGAACCTTGATCACTTGTACAAGTTGTTTGAGAGGTTGAAGAAGTACAAGTTGAGGCTAAATCCAAACATGTGCATCTTTGGGATAAGATCTAGTAAAATCATAGGTTTCTTCGTCAGTGGTAAAGGTATTGAGGTTAATCCCGCTAAAGTCAAAGCTATTCAAGAAATTCCAGCTCCCCATACTAAGAAGGAAGTCAGAGGTTTCCTGGGACGATTGAACTACATTGCCAGATCTATTTCCCATTTGACTGCTACTTGTGAGCCAATCTTCAAGTTACTAAATAAAGATTAGGTAGTGAAGTGGAACAACGATCACCAGATATCCTTTGACAAAATCAAAGAATATCTTCAAGAACCTTTGATTCTGATGCCACCGGTTGAAGGAAGACCTCTGATCATGTAGCTAATAGTGTTAGAGAACTCAATGGGGTGTGCATTGCTGCAACATGAAGAGTCTGGTCGAAAAGAGCATGCAATATACTACCTTAGCAAAAAGTTTACCGATTGTGAAACAAGATACTCACTGCCCGAGAAAACTTACTGTGTTTTGGAATGGGCTGCTCGCTGATTAAGACATTATATGTTGACTCATACTACTTTGTTGATCCCCAAGATGGACCCAGTAAAATATATATTCGACAAAACCGCTCTTTCCAGAAGAATAGAAAGATGGAAAATGGTCTTGACAGAATACGACATTCAATACACTACTCAGAAGGTAATCAAAGGAGTGTACTGGCAGATCATTTGACTCATTAAGCTGTAGATGACTATCAGTCTATGAATTTTCAGTTCCCGGATGAGGATATTGTTCTAGTTATAGGTTATGAAGAACCTGGACCGTATGAAGGACTTGAACCATGATTCTGATGGACTATGGTTTTTGATGGAGCTTCTAATGCACTTCATAATTGGATTGGTGTAATGATTGTCTCTCCCAAGGGTTTCCATATGCCCTTCACCACCAAATTATATTTTGATTGCACCCACAACATGGCAGAATATGAAGCGTGTATCACGTGTATCAAGGCCACTATCGATATGAGAATTAAGTTCTAAATGCATACAGGGACTCAGCCTTAGTAATAAGTTAGATTAAAGGAGAATGGGATACAAAGCATCTAAATATCATTCCTTATCGAGAGCATGTGTTGACATTAATTTCGTACTTCGAAGAAATCACTTTTACACATATCCCACGAGAAGAGAATCAATTGGCAGACGCATTGGCTACCATGTCATTTATGTTAAGAGTCAGATGGGATAATAAAGCTCCTCAAATTACTATTGAGAGACTAGACGAACCGACACATTACTACGAAGTTGATACTAATAGAGTAGAGGAAAAGCCTTGGTACAACAAAGTGAAAAGATACCTCGAGACTCAAGAGTATCCTTAAGGGGTATCCATTAATGATAATAAATTTATACGGAGATTATTTGTCAAGTTCTTTCTGAGTAATGGAATCTTAGACAAGAAGGAAGCTGAGAAGACTATTGAAGATATGCATGAAGGAGTCTTTGGAACTCAGTCCAGTGGACATACAATGGCTAAGAAGATTTTGAGAGCAGGTTATTATTGGTCTACTATGGAAACTAATTGCCATCGTCATTCCAGAACTTATCACAAATGCTAGATTTATGCTGACAAGGTACATGTGCCTCTTTTTCCTCTGAATGGCTTGACTTATCCTTGTCTGTTTGCAATGTGGGAAGTCAATATGATTGGAGAGATTAAGCCTACCGCTTTTAATGGGCATCGTTTCATCCTGGTCGCTATTGATTACTTCACGAAGTGGGTAGAAGCAACCTCGTTTCCCTCCATTACAAAGAATGTTGTGGCCCGATTCATTAAGCATAACCTTATTTGTCGGTATGAGATACCTGAGAGGATCATCACAGAAAATGGTACCAATCTTAACAATACTCTAATCACAGAACTCTGCATGCAGTTCAAGATTAAACACCATAATTTTTCTCCGTATCAACCAAAGATGAATGGCGCAGTGGAAGATGCCAATAGGAATATCAAAAAGATTTTGCAGAAGATGACAGTGACATATAAATATTGGCACGATATTTTACCATTTTCTCTTCATGGTTATCGCACTTCAGTACGTACATCAACTGGGGGAATCTCGTTCTCTCTAGTCTGTAGCATGGAGGCTGTCTTACCTATCGAAATCCAGATTCCTTCCATAAGGATTATGAAAGAAGCATGTTTAGATAAAGACGAGTGGATTCAGACTAGGCTAGACAAGATAAATTTGATTGACGATAAAAGGCTTGTGGCTATTTGTCATGGTCAAGTGTACCAGAAGCCCATGATCAAGGCCTTTAATAAGAAAGTCAGACATCAGGTGTACCAGGCTAGTGATTTGGTAATAAAGTGCATCATCCTATCACAAGATCATCCCGGGGGCAAATGGATTCTCACATACGAAGAGCCATTTATAATCAAAAAGATATTTTCTAGCGGTGCTATGATACTTACCACCATGGATGGTGAATATTTTATAAACCCTGTGAACGCAGACATAGTAAAAGAATACTACGCATAAAAGAGACCTGCTAGGTTGACTGGCCTAGGCAAAAATAAGGGCATCCCGACGAACCAAAAGGGTTTAGCCATAAATTAGGGATATATATATATATATATATATATATATATATATATATATATATATATATGTGTGTGTGTGTGTGTGTGTGTGTGTGTGTGTGTGTGTGTGTGTGTGTGTGTGTGTGTGTGTGTGTGTGTACAACCGGCAAGTCAAAAACCTGAAAAGGCGGCTTGGGCAAAAAAGGATATCCCGGTGGACTGAAAACCCGAAAGGGCGGTCCAGGAAAAAGTTAGGGATTAAAGCGTATGACTATGTCCCATTAAATCACCCATCTACTTACAGCCAACAAAACTGCCGATGTCACGTTCAAATGGTACAGATCAGTTCAATCAACTTCTTTCGACAACAAGGGATGAGATGCTTGAAGACATAGGGGAAATAGCAGAGTTGAAACTTGATGGGATCATTTCCACGTAGCTATTTTTATTTGTTTTTCTTTATACCTAATTCCGTTTTACGATGATCTCCTCTTACTAGTATTTCTGTCTCTTTGTATAAAACTTCATGTTTATGGGAAAACCTTCCAGATCAATGCAATCAATTTAAAATTCAAAACTATTTGTTTTACTTCCTCTGTTTTGTTTGTGAATACGTCCAATGGTTACTTTGAATGAACATATGCATTTAAATATGATCACCATTTACAAATATTTGCATGAAAACAGGATTAGCATTTATCAAAGACTCTAGGAGTTGTGATAATGATTAAGTCATTCATAAATCCCCATATAGCAATATCCATGAAGCTCTCTCCGTAGAGCTATCTTTGCAAGCTCATCCCCAACAGAGATATATTCCCCAACAAGTCTAATATGCTCTTAGGAAGAAATTGGGGCATCTTCCAGCAGTTCACCTCCAGATCCATAATGGATAGCTTGATCTGATCATCATCCCAGATAGGCCCCCTAGCAGATAAGGAAGTTTGATCATTTCCCCAGGATACAGTGGAGGCTTCCTCAGCACAGCCTATAAAATTCCAATCCCCATCAGAGTTTATTTCCTCGATACAGTTTACAAGAATTTAATTCTCCAGCGGAGTTTATTACTCCAACACTGTAAATCCCTAACAAAATTCTCTTCCCCAACAGGGTTTAATCAAAGTTGCTATCCCCAAAAGAGTTTCTACAGTAGCACACCATAGGAATATCCATCTCTTTTTATCCTCAGTCAGCGTACGTAAGAATCAAATCCTTCAACAAAAAGAACGACAAACGACCAACTCTCCTTGAATGCCTCTATCCTCAAGCAGAAGTAAAAGATCCCCACCGAAGTATCCTCAAACAGAAAGCGGGAATCCCGAGCAAAACTATTCTTGGCAGAAATTAAAGAATCACTTTGTTGATCCCCAACAATAGTTCAAAGTTTATTTTTCCTAGCTAGACATTGTTACAAGGAGCTACCGATATGCTTCAATGACATATTGCATCCATACATCATTTCACAATACATCATAGCATATCCACATTGAAATGCATATAACATTCTCATTTGTTTTGAGAGAATCATTACGCAATGTGTTACATAATTCATGACATTACATAAAGATAATTTTGTCTTTTCAGGTAAAGTTCATAAACAAACGAATATCATCAGCAATTTTCAAACAGGTCAGAGATTAATTCCCAAAATAGGACGTGGCAACTATCTATATGACCAGGCGTTATGAATTCCTGAAACAGGATGGGTTTACCAATAAAAAGTAGGTCGGATATTAATTTCCGAAACAGGACGGGGCAACTATCTATATGACCAGGTGTGATGCGGTGGGAGAACTGACTTTTTGTGTTGCGTTTTATCGCAAATGTCGCGGTTGGCAAGAGTCGCCACCGACTTTTCTTTTATCCAAAAGGAAAGATGAAAGAGCACAGGAAGTACCTTTGAGATGTTTTCTTGAGTTCGGGGGGTAGATTATGAAAAGGGAAGGTATTAGTACCCTTTTCATCCATGGTTTTATATGGGCTCTTAGTTACTTCCTTAGATCACTTGCTTTGGTTTGTTTGAAATTGTGTTTGGTGTGTTTTTGAAAGTATTTTATAAAAGAGGCCATTCGTTTAGGAAATCTTTGTAATGATTCTCGTTCATAAGAATGTATACAAAGATGTTTGTCTTTTGAAAATGTTTTCAATGTTTATAAGATGCTTTTGAAATGTGTGTGTGTTTGTTTTGAAAATAACAAGGATTTTTGTTTGAAATGGAGCAAGTAACTAGAAGCTATCTACCTACTCAAATGTCTTTCTTGTGAATTTTCTATTCCTTTGACATTGTTGTCTTACCATTGATTTGGTAAGCAACCCTATCTTTGGATGTAAACGGGACGGGCGTGGGTCATCGTATAACAATGATTAGCAATATTTGCAAAGTATCTTAGCATTTTTTAGGGACCAAGATCATTTTTTAAGGCAACTTTTGAATAGCGTCATCAAGGGACTTATGATCTTATATTTGTTTGTTTTGCCAAGATACTTCGCATGCATAACATGGCCATTTTTGTTTTAGGCAACCAAGTGGGAGAAACCCTAAGGGTGCTTGTGTGCAAGTGTATCATTTTCATGCTTTGATTCTGTCTTGTATTTAGGGTGTTCTATTTTTCCTTCTTTGGTTCTTGTTATACAAACCCTAATTACTAATCATGGCATATAAAGCGATAAATTGCGTAATGTAAATATACTAAACTATTACAACAATTTATGGGAGGGGGGGGGGGGGGGGGGGGGAATACAAGTTTGAATGGGGATTTTGCAAGAATATAAAGGTAAATAAATTATTACAACCAAATCGAATTTGTACAGATTTAGAACAAATACAATACAATACTTAGAATGCAATGCAATGTACATGTAAAAAAAGATTTTTGTGTCTTGTTTTTATGTAAAAGAAAATTTAATCTAAAACCTAAAAATATAAAGAAAAAGAAATAATTTTTAAAACGGGTTTAACCCTAATTATTATTTAAGAGAAAATAAAGTTTCTATATTATTATTTATATATTTTCTTGTATATAAATAATAAATAATATGGAATATAAATATTAAAATTAAATATATGCAAAAATAATTATTTATAAGTATGAAATGAAAAAATAAATTGAAATGAATATGTTTAATTATTTTTACAAGTTTATTAAGAAAATGAATGATATACTATTAAAATAAAATGTATTTTTATACGAAAAATAAGCTAAAATAAAAATAAAAATGCAATATTATTAATTTACATTTTTTAAGATTTTTTGTGCATTAAAGAAAATATTTAAAATATTAAATATGTAAATAAAATAAATAATAAAAAAATGAAAATGTAGAAAGTTGCAAGGGGGTAAGATAGCAGATTAGTGGTGATGATGATAGCAAATATTCCTGGCCCAAACAGACCAAGCCCATCCTGCAAAAATGAAATGGAAAGGAAAAAAAGAGTGAAAAAATGAAAAAGTAGTGCGCCCAGGTTCGAACCAAGGACAAGGATCTCACCAGCGTGCTACTTTGCCATTGGGGTGGCTATACTTCCATTATCTTTACTGAAACAAAAATGTCATATTACAAAACGCGCCATATGCCCTGTTTCATCTTCTTCCTCAAGCTTTGGCCGGACAACCTGTAACTTCCTCAAACTTCCATGAAAATAAAAACTTATAACATGAAAAATGTAGTACTTGAACTCACGATTCCAACCATATAAGTTATGTAATCTAACTACTAAAGATCAATGAGAATTTTAAGAGCCCTAAATTCTAACCTAATATTTTCAGAGATTCAAATTGCAAATTCTCTCAGCACAAGTAAAATCAATGCAAGATAATGGTATGTATAGCTTCGTTATGATGAGGATTTCATTTTTTATTCATAAATTGTGGCCTATGGTTGCTTGTACAAAGAGATAGAGTTTGAAATTTTACCTCCTTCAGTTGGAATCGTGAAGTGAACTGGGGTGAGTTTGATGGAGGCCTGATGCTTGCTTGAGCTTCCTTGAGCTTCCCTGAATCTATTCCAACCCTTGCCTTGCTCTGAAAGTATCTAGAACTCCTTGGCCAAGTCAATCTGCAAGCTCTGAAGTCAACAATGGCAGATGGTGGAGGAATGATTGCAGAACAGGGATGATGGTTTGGATGGGCTTGATATCAAGTATGTGAGGTGTTTGAATTATCTAAACACAAAACACACGAGCCAAATGGAAGATGAATTTGTTTGTGCAGAAACTGTAGGTTTGAACAGGTTTTTGGGTGTTTTTTAGCTTGAGAGTATTTCAGGCATTTGCTTCCTCTTTCTTGTGTTGCATATAGTTTGTATATTAGTATTGAAATGGTTTTTTTGTCAACCCTCTATCAGTTGTGCAAGCCCTAGCCTTTTTGCAACTTTTCTTGTACTTGAAGCAAAGTGATAAGACAAAGCTCACATGCTTGTACTGGCTTCCTTAGGGTTGGTATTTCTTCCCTACAAGTTGCCTTTGGTCTGGGGTACTTGCATGTATCAAGGGGACAGGTCCAATGCTCAATATTACAAAGTTTGCAAAAGTTGCTCTTTTTCAAAATGGCAATGGAACCTTTTTGCCATAAATGGAAATACAAGTTGGATAAAGGTTCAAAAGAATGGATAAAAGCTTTGTCAACTGAGTAAGCATTTAATTAAGGAGTGTGGAACAAGTTTAGTACTTTTACAGCATGAATTATCCAGCATAGGATTGATTTGGAACTTTGTTCTTCATTAATGGCTTGGACAAAAAGTGAGAAAATGCCAACTTCATCTCTTCGATTCTCCCTACTCGAAAATGATCTTGAGGAGTTCTTGGACATTTTGGAAATCCTGTAATGTGCTCTATAATTCATCTTTGAAATGAATTTTGAGACACCTCTTGGAACTAGGTGAAAAATTTCCATAAAGTTGGGTCCAAAACTTGCCTAAATTAGGGCAAAATTTCACTAAGTTAACAAGTTCATGACCATGTATTCATAAATTTATATATTGAGATCCAAGCATATTTAAGGAAATGTTTGTGAAGAAAAGTTATAGATTTCATGGAGGTCTACAACTTTCATGTTGGGAACTTTCCTCGAATCAAAATGCATCATGGTGAAAAGGTGGCCCAAAGTTGAGAAAAAATAAGAAAATTTTCATACTTAGAAAATTTCTAAGTTATGAAAATTTTCAAATTCAAACCCTAATTTTCAAATTTGGTTTTCTTGGTGAAACATTTTCACATTTTGACATGTTTTGATGAATTATGACCCTTGGTACTTGATTTTGACCAAAAAGTCAAAGTTTGACTTTTCAGTATACAGTTGACTTTTGATCAGTTTACTGCAAATTTCATCTGTCAATCCAATGAATTTGAGATGTTTTGAGCCATGTAATTAAGTTAAGATGATGCCATTGAATCCTTGAAATCATGCTTGAACTCAATTGGTCATTTTCTAGGTTAAAAATCAGAAATTGCCCTTCCTCAATCAAAACTCTAATTTTGACCATTTTGCCCTTTTGATGATTTGATCAAATTTCTTGAGGAGTTGTAATCCAAACTTGATCAAATGGTACATATGAGTCTAAAATGTTGATGTGGATCAAAAATTATGAAGTTGGACTGTAGATTGGCCATGGTTGACTTTTTCCATAATACAGCTGATTTTTAGGTCAACTGTCTAATTGACTGAGCAAAAGTGTGATCCAGGGCTTGAAACTTGACATGAGCAATCTTAGGGATCCATAATGATGTTTGAATGTTACATGAAGAATTGATAGTTCAAAAATCTTTGTGCAAACTCAAACCCTAATTTGGGGTTATCAATGCAAGATGAGATGTCTTGAGCTGACCAAACCCTAATATTGTCTTGAGTCAAAGAGATCTTATGAGAGAAGTCTAGATAAATGAGAAGGAAAATTTTGCAGCTGCCCCTGTTCAATATTCTTAAACCTGAAGAGTTAGATTGGCGAGTTTTTCCGTTCGTGACTCGAAGGTGAAAGATGATTGGACACTAGAGTGCCCATGAATTTGTACTCGGCGACGTGTAGTTAAGGGAATGGGCTTAAAGATGCCATTTGGATAAGTGATATAATCTTGTTGGAGATGGTCTTGTGGATGCCATCCAAGAATGTTTGTTGAATCGTAAGTTGTAAGTCAAAAGAATAAGTATCAGAATGGTGTCCGTGTCTGGAACGTATCTGAGCTGTATCTGGAGACTGAATCTGTATGAGAAACAAAATAGCATCCGTGTCTGGAGCGTATATGTACTGTATCTGAACTTGAAATCTGAATGAGTAACAGAATGGCATGCGTGTCTGGAGCGTATCCGTACTGTATCTGAACTTGAAATCTGAATGAGTAACAGAATGGCATCCGTGTCTGGAGTGTATCCGTACTGTATCTGAACTTGAAATCTGAATGAGTAACATAATGGCATCCGTGTCTAGAGTGTATCCATACTATATCTGAACTTGAAATCTGAATGAGTAACAGAATGACATCCGTGTCTGGAACGTATCTGAACTGTATCTGAAAGCTGAATCTGAATAAATAACAGAATGGCATCCGTGTCTGGAGCGTATCTGAATTGTATCATGATTGCACATTGTTTAACAGTAGCTGTTAATCTCATCCTGAAACGGGTAAAATGTTAGCTGGAACACAAAATTATGTTGCATGAAATGTAGGATGCAATATATGTGTTTTATCAATGTTTATGATATGTGGATGTAATGTATGCGCATGTAAGCCGATTTTCTGTATTGCTGAGGAAAATAAATCCTTGACTGTTGTTGAGGATATGGCAATTCTTCATGTCTTGAAGTTGGAGTATTTTACAAAAATTCTGTAGTTAGAGTAATCCCGTATACTGCTTGAAGAATCTGCTTGGGGAATCCAGAGAATTTTGATAACTTCTACTGGGGATTAATAACGGGAGTCTTTGTTCCGTTAGGGAATATCAGAAGTCAGTGTTATCTGAATGGATTTCAGGCTTCAAAACAACTTGTTGGGGAATTTGGAGAAATTGGATGGTTTCCACTGGGGATTAATAGTTTGAAGTTTTAGCTCCGCTGGGAATCTAAATGACATACCGTGGGGATTGCTCATGGAATTGTCTAAAGACGTTTTCTTATTCTTTTAACCTGTCAGTAATTGGCTTTTTTCATTTTGTTTATTTGTAAACAGTAATTATGTTCAAATGCATATGTTCATTAATGCATCATTGGACGTTTTTGCAAATAAAACACAAGTGCAAGAGAAAATGACAAATAGTTTTCTATACTTTAAAGAGATATCTTTGTATTTACTTTGAATAAGTATTTTGTAAAAAAGAAACAGACATCCTAGTAAGAGGATGGTGTCGTAAAAAGTAAGAAAAATTTATACAAAGAAAGACAGTTATGTGTGATAATCCCATGGGGTTCCCATTCTGCTATAGCCTTCGTATCTCCGAATATCTTGTCTATTTGTTGCTTCGTCTGAAGATGATTGAATTGATCAGAAACTCTGAGTTTGTCAGTGAAGAGATTGTCCTCAAAGTGATCTGACGGGACATAGTCATATGCTTTAATTCCCTAACTTTTGCCTGGACCGCCCTTTCGGTTTTTCAGTCCACCGGGAAACCCTTTTTTGCCCAAGTCGCCCTTTCGGGTTTTCAACTTGCCAGGTGTATAGATTCTTTTATATTTTATCCCTAATTTTTGCCCGAACCTTTTGGTTCGCCGGGATGCCCCTTTTTTTGCCTAGGTGTGTCAACCTAACGAGTCTCTTATGCGTAGTATCTTTTGACTATGTCCGCGTTCGCAGGGTGTGGCAAGTCATCACCGTCCATGGTGGTTAGGATCATTTCCCCACCGGAAAAGATGTTCTTGATTACAAATGGCCCTTCATAGGTAGGAGTCCATTTTCCCCTGGGATAACTTTGCCGCAAGATAATACGTTTGATCACTAGATCTCCAACTTGATATACTTGGCGTCTGACTTTCTTGTTGAAAGCCTTGATCATCCGTTTTTGATGCACCTGACTATGGCAACAACAGTAAGTCTATTTTCATCAATTAAGTTCAATTGATCAAGTCGGGTATGGATCCAATCGTCCTCACTCAAACCTGCATCTTTCATAATTCTCAAAGAGGGGATTTGAACCTCAATAGGCAAGACAACCTTCATGCCATAAACCAAAGAATAGGGTGTTGCCCCAGTTGATGTGCGAGCCGTGGTACGGTACCCGTGGAGAGAAAACGGTAACATCTCATGCCAGTCCTTGTAGGTGACTGTCATTTTTTGTATGATCATTTTAATGTTTTTATTAGCAGCTTCGACTGCACCATTCATCTTTGGACGATAGGGGGATGAATTGTGATATTGAATCTTAAACTGATTGCACAAGGCGGTGATCATAGTATTGTTAAGATTTGTACCGTTATTAGTGATGATCCTTTCTGGGATACCGTACCGGCAAATAAGATTCTGCTTGATGAAGCGGGCAACAACATTCTTAGTAACGGATGCGAAGGAAGCTACTTCGACCCACTTTGTGAAATAATCAATGGACACTAGAATGAAACGGTGTCCATTAGAGGTTGTAGGCTTGATCTCCCCAATCATATCGATTCCCCACATAGCAAAAGGCTAAGGAGCCGTCAAGACAGTCAGAGGAACCGGAGGTACGTGCACCTTGTCAGCATAAATTTGACATTTATGACAGGTTCGGGAGTGTTGATAGCAATCTACTTCCATGGTAGACCAATAATAGCCTGCCCGTAGGATTTTCATCACCATCGTATGCCCATTGGAGTGAGTGCCAAAGGTACCTTCATGTAATTTAGCCATGATATTTTCAGCCTCAATCTTATCCATACAACGGAGCAGAATAGAGTCATGATTACGTTTGTACAGGATTCCATTACTCAGGAAGAACTTAGCGGAGAATCTCCTTAGGAACGTTTTATCATTGATTGAAGCTCCTTCTGGATATTCTCGAGCCTCGAGATACCTTTTGACTTCGTGAAACCAAGGCTGGTCCACTACTTCTTCAGTATTAATCTCGTGACAGTGTGCTGGTTCGTCCATTCGTTCAATGGTGATCTGGGGAGCCTCGTTATCCCAATTAAGTTTAAACATAGATGACATTGTGGCTAGAGCATCTGCTAGCTTATTTTCTTCTCGCGAGAAATGCTCGAAGGTAATCTCCTCGAAATGTGGTAACAATGTCAAAACATGTTCTTTGTAAGGGATAAGGTTTGGATGCTTAGTTTCTCATTATCCTTTGATCTGACTGATGACCAAAGCTGAATCTCCAAACACAACTAAAGATTTGATTCCCAAGTCTATGGCAGCCTTGAGACCGAAGATGCATGCTTCATATTCGGCCATGTTGTCCGTACAGTTGAAGCAAAGTCTGGCAGTAAAAGGAGTATGACACACTTCGGGAGATATGAGTACAACGCCGATACCATTACCGAGTGTATTGGATTCCCCATCAAAGAACAGGGTCCATCGGGATCCTTGTCCAGGTCCGTCATATGGTCTGATTTCTTCACAGTTGTCTAATGTCATGATGTCTTCATCCGGGAATTCAAACTTCATGGACTGATAATCTTCTATAACTTGATGAGTAAGATGATCAGCTAGCACACTGCCTTTTATAGCTTTCTGGGTAGTGTATTGTATGTCATATTCTGTTAAGATCATCTGCCATCTAGCTACTCTTCCAGATAGAGCAGGCTTTTCGAAGATGTACTTTATCGGATCCATTTTAGATATCAACAAAGTAGTATGAGTCAACATATATTGTCTTAACTGGCGAGCAACCCATACTAGAGCGCGGCAAGTTTTCTCGAGCAGTGAATATCTGGTTTCACAGTCGGTAAACTTTTTTCTCAGATAATAAATAGCATGCTCTTTTCGGCCAGACTCATCATGCTTCCCCAATACACACCCCATTGAGTTTTCTAAAACGGTCAGATGCATGATCAGCGGTCTTCCCTCGATTGGTGGCATCAAGACAGGAGGCTCTTGTAAGTACTCTTTGATTTTGTCAAAAGCAATTTGACATTCATCATTCCATCTGACTACTTGATCTTTCTTCAACAATTTGAAGATTGGTTCACAAGTAGATGTTAGGTGAGAAATGAATCTGGCAATATAGTTCAGGCGTCCCAAGAATCCTCTGACTTCCTTCTCAGTATGAGGAGCAAGCATTTCTTGTATTTCTTTAACCTTAGCAGGATCAACCTCGATGCCTTTATTGGTGACAACGAAACCTAAGAGTTTACCGGACCGGATTCCGAATGTGCACTTGTTTGGATTCAGCCTTAGTTTGTACTCCTTCAACCTCTCAAACATCTTTTACAAATGACCAAGGTGCTCCTCTTCAGTTTGTGATCGGGCTATCATGTCATCTACATAGACCTCTATCTCATGATGTATCATATCATGAAACAAAGCTACCATGGTGCACTGATAAGTTGCCCCAACATTCTTCAGTCCGAATGGCATCACTTTGTAGTAGAACATGCCCCACTGTGTGACAAATTTAGTTTTCTCCATGTCCTCAGGTGCCATTTTGATCTGGTTATAACCTGAGAATCCATCCATGAAGGAAAACACTTTGTGCTGGGCTGTATTATCAACTAGGATGTCGATGTGGGGAAGTGGAAAATCATCTTTAGGGCTGGCCCTGTTTAAATCTCTATAATCCACACACATTCATACTTTGCCGTCCTTCTTAGGCACGGGAACAATGTTGGCTACCCATTGAGGATAGGAAGTGACATCCAAGAACCAAGCATTGAATTGTTTCATCACTTCCGCTTTGATTTTATCTGACATGTCAGGTCTCATGCGGCGGACTTTTTACTTCACCGGTGGACAGTCTTCTCTTGTGGGTAGACGATGTACCACGATGTCTGTATCAAGTCCTGGCATGTCTTCGTATGACCAGGCAAAGATCTCAACATAATCATGCAATAGCTGAATTAGGCGCTCCTTAACACTCGGCTCTAGACTGGCACCCACTTTGATTTCCTTCTTATCTTCCTCGGTACCCAAGTTGATTGTATCCAACAGTTCCTCATGAGGCTGAATAGCTCTTTCCTCTTGTTGTAGTAGTCTGGCCAATTCCCCTGGCACTTCACAATCTTCCTCACCTTCGTATTCGACTTGATAGATAGGATCTTTAGAGTCACTAAAGGCTATAGCAGTATCATTACCTATGGGATCCGAAATGGAGGGGTACCTGCATTTGTGAGTGTGAGTGTGTGTAAGGGTATAGCCATCTTTAAACAATAAAATGTAAAAGAAAGACAACGAGCGTAAAAGGTTTGTATGTGAAAAAGCGTCCATGATTCATTGAATGTCATATGAAGATGAAATAAAAAACCCTTACAAATGGACCATTGTGCCTCGGGTAAGACACAAGGTTTTTAAAGTGTGAATTGTTCGTGAATTATTACAAGTCCAACAGAAATGTGAAAAGATAAATTACTGAGAGATGAAAGTTATTAGGAAAAATTCTCTGGCTTCCCAGTTGCGAAGTCCTCCGTTGACAGTAGGAAATATATAATCTTCCAAGCTGCCATACTCTTCAACATCTTCCACTACGTTGACCTCTTGGTTTCTAATCTTCAAAGGTGGCCCTCCAGCACGGCACGACGCACAACCTTATGAGCTGTTGAAGTAAACCTTAAGCGAAACTTGTCTAATTTATACGGAATGTCTGGAAGCTGCCCCTAGATGGTGCATCCACCCTCCTCTATTACTGCCTTTGCATCCTTTAGAGATGACATCCGAAGCGGAGGTCCTGTGATCTTGGGAGTCCAGGATACTGCCTTGGTTGCCGCTACTTCTTGAGAGACTTCTTCGAAATTTTGAAAAGGAGTTGCAATGAAATCGCCATCCAACTCCACATATCGGAAAGAATTCAGATGACTAATCATGTACTCTTCCTCCCCGTAGACAGTTATGATCTTTCCTTGGACCGGGTACTTCAGCATCTGATGTAGTGTGGAGGTGACAGCACCAGCATTATGGATCCAGGGTCGTCCTAGCAGAAAGGAGTAAGAGTGGCGGATGTCCATTACATAGAAAGTTGAGTTGAAAGTCTGAGTTCCCTCCTTTATGGGGATGTCCACCTCCCCGTGGACCATCCTCTTTGAGCCATCAAACGCTCTCATAATTATGTTACTAGGTTTTAATGTCATCCCTTCGCAATCTAACATGTCAAGGGCTTTCTTCGGTAAGACGTTCAAAGATGAACCCGTGTCCACCAAGACATGGGCGAGAGTCGTTCCTCTACACTTCACAGAGACATGCAATACCTCGTTGTGCTTTCTCCCTCTGGGTGTCAAATCATCATCAGAGAAGCCTAGGTCGTTATCAGCTGTCAAACTGGCCACACAATCTTGGAATTGGTCAGCAGACGTCTCTTGTGGCACATGGGCTATCTTTAGAAAATTTACCAGAGCTTTCGCATGTGCCTCCGAGAACAGCAACAATGCTAGCATGGAGATCTTGGAGGGAGTTTTCCCCAACTATTCAACCAAGTCATAGTCACTCTTCTTTATTATCCTCGGGATCTCTTCCATTTCCTTCTTGGATGTTTCGGGGATAGCTAATGATTGAGCCTTCATCCGGACAGGCTCTTCTTGAATGCTTTTTCCTCGATTTTCAGCAGTAGAAGTATTGGTAGGGATAGCAGCAGGTATTGTGTCATCTTTGTCGGTAGGTACACTTGCGGGTATAATCATTGGTACAGAGGTAATCTTCGGAACGACCACGGGTCCAAAAACTGCCTTTGGAGGGGCAATCTCTGGAGAGAAGATTATACCACTACGGGTAATCTTGCTAGTTCCGACAATATTGCTAATATCAGAGTTTTCTTCTTCGGAGCTTACTTCTTCGGCAGTCAGTTCATCTTGTTTGATACCATGGTAGTAGATTTCTCCACCGTAATTCCACAGTACTGTTTTATCTAATTTATACGGGACCGGCCCGGGATTGTGATCTTAAGAGGAGTAGTTTTTGAAACTGATGTAATCCTAACGGGCCTTTTAGGGACCCTGGAAGGATTGGCAGAGATGGTTATGATTGAAATGTATTTAATAAGAATAGGTAAAGCGGGAGCATTTTCAAACAGAATTTCTTGATTGTCAATCAGGCGTTGGATACCCGTCTTCAACAGAGGGCAGTCGGTTGATGAGGATAAGCAATGATGGCAGTCTTCCTTACAACCTGGGAATACACCATCTTTCAACAAATTCATTTTAATGATCAGGAGTGGAGTCAAAAGTTCATCCACTGTGGCAATAAATAAATCTTCCTCGATAGCATTGGCATTGTGACCATGCTTAGGCATCGGAGCAGAAATGACATTTGGTTTCTTAGGCACGTCAAACTCAACTTCTTTTGCATCTATGAGGTCTTGGATTTTGTTTTTCAGGGCCCAACAGTTGTTGGTGTCGTTACCCAGACTTTTAGAATGGTATGCACATCTGGCATTTGGATGATAATGAGGGGATACAGTATTGGGATTCTTTGGGGCCTCCTTTAAAGTTTCCAGATTCAAATTCAGAAGATGTGGTAGAACTTGGGCTAGAGTCATATTAATCCTGGTGAATTGCCGGATTGGCCTTTTTACCCTTGGTTGGTTATTTCTTGGCTGGTCAGATGCAGACTTTGGGATCATAACGGCCCCCACCACTGGTCGGCATTCAGTTCTTCCTTGATTCCTTTGTGAATAAACAGCAGATACCCCCATTCTTCCCCGTGAAAGGTTTTCTCATAGCTGTAGAGGCAGACACATTCTTCGGAATCTTTCCACTTTTTATGCCAGCTTCCACCCTCTCTCCAGTTAATATTAACTCAGTAAATCCAGCAGATGAACTTCCAATCAAATGGTTGAAGAAAGGACCCGATAGAGTGCCCAATAACATATCCACCAACTCCCTTTCAGACAGAGGGGGTTGCTATCTTCCAGCTAGATCCCTCCATTACTGCGTGTAATCTTTGAAACCCTTATTTGAAGCCATAACCATACTCTGAAGTTGAGTACAGGTAGACGCCAAATCTGCATTATACTGGTATTTCTTATAGAAAGTTGCGGCAAGTTCTTCCCAGTTGTGGATGTTGACCCTTTCCAATTGGTAAAACCAATCAAGTTGTGTTTCGGATAAACTATCTTGGAAAAAATGCACTCATAGGTCTTTGTCGGCGGAGTGCGGCTGAATCTTTCTGACATATGATCGGAGGTGCATTTTAGAACAAGACACCCCATCATATTTTGCGAATAACATCACTTTGAATTTTGGTGGGATCACAATTCCTAACACTAGCCCCAATTCCTCAAAGTCTAGTCCTGGTACTTTCTGTATTTCCATAGCGGTCAAACGCTCTTCTAGGTGTCTGTACTTATCATCAGCCGGAGGGTACTGTTCCTCAGAGTAATCTTCCTCTTCCTCCTCCTCTTCAGAGTCTGACGTAACTGCTGTTTCTTTTCCTTTTCTCTCTCCTTCATCCGATATTGTTGGAAAATTCAAGGTTCTTCTAGCCTGTCCTTGAAACCTTCTTCCCATGATCACCACACCGGTTGGTTTCTTCTCTTTCTTCTTTTTCTCTTTTGCCAACGGAGTCTTCAGCTCCTCTTTCCCTTTGGCCAAAGTCGTGAGTAACTGTTGAAACTGCATGTTTTGAGCTTGAAGATCTTTGATTGTCTGTTCGAGATCCATCTTACTAAAATAAACAGTAGAGGGATGAGGAAACTGGTTGCAAAAGACATGTTTATGTTATGATGAATGATATGTATATATGCAATGCTTTCAAGGATTTAAAAAATTCAAATTTGTTTTAAACAAAAAGAAACACACGTTATATTAATAAGATAGAATTTGAGTACATCAATGCCCCTTGGGCAAAGTAATACAAAATTCTAAGATAAAAAAGTGTTGCACATCCTCTTTGGTGTTATGTAGGTATTTAGAGCCTGCTCCTCATGAAGTAGCCTAGTGAGCTCCAAAACCTTCTTCTCGCTTGCGTAGAATTGGGCTTTGAAAGTATCTCGCTCTCCTTTGAGTTGTATCCAATCCCTTTGTAGATCTTCGAGTGATGTGGGCATGTCAGGATGTAGGATAGTGTATGGAACTTCTCCTTCCTTAACAGGCTCAATAATCACTGGGAGAATGGAAGGATAAGGAATGATAAGACTTTGAGCGTGGTTTCATACCCACTTGAGGTAAGGCTCAAGAGGGATGGAATTCTTTTGTCCCAAAGTCTTGCTATCTACCTTGTTTAGCATCCTCCAAGCTCGGATGAATCTCTAGCGAAGACCTTGATCGTCGTTGTCGTAGTCAAATACCAAGACTTGAATCAACATATCATGTGGGCCATCCCTTCGGGCATAACCAAACTGTCTTAGAGACAAACATGGGTTGTAGGTGATGCCTCCCCTAATGCCAAGTAGAGGGATATTAGCGAATTCCCCACAACGGTCAACAATGACAATATTCTCTTTGGATCGAGAGCACCAATGAATATCTGAATGTTTAAGCGTCATTAACCTTTGTGACCACCTCAAACCTTGCTCATTCTTTAAGACTGATTGGGGAAGATGAGAAATAAACCATCTTTCCAGGAGAGGAGTGCAACACATAAGGACGCCTATTTTCCTCATTGTGCGAGTGTGAAAAGAGTGTAAGATATCCCCAAGCAATGTAGGAACCGGGTTACGTGACATAAAGATTTTGACGGTGCTCACATCTATGAGTTGGTCAGGATTGGGGAACAAAACCATCCCATAGATAAGAAGAGCCACAATCTCCTCAAAAGCTTGCAAGTCTAGGGAATTCCAACAGCTTTGGGCTTTCTCAAACAGAAACTTTGCCAAGAAGCCTTTGACAACACTTCTAGTTTCCCAATGAGTTGTGACATCAGATGAGTGCAAGTGCAGGGCTTGAGAAATCTCTTCTGGCTTTGGATCTCTTTCCGTACCGTTGAAAGGTAGTTGATTGAGAATAGGAATCCTCAAAAGTTAAGATAATTCTTCCAAAGTGGGCACAAGTTGATAATCAGGAAATGTGAAGCAATGATGCAAAGGGTCAAAGAACTGGAAGAGAACCTTCATCATATCCTCCTTTGTGTTGGAGGTGACCAAGTTGAGTAGACGACCATGCCTCTCGGTGAATGGAGAGTTCTCAGGGATCCTTGAAGCTAGCTCCTTGAGTTGTGGAGGAATTCTTACAAGGTTGATTTGGATAGTTTTCCTGCAAAGTGAATCAATATCCTACAAAACAAGAACAAAGATGAAACTCCAAAATCCTTGAAATGGTTAGTGGATGCATATGATGTTCATGATGTCCATGATGTTATGTACAAGTATGCATATATAAGAAAATCAAACAAGTTCTTAGTTTAGGCTTGCATGGGGTTTTATAGGTAAGTACCCTCTTGAAGTTTAGTTGGCTCAACATGTCCTATCAATAGTAACCGGGTTCTAAGGAGCTCAATATCATTGAATTGTTTCCTTGGTCATTGTTTCAGCTCAAGCCTCTTTAATGGCGACCGAGATATCCCAAGAAACCAACCCTCAATGAGTGTAGTATCGAGTATCTACCAACTTCGGACTGCACCAAAGCCGGTCATCTCACTACATCCTAAAGGCAAAGTTGGTCAAGTAAAGGGTTATAGAAGTTCATTAGTGCTTCATGACATCACTCATCGGCCCCGTATTCTCTTTGATTGACTCAAAGGCTACTAGTACCCACAAATATGTCACACTAACATAGCTATTGCTTAGACCATGTCGGTATACCCCGCACAGTTTCCACAACATATTGCTATTTACCTATAATGTTTCCCAAATCCGGGTGGAGGATTCAAACCTAAACGAAGAACCATAATGTAAAGCAAACAAATCAAACAATATAATCAAGTAAATGTGATCTAGCCCTAAGGTAACCCCACTTTTATAACATTTCCCCACCAGAGTCTCCAGTTCTGTGATGCGGTGGGAGGACTGACTTTTTGTTTTGCGTTTTATCGCAAATGTCGTGGTTAGCAAGAGTCGCCACCGACTTTTCTTTTATCCAAAAAGAAAGGTGAAAAAGCACAGGAAAGACCGTTGAGATGTTTTCTTGAGTTCGGGGGGTAGATTATGAAAAGGGAAGGTATTAGCACACTTTTCATCCATGGTTTTCCATGGGCTCTTAGTTACTTGCTAAAATCACTTGCTTTGGTTTGTTTGAAATTGTGTTTGGTGTGTTTTTGAAAGTATTTTGTAAAAGAGACCATTCGTTTAGGCAATCTTTGTAATGATTCTCGTTCGTAAGAATGTATACAAAGATGTTTGTCTTTTGAAAATGTTTTCAATGTTTATAAGATGCTTTTGAAATGTGTGTGTGTTTGTTTGGAAAATAGCAAGGATTGTTGTTTGAAATGGAGCAAGTAACTAGAAGCTATCTACCTACTCAAATGTCTTTCTTGTGCATTTTTATTCCTTTAACATTGTTGTCTTACCATTGATTTGGTAAGCAACCCTATCTTTGGATGTAAACGGGACGGGCGCGGGTCATCGTATAACCATGATTAGCAATGTTTGCAAAGTATATTAGCATTTTTGAGGGACCAAGATCATTTTGTAAGGAAACTTTTGAATAGTGTCATCGAGGGACTTATGATCTTATATTTGTTTGGTTTGCCAAGATACTTCGCATGCATAACATGACCATTTTTGTTTTAGGCAAACAAGTGGGAGAAACCCTAAGGGTGCTTGTGTGCAAGTGTATCATTTTCATGCTTTGATTTTGTCTTGTATTTAGGGTGTTCTATTTTGCCTTGTTTGGTTCTTGTTATACAAACCCTAATTACTAATCATGGCATATAAAGCGATAAATTGCGTAATGTAAATATACTAAATTATTACAACAATTTATGGGAGGGGGGGAATACAAGTTTTAATGGGGATTTTGCAAGAATATAAAGCTAAATAAATTATTACAACCAAATCGAATTTGTACGAATTTAGAACAAATACAATACAATATTTAGAATGCAATGCAATGTACATGTAAAAAAAGATTTTTGTGTCTTGTTTTTATGTAAAAGAAAATTTAATCTAAAACCTAAAAATATAAAGAAAAAGAAATAATTTTTGAAAGGGGTTTAACCCTAATTATTATTTAAGAGAAAATAAAGTTTCTATATTATTATTTATATATTTTCTTGTATAAAAATAATAATAATATGGTATATAAATATTAAAATTAAATATATGCAAAAATAATTATTTATAAGTACGAAATGAAAAAATAAATTGAAATGAATATGTTTAATTATTTTTACAAGTTTATTAAGAAAATGAATGATATACTATTAAAATAAAATGTATTTTTATATGCAAATTAAACTAAAATAAAAATAAAAATGCAATATTATTAATTTACATTTTTTAAGATTTTTTGTGCATTAAAGAAAATATTTAAAATATTAAATATGTAAATAAAACAAATAATAAAAAAATGAAAATGTAGAAAGTTGGCAAGGGGGTAAGATAGCAGATTAGTAGTGATGGTGATAGCAAAAATTCCTGGCCCAAACAGACCAAGCCCATCCTGCAAAAATGAAATGGAAAGGAAAAAAAGAGCGAAAAAATGCAAAAGTAGCGTGCCCAGGTTTGAACCCAGGACAAGGGTCTCACCAGCGTGCTACTTTTCCACTGGGGTGGCTATACTTCCATTATCTTTACTAAAACAAAAATATCATATTACAAAATGCGCCATATGCCCTGTTTCATCTTCTTCCTCAAGCTTTGGCCGGATAACCTGTAACTTTCTCAAACTTCCATGAAAATAAAAACTTATAACATGAAAAATGTAGTACTTGAACTCACGATTCCAACCATATAAGTTATGTAATCTAACTACTAAAGATCAATGAGAATTTTAAGAGCCCTAAATTCTAACCTAATATTTTCAGAGATTTCAAATTCCAAATTCTCTCAGCACAAGTAAAATCAATGCAAGATAATGGTATGTATAGCTTCGTTATGATGAGGACTACATTTTTTATTCACAAATCGTGGCCTAAGGTTGTCTTTACAAAGAGATAGAGTTTTAAATTTTACCTCCTTCAGTTGGAATCATGAAATGAACTGGGGTTAGTTTGAGGGAGGCCTGATGCTTCCTTGAGCTTCCTTGAGCTTCCCTGAATCTATTCCAACCCTTGCCTTGCTCTGAAAGTAGTTGGAACTCCTTGGCCAAGTCAATCTGCAAGCTCTGAAGTCAACAATGGAAGATGGTGGAGGAATGATTACATAACAGGGATGATGGTTTGGATGGGCTTGATATCAAGTATGTGAGGTGTTTGAATGATCTAAACACAAAACGCACGAGCCAAATGGAAGATGAATGTGTTTGTGCAGAAACTGTAGGTTTGAACAGGTTTTTGGGTGTTTTTTAGCTTAAGAGTGTTTCAGGCCTTTGCTTCCTCTTTCTTGTGTTTCATATAGTTTGTATATTAGTATTGAAATGGTTTTTGTGTCAACCCTCTATCAGCTGTGCAAGCCCTAACCTTTTTGCAACTTTTCTTGTACTTGAAGCAAAGTGATAAGACAAAGCTTACATGCTTGTACTGGCTTCCTTAGGGTTGGTATTTCTTCCCTACAAGTTGCCTTTGGTATGTGGTACTTGCATGTATCAAGGGGACAGGTCCAATGCTCAATATTAGAAAGTTTGCAAAAGTTGCTCTTTTTCAAAATGACAATGGAACCTTTTTGCCATAAATGGAATTACAAGTTGGATAAAGGTTCAAAAGCATGGATCAAAGCTTTATCAACTGAGTAAGCATTTAATTAAGGATTGTGGAACAAGTTTAGGACCTGTACATCATGAATTAGCCAGCATAGGATTGATTTGCAACTTTGTTCTTCATGAAATGGCTTGGACAAAAAGTGAGAAAATGCTAACTTCATCTCTTCGATTCTCCCTACTCAAAAATGATGTTAAGGAGTTCTTGGACATTTTGGAAATCTTGCAATGTGATCTATTATTCATCTTTGAAATGAATTTTTAGATTCCTCTTGGAACTAGGCGAAATATTTCCATAAAGTTGGGTCCAAAACCTGCCTAAATTAGGGCAAAATTTCACTAAGTTAACAAGTTCATGACCATGTATTCATAAATTTATATCTTGAGATCCAAGCATCTTTACGGAAAAGTTTTTGAATCAAAGTTGTAGATTTCATGGAGGTCTACAACTTTCATGTTGGTAACTTTCCTTGAATCAAAATGCATCATGGTGAAAAGGTGGCCCAAAGTTGAGAAAAAATAAGAAAATTAAAATTTCTAAGTTATGAAAATTTTCAAATTCAAACCCTAATTTTCAAATTTGGTTTTCTTGGTGAACAAGTTTCACATTTTGACATGTTTTAATGAATTATGACCCTTGGTACTTGATTTTGACCAAAAAGTCAAAGTTTGACTTTTCAGTATACAATTGACTTTTGATCAGTTGTTTGCAAATTTCATCTGTCAATCCAATGAATTTGAGATGTTTTGAGCCATGTAATTAAGTGAAGATGATGCCATTGAATCCTTAAAATCATGCTTGAACTCAATTGGTCATTTGCTAGGTTAAAAATCAGAAATTGCCCTTCCTCAATCAAAACCCTAATGTTGACCATTTTGCCCTTTTGATGATTTGATCAAATTTCTTGAGGAGTTGTAATCCAAACTTGATCAAATGGTACATATGAGTCTAAAATGTTTATGTGGATCAAAAATTATGAAGTTTGACTGTAAATTGGCCATGGTTGACTTTTTCCCCAATACAGTTGATTTTTAGGTCAACTGTCCAATTGATTGAGCAAAAGTGTGATCCAGGGCTTGAAACTTGACATGAGAAATCTTAGGGATCCATAATGATGTTTTAATGTTACATGAAGAATTGATAGTTCAAAAATATTTGTGAAAACTCAAACCCTAATTTGGGGTTATCAGTGCAAGATGAGATGTCTTGAGCTGACCAAACCCTAATCTTGTCTTGAGTCAAAGAGATCTTGTGAGAGAAGTCTAGATAAATGAGAGGGAAAATTTTGGGGTACAACACCAGGAGACATGAATTCCCCAAACAGGACGTGTTTACAAAAAAAAAGGTCGCAGATTAATTCTCGAAATAGGACGGGGTAATTGTCTATATGGCCAGGCAGTATTAATTCCTAAAACAGGACGAGTTTACAAACAAAAAATAAATCGCAGATTAATTCTCGAAACAGGACGGGGCAACTATCTAAATGACCAGGCGGTATGAATTCCTAAAACAGGACGGGTTTACCAATGAAAAACAGGTCGCAGATTAATTCCCAAAACAGGACGGGGAAAATATCTATATGACCAGGCATTATGAATTCCCAACATGGGACAAGTTTACCAATGGAAAACAGATTGTAGATCAATTCCCGAAACAGGATGGGGCAACTATCTGTATGACCAAATGATTTCCTTCAATGACTAAATTCTGATGAGCATTTCCTTTAGATATTCATTCTGAAAAGCATTTCCCTCAGATAAAATTGAGACATATATTTCATTTTGATACTCCCCAGCGCATCTGCTAGTTACTTTGGATGGCGTCTATAAGCCCATATTCGATGACACTCTGTCAACTTTATGAATGGCATCTTTAAAGCCCATTCAGGCAATACTATCAACCAACAATGTTACTTCGTGCACTGACTATTGAAAATTTATGGGCACTTAAGTGTTCATTCCTCTTCCACCTTCAGATCACGAATGGCGGACATGCCAATCTAACTCTTTAGGTTTAAGAAGATTGAACAGGGGAAGTTGTTGTACCCAAAAATATGCCCTCCAATTTTTGAAGACAATTGATTCAAGATATCTCCTCATGCACATGAAGGCCTTAAACACTCAAGACTACTCAAGGGTTGACCAGATAAACTCTTATCCTAACTAGTGACCTACGACTAGGGTTTTGTTTTTATCAAGGAAAATTGGAATTATAATGCCTCAAGTGGATTTCATGGTTTCTCATATGTATCAAGGTACCCTCATGCCAAATTTCAAGCCTTGCAGTTTAAGTTTGCTCAGTCAATTAGCCAGATGATTGAAAATCAACTATATTAGACAAAAGTCAACTTTGACCAATTTACAGTCAAACTTTAAGATTTTTGGTCAACATAAACATTTTCAATTCACATTCATCATTTTATCAAGGGTTTATCATGATTCATCAATAAAACTCAAGATTCATCAAAAGTCAAAAGTTACTAAATTAGGGTTTTCTTAAGGAGAAGTTAACTGAACTTTGATCAAGCATAACTTTCACATAATTCATCATAAATTCCTTAACCAAAGCCCATTTTAATGGAAATTCAATTCTCTTCAACTTTTTCTCTCTAAGCTAAGTCCAAAAATGCTTCATTTAAGAGATGTGAGCCAAGACATTACATGTCATTTTGAAAGTCAACAAAAAGTCATATTTTGTCAAAGAAATTTACATCAAGATAAAGACTTAAAATGAAAAAATGACCAACATGAGAATTGTAGGAGACATCTTGATATTTCCAAAGAGCCCAAGATCAAATTCATATGATAAAAATTTAGTGTGTTATGATTTGTGCAAGTTAGGCAATTTTTGAAAAGTGCATGAAACTTCCTTTGTGCAATTTTTAACTTTTGAACTAATGGACTTATCTTTTGAGGTTTAAACATGTTCATAACATGTTGAAGGACCTCTAAGTCCATTTATGCATGACTATGATTTTTTATTTTATTTATTTTGATTTTATTCAAGTATTTTCAAAATAAATCAAATAAATTAACAAGTTAATGGACCAAGGCACATGTGGACCTTATGTTGAATCATTAAAAGGCCCAATAACTCCTTTCTAACCATGCAAAAATGTGGGAGGCAAGATTGAATCATAATTTTCTCAAATTGGAATGTTTGAAAACAAGTTTCATTTGGTTTTGGTAATGCATTAATCACTTGATATTTTCCTCATTTGTTTGACCTAATGTCATCCTCTATATATACACAAGCATCAGACCAACAAAGGACACGAAAAAATCTGCAAGAGAAGAGGGTTTCAAAACACAAAAAAATTCAAAGGAAGTGCACCATCGAATGTCAAGTTCCAGCTTTATTCGGTCCAAACTACCACTTCAAATCACTTCTAGAACATCTCCAAGGTAAGAATATGTAACTTTCCATGCCCATTTGTACCTAAAACTCGCATACATGCCATGTCAGGTTGCTTTATTCGTATTTCAAATTATACGCATTGTTAACTGATTCTAACAACCTAGATCACTCAACATGATTGTTTAGAACAAGTTTGAAGCCTTACATGCAAGATCTAATGCAGAGAATGAGAATTTCCATTGTTAGGGCGTAGAAATCTGTTTGCATCAAATCTCTATTTACAGGCACATTCAGGCCAAAAGAACCATGCCATTGGATTCATAGCCCTCGATTTAGGGGGTATGGTCCTTTTTTCTTTCTAACATGTGTTATTTTTGCAGATCCAAGAACCACATAGCCGGAGAAGACGAACGGAGCTAGGGCTCCGACGCTTCTCCAGTTCATTGACGTTGTTTTTTTATAATGTATCATTTGTGTTTTAGCATCAGATGAACAACACAGCTCAGTTGGTAAAGTAAACGCGCGCGCATCATGAAGGGCATGGGTTCGATCCTAGCACTTTGGAATTTTTTTGATTATTTCAC
Source organism: Vicia faba (assembly GCA_948472305.1). Classification (NCBI taxonomy): domain Eukaryota; kingdom Viridiplantae; phylum Streptophyta; class Magnoliopsida; order Fabales; family Fabaceae; genus Vicia; species Vicia faba. The sequence goes on from OX451741.1 coordinate 385,262,490, forward strand.
AAATTAACACAAGTTTATATTATATTTGTTGATTCATGATTCCTAAACACAAAACCCGCATGGCTTAGATGGCAAGAGTGAAGACTGGTGAAAGGAAGGGCGCGAATTCAAACACCAGCGTCTGCAACTTCTTTTTTCTTGCTCATTTTTCAACCTTTTTCTATTTTCTTTTTATTTTTGTTTAATTAATTTATTTTTATTTCTTTTAATTAATATTTAATCCAAAAAATCACAAAAAAATATAATAAAATCAGATTTAGGTTATTAATAGATTAATCTAATTTTGGATATATTTTTATCCAATTTTTTTAATTTTTTTTAAATAATTAACCTTTATAATTATTTTAGAATTAGATAACTAATTATTTTCTAAATGCTTAAAATTAACAAAAAATACAAAAAAATGACATTTTAGAGATTTAGGACTTTAAAAATAATCTTTCTAACATTTTTGTTTATTTTTGCCATTTATTTTCTTAGACAAATTATATAGGATGTACAAATAATGTAATAACTTAGTTTTAATTTCTCGCAAGGTTTTATTAAATATTGTAACTGCCCCGAAGCCATGTAATAGTCCTAGGGCTTGACTTTTCGCACTTATATTTTATATACCTGTATATATAACTGTTAGATGTATGATAATAGGGTTTGTATGACAAGATCTAAAACAAGACGTTAGAAAATCCTAATTCAAGATAATATAATTGTAGTTGAATCACTTTGCACACATACACCTCTAGAATAATTCCCTCTGCTGCCTTCGGAAAACAATGGTCATGTCCCTCGAAAATAGTGATACTTTAGCAAAAGACCCTTGAATAAAGATCATAATCCTCAATGACCCTTCGATTTTTCCTATGAAAAATGATCTAGTCCCTCCGATACAATTTCTAAAGTATCTCTACATGTTGCCTTCAATGACCATTAGATGACCCTTCGCCTTTCCATTCACATCCAATAGATAGGGCTACTTACCAATTAATGGTATGGATAACACTATCTCTAAAGGAGAAGGAAAAGAATAAGAACAACCTTGTGTGGGTAATAACTTTTAATATCTTGCTCACAACCTTTTTCACAAACAAAACATTTTTACACATCACACTTTTCAGTCAAAAATATTTTCAAACACTTTGTACGCATTCTTGAGAAATGATACATCAATCATTACAAAGTCAGTCGTACTTTGGCTTTTCAAAATATTTTCAAACAAATCACACACACAAAGCAAATTTCAAAAACTAAGCTAGCGATTAAGAGCATGTGGATAACTACGGATGAAAAGGGTGCTAACACCTTCCCTTTTCATAACTTACCCCCCTAAATTAAAATCTATCAAGGTCTTTCATGTTCTTTTCACCCTTTCCTTATTGGATAAAAGAAAAGTCGGTGGAGACTCTTGCTAACCGCAACATTTACGATAAAACGCTAAAAAAGTCAGTTCTTCCGTCGTATTACAGTACTCCTTTGTGTTCTTTATCTCTAAAGATTTCATGCACCGTCAATTTCAAACTATTGCAACACAAAACTTTGATTATATCTAGTAGTCCAAGTAACTTCCTTGCAAATATTTCAAGAACTCCAAGGTTCCTTGCAAATATTTTAAGCACTCCAAGGTTGTTCACTTTACCTGAATTACCTCTCGAACGTCTTGCACGAAAACCCCCAAATCAACCAATGATCTTGGAAAACAAACCTAATGTTTTTCCTAGATGAAAACCCCTACAAAACTCCACCCAATACACAATTGGACACTTGCAATCCTCGTCTAGATGGAACCCTAACAGAAAATCATTGCAATATAATGTCAGTGTGTATTCATAAATTAGAGGTTGAATATGAAGAGAGAAATATGCTAATTTTATGTTTTTCAACAAGTTGTGAATAATGCATGAAAGAGTATTTATAGTTTTGGAACTTTTAGGGGAAGATGGGTAAGTTCAGAATAAAAGAATTTAAGGAAATTAACCCAACATAACAATATGTGTTGACCTATGTATCATATGTGTCGACACATACGTGAATTTTGAATTGTATGTGTCGACCTATGAGAAGCCATGTGTTGACTGAAATAACTCAGAAGCTATAAGTTTTAAAGTAAATGTGTCGACCTGAAAAGTGGATGTGTTGACACATAAAATAAGAATTTCTTCAATTTTAGAAAAGCTTCAGTATGTGTCAACCTGAATCATGCATGTGTCAGCCTAAGACTTAGAGAGGCTACAGGCTTTAATAATGGGTTACAAGTGTCGACCGGAAATACAAATGTGTCGACACATGCAGTGAAAAATCATGCAAAAAAATTATTTTTAATGACTTGGATCAATTTCAAGATGTTTTTTAATGATTCCTAATACCTCTTATAAAGAGGAGTGCCACAAGACATAAGGATAAAATCCAATACTCAGAAGTGTAAGCTTTTTACAGTTTTGACATCATTCAAAACATTTGACGATGAAGTTTGTACTCACATACTCCCCCTTTTTCATGATGGCAAAACTTGCGAGGATGCATTCCTTTGTATTTATTGAAGGCTTCCCCTAACTTTGTGCTTCCCTGCTTCGACTTGCATCTGCTTCTCCCTCTTTGACAACATAAGAAAGAGAGATAGCAAATCGTGAGAAGTAACATAGTTTCATAATAATGCTAATACAACAATTAGAGGCTATTTTGAATAGAAGAGGAACAAACACATATTCCCATATATATGTGATGATGAAAATTTTTAAATAACAAGCAAGAAATATTACAATAAATGTAATGAATTACATATACTAAATAAGCAAGATATGACAATAATGTGAAGTTATTTTTGTAGCGTCATGAACAAGTAATACTTCATAATGGAACTCCTGACGATGTGCACGCATGTTCCTAACATAGAAACACAAATATGTCACTTCTAAAAACAAAATGAAGATGAGATATATGTCATGTAAGCAAGAAAACAAGTAAAATATATTGCAAATATCGAGCAAACAAATATTTCATGCACAAATGCGAAGAATAAAAAAATTAACAAAAAAGTTCATGTTCGCATGATAAGAATAAACGTATACAAATATGAAATAATTAATATATGAAGTCATTATAAGCGTTAGTTATAAATAAACTTTTTTGGAAATGAACATTCATGGTTTTCATCATTTGAGAAAATATCAAGCATTTTTGGAAGTATCTAGTAACATATATCAAGGCAAATCTTACTTTCAAGGATATATTGAAACGATATTATCTCACTCTTGATTGAGATCGAAGTTACACTCACATGATGTAAATAACTCAAACACAAGATTAGAGTGAAATTATAGAGTGCAAGCAATAATATAGGATTAGGCAAGATTTGAGATATCGATTATCCCCAATTCCCATGTATGTTGACAAAAGGTTTTGTAGCAAGTGGTTTAGTGAAATTATAGGCAAGTTAATTTTTACTATCAAGATGCTCAAATAAAACATCCCCTTTTTCAACACGGTCACGAAGGAAGTGGTGGCGTATCTAAATATGTTTAGTACGTGAATGCAATACTTGACTTTTGGTTAGATTAATAGCACTAGTGTTGTCGCACATGATAGGAATACGTGAGAGTTTAATATCAAAGCCAAATAGTTGTTATTTAAGCCACAAAATTTGGGCACAACAAATACTGGCCACCACATATTCCGCCTCGACCGTTGACAAAGCGAAGGAAACTTGCTTTTTTGTATGCCAACTTATCTAGGATTTTGAAAACATGTGACATGTTCTACTAATACTTTTCCTATCCAATTTGTAATCAGAAAAATCGGAATCAGAGTAACAAATCAAGGTAAAATCATTTCGCTTGGAATACCAAAGTCCAAACTTAGATATACCAATTAGGTATCTAAGAATGCGCTTAATGGATTTTAAGTGTGATTCCTTAGGAGCCAATTGATATCTTGAACACATACAAACACTAAACATGATACCCGGCCTAGATGCGGTAAGATAAAGAAGAGATCCAATCATACTTCTATACATTTTTACCTCAACATCCTTACCCTTTTCATCTTTAGGTGTGTCAATTTCCTTACTGTAACACCCCGATTTTGTTGAATTATTTAATTTAAATTAATTATATGATGTAATATATTTGTTCACATTAGTAAATATTTTGTTATGTTGTAATGAATTTGTTGGGAATTAGAAGCCTTAGGAATTATTGGAGTTAAGATGATAGGGGTGCATGCTCAAAAGTGTAAAAACTTGAGGTGTAAAGAGATAATTAGTTTATTGGAATTATTTGGATTAAAATGTTAGATCTAATACCATAGTGTAATAAGTAAATAAATATTATTAAGGGCTTATGCATTATAAGATGGATTGTATTAGCGAAAGATGGCTTGTATTGGTGAAAGATGGCCTGTATTGGCGAGAGATAGCCTGTATTGGGATAAATATGGAGGCTTATGCCCTGTTGGTACCACATGCATTGAATTAATGTCGGTCTCATTGCATTACATTATGATTGATTAACTTGATGTTTTAATGTTGAAAGAGTATGATTTATTCAATGATGAGTATTATGTGTTGTACGTATATTCGATTATATGTTGATGTACTTTGTGGTACGATGAATGAAGTAAATATGTGAGGTAAAGACGTATAATTATGTGTACTTAAATTGCTATCTACTTATTATTATGATTTCTTTTATGTTGTTATGATATCTCACCCCTTATGTTTGAATGTTGCCTCTACGTGGGTAACATGAAGATGGTCTAAAGTAGCTCGAGGTCGAGGTTAGCAGAGGAGTTGCCTCATTTTACGTAGATTGAGACGGTGTCAGCTCTTATACATGATACTTGGGGATTTTGCACTTGTCTTGTTTATGTTGGGAGTAAACTATTGTAGAACTCTATTTGTTGGATTTAATTGATGTTTTACGTTGAATTTTGAATTATGATAATTATCACTCATGTTGAGAATAATTACTATTGATGTTTTCCGCTGCAAATAAATGAAACAAAGTTCAGACATGACGAATAAGTGACTTTGTGTTGCGTATCTTTTTATATGAGCATGTATGATGTATGAAGATGTGGCATCATATTCTTGATGTTTTATTTTATGAACCAATTTACTCTATTTTTTGGTTAAATTACCGACAGGGAAATAGGGTGTTACACTTACTGCTGTCCATCCTGTATTTTTTGAGTAATTTGAGACAATACTTTGTTTGACACACAAATGTTCCTTTATCAAGTTGCTTAAATTGTAGTCCAAGGAAGTAGTTTAATTCTCCCATTAGACTTCTTTCGAACTCTGCATCATTTTTCTTTTCTAGGTTGTCATCTTCATCCTTCTCAACATCTATCGATTTAGGTTGATTAACTCCTTTATCGGTATTTTTGAGTATGTCTTCCGTAGATGCACCTACACCATGAAAATAACTACCTTTCCCAACATTGTACTTGTAAGTTTTTGTTGGCAGCAATTTTAGTAAAACACTGTGTTGGTAATATTTTGCTTAATGTCTTGACATATGAAGTAAATCCTCTCAACTGATTTTGAATGACATCAAAGCAGATGTCTAAACATCTGCCTTCTAATCTGAATGTGTTTTTCAGATTTTCGGTTTCCTATTTTTAAGCGCGCCTTATTCAAGTTTTGTGGTTTATAACTTGAGAAAAATATGGAGGAATACTTTTCAATCTGTCTTATCTTTATGGACTATATCTTGGCCTACTTTCATGGAGATATTCAAGGTATTCAATATAATGAAATATTTGTTTTTCAGCCCAAGCCCATAAAGAGTTGTTGCGCCTTTATAAGGACTTGGAACCTTATTCGTACAAGAGAAACAATTGACGAAAAATATATTCTTTGTGTTTAAAAGTCTGAATCGGTTAATTGTAATACACTCTAGTATTATTTCAATACTTGAGTTGTTATTTGTTAGTTGAGTTATAAATTTTGGATCATTCATAAGCTTTTAAGTATTAAATGATTGAAGTTTTTCAAACTTAATAATTTTGTTGTTTTTCACTGTTACTGATTGAAAGGATTTTAGGAGGATCTCATACCTAGGTGTGTCTTAGGTAGTAGTATAGCACGAGTAGTGATTAAGTGATTAGATCGTAAACTGCTTGTTTACTGAGGGTCTATGAGTTGATACTATTTAGTGGACTTATCCCTGGCTTGGTAGCCCCAAGAGTAGGTGTTGTTGTACACCGAACTGGGCTAACAATCCCTTATGTTTTTACTGCTTTTATATTGTTTCATTTTATATTGTCCTTAGATATTTGTATTGTGACATCTCCTTTGACATCACATATTTGATACCAGAATTTCAATTGGTATCAGAGCATGCATCCTACTTTTTATCTGGGTGAGATCTAGGGAAGATGCTTTCTGGTACTATGGACAAGGAAGGAGGATTTGTGAACATACCACCCATTCTTGATGGAAGCAATTATGACTATTTGAAACCATGTATGGTGGCATTTCTAAAATCTATGGACAGCATGGCTTGGAAAGCTGTCTTAAAAGGATGGAAACACCCTGTCAAATTAGGAGAATATGGAGAACCTACTTCTGAGTTAAATCTAAAAGAAGATTGGTCTAAAGAAGAGGATGAAATTGCACTTGGAAATTATAAATCCTTGAATTCTATATTCAATGGAATTGACAAGAACATTTTCAGATTAGTGAACACATGTGAAGTAGCTAAGGATGCCTGAGGGATTCTTCAATCTACCCATAAAGGCACATCCAAAGTTAAGATGTCAAGACTTTAGTTGCTCACCACCAAATTTGAAAATATGAGAATGAAGGATGATGAAAGTATTAATGACTTCCATATGAACATTCTTGAGATTGCTAATGTATCCAGTGCTTTAGGAGAAAAAATACCCGAAGACAAATTGGTGAGAAAGATGCTTAGGTCTCTCCCCAGGAGATTTGAAATGAAAGTGACTACCATATAAGAAGCACAAGATATTGACAAGATGAGAGTGGATGAACTTATTGGATCCCTTCAGACATTTGAATTAAGCATCAATGAAAGATCTGAAAAGAAGAATAAAATCATAACTTTTATAACCAATAATGAAGATGAAGAGGAGAATTGTGATCTGGATACAGATGAAGGAATATCTAATGTTGTAGTTCTGCTTGGAAGACAGTTTAACAAAGTGATAAATAAGATGGATAGGAACCCAAGATCAAATGTTAAGAACATCTCATCTGACATCCATAAGACAAATGAGTTTGGAAGAAAAAGGGTTGAAGAAAACTCCACTAAAGGGAAGGGAATACAGTGTCATGGATGTGAAGGTTTTGGTCACATTAGAGATGAATGTCCTACATATCTTAAAAAACAGAAGAAGAATCTATCTGTTACTTGGTCTGAAGAGGACTCTGAGAGTGATCTTGAAGAGGAATCTACCAAGTATGTTAAAGCATTGACAGGAAAATATGTTTCTGATGAAGATTCAAGTGATGGTGAACTAACCTTTGATGAGTTAGCTGCCTCGTAAAGAGAATTGTGTCTCAGAAGTGCAGAAGTTTTCCAAGAAGGGGAGAAACAAAAAGCTCTCATAACTCAGCTGAAGGAAGAAAGGAAAGAGCATCTGAAAACTATTTCTAGTATAGAAAGTGAAGTGACTTATCTGAATTTGAATCTTGACAGAATGGTAAAATCATTCAAGATGCTGAATAATGGGTCTGACACATTAGATGAAATTCTTCAAGTTGGAAGAGTGACAGGAGACAAGAGTGGTCTCGGGTGTAATTAGAAAAATGAACCTTATTCAGAAGAACCTTCATCAGATTCCAAGAGTGATGTGGAAGGGAAGAAAACCTATTGTCAAATGCTTTCATGTTTTTGGAAGTAAATGTGACATCTTATCTGATTGTGAACAGAGAAGGAAGATGGATACCAAGAGTGATGAAGCAATATTCCTGGGTTACTCTATAAATAGCAGAGCTTACATAGTCTTTAACTCCAAAACTAAGGTTATGATGGAATCCATAAATGTTATTATTGATGATAGAGGATGGAACAATGAAGAAGATGTCATAGAAGATGTTGGAACATCTTTGTCAGACATTCCAACAGAATCTAATGACAGAAGTACTAATCCTAATCCAACTCAAGAAGATCCTGAGCCCAGTTAACTCAATAAAGGGCCTTCAATCAGAACTCCGAGAGATCATCCTAAGGAACTTATTATAGGATATATAAATAAAGGAGTTACTACTAGATCAAGAGAAGGGATGTCAAACTCTTTCTTTGTTTCAAAAATCGAGCCTAATAATTTCAAAGAAGCCTTAACTGACTAGTTCTAGATTAATGCTACGCAAGAAGAGCTAGAACAATTTAGAAGAAATGAAGTTTGGGATCTGGTTCCAAGACCTGAAGGGACAAATGTGATTGGCACTAAATGTGTGTACAAAAATAAATCGGATGAAAAGGTGGTGGTTACTAGAAATAAGGCAAGATTAGTTGCACAAGGATACACTCAAATTGAAGGAGTTGATTTTGATAAAACCTTTACCCCTGTGGCCAGACTTGAATCAATCATACTTTTAGGAGTTGCTTGCATTATGAGATTTAAGTTGTTTCAAATGGATGTAAAGAGTGCATTCTTAAATGGCTATTTGAATGAGGAAAATCATGTGGAACAACCTAAGGGGTTTGTTGATCCAAGATTTCTTAACCATGTGTACAAACTGAAGAAAACTCTATATGGATTAAAGCAAGCTCCAAGAGCTTGATATGAGAGATTGACAAAATTTCTTGGTGATAATGGATATAGGAAAGACAACATAGACAAAACTCTTTTTGTCAAGGAAGAAGAAAGGAAGATCATGATTGCACAGATTTATGTTGATGATATTGTGTTTGGTGGGATCTCAAATGAGATGGTTCAACATTTTTTCAAGCAAATGCAGTCAGAATTTGAGATGAGCCTTGTTGGTGAGTTAACCTACTTTCTTGGTCTGCAAGTTAAATAAATGGAAGATTCCATATTCTTATCTCAGAGCAAATATGCAAAGAATATAGTAAAGAAATTTGGAATGGAAAATGCCAGTCACCAGAGAACACCTGCTCCCATACATGTGAAGTTGTCTAAAGATGAAAAAGGAGTAAGTGTGGATCAAAGTCTTTACAGAAGTATGATTGGCAGTCTTTTATATCTCACAGCTAGCAGACCTGACATTGCCTTTGTTTTAGGGGTGTGTGCTAGATATCAAGCTGATCCTAAAGTTAACCATGCCAACCATGTGAAGATAATTCTTAAATATGTAATTGGGACAAGTGACTATGGTATGATATATTCTCGTGGATCTAGCTCTGCTTAAGTGGTTATTGTGATGCTGATTAGGCTTGAAGTACTGATGATAGAAAAAGTACATCAGAAGGATATTTCTTTCTGGGAAATAATCTCATATCTTGGTTTAGTAAGAAGCAAAATTGTGTGTCTCTATCCACTGTTGAGGCTGAGTATATTGCTGCAGGATGCAGTTGTTCTCAGTTGGTTTGGATGAAACAAATGTTGACAGAATGTAATGTTAAACAGGATGTCATGACATTATTTTGTGAGAATCTGAGTGCCATAAATATATCAAAAAATCCTATTCAACACAATAGGACCAAACACATTGATATCCGTTATCACTTCATAAGAGAGCTTGTTGAAGAAAAAATTGTTGTCTTAGAACATGTAGTTACTGAATTACAACTGGCTGAAATTTTCACTAAGGCTTTGGATGCAAACTAGTTTGAGAACTTAAGAGGAAAACTAGGGATCTACATATATGAGGATTTGTAGCAATTAAGGGAGTGTGGGAATATCATTAAAGTGATATTATATCATTTATTATATTTCCAACAAATTAAGTATCTTAAGAAATCATTTCAAGATTATCTCAAATACTCTCCCACACGCTACGACATTACTTATTTCTATTTTCACAACCTCTTCATTCTCCTTTACAAAAAAATAATCTTTGTTATTTTTCATCTCACTGTTCAAAAATATTCAAAGATGTCTCAACATCATGATTCGTCTCCCTCAAAATGCTCTTCTGATGAAGCCAAGGCTTCTAGGTCAAAGCCTGTCAACCTTCCTGAGAACCTCTCCCTTGATAAAGTCCTTGTCATCGCTCCTATGACAATTGTTCCACCTCTTGAGAAGAAGTTCAAGAAACCCAGATCGTCCCATGCAAAGAAATCCAAAGACAAGTTTGACACTTCTAAAGGTAATGCTCCTAATACTACAGATGATAGGTCAGAAGAAGACATTGTTAATGTTGACAGGAGTATTAGAAGGCTGGTAGATAGGGTGTTAAATGAGGGTTTTGGTGTTCCTAGGATTTCTATTCCTCTTTCCCGAATTCCTGATTAGGCTGACAAAGGTAATGATCCTCAAAATGATGTTGAATCATCTATCTTAAAAAAGATGTTGTTGAAAGTGAACTTGGCAAGTTGGCTACATCTGTTCTAAAATAAGTGGAAGCTAATGTTGAACAAGATGTTGAGACATCATCTGTTGAGAAGGACTCTTCTTCTAAGGAAGATGTTACTGACTCCAAAAATGCAAATAATATAAATGCTAAGAATGTGGTGAATGTTGATGAGTTGTATGACAATGACCTTATTTCTAATGTGGTGCCTGGAATTGCTAAAAGGCTCAAGTATAGAAAAGGGAAGGTTGTGAATGTCACATCCTCTTCCAAGAGTATCAAGAAGAAGGCTATGTATGGTCCCCCAAAGCCATGGAGTAAAGAGGTTCCTCCCTCCAACAAAAGAAAAGTTAGACTTGATAGCTCCTCAGATGATGATGAAGATGATGTCCAGAACATCTCACATGTGAAGAGATATAAAGGTAAGAAGAAAGCTTCAATGGTAGAAGGTGTTTACTCTAGTTATGATGTCGAGGATGATGTTCAAGACATCTTTCCTTTGAATAAGTCTGCAAGCAAGAAACCTTTTGTTAGGGTGTCTGATGCTCCTCTTGACAACATTTCCTTCCATTCTATTGGAAATGCTGAAAAATGGAAATATGTCTTCCAAAGAAGGATTGATATTTAAATAGAGTTGGGAGCAGGTGCACTGGAGTGCAAAGAGATTATGGAGCTGATTTCTTTTGCTGGCTTGATGAAGTCTATCACCAGGTTCACAAATTGTTATGAAACTCTTGTAAGGGAATTTATTGTTAATATTCCTATAGATTGTCCTGATCACAAAAGTAAGGAATATAGGAAATTGTTTGTTAGAGTTAGATGTGTTGAATGTTCCCCTACTGTTATCAATAGATATCTGGGAAGGTCTGAAGATGATTACTGTGAGTTGGAAGTGATTGATAATCAAGTGTGCAAAGCCATCACTGCAAACCAAGTGAGTGATTGGCATATGAAGAATAAGCTTCATGTTAGTAAGTTAAGTGTGAAATATGCTATCCTGCATAGAATTGGAGCTGCTAACTGGGTCCATACCAATCATACCTCAACCATTACAGTTTTTTTAGGAAAATTCATGTATGCTGTTGGAAATAAGAAGTTGTTTGATTATGGTGCTTTCATTTTTGAACAGACTGTAAAGCATGCAGGAACATGTGCTATCAAGATGCCTATTTCCTTTCCATCTCTTATTTGTGGAATTATTCTAAATCAGCATCCTAGAATTCTGTGTGGCACTGATGTAGTTTGCAAAAGGGAGTCTACCCTGTCCCTTCACTTCAAGTTGTTTTCAGGAAAACATGTCCCAAACATTGTTTTGACATCTGCATCCTCTGAAAACAATACCTCAAGCAAGGATGATATGATTACTGAGTTAATGGAAGTCTTCAAAGAACTTGATGAGGTAATCAGAGTTAGCTCAACAAGAAAGCTAAAATTTGAAAAGTTGATCAAGGAGCTGAAGAAGGATAACAGTTTTGATGATAGAGAGTGGGTACTGAAGGAGGAGATTATGATAATGAAGGAAGTTTTGAAGTCTCCAAGTCTACTGGTTCTGAAGACAGTTAGAATTTGTGCTGGTGCCTTATTTTTGTTTTTCTTTTGGGTTTTGATTCCTATGTTCTTTTTCTTTAGCACTTGTATGTGCTTAATACTTGGATATTCTGGTTTGTACTCCTATTTTCTACTTCTCTCTTGAATTCATGTTCATTTGGCATATTATGTCTAAAAAGGGGGAGAGAAACTGACTGACTAACTGACTGGTAAGTTTGAGGGGGAGCTTCATGTCTCAAAAGATGTCTTTACTAACTGGTAAGTTTGAGCGGGAGCTTCATGTCTCAGAAGATATCCTGACATCTTCCACTACTAACTGCTAACCGAGTTTCTTTTGCTTGTGTTGTTGCTCTGATAATTTGCTCAAATAATGTTTTAGCCAAAATTTTCCAAAGGGGGAGTTTGTAAGTTTTTGTTGGTAGCAATTTTTGTAAAACACTTTGTTGGTAATGTTTTGCTTAATGTCTTGACATTTGAAGTAAATCATCTCAACTGATTTTGAATGACGTTAAAGCAGATGTCTAAACATCTGCCTTCTAATCTGAACATGTTTTTTCAGATTTTTTATTTCCTATTTTTAAGCGCGCCTTATTCAGGTTTTGTGGTTTATAACTTGCGAAAAATATGGAGGAATATTTTTCGAGCTGTCTTATCTTTATAGATTATATCTTAGCCTACTTTCATGGAGATATTCAAGGGATTCAATATATTGAAATATTTTTTTTTCAGCCCAAGCCCATAAAGAAGTTGTTGCGCCATTATAAGGACTTGCAACCTTATTCGTACAGGAGAAACAATTGAAGAAAAATATATTCTTTGTGTTTAAAAGTCTAAATCTGTTAATTGTAATACACTCTAGTATTGTTTCAATACTTGAGTTGTAATTTGTTAGTTGAGTTTTAAATTGTGGATCATTCATAAGCTTTTAAGTATTGAATGATTGAAGTTTTTCAAACTTAATAATTCGGTTGTTTTTCACTGTTAGTTATTGAAGGGATTTGAGAAGGATCTCATACCTAGGCGTGTCTTAGGTAGAAGTATAGCACAGGTAGTGATTAAGTGATTAGATCGTAAACTGGTTATTTACTAAGGGTCTATGAATTTATACTATTTAGTGGACTTATCCTTGGCTGGGTAGCCCCCAGAGTAGGTTTTGTTGTACACCGAACTGGGTTAACAATCCCTTATGTTTTTACTGCTTTTATGTTGTTGCATTTTATATTGTTCTCAGATATTTGTGTCGTGACATCTCCTTCGACATCACATATCTATACAAGAATTTCAATACTACCTTTTCTGAGTATCGCACCTTTGTTGTGATCACCGTATGATACAAACACTTTCTTCTTCACCACAAAGTCGGAGAAGAGCGATATGTCTTCCGTCATGTTTCTTGAACATCCACTTTTCCATCATATCGTCAAGACACCCATCCTACAAAAATCAAACAAAAGTGGTCGGTACCCAATTCTCATTAGGTCCTTGAGAGTGAATTAAATAGATGTTGCTTTTGGGAAACCATTGGAAATTTCCTTTAGGTACAAAAAACCACCTATTGTATCTTTCAATAGTGTGTCCCTTTTTGCAACAATAGTGACAAAATAATTTATGATGAGAATCACTTATGCTATTAGAATTTTATTTTATCAAGTTATAACACTTATGAGGCTTTTCAACCTCTGAGCATCCAATAACAATAGTGTTAGTAGGATGAAGTATTTTGTCCAATTTGGTTTCAAGATTACTCACTTCTTGTTGCCAAATTTGACATGTTTCACATCCATATTTATAAGATTGTTCATCCTCATTTACACAATTTGAACCATTTACAATGAGTTTCTTTAATGCATCAAAACTTTTATTTGTTTCTTCAACCTTGGATTCCAAATATGCAAAAACTTTTTCTTTGGGCCAACTTTTTGTTAGCATATAAAGTTTCTTTTTGTAAATTTTCAAATTGATTCTTTAACTTATTAAAAGGCAAATTTGCAACACTTGAGTATTTAGAATGACTTACATCCTTTTTCTTTCCTTGACGATGATTTTCCATGAAACACTAATTTGTATCTTCATCACTTTCACTTGAGCTTTCATTGCTTGAGACCCCACTATCATTATCCCAAGCAACATAGGTTGTCTAGGATTTCTGGAGTTTTTTCGTTAACCCTTTCCTTTCTTCTTAGCAAGTTAAGGATAATACGGTCTATAATGACCCAGTTTTCCGCATTCATAGCACATACCTTTTGACTTATCCTTTTTGTTGTCTTCATCTTTAGAGGAGGATAATTCTCTTCTAAATTTGACAAGATTATTGTAGGAGTGTTTAACAAAATTCTTTCAAATGTATCGATTATATATTTTTACAAATAATAATATCTCTTCATCATCTGAATTCTCTTAATTACTAGAGTCACTATCATTTCAAAGTTATTCCCTTGAGGACTTTGAGCTTGAAGCCTTTAGATCCTTAGACTTCAATACTTCCTCCTCGACGACCTCTTTTTCTTCTTTTTCTCAAGCTTCTTTTCATGTTTGTCTAAGAAATTGAGTTCTTACTCATGCTCTTCTAACTTACCAAACAATGTGGTGTGGTCGAGCATAGAAAGGTTATTAGCTTCCTTGATCGCGATGACCTTTGGTTTCCAGTTTCTAGTAAGACATCTCAACACCTTATTAGTAGAAATAGCATTAGAAATAGGATTCCTAGTAAATTTAAATGATTAATAATACGAGAGAACCTCTTTTGCATTCCAGCAATGGTTTCCCCTTGCTTCATGCAAAAGAGTTTAAACTCTTGATTAAGTGTATTAATTATAACTTATTTGACCTCATTAATTCCCTCATAGGTCACTTGTATAGCATCCCATATAGCTTTAGCGGTTTGACAATGGAATATACGATAGAACTCATCTACATCGAGTGCAGATACAATGATGTTCTTTGCTTTCCAATCGCAAGACCACTTTTTCTCATCTTTCTCATCCCATAATTTTTCCGGCTTTGGTATAGTAACACCATCAACAAAATATGTCACCGGTGTTGGACCATTTAGAATAGCTTCTCAAACACCTTTGTCATATGAGTTGACATGAATTTTCATACAAGCTTTCCAATAACTATAATTTTCACCCATGAAAATTTGGGCTCTTTATAATCCTCTTTAGGTTCGTAAGCCATTTTTTAAAAGTGTCGAAGTCGGAACAAACCGGGCTCTTGATACCAATTGTTAGACTATGACAACGTATCTAAAGAGGGGGTGAATAGATACCCCTTTGAAAAATTCCAAATAAATTTGGTTTTGAAAAAGGTTTATCAAATTACGACGCATAAGCTTTTTCAAATTGTCGTCTATACGAACGTTATCGGGAAGCTCAGATATGCAAACCATAAAAAATTCAATATGGAATATGAATTATGATAGAATTAATAAGCTTTAATCACTTGAAACTTATTTACCATTTAATAATCTTCACTTAGCAAGGCTATTTCCAATGGTAATATTAAAAGGACTTGTTTAGTCAATTTATCAAACACTTGGTGTGCAAGTGAATTTTCAGAACTTTCCCGTTAATTGTGTTGATAGACAAAACCAATTATAATCAAAAGTGATTATAAGTTATATCAACACTTGAGGTAAAATTAATATTTATTAGAAAAATTATTACAATTCAAATGATAACGCAATGCTATTTGACAAATTGATCAATGAATATCAAAGCAAGTAAAAAGTAAAAATAAAAGCAACACAAGGAATTTGTCTTCACAGTCCCCCACTATCTTCCTTGTGTATGGGTACGTCTGCGCATAATTCCAATGGAATTAGGATAATTCTTACTATGCAAAATTGTTGATACAAGATAAGTGTTCAAGAGAAACTCCATAAACCACAAGCTTGTTGTTGATTCAACTCCTTCTCCACTTTTGATCTTGAGAGAGACCAAAACACAATAGATGAAAAATGACTATCTGGATCTTTCTACTCCTTTTTGTTCTTTATCTCCAAAGATTTGACGCACCTTCAATTTCAAACTATTTCAACATAAAACTTTAATTCTATCCGGTACTCCAAGTTACTTCCTTGCAAAGATTTCAAGCACTCTAAGGTTCCTTGCAATGATTTTAAGCACTCAAAGGTTGTTCACTTTACCGCAATTACCTCTCGATCGTCTTACACGAAAACCCCCAAATTAACCAATGAACTTAGAGGACAAACCCGAGGTTTTTCCTGGATGAAAACCCCTACAAAACTCTACCCAATACACAATTGGACACTTGAAATCCTCGTCTAGATGACACCCCAATGGAACATAGTTACAAAGTAATGTCAGTGTGTATGCATAAATTGGAGGTTGAAGATAAAGAGAGAAATAGGCTAATTTTATGGTTTTCAACAAGTTATGAATGATGCATGAAAGAGTATTTATAGTTTTGGAACTTTTAGGGTGAAATGGGTAAATTCAGAATAAAAAGGATTTAAAGAAATTAACTAAACATAACAGTATGTGTCGACCTATGTATTGTATATGCCGACACATAAGTGAATTTTGAACTGTACGTGTTGAACTATGAGAAGCCATGTGTCGATAGAAATAAGTCAGAAGCTACATGCTTTAAAACGATTGTAAATGTGTCAACCTGAAAAGGGGATGTGTCGACACATAAAATAAGAACTTATGAAATTTTAGAAAAGCTTCAGTATGTGTCGACCTAAATCAAGCATGTGTTGACCTAATACTTACCGAGGCTACAGGCTTTAATAATGGGTTACATGTGTCAACCGAAAATATGGATGTGTCGACACATGCAGTTGAAAATCATGCAAAAAAAACTATTTTTAATGACTTCGCTCAATTTCAAGATGCTTTTTAATGATTCCTAAGACCTCTAACACAGAGGATTTCCAAAAGACATAAGGATACTATTCAATACTCAGATGTTCAAGCTTTTCCCAGTTTTGATATTAATCAAATCATTTGACGACGAAGTTTGTACTCACAAGGATGACTGTTTCATGATTGATATATGTATTAACTCCAAACTATTCTCCACCTTTTGAAAGCAATCCTCGAGTATGGCTTTCCACTCAGCATCTAATGCAAATACCAGTAATCTCTGAGCAGCATCCGATTGTCTGCACTATGGCTTAAACTCCATTTTATCATCACTTTGGGTACCTTGATGGTGGCTCTCAAAATGGATATCAAGAGTAGACTAATGAGGTGGAGGAAGTGAAACAAAAGTATAAGGCCATTGATAAGATTTTGAAGGTTGTGGAAGGAAATGACATCTCTGGATTTGAGACCATGAACTTGTGCTGGTCTCTGACTTGACTATTCCCTCAAAGTTCAAAAGAAACATACTTGTCCAAAGGATCATCTGACCATGTACTTCTATAAAATAGCTTCCCATGCAAACAATGATAAGTTGTTGGTTAAATACTTCAAGACAGTCTGATCGGAGCATCTTTGGAAGTGGTACATGAGATTGAAGAGAGACTACATCTATTCTTGAAGATACTTGGCTGAAGCATTCCTGAAGCAGTACAAGTGCAACATGGATATGGCTCCTGACGGTTGGCAACTCTAGACCATGACCATGAAAGACAAAGAAACATTCAAAGAATATGCTTAATGATGGAGAGAGCTAGCTGCTCAGGTTGAGCCTTCTTTAGCTAAAAAGGAGCTCACGTGCATGTTCATGGACACTTTCCAACCAATATTTTATGAGAAGATGGTTGGAAGCATATCTTCTAGATTTGCCGATTTGGTTACCATTGGGGAATGAATTGGAGAAGGCCTGAAGAATGGTAAAATTGCTAATACTGCTGGATCACCCAACAAAAACAATGCAAAGAAATTCTCGGGAAACTTCCAGCAGAATAATGAGGGTGAACCAATGCTGTTGTAATTGGTGGTGGATGATCTCAGAACCCGCAACCTTACCAGACCTCACCTTATGAGCAACCATTATTCATGTCATACTATCAGTATCCATACGTGGCAGTTGTGCAATATCAATAATAATTTCCTATGCTTTTATACCATCAACCATGAGCTCCTCCTCCTTATAATTCTTCATAGAATCCTCCTCAAAATTGTCAGAATCATTATCCACAACAAAATCAGCAATGATAGAAGAAGCCGTAAAGAAAGTTTTACCCAGTACCCATGCCATATAACTAGATACTCCCATATATGATCCAAAAGGGTTTCGTAACACAAAAGCTACTACTTGTTCCTACGACATACCCGAATGGTTATAACGAGAACGCTCAAACGATTATCATGCTGGTTCTCCCAGACATACAATAGAAAACTATAGAGCTTTCAAGCATAGAGTGTAGGACCTGTTGGAGGAAAAGGAAATATCCTTCGCGCCTCAAGGCTCGCACGTCCAGAATTATCTTATTCCAATGGGATATGAGTTTACCAATTGAGCAAGGGATATGAGTTTACCAATTGAGCAAGGTATCAAGCATGAGAGTGTCATCTCAAATTTTGAAATCTTTAAGCTGCCTTTATCATTTCATTTCGCAAATTTTCTTGTTTGTTATGTGTCTTTTTGTATTTCAACTTTGTTATTTTTAATCGTAATTTTAATGAAATGAGAATTTCATCTTTTGAATCAATCGTACCATGTTCACTCGCTTTTATTTTCTTATTATCAATCAAAATAATAAAAACAATATTGCTTTTATTTTCACTTTACTTTCTTTATCAGCTTTCTGTTTACGCAAAGATTGGAGGGAGAATGATGAAAAACGAATACCCAAATTGCAACAGTATGTTTTGGAATAAAAATTTGTCGATGATGTACATGCATTGCTTAAAATCCCCAAACACCAGAGATATAAGAAAGATAATCCCTCGTCAATCCTTTTGAGCCTAAAAGTTGGTGTTTTCTTTCTGCATGAAAATAAAACCCTTAACCTTATCCTAGGGCAGGGTAGTCGTTCACTTACAATGACTAATACATTTGATTTCCAAGAGAATCATTCCATATCTCTATAGGAACCATTCTATATACCTTCTTACAAGAGGTTCAATCGTGTCCTCTCTTCATACACAATGTCGAAGAAGTAGTGAAAATTCAAAGCTTACAATGGTTATTACTCTTGAGCCATCAATATGGTAGTCACAACCCTTCAACACAAACATCAAACAAACAAATGTCACACAAGTTATTCAGAAACGAATAATAAACAAAAAATCAAAAAATAATCACAAAGAAAAAGCCCACTAAGTCAAAAATATCAAATGACTTGGACAAAAATTAGGGCATCCCGCTGGTCTGAAAACCAAAAGAAACAATCCAGGCAAAAATTAGGGACAAAACGAAAAAAAATATCAACTCAAAGAGAAATATCACCGAAGATCTTGACAAATATAAAGCAAGATAAGCACTCCAACATTCAACTCAGTTACAAATTCTAAAATGAGCGAAGTGAAAGTATGAGATAGAAAATTATATCTTAAGTCACATGTGTATAAATTATATATGGTGGATAATTTTTATTTGGGCATTTCATTATTGGGTTTGATATTTGACCTTACACGTATTAGGCATTTGTCTAGCTCATAATAAGTCTCATTGTCATCTAATAAATTCTTCCAAATCCATAGATGGAAGAAAGAATTAAATGCAAATAGAATTATTTATCATAGATTCTATACAAAAGCAATCACGGATAATTAAATAAAATTACATGTTTAGGGTATAATCCTCTATACAAAACCTAATCTAAAAGGGATAGCCAATCATCTTAAAGGAATTCATGGTTTTTACAATGATAAAGCAAATACCAAGACTTACAATGATGCAAAATAAACTTCTATTGATAGCCTTCATTTTCGCCTTCCTCTAACTCAGAAAATAACTTAGACAATATAAAAAATGACCCCTGACCTCTAAACATTTTTCTGTATTTGTAATTAAAATTTAAAACCCAAGAAATTGCTTTCTGATATGCCCTAGTTGTGCCACTATGACCTTTTGACATTGAATCATAGCGCTTTGGTATATTGGTGCGCCGCAATTTGTATGCTCTGTAAAGCCTTCTCTGATTTTCCACCATTTTCATGTTTCATCCTGTAGCGGTGAAAATCGGAGATCAAGCTATTAATTAACTTGACTCACAAAAGCAAGAGTCGCCACCGCGCTTTATTATTTCCAAGGGAAAAGGGAAAAGAGCGAAATAAAACCCTAAAATATGCAATGTAAAATAATACTTAAAAGGAATAAAATACAATGCGTTTTTGAAAGAGATCGAGAGTTCGGGGGTTGGTTATACAATGGGAAGGTATTAGCACCCAATGCATCTGCGGTACTCCGCAGGAACCTTTTGAAATATCTGTTTTTTTGGTTAAAATTGTTTGTTTGATAAAAATGGTTCGTTTGGCTAAAAATGGGTATGGACGAGATTTTGAAAATGCGACGACCTAGTGTCGAAGTTTTGACTTAAAAGGTGTGGGTTTAAAAATTGAATCTTTCGAGAAAATTATCTTAAGTTTGGAAAAATAGTAAACAATCAAAAACTGAATTAGGCTATTCGCACGATCGGATGAGATGTATTTGATGACGTAAAGTCAACAAAATTAAAATATTTCCCTTGGATTCTAATGTTATTAAAATAATTCTACATTAACTTGAAATTACTAGAATAATTCTAAACTAAAATTATTATCAAAAGTTGTCTAATCAAAACTATATGTTTATTTCTAAGAAACTAACTAATCTAAATTGAATAAGTTTAGCTAAGAAAATGAATAGAACTAAACTAAAGAGCACATAAAAAATGGGGTGTGAATTTAGGTCAGGGAGTATGATCAGAAACAGAGGCGCAAGGCCCAGTAAAATTGCAACTCAGACCCATCAACTCTTTTGATATTATATTCTGATTATTAAAAAAAGAAAATAAGAAAGTTAAGAGGAAAAAAATAGTGATGAAACGGCAATGTTTAGGGGTCTAGGGCTGAAAAGAAGTGACTATTGGCAGAGGTGAGTGGAGTTTCACGGAAAGTGTGAAGGGCAGAAGAAGAGGTTTGTGTGTAGCTCGCGGAATTTGAAGGGCGATTGTGAGATGATAGCAGAGTGTCGTTGGTTGTTAAGGGATGTAATCGGTGAGGAGGGTCACGCATAGGTTATCAATTTGATGAAAGAAACTGAGGCGGAGTGTATACAATAAAGATAAAGGGGTTTCGCTGTTTATGAAGGAATTGAAGAGAGTTCGGCGCGGAGGAGAACAAAGGGTTAGCAGAGAAGGGGGTTGCAGGGTGGTGATGGAAATCGTAGGTCTTCAAAGTAGATTGTAAGCGGGTTGTTGCGGAATCGATTGAAGAGAGCTACAGATGGACGAATGTTGAGCGACGGTGAGCTGAAGGCAATCGATGGAGAGAGCTTGTTCCGAAGGTTGGAGAAGGTGCTAGTGGTGATGTATTCGCCGTTGAGAAAGAGGGGTGGGTTGAAAGGAAGCCGATGCGTGGAGGGAGAGGGAGTTAAAGGGATGGTGAGGATAAGAGCAGGATTATGATGACAGAGATGGTGGCCGCATTCAATGGAGGTCCAAGCAACGTCGGCGACTTCAAGCGCCGTTTTGGCCACATCTATGGAGCGTCGCGTACACGTGATTGGAATTTTAGGGATTGCGTAATTGGAGATTTGAAATCAAGGCAAGTGAACGTTTAGGTTTCTGAAATCCCTAATTCCCTAATCTGATTTTGATTTTGTCGTTGGAAACTGATCGTTGTTGTTTCGTGTTGTGAGGTTTTTGGAAAAGAGATAAATGGATGACCAAAGGAAATGGATGGTGAGAAGCATATATTACAGTGAAGCTTTTGGAGGTAAGAAACATATTTTCCACTTTTATTGTATATTTTTTCTCTTTCAAAATTAACAGTAACACGTCTTTGCAGCGGCAAACAAATGAAACCCTTAATAACCATTCCCCCCTATTGCAAAAGGTGATGGATTATAGTGAAGCTGAAGCAAATATAACGTCTAAATTAATAAAATGGAGTCATAAACCTGGTATGTTTAATTGTCCTTGACTATGTTCTTGGTCTTTCTCTTACTTTCCTTCTGAACCCGAATTACGTCTTCTGCATTTATGTCTCGTTCTTTTTCTTTGTCTGTCTACTTCTTCAACTTCTACGGATATTGTTGCTATGTTTTTGTGTGTGATCGATATAGTGACGAGGAGCTGAGGTAGACGGAAAGCTAATGGCATCGTGGAAGCTGGACAAAAACAGTGATGATGAATCGTTGATGGTGATAGCATTGAGAGCATGATAATAAACACAAAAACGCCTTTCACTGTCTTTCTTATGCACTAGTAGAACTGGAGGGGAGAAGGCATTGGAGGATGGTTAGCAGGGTGAAGAATAGAATATGGACAGGGATGGTGAAATAGGGAATGAGAAAGCCGAGAGGTTTTTTTAGAGGGTCTACTATGAATGGTTTTATAAAGTTGAGTGAGGTTAGATGAGAGGTAGTGTATTGGTTTATTGTAGTTTTTGTGAATGAATAAATTGAAGGGGGGTTAAGGTAGTGTGGTGAATAAACAGAAGCAGGAGGATGAATTACTGTATATGTTTTTTTGGTTTTTTATTTTTGTTTTACAGCAGGTGATGTTCAGAAGCTTCTCTCAACCTGGAGCCAAGTTATTAGAAATTTCTACAGGTTTTTTACTTTGTTTTCCCCCCTTCAGAATGAATTTTTTTTTGGAGGGAAAACTTATGAGTCTTGGACAAAAAGTGATATGCTGGTTTTTCTTTTTTGATGCAGGATTTGCATTTCCTATTTTTGTGAAAGTTTAGACTGTTTTTGGACAGGTTTGACAGGAGCTTTTTGGCATTATTATGCAGTTTTTTACAGCATTGCAGCATGGATGATGCAGAGTTTGGAGCAGCATACATTATGGATGATTTTGAAGCAAGGTTTGGACTGATATGCAGAGTTTGGAGCAGCTGATTTACGGACAACATTGGTACAAGTTATGGAGCAATTTTGATGCATCATGAAGCAAGGAAAACGGGCTTGAAAATAATAGCATAGACTTAGACTGGGTATTTTGAAGATTGATGAAGGATAGTTTAAAATAGGCTTTTGGATTTGCAATGTTTTTTCATGTGATTTTGTGGCTATAGTATTTGTAATGGGATATGAAATTTGTAACAAGTCTTGAATTTGGATGTA
Source organism: Vicia faba (assembly GCA_948472305.1). Taxonomy (NCBI): domain Eukaryota; kingdom Viridiplantae; phylum Streptophyta; class Magnoliopsida; order Fabales; family Fabaceae; genus Vicia; species Vicia faba. The sequence goes on from OX451741.1 coordinate 385,285,669, forward strand.
ACTTTAAATATTTCATTTGAGTTTGGAATGGATTTGTCTTGAGATTTTTTTGAAATTGCAAACTTGAAGTATGCCTAAAAATTAACATGATGCATTCTCCACTTTTGAACTAAACATGACAAATATCCTTGAATCAATGATCTTGAAATTTTCTTTAAAGTTTGTATCAAATTCTTGAATTGAATAAGAATTTTTCCTTAGAAATAGTCCTTGTAAAATTGATGGACTTTTGTGAACTTATCTTGAAGAATATTTGCAAACTTGTCATTAGTACTTGAGTGAACAAATAGTATCTTAAGAGCCTTGGTAAAAAAAATTCATCATAATTTGACAATCACTTATGCTCAAATGCAAGTACTTGAAACAAACGCCAAACAATTTAAAGAATCCTTAAACTCAACATCATGTGTCATGAACAAACTCATCATTAAATTCAATATCTTTAGAGAACAATTATGGCATGAATTGTGGCTTGGAGATTAAGAATATTCTAGGTTATGAGAATGACCTATAACGTTTCAATAAATTCCAGTAGCCTTCAAAGCATAATATGACAACATGCAAAAAGAACTGTCTCAAAATATTGGAAATTTATGATCCTTTGAACTTGATCTTGAAAAAGTTGGCTTTTTTGGTCGAAGTGCTTTAAATCATCTCACATAGCCTGATCTTTCTTCGCATTTTAAAGCATCTTGATACACATGTAAACCAGTGATGATGAAATCTTGATTGTGCTCTGAGGAAGTTGTGGAGAAGTTTGAGAGGTTAAAACCGGCCATATTTCGTGCCCTTAATTTCTTTGAATAAAAATGCCAATGAAGATGGGATCTTAGGTCAAAAATTGGGGTACAACACATCCATGTCCTTACTTTTTCATATAACTTTTCACAGTTAAACACTATAAAATTTCTCTAGTTAGGATGATTTCTACATAATTTGGTTTTTTCTACCATTCTTCAGATTCTTTATTAAAATCTACAAAATGAAAAATATATTGATAGTAAAAATACTAAAAAAAAAAGAAAATTTAAGTATAAAAATATAACATGAAGGACTGTTATCACAATCCCAAACTTGAACATTTCTTTGTCCTCAAAGAAAATGCTTGAAAATGAGATTTATAAGAAACATTTTCGAAATCTACTTAATTGATTATAATTTCTAAGTTGACGCTACTTACTAGAGTACTTTCATATTCTAATTCAATTTCCACTTTTAATCTCATGCTTCGGGATCAATATATCAAAAGACTTTGTTCCTTCATTTGTCGTTCAACTTTTTCTCTTGCCAATTCACTCTATTGGTATACATATGTTCACTCAATCAACATTTATAGAGTGAATTGGCAAGAGAAAAAGTTGAACGACAAATGAAGGAACAAAGTCTTTTGATATATTGATCCCGAAGCATGAGATTAAAAGTGGAAATTGAATTAGAATTGAAATAAATCTAAGCAGTTTATCAAATAAAAATTATACACATGTTTTTCGAGGTTATTAGGGTTGTAACATGGTTTGGATTTGAGTAAAATAAAATTAAGCTAAGTGGGCTAAATCATTGGTGTTATATATTATCTTCCTTCGTTCATCTACTTTGATTTTTTTTACACATTCAAATCTTTTTAAATTTTGTTGAGAATTTCGAGACTATTTTTATTTGGTACCCATATATATATATATATATATATATATATATATATATATATATATATATATATATATATATATATATATATATATATATATATATATATATATATATATATATATATATATATATATATATATATATATATATATATATATATATATATATATATATATATATATATATATATATATATATATATATATATATATATATATATTCCATCATTTTTCTTTCTTTTCTTTTTCTTTGGATACCTTTTTTATTTTATTTTTTTCACAATCTCTTTATATAGCATTATTAGTACTACCATCTAAACTTAGAAGGTTACTATTTCAGAAACCCTAAATTTAAAATCATGTTACACTTTTTTTTTTCCGATCATATAATTTAATGATTATAAGATATGATAATAGAAATAATAGCATTTATATGATTTTGACAAAGAAAATGTTTTAGGTTCAAAGGAGTTAGCAAAAGATATATTTATCATTAAACAATAGGATAATCTTAAGGGTTCTAGAAATCAAGAAAAATATGTCTCAATAAGTATATAATATGACAATTAACTAGAAATAATTAAATCAAATTCTAAAAAATTTCACTGTCATAAAAATTGAAAGTGCTAAACAATAAATATTTGACTCAAACTTTATTTAATTATCTGAAAATTAAAGGATTTTTTAGTTGGATGAGATATTTTAATAAAAAAATGTAATATTTTGTGGAAATTTAAAATAATTTGAATAAAACTTATTATTTAGATTGAAAATAGCAAGGAAGGTTAAAATGATGAAAATCTATTAAATATTTTATTCAATTTAAATTTAATTAAAGAAGGCTTTATTATTATAACAGGTTAATACACATACTGACACCTTGAATGAATGTGGATAGTAGGAACTTACCATTGCTGCATTTAAAGGAAGAACTATTCATATATACCACATGCAAACATTAAAATTGTTCATCTTGTTTGAAACTCAGACAAATTTGTAAAATTATTCGTCTAGAAACATTAGCATAGTAAAATCTTATGGAGAAGTTTTTCTTTTATTCAAGTTCAGCCAATCTACATAAGATTCTAGTGACAATCTAATCTACTATTTAAATCCTCAGACATAGGCTTACGCTTGTTGAATAATTTATTCCTTAGGTGGTAAGCTGCCAATAAGATGAAAACACAAAGAGGACCACTTGAGCCTGATGGATGAGACAATGACAATTTTCTAAATTAAAGCCATAACATATGGGTTCTCACAATATGTTGGTTCAGTTGAGGTACGATGTTGAATCATTTAGTGCTTTGTCATTGTCTATTTAGGCATGTTTCAATTCAGTTGAGGTACTAATAGTCAATCAAGACTTGTATACGCTCACCAATTCACATGGTTGCACGGTTTAAGTGGTCCCTATATTGAACTTCCATTTTTCTTCTACTGGTTAATTCAGAAACATGTATCACACATGTTAACAGTTACTCTTAGTGCATAATATCCGATTAATTAGATAATTAATCGGATACTGATCTAAAACGCTGCGCTTACGTGCCTGATCTTAGTGAAATATTTTATACGGACTGAACAAGAGGGTGAAAGTTGTGGGCAATGTTAGGAAACTGATCAATCTTGACATGAAACTGAATGACTCTTCCTGAAATAACTGTGGACCCAGAAAACATTTATATATCAATGCAGCTTTCAAGTCATTTTCAATTGGAGATAGGATATAAGTTTGTTGGATTTAGTAGATGCATTGAATTAGTGATCGTTTCGTTTTTTCTTAAATAAAAGTATATGATTTTCTAACCACATACTTATTATCTCATTAAGATTTGTATGTCCTATTTGAGAGGCATCTCAGTTCTAATAAAAAATAATTATCTATTTTGTTGTCAACTATAAATTTAAGGGAATTGCTCATTAGACCATTGTATAAGTATACGACACTTTTGAAAATTTAAAATTGTTCTCCATACATTCACATATGTATTTTCGGATGTATCTAAATCATAATCAAAATGAGTTATTCTGAGATCCACTTCATTTTGAATAAAATATGGTTGAGAGATGCATTTCTGTACTATTGAAACAACCGGTCGAACCGTCATCCGATAATATGAAATATCAATGAAGTCGGCACCGAACGTCTTTTATCCCGTCGAAAGGGAAAGGTAAACATCGAGAAAACCTGAAGAGGGAGAAGAGAGTCTGTTACGCGAGGGGAAGATATTAGCACCCCACACGCCCGTAGTACTCTACGGTATCCACTCTTGTTGTCTAATCTAATTGGTGTCTAATCTATTTTACCATCAAATTTGTGCTTGCCTGGGCCCTACCCCAATGCCTACGTATCCCTTTTAAGGAATCAGAGCAGTCGTAGTCCGACTTATATATTTTGGTTGATTTGTGTTTTTTAGTTAAGAAGATAAAAACAACAATCAAGATGGCAAAACATCAGATAGAACAACAAATATGTCAACAATGATGGTAAAATAGCAAAAAGAGATGATAAGACATCGCATGGCAACACAAACTCAAATAAGGCGGTAAAACTCCAGCATGATAGCAAAACATCAGACAAGACGATGAAATATTGCACCTAACAATGATATTGAAAATCAAAGTAGGATAACAAACATGTGCGATGGCGAAACATCGGCTACAAACATGTGCGATGGCGAAACATCGGCTAAGAGATAGGAAGATAACATGGCAAAGATGGAAAAACATCAATAAACCAGATGATAAAACACCACACCTAACAATGATATTGAGAATCAAAGTAGGATAACAAACATGTGTGATGGCGAAACATCGGCTAAAAGAATGTGCGATGGCGAAACATCGGAAAAAGAGTATCCGATGGCGAAACATCGGCAAAAAGAATATGCAATGAAACATCGGCTAAAAGATGTCAAGATAACATGGAAAAGATGGTGAATCATCAATAAACCAGATGATAAAACATCACACCTAACAATGATATTGAGAATCAAAGTAGGATAACAAACATGTGCGATGGCGAAATATTGGCTAAAAGAATGTGCGATGGCGAAACATCGGCTAAATGATGGCAAGATAACATGGCAAAGATGGCGAAACATCAATAAAACAGATGATAAAACATCACACCAATGATATTGAGAATCAAAGTAGAATAACAAACGCATGCGATGGCAAAACATTGGCTACAAACATGTGCTATGGAGAAACATCGGCAAAAAGATAACAAAATGTCATGGCAAGGATGACAAAACATCAAATTGACAAGATTTAAAACAGGGCCAAAAGGCACACAAACAATTAAGATTAGTTTGTATTTTTTACCTTAAAGAAGGATTTAAGTTTATTAGAGATATTTTATGATTTTCCAAGAAGAAGTTTTAGCTTTAAGATGCAATATGTAAAGAAAAAAGAAAACAACTAAGGGAGACTATCTTAATCTCTAGCCCTAATGTTATCATACAATGGTTGACCCTAAGGTTGAGCATTAAAGAGGGAAGTTTCTACCCTACATTAGCATACATGGATTCCTATCCTAAGGTCTAGCTCGAGTAATAACCCTACACGAACAATCCTAAGGGAGCATGTTAAATACCAAACAAGTAAACAAGCAAGTATTTAAACATGAGTAGCAAGCAAGGTTCATATGTAGAATCGCCTTAAATAATCTTTAAATAAACCAGAGGGACTCCTGACATATATCAACAATGGAGATCCCATCATGCAATAAAAAGCAATAAGGAGTGGAAACAATAAAAGAAAAATAGTGCAATACAAAATGGATAACTATCCGTAGAAAATGAGCAATAAAAAGAAACCCAGAGAACCTCAAGCAAGCTAGCATCAGTAAACAAATCAAGTCAGAAAATTACACCATCAAATATATACACTGAGGCCTCAAGAGAAGGACTATAGCAGTCACAATCACATGTATATATATCTTGCAAATGAATGATAAATATACCAAGCACGGGAATAGTGCAAACACAACCAATTGTGTTCCATAAATAAAGTGGAACACTACAGTACCAAGTATAAATGGAAAAACATTTCCTCAGAGTACCTCGCACATTCAATAGACAAATTAGTGATTTCAAAGAGAAATGATGAACCAATAAAGGATGGACGATGATATAATCATGAGAATGTAAAATGAATATGATGGCAAACATCAAAAGTAGTATATGTGAGAGGAATCAAGCAAACTCAAACAACAACTAGGTCATAACTAAAGAACTGTTTCTCTTTTCCTGTCACCATGTTGAATTGACAAGTAAATATCAATCAAGGATCAAAGGAGCAAGAGAAGAATATAATCAATGAATTTAGAAGTCAGTAGAAAACACTTCACATCCATACTCGTTCATTTCATTATGGTTTACAAGCATAACACAAGAGGGGTACCACAAAATGTATCACAAAGGTTGGATCACAAGTTAGCAATGAAAGGAGTTCAAAAAAAAAAGAAAAGTTAGAGGGCTTAAACCATTCAAAGACTTTAAATCAAGTTTCTAATAAGATATTAGGATATGATCAAAAGTTTAGAAAATTGATGCATGTTGCACAAGTGCATTCAATATACCTCAAGGATTTCAAAAGGAAAGAAGAAAGGAACATCAAATTCATATATGAATGGACTTGGTTCAAACATAAAAGGTCAAGTAATCTCAAGTATTTATGAGACTATCCTTGATGTATCATTCTTTAACATGTTATCATTGGTCATTTGATGATCTCAAACCCAAGGTAAAAGTTTAAAGTTCAAAGCAAAACATGAAAAGAACATTAGTTAGGAGGCATGAATCAAAAGGGCTCATTAACCTCTTATGAGAAATCAAGTGGATTTGATTTGAATTGGTGTGAGGAAACAGAACCAATATGATCATTAAGTACCAAATTATAGGCCTCCCACAAGTTCATTGGTCATCAAGCAAATTGCTACAAGATATGCAACATCAATTGGGAACTTTCACTTTGAAAATTCATCAAAAATATAAATGGACTTCCATAATTCAAACAAAAAATTTCTCAGCATCTTTAAGATGTATAGAAGTCAGAAAGCAAGTCTCAAGTTCATTTATGATTGAGGAAATGATCAAACAAGCTTCAAACATCAAAACTAGTTGATGAAACCACCAATCTAGGCAAGTTTTGAAAATAAATTAGTGGAAAATACCAAACCTCATCAATTTATTCAAGAAAAATATTTTTGAGATCCTCAATCCATCCATGAATTTCAAACAGGAGTTGAATTCAATTGAAACTCAAAGCAAGTTGGTTTTTGGAATCAAAACAACAAGAGAATTATCAAAACCCTAATTATTTAGAAAATAAACTTAATTATTGATTAATTAAGTTCCAATTGTAAATACTCCAAACGAAAATGATACACAAATAAAGAAAACTCCATAGATCAGAAAACTTATTTTTTTCTCCATATTTTTGAATTAAAGAAAAGTCAGAAATAAAATCTAAATTCAAGCAATTAATCAATTAAACAAATATTCACATTTTTAAAATAAAATTATAATCAAAAGTCAGAAAAATATTCAACCAAAATTATATTCAAATATTGGAATTAAAAATAAACTTCTATGATTTTTTTGTGGAATTTTTGGATCAAAGGAAATATCAAAATAAAATCAAATATCAAACAAACAATTAATTAAACACACGAATTTTAAAGCCAATCAAAACATTTTTAAAAATTCTGAAAAAAAATATAGAAGGTCAGAAATATTATTTTTAGGATTCATGAATTATTTCAGAATTTTTCATCAAGTTTTGATCAAGAAATAAAATCAGGAAAGATCAAATTATAAAATAAAATTCAAATAAAATGTGAAATTCAAATAGACCAATAGCATCGCGCCACCACATCATCTTCAACCTTCAGACAATTTCAAAAACGTGCGCAAAAACAGTCTTAGGGCTCGTGTCCAGATCTATCATACGTACTCATTTCCACACCATTTTCATGAAATTTTATGCAAATCAAAGTCAGAAATAAGATCTATGTTATGCTATTCGAATCACATCAATTGATTAACTATAGGCCAGGAACAAATCTCATGAAAATTGCGAAAACACACTGAGCAAAAATTTCAGAATCATCATAATGCATATCTCATCATATCAAAAGCTCTAAAGCTGCATAAGCACTTAATGAACATCAAACACCATGATTCCAAACTCAAATCATACAATTCACGGCCAAAAATCAAGATCTAAAGTTAAGGATTCTAACCTTCGAGGCAAAAATGTATCTACTGTATTCTTCACTCCAGCTGCAAACCAAGTCTCGATCTACAACCCTTAGCACTTGGAGAAGAGAATGCAAGAAGAATCACTCAAAACACACGAGCAGATTGTGAGAATCGAAGAAATGGATTTTTAAGAGAAAAAGTGATTTTAGATCTGAACTTCCTCCAATTCAGCTTTCATTCTCCTCCTTCCTCTCCCCTTTTTTGAATGAGCAATGCAGTGTTTATATAGAGTGTTTAGAGTGAGGGCAGTTAGGTCATAACTCATAGAAATCTGTTTGAGGGAAATTTGGCCAAAATAGGCAAGTGAAAATGTGAGAGCATGTGCTTGTGTTTTGTTTGTCACTTGGATTTTTATGTTGCGTTTTGATGAGCTCAGAGATTGATGAAATGAGGCGAGTGAAGCGTGAGGGGGTGAGGTGGCAAGGATTGCACATGGTGTGATTTTGCTTGAGGTGAAAGTTACCAATTTTGGCAAAAAATGTAGAAATCGTGGGAAGGCAAGGAAAGTGTGATTGTTTGGCCAAAAGAAGTAAGAAATGAAGTGTGTGATTTGTGCCAAGCATGTGCAATATCATCCTGAAAACAATTAGAATCGAAGGGTGCACAAAATCTGCAACTTGTATAACCCACGCGTGCACCAAGATTCAGCTGACTTCCAACTGAGTTCATAGAAAATTGGCTCGTGCGTTCTCAAATTTTCCTTGGGATAAATGAAGAGCATACCCTAGGCTTTGAAACAAGCTGATGTTTGAAAGAAATGATGGAGAGATGAGTAAGATATGAGGCTTAGGATTCTTGGGCAACTTAAGCCAACATACCCAAGACTGCGCGCACGCTGGCTTGCTCATAAGGCAACACTTTGAATGGTCCAAATTGAGAGAACAAAGAGAGCAGGAATGGGGTTTCGACCAGCCCTCAAGGTTACTTCGAATGGTCCAATTTGAGAGAAAACAAAGAGAGCGGGAATGAGGCTTCGACCAGCCTATAAGATTACTTCGAATTGTCCAAATGAAGAGAAACAAAGTAAGAAGAAAGTAGCTTCGACCAACCTTCAAGGTGACACTTCAAACTGTCCAAACAAAGAGAGAAGAATGAGGCTTCGACCAGCCCTCAAGATGACACTGTGAATGTCCAAACGAAGAGAGAAGAATGAGGCTTCGACCAACCCTCAAGGTAACACTTCAAATTGTCCAAACAAAGAGAAACAAAGTAAGAAGTAAGAGGCTTCGACCAGCCCTCAAGGTAACACTTTGAATATCCAAACGAAGAGAGAAGAATGAGGCTTCAACCAGCCCTCAAGATGACACTTTAAACGTCCAAACGAAGAGAGAAGAATGAGGCTTCAACAAGCCCTCAAGGTAACACTTCAAATTGTCCAAACAAAGAGAAACAAAGTAAGAAGAAAGTGGCTTCGACCAACCCTCAAGGTAACACTTTGAATGTCCAAACTGAGGAAAATCAAAGAGATAAAAAGGAGGCTTTGACCAGCCTACAAATCTACTTCGAATGGTCCAAGCTGAAGGAAATCAAAGAGAGCCATTCAAATCCCTGGTTTCAATATCCAACTTCCTGAAATCACAACCTCTTTGATTTTAAACTAAATTGAGAGATTCCAAGTTTAATAAGAAGCTTTCATATCCCTCTTTAAAGTACATGAGGCACATTTTTGAATTATTCTTTGAATCAACAATTACAGGCATGTCACCAACAATTTGATGAATTGCCTAGGCCAAATACCTTGCCTTGCCTGACCAGTTGCCCAAGATTGCCCCAAAAAATACTTAACTCTCCTTGAACTTCAAAGGCTCATAACTTTTGATTTTGAGTAAGAAGTATGTTTTTTCCTCTGTGGGGGCCTTGTAGATCTTTTTCCCCTCTTCAATTGGCAAAAAGAACCACCAAAATCCCCTGAAAAATGAAAAAGTTATGCCCTTGTAAAGTCAGGCCTAAATCAAGAACACTTAGTGAAAATTTCAATCACCAAGATAACTTAAAATCCAAGTAACCTCTCAAACTTGAAATTCTCATCAAAATAAATCATCAATCATCATCCCACATAAAAATACACATCAAATCCTTCATGTTGATCAAAAGTCCACTTGGTCAACTTTAACTTTGTTGACTTTGAGTAAAATGACTGTTTTGCCCCTTTGATTCAATTGAACCACTTCTCTTCAAAATTGGTGATCAAAACTTCAAACATATGATATTCCAAATACATAGGGACTATGGAAAGAGTTTTCACTCAAAATTCCAAAGAATCCCTGATTAAGACTCAAACCCTTGTTTTGCACTCTACACTAGGAGATAACTGGTCATGCTTCAAAACACTAGTTCCACTGGGCATCATGAGAGACTCCTTAAACAAAATTGATTCCAATGATGATAAAAGAATGATGCTTCAATAATTGGCTCATATAGACCCCCAATAACTTCAACTTGGGCAAAACCCTAATTTTGGCTGACGAATCCAAAGGATGTGATTCTCCTTATAAACAACACAATACTCAATCTTATGATGATCCAACGAGGTGGATAAGATATCCTGAGATACCTTTGGGCTTGAAATATCCAAAGGTTTAGATAATTAGGCCCTCCTTGAGCAACTTGTCAATACAATCAATCTTCCAAAGCTTGAGGGAGACTTGATAACCAAAATACTTTGATCCCTACATAATGCATGAATGCAATGCAATATGATGTTTAAGATGAAACATAAGCCTAAAAATTCTGAAATCAAGAGGGTAAATTTTGGGGTGCAACAACTTCCCCTATTCAATTATCTTTAACTGCATAAGCGAGAAACGTGACAATTTTCGAGTGTTTAGAGTTGAATATGATTGAATACGAAAGAACCCGAAAATTTACACTCTTGAAGAAACAGTTGAACCCCCTAAAGACAAAGAATGCCAGCAGGCGCGGGATTAAGAAGATACCAAATGAAATTGGATTTAGAAAACAACGGGTTTAATGAACTTTGGACCTCCCAAGACGCGTGTCAGAATGAAGTTGTAACACATATTTTAACAAAATTGAAACATAAATAAAACATAGAATAGTAGACGAAAATAAACATCAGAATGAATGCTCCAGGACAAAACTGGATCACAAAAAAGGGTGAGATAACACTCAAACCACAAAGAATAGGTGAAACTAAACTCTAGAAAAGAAAAGTACGTGGGGCAAAGTGGCTAGAGTGCGTGAGGAACAAAAAGGGGTGAGATAACACTTGCAAATATCAAACTAAGATAGAAAGTATGAAGGAACTAAAAGAATCCCAGGAGTTAGGAACAAAACAAGACGAACTCGACCCAATAACTAGTTAGTCGAAACTAAACTAGATGAGTACTAGGACGAAACTGGATTTCACGCATGGGTAATAAGGAAAAACTTGACCCATAGCAAAAGTGATAAGAGTGCATGTTTCTCAGAGAACCTGATGGTCTCAGATCAATGTATGACAGTGACGAAAACAGATAGAAGAATCCAAAGAACAAAAGAGACTGATTTCAACCAGCACGAACACTGCAAAGAGACTCGATAAACGAAAACCGTCAAAGGGTCCAAGGTATGAAAACAAAAACGAGACGAAACTCGACTCAATAACTAGTTAGGAGAAACTAAAGCAGCTGAGTACCAGGGCGAAACTGGATTTCATGCACGGGTGAGGAGACGGAACTCAGAGCACGACCCAAAGCAAGGTGATTAGGGCGTAAAACTAAAAACCTGCTGAAAGTGAATACCAGGGCGAAACCGGTATTCAAAAGGTACATTAATAGACATTGAAATGAACCAATGAGGGTAGTAAAGACCCGAGAAGACCGTGCCAGGGCACAACTGAACTACAATCAAGAGTGGATTCCCAACCAATCAAATGGTTAATATCAAAAGGAAATTTGTATGGGGTGAAACTGAGATAATGAGGGTGAAGACCTTGCTAGGGATATAATCTGAAGAATTAGAAAACTCATTGAGGAAAACAGAAACAGTAAGGGCTTATGTTCCGATGCATGTTTGAAATTTTTTTAATAGCGTAATGCTCTATATAATGGAAATGCTACGTGTTTTGGTAGATGCAATGTAATGATGTATTTTTAAAATGCTTCACTGGGGAATGGCTAATCGAGAAGCCCACAACCAAGAAATCAGAATCTATTTAACTTGCAAAAATAAATTGCGAAATTTGTTGGAGAAGATAAAATATAAGGAACTACTGGAGAGGACCCCTTGGGGAGCTGAAACTCTACCGAGAGTAACAAATGAATAACCAGTAGAAACAGGCTACAAATACTGAGAGGAGTTGCAAAAAATTAAATTGCGAACTCTGCTGGAGAAGAAAAGGGTAAAACTGTAAATCTCTAGAAAAGACAACGTGTAGTCGCATTGAGAGTCACACCAAGATAATGGATCAGATGTGGGAAATGAAACCTTTTGTTGAGGAAACAAAACATTTTTGAGGAACTGGGACTTCACTGAGGAAATAAAACTCTGCTAAAGGGTGTTTCGCTGGGGATTTATGAGTCTCTGGTACGCAACCATAACATAAACCACGAAGATAGTCGAACATCATCAACTTTACTGGGGAAGTGTAAATTTCACCCAATCATCAACACTACTAAGAATGGTAAGGGATTATTTTGACACTAACACCTTTCATGACACGAAAGGCCTTTCTCAACGGAATAGTCGAGTCTTCCCCTCCTGACAACATTAAGCTCTTCATTGATGTTCATTGTGTACGCTCTTTTTGGTGTCAAACAATTGTTTTGTATGTAGGAGAATGTTTATTATGGGAATGACAACCCTGATGCAACAATTATGTAAACCTTGAAATTGAAAGCCTTGAATGAAAAGATGTCGCATCTCTGTTGTGAATGAATCACTATCTAGAGTGCAAAATTTCAAAACTTCTCCCCTTCTTTTTTTTAAAAAAAATGGACATGATGCAGGAGATAAGATACCAACATGGATATGCAACACATATTTGGGAAATTAGGAAACTCTATACTGTTGTAGTATGCTTTCGAGTTAAACTTTTGTTTTAGTTAGGACTTTTAAAGGTTGTAACGTGGCCTAGTTCATGGTTTTTTTAGAAATTATTTTTTAAGGCTCAAGTTATTTGGTGCACACCCCCTTCGTGATGTTCTCCAGTCCTAAATTTAGTTAACTTGACACGGACATTCCTCTCTCAAGAGGAGCTTACAATGGCTGAGGAAACTCAACAATTTGTTAGACGCGACAACCACTTAACCTTAGGTTTTTGGTGTTCGATCACACGACTTTTCTTTTGATGAAGATTTTATTAAATAATCTTTTTCTGCCTTTCGGGCTTTTCAAATTTTTTTCTCTTTCCCTAACTTTTCCCTGGATAAATTCTTTTCAAATTTCAATTTAGGAGTCCAGCGGGGGCCCCTAATTTTTGCCTAAACGACTTGTTTTCAAGTTTCGACTTAGCGGGCATTTTGTCTTTCTTATTCATACTTTCCACTTTGAACATGTCGTGTGACCCTAAGTCTTTGAACTTTTGGAGGAAAGTAACATCCTCATTCCTCAGTCGGCGAGGGATAACCTTTATTGTATCGATTCGATCTCGACCTTAGGATATTTTGTTTTTTTTTCACTGGGGAAATAACTATTGTTGTTTTGATCTTTTTCCGACCTCATAATGCGAGGGATAAAATGTGGTGATCCTCAGATGGGACACTTCTTCTGAAATTTGAATGCTCGATCAAATAAATTGAACATCTACCCTGCCCCAGGTTAAAATAAGGGTTTTCTTTCATGTAAAAAAAGAAACTCCTACTTCGAAAGCTCAGAGGGGTTAACGAGGGTCTATCTCCCTTATATCTCTGGTCTTTAGGGATTGAAACAAGGCTTGTACATCGTCAACATGGTTCTACCCAAAAGCATACAATCAGAGATATCTCCCTTCCTCCAATCTTTTGACTTGGCAAAAGAGTTGGCACAGTTGGTATCAAAATGCCATAAAATCATTTAAAGAGTGATAATGAATGGTTTAAGTAAAAACAAAATAATTTATTCAAGGCAAACATATTCAGCACATCAAGGTTGAGACTAAAAAATAGACAAGTTCCTGCATGCAGACAATGTTAAAACAGTCAATCAAGATCCACATGAAAATGCAGTAGAGAAAAATGCCACCATGGAAGAGGATCATCTCCATCCGGACTTGTCAATCTGGACGATGCACTGCAATCTTGACCGTATCCTGACCCATGACCTCTACATTATGAAGAGAAGTTGCGATTGGTTTTTCTTTTGTCTTTCTGAAGATATTAGCATTCAAAAGGGGAGAGATAAACCTTTTCCCCCAGTACAGAGTCATGAAATGGCTTAGTAAAACATCCATAAGTAAGCAAATGAGCATTCCATCAAGAAAAATTAAGCGTACCCCTTGCGTAGCATTACAGTTGTACTTATTATCCATATTTCAAGAAACAATAACTTAGATTATCATGTTCGTGTAGAGACAAGAAAGTTTATATGCACATGTTTATCAAAATATTGGACGTTTTTGCAAACAAAACAGTAAAAAAGGAAGCTATGTGAACATATAAAAGAGGATCTTTTATTGATTTGAGAAATCAGCCTGTGAAAAAGGCGTTTACATTTGGAAACAGCTAATTGAAAAATCAAATCAAATAAGTGTTTATAAATGGAAAATGTGAATACAAATATCCATCAAGTTCTGACTCTGCTATAACTCTTATGACTTTAACGCTTTCGTCTTCCTGCTTTTGACACAACCATCTTGGATTGGCTCTGAACCTCTACCAGGTGACCGAAAAAAAGAAAGAAACAAAGGAATTAATGCTGAGCATAGTCATTTGCATTAAGTCCCTAACTTTTTCCTGAATCTCCCTTTCGGGTTTTTTGATTCACCAGGACACCCTCTTTTTTCCTAAGCTGCCCTTTTGGGTTTTCAACTTAGCGGGTTCTTTTTTTTATGCAAGGTATTTTTTTAACTAAGTCAGCATTCACAGGGAGAGGGAAGTATTTTACATCCATGGTTGTGAGCATCGCTCCACTAGAGAAAACTTTTCTGACCACGAATGGTCCTTCATAAGTCGGAGCCCACTTGCTTATGGGATCCCCCTGGGGAAGAATTATACTCTTGAGCACAAGGTAACCTGGCTTGCAACACTAGGGCCGCACCTTCTTGTCAAAATCTTTCCTCATCCTTTGTTGATATACCTGACCAGGACATATAGCTGCCAACCTCTTCTCATCGATAATTTCTAACTGATCTAGCCGGTTCTGTACCCATTCACCTTCATCAAGTTCAACATCCCTCATGATCCTAAAAGAAGGAATTTCAACTTCTACAGGAAACACTACTTCCATGATGTAGACCAAATAAAATGGGGTTGCCCTAGTTGAAATATGCACAGTGGTACGATAACCATGTAATGCAAAGGGCAGCATTTCATGTCAATCTTTATAAGTTACTACCATCTTTTGTATAATTTTCTTGATATTCTTATTGGCTGCTTCGACAGTGCCATTCATTTTCGGTCTATATGGGGAAGAGATATAATGCTTGATTTTGAATGACTCGCAAAGCTCCTTCATCATTTTGTTGTTTAAATTAGATCCATTATCGGTAATAACCTTTTTAGGCACTCCGTAACGACAGATAATATTGTTCTTAATGAACCGGGTTACCACTTGTCTGGTGACATTGGCATAAGACGCAGCTTCGACCCATTTAGTGAAATAATCTATGGCAACAAGAATGAATTGATGTCCATTGGATGTTGTTGGTTCGACCTTATCAATCATATCAATTCCCCACATCGCGAACGGCCAAGGGGAAGTCAATACATTCAGTGGTACAGGCAACACATGTACTTTATCAGCGTAGACTTGACATTTGTGGCAAATCCGTGCATGATTATAACAGTCAGTTTTCATGGTGGACCAATAATAACTAACTCGCAAAATCTTTTTGGCCATGGCATGTCCACTGGAATGAGTTCCTAAGTCACCCTCATGTACCTCTTCAATGATTTTATCTGCTTCTCTTTTGTCAACGCATCTAAGCAGTAAACCATCATGATGCCTCTTATACAACACACCACCACTGAGAAAGAACTTGGCCTAAAATTTTCTCAAGAACTTCTTGTCCGTGACAGACGCTTGTTCAGGGTATTCTTGCATTTCAAGATATCTTTTGATATCATAAAACCAAGGTTTATCGTCTGATTCCAAATTGGCTTCAAAGCAAAAAGCTGGCTCATCCAACCATCTGATGGTAATGGAAGGTGCTTCGTTAGCCCACTTAACTTTGAACATGGAGGACAAAGTTGCCAGTGCATCATCTAAATTGTTCTCTTCTCTGGAAATGTGTTTAAACGTGATCTCTTCGAAGTATGGAATCAACCTCATAACATGCTCACGATAGGGAATCAAGTTCTGATGATGAGTCTCCCAATCTCCATTATTTTGGATGATAACAAGATTGGAATCCCCGTAAACTTTCAAATATTTGATCCGCAGGTCGATTGATGCTTCAATGCCATAAATGCAAGCTTCATATTCGGCCATGTTGTTAGTACAATCAAAGCAAATACGAGCTGTGAAAGGAATGTGGAATCCCTCAAGGGAAGTGATAACAACTCCGACACTGTTGTCCATGGCATTGGAGGCATTGTCGAAAACAATTGTCCAACGTGATCCTGGCTCGGGTCCTTCATCTGGGCTTGGTATATTACAATCCTGAATCTAAACTATTTCCTCATCTGGAAAGTCAAACTTCATCGGTTCATAATCGTCCATGGGCTGATGAGTAAGATGATCGGCCAATATACTACCTTTGATCTCCTTTTGTGTTGTGTATTGGATATCATATTCAGTGAGTATCATATGCCAACGGGCTACCCTTCCTGTAAGAGTCGTCTTCTCAAAAATGTACTTGATTGGATCCATTTTGGATATCAAGTAGGTGGTGTGAGCTAACATGTATTGTCTTAAGCGTCTGACAACCCAAGCAAGTGCACAACAAGTCTTTTCCAGCAATGAGTACCTTGACTCGCACTCCGTAAACTTCTTACTCAAGTAATAAATGGCTTGCTCTTTCTTCCCTGTATTGTCATGCTGACTGAGGACACAACCCATAGAGTTTTACAACACAGTTAAATACATGATTAATGGCTTTCCTTCCACCGGCGGCATGAGTATCGAGGGTTCCTGCAAATACTCCTTTATTTTGTCAAATGACTTCTGACAATCTTCATTCCACCTTATCGTTTGATTTTTTCTTTAACAATCTGAACAAAGGTTCACATGTGGCCGTGATATGAGAAATAAACTGAGAAATGTAGTTTAACCTCCCCAAGAAACCATAGACTTCCTTTTCTGTTTTTGGTTCAGGCATTTCTTGTATCTCCTTCACTTTAGCAGGGTCAACCTCGATGCCTTTTTCACTTACAATAAATCTCAACAACTTGTCGGACCTCACCCCGAAGGTGCATTTATTTTGATTCAGCCTCAATAGGAATTGACTCAGTCTCTCGAACAACTTCTCCAGATTAACAAGATGCTCCTCTTCCGTGTCAGACTTAACAATCATATCATCTTAATTTGATTGTAACCCGAAAAACCATCCAAGAAGGAAAACACTTTAGAATGAGCAGTATTATCGACCAACACATCAATATGAGGAAGAGGAAAATCATTCTTAGGGATGGCTCTATTCAAATACCTATAACCCACCCACTTTCAGACCTTACCGTCTTTCTTAGGCACAGGCACAATATTTGCAATCCATGGAGGATAATTAATGACTTTTAAGAAATTCGCATCCAACTGTTTCTGAACTTCTTTAATCTTTTTTGACATCTCAGGATGAGTTCTTCGGAGCTTTTGTTTGACAGGGGAGAAACCTTCTTTGAGAGATAGTAGATGCACCACAATATCTGTATCCAAACCTAGCATGTATTCATAAGACCAAACAAAGATATCAGAATATTCACGGAGTAGCTCAATCAATCTGATTTTCACACTTTCCTCAAGATCTCCCCCTATCTTGACCTCTCTTTTTACCTCTTATTTTCCAATGTTCACCACCTCAATTGGCTCTTGATTCGGCTAAATAACCTTCTCTTCTTGTTTTAATAACCTTGCTAATTCCTCGGGAAGATCACAGTCCTCATATGCCTCCTCTTGAGCTTGATAGATCGGATTGTCAAAGTCATAGTGAGCGATAGCAGAGTCGTTATCAATATAATCCATGGTGGAAGTGCATCTGCATAAATGATATTTTGGTGTTTTAGTGACAGTGTGTGAAAAGGGGAAACATTTCCATTTAAACAAAAATAAAAAGAAAAAAATGGAACAAAATTTTTTAATGCAAAAAAAACTTCCTTTATTCATGACAAACTTTTGAAAATAAACATGGTGGCCCTACACAAATGGTTCACTGTGCCTTGGGCAGAGCGCATGAATTATGTCATGATAATGAAAGAAAACAAGAAAATTACTCCTCAATGCTTGAAACTTGGATGGCATCCACAAAAGTCCAATTGTTGAGTGATTGGCCCAGAATACTTGGACGAATCCAATCTTCAATATTGTAGCCATTAATCTTATTGTCACCAATTGAATTGGTTTATCCTTCTTGAGTAGCACTAGGAAGGGAGAATATCACAGGAGTAGATAAACCAAAAGCTCTGGGAGTTGCACTTTGCTGACCCGGGATGAAACCAAGACCGAATTTGTTGAATTTTGGGATAACATCCAGCACCCGACCCCAACCTTTAGGGTTGCCGTTCTACACCACCGCTTTAGCATCTCTGAGAGAAGACATAATAGTTTCCGACTTCTTTTTCTATTCTGGAGGAGGAAAATTAACCGCATGGAATGTCTCAAACGCCTGAAAAGGAGTCTCATGTATTTCACCTTCAACCTCAACATAGCAGAATGATGTCAAATGACTCACAATATACTCTTCCTCGCAGCACACAATTATCACTTTTCCCTCTGTAGGATATTTTAGCTTCTGGTGAAGAGTAGAAGTGAATGCCCCTGCTTTGTGAATCCACGACCGCTCCAACAAACAATAATACGCTAGCTATATGTCCATCACAAATAAATTAGAAGTGAAAGTGCAAGGACCAACCTTGATAGGTAATTCCACCTCCCCAAATACTGCTCTTCGGGACCCATCAAAGGCTTTTACCATCAAGTCGCTAGGACGCAGCTCTAGGCCGAAATAATTAATTTTCATCAATACTGACTTGGGTAGTACATTCAAAGTCAACCCCGTATCCACCAAAACTCGGGATAGAGTAGTTCCCATACACTCCATAGAAATATGTAATGCTTTGTTATGGTATCTCCCTTCTGGAGGAAGATCAAAATCTGTGAAGCCCAGAACGTTCCCAGCAGATATGTTAGCACAAACATTCTCGAACTGATTGACTGTTATCTCATGCGGCACGAACGCATTCTTTAAAAACTTCATCAAAGAATTTCTGAGGTTCTAAATAGATCAACAAGCATAAGATAGACATCTTAGAACGATTATGGCTTAACTGATCAATTATGCTATAATCGCTTTTCCTGATAAGTCACATTAACTTCTCAACTTCATCAGGAACTTAAGAAGTTTCTGGTACCGGAATTGGTTGAGTCACATTGGGTGGCGTAACCCTTGGTTTACCAATCATCACTCGCTGCTTTCTTTTTTCTCTTACAGAGGCATCTGCCGCATCTTGTACATTGGAGGGACCAAACACTCTTCCGCTTCTAGTCATTCGACTTTCACCTGAGAAATTATGAATATCCCCTTTGCTGTCTTTAGTAATTTCTTCCTCAGAAGGACGAGGATTTACCTCTTGCCTCACCCCATAGTAATAAACATCAGCACAATAATTCCAAGGGATGGCCTTCTCACTGGTATACGACATGGGTCCAGGTACCGTAATCATCAGAGGAGGCACCCTAGATGGAGTAGGAATGCGCGCATGGATGTAAGGAATAGATACCACAACAATATCATCTTCGGTAACCTTTCGGTATCTTGATCTCCTATCGAACTGTAGGGAACCTTCATTCATCATGAATTGGATGCGAACTTTCAAATCATCACAACCCTTCGGTTGCTCTTTACACCAGGCACAATCTGAAGCACGTCCCGGGAAAATAGAATTGTCAAGCAAATACTTCTTAACATACCATAACAGAGTAGTTATCTATTCCACATTCATAACTAAATTCAGCATTTCTCCATTATCAACAATCATATTAACAACAACCCCTCCATGTCTAGGCATTGGGTTTTGGGTAACATTCGGACCAGTCACTGGAGTAAACTCAATTGCTTTGGCTTCCAACAAGTGTTGTATTCTGCACTTCAATGCAAAACAATTGTTAGTAGAATGACCAACTCCACCAGAATGGAATTCACATCTTGCGTTAACATCATAATTAGGAGGAAGTATTCCCGGGGGTGGTGGCATATTTCTCAAACTGATCAACTTCAAATCGAGCAAATGGAGGGCTTCGGTAAGAGATACTGGCAAGGGATCAAATTTTCTCAAATGTCTCTATTGTTGATTATTATATTGACGGGGAGAATCTTGCTATCTTTTTTGTTAGGGCACCTGATTCTGTCTCTGTTATGGAGGAA
Source organism: Vicia faba (assembly GCA_948472305.1). Classification (NCBI taxonomy): domain Eukaryota; kingdom Viridiplantae; phylum Streptophyta; class Magnoliopsida; order Fabales; family Fabaceae; genus Vicia; species Vicia faba. The sequence continues at coordinate 385,306,239 of OX451741.1, forward strand.
CATTAATAGGAATAGAAACAACATTGATTTGTTGGTGTTGACGATCCTCTCCTCTTCCTCTTTGAGAGTAAACTGCACTTGTGTCGCCTTCCCTTTTCTTTGGGTAATTATTGAATGGATTCTTACTACCCCCTGATGAACCAATAGAACCACTGATTTGAATCTTCCCTAATTTCAAACCCATTTCAATTCTTTCGCCAGCCATAACCAAATCCGCAAATCCTGCTGAAGCACTTCCTATCATGTGAACATAAAACGGCCCTTGCAAGGTGCTCATAAACATATCAACTAGTTCTCGCTCGATGAGTGGAGGTTGAACCGTCGTAGCTAACTAATGCCACTTCTGAGCGTATTCTTTGAAAGATTCTTTTGGCCCCTAGGACAAATTCTATAATTGAGTGCAATTAGGCGCCATATCTATATTGTACTAATAGTGTTTGACAAAAGCACGAGCAAGATCATTCCATCATCAAATATGAATTTTCTCTAACTTCATGTACCACTCCAGGGATGTCCCAGATAGGCTATCTTGGAAGAAATGAACCAAAAGCCCCTGATCCTTGGTATGTATCGTCATCTTCCGGAAATAAGCAGTTGCATGAGTAACGGGATATAATGAACCATTGTAATTTTCAAAGATCAGTGGTTTGAACTTTGGAAGAACCGTCAGCCCATATACTAGCCTAAAATAATTAGCGTCCATACCAAGGACACATTGCCCTTCCATAGCCTTCAAACGTTCTTCCAACAACCGATACCTTCTATCCTTAACCTGAACTTCTGGCTCAGAATGCCGTACAGAAAACTAATCTTCATCCTGATCAAAATCATAGTCCTGCTCTTGATTGTTTCTTACACCACCCAAATTATCTCTTCGGTTCCCCACAAGACGAGGTCCCGACGACGGGGGAAATTGCCCCATGTTGCACAGGAAAGGATTTCTAGGTGACCTGTGAAGATTCTCGACGGGCTGGTCTTGTACATGTCCCTGTCCAACAAAAATGTCCTGATAGGGCCCTTGATTCCCACCATCCACTGGATAGTGGCATTGGTTGTTGACAATGGCAGCCAACTCTTCCTGTCGACGATTCACATTAGTGATGACTTCCATGAACTGGGTCATCCGAGTAGCCATCTGGGCTCTCATTTTAACGAGTTTAGCTTGGACTTGTTCCATCTATCTTGGAAAATTGTTTTTGGTGGAATACCGATGAGTAGTCGTCTTGAATTTTGAATAAGAAAAGAAGAATTAAGATGAGAAATTCATCCCGAGATGACCTGCAATGTATGAGATGCATGATATGCATGATATGTTTTTGTTATATCCAGGCATTTACAAGCTTTGTCAACCATTAGGAATAACAACTGAGCACGATAAAAGAAAAATGAAAAAAATAAAGATACAAGTGCAATAACAAACTTCTTTATTTATAAAAACATCAAAACACTAATTCTCAAAATCCACAGAATTTGTACAAGATAAAAATATCCCATCCAACAAGACTAGTGGTGATCACTTTAACAAAAACAACAAAAAAATGATAAAAATAAAAGGGGTTGGTCCCCCATCCCGACATGAAATCAAGGTCCCTTCTCTTGGAAATGCTCCTCACTCCACTCCTTGGTCTCTTGGAAATGCTCCTCACTCCACTCCTTGGTCTCTTGGAATAGTTGTCTTGTCCTTGGGCAGTCACGTTCTTCAACAAGGCCTTTAATCACTTCATCTTTTTGGAGTAGTAGTTCTTCTAAGTACTAACATTACTCCAGAAAGTAATCACATTTTTTGCATTCTGGCAAAGAAATAGATATAGGTGCACTTTCCAATTCTTCTATCTGATTTCTGAGCTTAGCATTTTCTTCTATCACACGAGCCATCTGTTCTTCGCGCTTTTGACATCGCAATATGACTTTGTTGAGTTGTCTTTGTAATTCTTTAACCTTTTCTCTATGACATGCTCTTAACTTCAGTTACACTACTTAAAGACTCTTAATCCTCTATTGACTTTTCAAAAGTGCATTATCCTGAAGATTAGTTAAGCCGAAATTCTCAATCCTTGACCTCTTTGACTGTTCACATGACCCGCGACCCTCTAGTAGACAATCTTTCTCCCGATTCTCCCTCCAGAGTCTTTTCTTTTCTTGTAAAGAAAAAGAAAGCTCAATATTTTTATCTTCCAGATCAGCTTGTAGCTTAATATTCTCAGCTTTGGCGTTTTTTAGGCACGCCATTGGTACAACTTCGGATTCTCCTGGCGTGGGCTGCTTAGAAGACATTCTGCCATGAGAAAGATGATCATCCTCCGGATTATACACAGGCTGCGGGTACAATGGTTCTACCCTCTTATAAGGCAACAACAACACCTTTACCCGACTCTGAATCCATTTGGAATAAGCGTCAAGAGCCACACCTCCACTTCTATCAAAAGAAAGCTTTCCCTTTTGATGAATGTGTTTCCAAGCGACCTTTACCCTTTCGAATATAGCAGCATCTCCTCCTTTGCCGAAATAAACAGTTTCTCTCACTTCCCGCTCAGCAGGTCCATTTGTCATTACGAATCCAAATTTACATCGTGCCAAGATGGGATTATAATTGATGCAACCTTTGGTTCCCATGAGTGGAACATTAGGAAACTCACCACAAATCATAATGAACTCCTTTAAAATTCCCATGTTGTGCCAGACGATGTCGTAAGAAGTGAGTCCCATGATCCGTGGGGCCCAAAGAGATGTCTCAGAAGTGTCGACAAATGGTCCCTTGGTAGGCATGTGCATCATGAACCATTTGTAAAGTAGATCCATACCATATACCACATCCCCTCTCTTACCATGCCGAGAGTGAATAGTATAGTAAGTATCAGCTAACAACATTGGTATCGGGTTGTCATTCATAAAGACACAAATTGCTGCTAAATCCACCAACCTTTCTGCCACAGGTAAGAGGACTAAACCATAAATTAACATGGCCAGTAACGCATTGAAAGTCGTCCAGTTTCCTTCTTCGGCAAATCTCATAGCTTTGTTTATCAGATAATCCAGAGAAATACCCTGCATGTCACATTTCTTGATCCAATTGCCTTCCACTTCGCTAACGGTCAAATAAAGAGCTTTAGGGATAGCCATGTAATTGGGATTTTCAGGTACTTGAGTAAAATGAATATTGTCTGTGACCTTTATATCAAGAATATATGCGTACTCTTCAAGAGTTGGTGCTAGATGATAATCTCGGAAAGTAAAACAACATAGTTGTGGATCGTAGAACTGAAGAAGCACTCTCAATGCCCATCCCTCATAAAAATCATTCACTATGAGCAACAAGTTCCCATACCATTTCCTGAAAATGTTTTCATTTCGACCATTCACAAGGGCTCCCAACTCTCGCAATCGACTTCCGTAAAACACAAACTGGTAGACAACCTTCTTCCTAAGAGTTTTTGCACCTGTGCTCATGTTGTTATTCATCCCGATGACAACTTCTAAGTACTCTGGAAATAACATGGATATGTGAATTAGAAATACATACTTTTTCTTGCATTTTTTTAAGAAAATAAATATGCCATGAGGTGATGCAAACACATAGGAATCAAGGTATCCACTGTGCTATTCTGAATATGCCGGGAAACCAAGATCCATAACTTTGTAAAATTACCAGTCATTCCTTTTTTAGAAACTCAGTCACCAACAAAAATGAGTCGCCAATGGTACCTGTAAGAATCAAAATTCCCTCTACGCTCACAGGTGTAAACTAGGTCAAGGTAAGGCAGGGGTAACTCAGAATCATGGGTACGCCTGAAGCCATTATCATCGAAACACCAATGTTAAAAGATATCATCCTATTTGTAATCTCATCTAAAACGATAACTGTTCATGTTCCACTCTATTCCTAAGGTTCCTATGGTTGTCACTTGGCTTGGGTATTGGGCCTTTTACCTTTTGTAACACCCACCCAACATGATAGTAGAGCCAACACAGCAGATAACCAAATATATGGAAAGAAATAAAATGCATGCACAAACACATGCAAGCAGTGTATAAAGCTTGAAATAAATAAACACCCAGAGAAACAAACCAACAAGAGCTAGAATCGACTCCGGGATGGACCAACAATAGGTCAATATTTCCCCAGTGAAGTCGCCAGCTGAAACAACCGGCCGAACCATCATCCGATAATATGAAATATCAATTAAGTCGCCAATGAACGTCTTTTATCCCGCTGAAAGGGAAAGGTAAACATCGAGAAAACCTGAAGAGGGAGAAATCACGGTCTTGAGACCGAGAGATCGGGTAAGGGAGTCTGTTATGCGAGGGGAAAGTATTAGCACCCCACACGCCCGTAGTACTCTATGGAATCCACTCTTGTTGTCTAATCTAATGGGTGTGTAAGAATCTATATCTAAGTTGTACATGGAATGCATGCAAAATAAAGGAGAAAAGAATGTAGGGAAAATAAAATTTATGCTCACCTGGGCCCTACCCCAATGCCTACGTATCCCTTTTAAAGAATCAGAGCAGTCGTAGTTCGGCTTATATATTTTGGTTGTTTTGTGTTTTTTAGTTAAGAAGATAAAAGCAACAATCAAGATGGAAAAATATCAGATAGAACAACAAAAATTTCAACAATGATGATAAAAAAGCAAAAAGAGATTACAAGACATCGCATGGCGACACAAACTTAGATAAGGCGGTAAAACGCCGGCATGATAGCAAAACATCAGACAAGATGATGAAACATTGAACCTAACAATGATATTGAAAATTAAAGTAGGATAATAAACATGTGTGATGGAGAAACATCGGCTACAAACATGTGCGATGGCGAAATATCAGCTTAGAGATAGGAAGATAACATGGCAAAGATGGTGAAACATCAATAAACCAGATGACAAAACATCACACCTAACAATGATATTGAGAATTAAAGTAGGATAACAAACATGTGAGATGACCTTGATTTACCACATATGCAGAAGCCAAAATGATGTGTTGTGGGATCATCAATTGTAGATTCCTGACATGTGTATTAAAAGGATCATAGATGATGTAAAAAATAGATTTACTAGTTTATGTACTACTAGGATAAGTCAAAGTGATACAATTTCGTATAGTAGTATAACTATTGGTTAGGTAGTTTATTTAGTTGACCACTTTAGTTATTGTACAAATTGTTTAGTATTAATAAATTCTTCTGGTTTATCAAATAAATTCATAAATTAGTAAAAAATTAAATAAAATTCATACATAACATTTGTTCAAAAATAAAACAAAAATAACACATCCCAATTGTAGAAGTAGAAATGTTGAGACTAAGTCATTGGATTGACTTAACTCGTACAGATCAAATAAAAATCGCCAATGCGCTTTATTGTTTCCAAAAGAAATGGGAAAAGAGCGAATAAACCCAAAAAAGAGGGGGAGAGAACCTTGGTACGGGGGTTGGTTACAGAAAGGAAAGGTATTAGCACCCTAAACATCTATTGTACTCCACAGGAACCTCTTTGAAAATTTGTGTATTTTGGCTATAAAAGGTGTATATAAATGGCGGTGGGGGCTGTGTTCCCCTCTCTTTTTGCTGGATGGGGAGTGCATCGATCGGCTATGTCCCTGGACCTCCTGGCTTCCCTGTCACGTTCGAACGTAATCAGAGAAGATCGGCCCAAGCACCGCACCACCTTGTGATCATAAAGAAGAATATCCAATACAATCACAAGAAAGAGTACCCGAAAAAATTCGTAACGTATCTGGGTCATACGCCTGGAACAGTCATACAATTACGGCAATTCAAAAGGGAGTATATCCCTCTCTCTTAGTGTCTTTCCACTTCCCTCGTTAAGGAACAAACCCTTAGCCTATTTATTTTGAGTCCCGGCCTTCCACAGTTGCGAACCTTTAGTGCCTACGAACCATCTTCTATGCAATGGGGGATCAGGGTACTTATAGTTCACCTCAAAAATTTTAAAACACATTTGTGTTGGTTAATTTTAAGAGAAGAGACATCATCATCATATCCGAGTGGAAAAAACATACTTACTACCCATGATTATGGGAAAGGAAAATTTGCATCATCTCAAAGTGGAGGATATAGCTTGGATTTTAAAATTAACAAAGTCTCACTCAACACCTAAGTGGAAAATATCTCACTTCACTACATATCATAGAAGTATAGTAGCTCGCATAACTACAATAATCAATAAGATTCTAATCTTTCGAGAAAAGTTTAAAAGTAAAAAACCAAAGTGGTAAAAATCATTTGAATGAGGTTAATGACTTTTAGTCTTGAAAAAGATTTCAAAGTATGATTAAATTGATTAAAGTTTGATTAATAAAAGATTTTTGAAAATGCAAGGACCTAAGTCCAAGTTTATTATGAAAGCGGTTCAATTTATAAAACAAGAATAGTTTTGAAAACGAGGGAGGATATTTTTTGAAATTAAAGAAGATAGGAGGAAATGAAGGGACTATCCTAAAGCATAAGGTAAAAGCTAAGGTAAAGGACAGTCTAACCAATCAAGAAGTCAAAACATGACATGAAGAAGTCAATGTCGAATTCCCATCCTTTGGATTAAAATCAAGCAGGCCACAATACTAAACCTATGAGGAATACCAAGCTTCAGATGAATTAATACTTCACAAAAATTGGGCAGAGTAACAAATGTATACATAGGAATTCTCATTCACAGTCAAAGCATGAAAATCAGAACAACCTGAACACACACAAAATTCGAACCAATGTCTTGGGGTAAACCCCAAGGATTTCAAATAGAATAACAACAGAGCAACAAAGTCCCCAAGTATCAAGGCTTCTAATCCTAAGCCTGAGAGATCCACAACTCCATAATGCCAAGGATAGTAACTAGATAGTCCAAGTAACCTTAAAGCTTTTAATGTTCAAGTTGATTATTAAGTGTCTTTAAAAGAAAAGAAAGTTCAAGTGAGCAAAAATAAAATGACATAAAGATAAATTCTCAAGTGAACAAAATAAAAAACAACATGGAATGTAAATTCTAAAGTAAATGGCACATAAAAATAAATGCATAAAGTAAAGTTAATTGTTAGTGAGTTAGAAGTTACAAGGTTAGTTGAATGACCATCTTGAAGCTTGCATTTGAAAACTCATTAGAAGATTGATAAAATCAAATCTTCTCAACAACAAGTTTCATTTTCTTTTTTGTCAAGTATATCATTTATTTCTAGTGCTCAGAGAAACCCCATATGATCAATGATGTTCAAATGATTCACTTAGACCAAAATTCATGAAATTCATTTGAGGATTGATAGAATCAAAACCTTCTAACAATGAACTTCAAAGTTATTGGATCCAAGGTTTCAAGTTAAACATATTTGGGCTTGCAATTATAGGTTTAGGCCACAAATGATCATTTTTCGAATCGGGACAAATTTAGCGCTATGTTAAGCAATCGTAAGTGGACTTATATAGAAATTACACCTATTTTGAGACCGATGAATAGCAATCTATGTACCAAACATGTTAGAGAAATGAAATGTAGATCATTCTCTAAAACATGTAGCATAAATAAAAACAATAAAGGGATACGATGAAGATGGAGGGGAATGATAGTATAACCAATGTATTGGATAAAATTAGGGTTTCAAATATCATCAACATCATTCATCCATTTTGGTGGATTTGGTTTTTCAACCTATCAACACCCAAGATCCAATGAGGTTGAGGAACTTGTCGCAAAATAACACCTAAGTGTCTCCAAATCTTGACCAATAAAAAAATATAAATTTTTTTATATAAAAAAATTAAATGATTTAAAAAGGAAATAATTGGTAAAATACACAACATTTATTAAAACACCAAATAAAAATCCTAAAAAAATATCAAAAGTAAAACATGAGTCAACAAGTGTTGACAAATTTTTTTAGAATTTTTTAAAGTCAGAAATTATTTTTAAAATATAAAGAAATAAGCAAAAATAAACCAAAATTTGTGAAAATAGTAAAATCAAAATTAAAAATAAAATGATATCACCAATATTTGTCAATAGGTTATTGGATCCTTCCGTAATTTTTTCAGAATTTTAAAATCAAGAAAAGTATTTTTAAATAATTAAAATAAGTCAAATAAAGTGAAAAATCATAAAAAATACCAAATCATAAAATAAAATTGTGAAAAAATAAAAATTAGAAAGAGAAAAATCAAAAGTATTTTTGATAAGTTTTTCACAATTTAAGAAGTTGAAATGATTTTTTTATGAACTTTTGAAGTTTAAAACAATTAAAATCAAAATCAAAAAATAAAACAAAATACTACATAATGTGGTGCGATGGATTTGGACACACTTATACATGCTGGAAAATCCAAGAACCCTCAGGTGATGGAGTACGATGGATCCAAGTCAATGCACGCTGTTAGCTGGCTATTTCAAATAAGGAACAAGTCGTTAGCTGGCTATTTCGAATAAGGAAGAAACCACTATCAAAATAATATTTCGAATGAAGTACCTAAGGAGATTAATATCAATATTGGATATTGGTGGGAGATATGGATTCATTATGTTGAAGGATTATTCAAGTTCCAGCAGATTTCGATTTGGACTTTTTTGGTGTTCGAATTACAAAAGAGCTCCTTTATGTAAGGGTGCCAGAAGTTGGAAACGGTCCAAGTAATTGGGTTATTTCGAAAGCAACGGAGAAGCAAGATGCTTTGATTGGTACAAATTTCGAATTTCAAATAAAGAGCGCCATTCTAGAAGACGCGTGGAAGTCAACAAGCATAGGAAGCCTGCATGCTTCGAACGTGGCGTGATTTTAGAATAGGGCCGTTAGGGTCAAAACACTATAAATAGGTGTTCTTATGTTAGTTTTAAGGGAGGTTCACTTTTATGTACTAAAAGATCTCAAAATACTCATTACTTCCATGAATTAAGGAAAACGAGTCAGAAGATACAATGTACGTGTTGAACATCATTACTTTTTTACAATTTCAATACAAGTCCTATTATATTTAATTCGCCTTTACAGTATTCCCTTGCCCTTTAAATCTTTCGATTTTCTTGCATTTCCTTTGTTTTACTTGTCTTTAAACACAGTCATTTCGTTAGGCAATATTTTTACCTTTAAATCCTTCAATTTCATTGCATTTCCTGTGTTCTACTTGTCTTTAAACACAGTCATTTCGTTAGACAATATTTTTACCTTTAAATCCTTCGATTTCCTTGCATTTCCTTTGTTTTACTTGTCTTTAAACACAGTCATTTCGTTAGACAATATTTTTACCTTTAAATCCTTCGATTTCCTTGCATTTCCTTTGTTTTACTTGTCTTTAAACACAGTCATTTCGTTAGGCAATATTTTTACCTTTAAATCCTTTGATTTCCTTGCATTTCCTTTGTTTTACTTGTCTTTAAACACAGTCATTTCGTTAGACAATATTTTTACCTTTAAATCCTTCGATTTCCTTGCATTTCCTTTGTTTTACTTGTCTTTAAACACAGTCATTTCGTTAGACAATATTTTTACCTTTAAATCCTTCGATTTCCTTGCATTTCCTTTGTTTTACTTGTCTTTAAACACAGTCATTTCGTTAGACATTATTTTTACCTTTAAATCCTTTGATTTCCTTGCATTTCCTTTGTTTTACTTGTCTTTAAACACAGTCATTTCGTTAGACAATATTTTTACCTTTAAATCCTTCGATTTCCTTGCATTTCCTTTGTTTTACTTGTCTTTAAACATAGTCATTTCGTTAGACAGTATTTTTACCTTTAAATCCTTCGATTTCCTTGCATTTCCTTTGTTTTACTTGTCTTTAAACACAGTCATTTCGTTAGACAGTATTTTTACCCTTAAATCCTTCGATTTACTTTTACTTTATCCTTTTAGTCAAACACTTATCTTCACATTCAAGCCATTTTAGAATTATCTTTACATTCAAGCCCAAGTCTAATTCGAAGCCTTTACTGCCTACATTCATTTAGTTTATTCCTATAGACCATTTTAGAAATCTTTCCTAAGAATCTCGTCTTCAAACTTAACATACAATATAAGTCTATCAATATAATAGATATGAACATAAAAATAAGTTATGACACATGTGTTCTAGGATCAATCTAGTCGATCCTATAAGTAACCAATAATAAATTAGTAAATTGGAAGACTAGCGGTTGTTTACTAGAAATAAATTGGCACACCCGGTGGGACAGTGTCATAACGAAAAGTTTTATCAAACTTATTAGAGAAGTTTTAGGACTTTCTGAGTGTGGAGCGCGTTTCGGTACATGAACCTTCGAAGCGGAAAAATAAAGAATAACAATCCACATATACCCAGAAAATAACGTACCAAAATAATGGTTAATACAACCAACCAAGAGGGGGTACAGAATCCTCCACAGGGGGCTGCAACAATCGTTTCAAGTTCGATTGATGCCTCTAATGCCATTCCTGTTGGCAGTTCGAATACAATCCCAGTAAGTACATTAGACATGCCATCAAACGTGTCTTCAGTGCAAACTGCGCCACACATAGGGAATCAACAGTATTCGACCCCCCCTAGGCCTCTAGGTTTCGAACCTTTGAGACCCAGAAATCCTCAGTATGGGATGCCAACTTCGTTTATGGCAGGGTTAGATAATGCATCAACTTCGTCCCCACTCCAAGGATCTGGTTCAGGAATGAACCATTTGGGTACAAATTTCCAGAATATAGGAAACTTCGCCCAATTGCCTACTCTTACAACCAATAGTCAGGCAGCCCTTAGACAACAGATGGATGATAGCAATCATGACATGGTGGGAATCTTAGCCCGCGAAATGAATGCTATTTTCAATCCCCTAATCCAGAATATAAATAGAACAAACCAAGAAAATGCAGCCCAGATGGCCAGAATAGCATATTTCTTTGGTGCCCCTAATGCGCCTGCAAGGCGTAGGCAAAACCCAGGGGTAATTAGAAATGAAGAACCTATAATCGAACAAATTCGACCCCCTGTACAAGTGGTCGAAGAAAGAAATATAGGGGTAATATTAAGAGATCGGGGAATTCAGGAACTTCAGAATGAACAGCCTAGACCTATACTAATGGTGAATAGGGACCAAAATGCAGAAGAAATTGTTCATAGAATTAGAAATGACAATTTAGTGGCAGAAAATAACCTCACCACCATGATTGAAAGAATAATGGCCCAGAATGGTTTAAATTCAGGATTTAGGAGGCCAAATTACACATCTCCTATTGTGGATTATATTTTGCAAACAGAATTACCCAGGGGCGTTAAAGTTCCTAAATTCACGAAATTTGCTGGAGATACACGTGAATCAACAGTGGAACATATAGCAAGATATTTAACAGAAGCAGGAGATATAGCAAATAATGAAAATCTTAGGATAAAATACTTCCCAAGTTCTTTGACAAAGAACACTTTTACTTGGTTCACCACCTTGCCCCTGGATCTATAGACACATGGCCTTATTTAGAAAGACTTTTCCATGAACAATTTTACATGGGTCAGTCTAAAATCAGTCTCAAGGAACTAGCAAGCATTAAGAGAAAATTCACGGAACCAATAGATGAATATTTGAATAGATTCCGTTTATTAAAATCCAGATGCTTCACAGTGGTCCCTGAACATGAATTGGTCGAAATGGATGCTGGGGGCCTAGATTATTCCATTCGAAAGAAATTGGATACACAGTATCTTAGAGATATGGCCCAACTAGAAGACAGAGTGCGTCAGGTCGAAAGATTAAAAGCTGAAAAAGCCAGGGCTAGTAAAAATCATAAGAAAGAGAGAATAGCCTACATAGAGGCTGAAGAAGAAAACATAGATGGTCCTCAAGACCCTTATGATTTCGATAAATTCGAAATAGATCTTGCAGAACTAAAAGAAGCGCCCCCTTATGCTTGCAAAGTTCTACTTCCTTCCAATGGAAAGGATTCTGTCGAAAGTGAAAGGAATGATAAATTCCCCAAGAAAATCTATACTTTCGATATAACTAAATGTGATGAGATATTTGATCTACTTGTTAAAGATGGCCAGTTAATAGTTCCTCCTAACCTTAAGGTTCCTCCGTTGGAACAAAGGAAAAAGATGGGCTTTTGTAAATATCACAACTTTTTAGGCCATAAAACCTCACAGTGTTTTCTTTTCAGGGATCTGATACAGAATGCAATCAAGGATGGCAGGCTGAAGTTCTCAGACAAGGGAAAGAATCCAATGAAAGTTGATACTGATCCATTGCTGATGGCGGAGACTAACTATGCTGAACCTCTAGACATCAATGTGGTGGAAATTGCTGAGGGGAAAGTTGAGTCGAAGGAGGAATTCGAAGAGGATGGAGACTTTATCCTAATCGAAAACGAAAAAGAGGCTACTGATGGCCTCCCATTGATCAAAAACGAAACTGAAGCCACTGATGGCCTCCCAAAGGTGCTCAAAGCAAAGATATTAAGTGACAGAAAATTAGCTGAGGCCACTGAAGGTCTTAGGATGAAATTTGAAGAAGTCAAGATTTCTGATGACCAAATGCTGGGAGTGAATATGGTGGATTTTGAACAGCCTAATGATGAAATGGAAGAAGTGGAACGCTGTTTAGAAAGGGAAAGAGAACAGAGAAGAGAGAACTTACCTAGAAAGGACGCAAGTTTGCGTGAATACCTCTTCCATTGTCATAAGAAAAATCAGGAGAAGTTGCTATGCCCAAGGTGAAGTATCATCTGCAACCCCAGAATTGCTGCTGAATTCGAAAGGGCCCAGCGTGAACGAACATGAGTCAACTGGAGGCAAGATAACCAACTATACAAAGTCTATCCAAAAGCTGATGAAAGCCTGCTCGAATTCCTGGTTCGTTGCCACAAGATTGGAACAGAATGCTTGATATGTCCCAGATGCGCAGCAGTGTATGATAAGGAAATGGATGAAGCATTCGAGAGAATTCCATTTGCATTAGGCTGGAGGCACCAATGCGTAATTCCTTCGAATCTTGTTAGCACAACCAGAAGTATGCCAAGGAGGCCAGATAGCCCTTATCCCAGGGGAGCAAAGAGAGTTTCCTTTAAACTACCTGCAGAAATCCCCACTGATAGATGGCTGCAAGTGAATGCTGATAAGGGAAAAGGGAAGTGGCGCAGCTTCGATCGAGGAGGCAGGACTGCAATGGCGTACAGGAGGCAATTCAATTCGAACAGGAGGGAGGAAATAAGATTGGAGAATTATAAAGGCAGAAACCCAATGTCTCGCTCTCAGTGGCGCAGACACCAGAGAAACCAAAAAGTAGCAAGGGATTTGAAACCTACAGGAGTAGGCGAATCCAGTACCAATAAACCAACATCACTGAACCAGACTGGTGGTAAACCCCCAGTATCCAGGAGACTTTTTTCTCCACAGAAGCACACTAAAGAAAATAGGACTCAGAAGGAAGCTGCGAACGAAGAGGACTTGATGACTGATGCCTTCGAATCTGAGAGGGAATCCTTCTTCAATGCGAACTGCAATGTAGTTTATGTGCTGCCTTGTGAGTACAATCAGGAAATAAAGGTTTATGCTGATGAGGAAACTGATGAGGACGAAATGGCCAGACATAGGCCAGTATGCTATTATGTGATGAACAATGGAGCAGTCAAAGAGCAGAATGCTTTCTTCGAAAAGCCAGACGAAGGAATGAAAAACCATCTCAAACCCTTATTCATCAGGGCAAAGGTGGAACAATATGGTGTGAACAAGGTTCTGGTAGATGGTGGAGCTGCTGTTAATCTAATGCCCCAATTCATGCTGAAGAGAATAGGAATGCAGGATTCAGATGTTAGACCTCACAACATTGTGTTTTCGAATTATGAAGGGAAGGTTGGCCAGACTTTGGGAGTAATACAAGTTAACCTGACAGTTGGTTCCCTCACAAGGCCAACAATGTTTATGGTCATTGCTGCAAAAGAAAATTACAATCTTTTGCTTGGCAGGGAATGGATCCATGGAGTTGGAGTTGTACCTTCTTCAATGCATCAAAGGCTGGTGTTGTGGAGAGATAATGGGATTGTTGAAAATATAGAAGCAGACCAAAGCTACTATATGGCAGAAATCAACAATGTGGATAAAAGGAATTTCGACAGAAATATGGCCAACATAGGGCCATGTCACCCACCCGAGGAATATTTCGAGCCTAATGAAAATGCTTATTATTCCCTAACCTTGTGTCCCAATGGATTCCAATGGGATAGGGAAATCATGTGGAACAGGCAGGTGACTGAAAAAGATGGAGAGACTTTGAAGATACGGCCAACTGGCTGGGAAAACAAAGGTTATTATGACTGAATCAGATTACTACCAAAAGATTTCGGCCTATTTGGCTGAGAACAAACGAAGAACGGCTCTCGAAGCCGAAATACAAAACATGGCTGTCGAAGCCATAGACAAAAAAGAAATAGCAAATCCTGAAGGAAACCATTCATCCTCATCATGTGATGGACAAACTTCTGAACTGATGGATCAAAGACTAGATGCCATTTATGATCAAGAGCCCTTGGGGTTCGAAAAGGATCCAGAGTCATCAAGCGCTAAGATGCTGGCCCAAGATCCTTTGGAGGAAATTGATATTGGGGATGGTGTTGAAAAAAGGATTACATGCATTAGTGTGAAACTTAGTCCCAATTTAAAAGGCAAAGTGGTTGAAATACTCAAACGAAATAGAGATTGCTTCGTCTGGGACTATGATGAAATGCCTTGTTTAAAGATGGAACTGGTAGAACATAGGCTTCCAATCAAGGATGGCAAGAAGCCTATCAAGCAGATGCCTAGACGATTCGCTCCAGAAATCTTCTCAAAAATAAAGGCAGAGGTGGAACGGCTCCTTCGATGCAAATTTATCAGGACCACAAGGCACGTAGAATGGCTTGCTAACATTGTACTTGTTATTAAGAAAAATGGCTCTTTATGAATTTGCATAGATTTTAGGGATTTAAACACTGCCACCCCAAAAGATGAATATTCCATGCCTATAGCAGAAATGCTAATTGATTCTGCTGCGGGTTTCGAATACCTGAGTATGTTAGATGGATACTCTGGGTATAATCAGATTTTTATTACTGAGGATGATGTTCCCAAAACTGCATTCAGATGTCCAGGCGCCTTAGGCACTTATGAATGGGTAGTTATGCCCTTTGGACTAAAAAATGTTGGGGCAACATATCAGAGGGCAATGAACACTATTTTTCATGATTTCATTGAGTCATTTATGCAGATTTATATAGATGACATAGTGGTCAAATCTGTTTCTGATGAGGATCATTTGACTCACCTTTGCCAGTCATTCGAAAGAATGAGAAAACATGGCTTAAAAATGAATCCTCTTAAATGTGCTTTCTTTGTTCAGGCTGGGGATTTCCTAGGCTTTGTGGTCCACAAGAAGGGGATCGAAATTAACTTGAACAAGACGAAGGCTATTATGGAGACGAATCCTCCTTCAACCAAGAAAGAGTTGCAATCTCTATTGGGTAAAATTAACTTTTTAAGGAGATTCATATCTAATTTGAGTGGGAGAACTCAAGCTTTCGCTCCACTGCTCCGTCTCAACCAAGGGAATTTTGAATGGACTGCGCAGCATCAGGAGGCATTCGAAAAAATCAAAGCTTATTTGATGAATCCCCCTATACTTGCACCCCCTTCGAAAGATAAACCAATGAGGTTGTACATCTCTTCCTCCAATGTAACTATAGGTAGTATGTTGGCCCAAGAAAATGATGATGGCGTCGAAAGAGCCATCTATTATCTTAGTAGGGTCCTAAATAAAGCAGACGCTAAGTATAGTAGCATTGAAAAACTATGCCTTTGTTTGTATTTATCTTGTACAAAACTTAAATATTATATTAAACTCGTTGATGTTTATGTTTCATCTTACTTTGATGTTATTAAACATATGCTTTCGAAACCAATCATGCACAGCAGGATTGGCAAATGGGCCTTAGCGCTCACTGAGTACAATTTGACCTTCAAGCCTTTAAAAGCTATGAAAGGACAAGTAGTTTCAGATTTCATAGTGGATCACTTTGTGGGTGAGGACTCCACGTTAGATTATGTTGAGGTCCAGCCTTGGAAATTATCCTTCGATGGGTCAACACATAAATATGGAAGTGGTGTTGGAGTCCTTATAATTTCTCCTGAGGGAATTCCAACGAAATTCAAGTACAAGTTAGAAGGCCCTCCTTGTTCGAACAACGAAGCTGAGTATGAAGCATTAATTGCTGGACTTGAAGCTTTGCTATAATTAGGGGCAACCAGAGTCAAAATTAAGGGAGACTCAGAGCTGGTCATCAAACAGATAACCAAAGAATACAAATGTATCAAGGAAAATTTGATCATGTACTTCGTTATTGTTAACAGATTACTCAAGAAATTTGAATACGTGGATATAAAACATATTCTCAGGATTGATAATCAGGAGGCAAATGACTTGGCTCAAATAGCTTCAGGATATAAGATATCTAGAGAAAAACTCCAATATCTCAAAAGAGGCAGAATATTGGCTACCAAATTATCACTATTAGACTTGGAAACTTTGAAACTAGGTTATGCAGATCAGAAAGAATTCGAAGTTCTAAATATTGATACTTTGGCAGATACAGATTAGAGAAGTCCCATAGTAAATTACCTGAAAGAACCTTCAGTAAGTACAGAGAAAAAGACCAAATATAGGGAATTGTCTTATGTCCTAATAGGAAATGAACTTTTCAAGAAAACCCCAGAAGGTATATTACTCAAGTGTTTAGGAGAAAATTAAGCATATTTAGCAGTATCCAGTGTGCACAGTGGGGCATGTGGGGCACATCAAGCAGGTCACAAAATGAAATGGTTGTTGTTTCGATATGGAATGTATTGGCCCACTATGCTCAAAGACTGCATAGAATTTTCTAAAGGTTGCGAACAATACCAAGTTCATGCAGGTATTCAACATGCTCCTGCAAGTGAGTTACATTCAATTGTTAAGCCTTGGCCTTTTAGAGGATGGGCATTAGATCTAATTGGTTAAATTCGACCATCATCATCCAAGGGACAAAAATATATCCTTGTGGGTATAGATTATTTTACAAAATGGGTCGAAGCAATTCCTCTAGTGAACATTGATCAAGGGGTCATTATGGAGTTTATCCAGAGGCAAATAATTTACAGGTTCAGAATACCAGAAAGTATTACAACAGATCAAAGTTCAGTTTTCACAGGGCGAAAAATGCAAGAGTTTGCAAAAGAAATGGGATTTAAATTACTCAAGTCAACTCCTTACTACGCTCAAGCTAATGGATAAGTAGAAGCAGCCAATAAAGTCATAATAGGTTTGATAAAGAAACATGTATGACGAAAGCCAAGAAATTGGCACAAAACATTGGACCAACCTTTGTGGGCATGTCGAACATCTCCTAAAGAAGCAACAAATACTACACCGTTTCGACTTACCTTTGGACATGATGTAGTGTTGCCAGTCGAAATACACTTACAATCAGTAAGAATCCAAAGACAAAATGAAATACCAACTGATCAATATTGGGAAATAATGATGAATGAATTAGTGGACGTGGATGAAGATAGGCTACATGCTTCAGAAATTATGAGAAGACAGAAAGAAAGAGTAGCCAGAGCATACAACAAAAGAGTTAAAAGTAAGTTATTCTCAACCAATGACTTGGTATGGAAGGTTATATTACCTATGGATAAAAAGAACAGGTTATTAGGTAAATGGTCACCCTATTGGGAGGGTCCCTTTCGAGTATTGAAAACATTTTCGAATAATGCTTACGAAATAGAAGAATTAGCAGAAGATAGAAGAATCTTGAGGGTAAATGGGAAATACTTAAAAAGGTATAAACCATGCTTGCAAGAGGTTAGAATCACTGCAGGATAATGCATGGGTTTTTGATACTCTCCAAATAGCCTGGATGAGTCAAAAAACAAGTATTTCTTTATATCTATCGAAATACATGTTCTTGGGGGGAAATTTGTTAGCTGGCTATTTCGAATAAGGAACAAGTCGTTAGCTGGCTATTTCGAATAAGGAAGAAACCACTATCAAAATAATATTTCGAATGAAGTACCTAAGGAGATTAATATCAATATTAGATATTGGTGGGAGATATGGAGTCATTATGTTGAAGGATTATTCAAGTTCCAGCATATTTCGATTTGGACTTTTTTGGTGTTCGAATTACAAAAGAGATCCTTTATGTAAGGGTGCCAGAAGTTGGAAACGGTCCAAGTAATTGGGTTATTTCGAAAGCAACGGAGAAGCAAGATGCTTCGATTGGTACAGATTTCGAATTTCAAATAAAGAGCGCCATTCTAGAAGACGCGTGGAAGTCAGCAAGCATAGGAAGCCTGCATGCTTCGAACGTGGCGTGATTTTAGAATAGGGCCGTTAGGGTCAAAACACTATAAATAGGTGTTCTTATGTTAGTTTTAAGGGAGGTTCACTTTTATGTACTAAAAGATCTCAAAATACTCATTACTTCCGTGAATTAAGGAAAACGAGTCAGAAGATACAATGTATGTGTTGAACATCATTACTTTTTTACAATTTCAATACAAGTCCTGTTATATTTAATTCGCCTTTACAGTATTCCCTTGCCCTTTAAATCCTTCGATTTCCTTGCATTTTCTTTGTTTTACTTGTCTTTAAACACAATCATTTCGTTAGACAGTATTTTTACCTTTAAATCCTTCGATTTCCTTGCATTTCCTTTGTTTTACTTGTCTTTAAACACAGTCATTTCGTTAGACATTATTTTTACCTTAAAATCCTTCGATTTCCTTGCATTTCCTTTGTTTTACTTGTCTTTAAACGTAGTCATTTCGTTAGACAGTATTTTTACCTTTAAATACTTTGATTTCCTTGCATTTCCTTTGTTTTACTTGTCTTTAAACACAGTCATTTCGTTAGACAATATTTTTACCTTTAAATCCTTCGATTTCCTTGCATTTCCTTTGTTTTACTTGTCTTTAAACACAATCATTTCGTTAGACATTATTTTTACCCTTAAATCCTTCGATTTACTTTTACTTTATCCTTTTAGTCAAACACTTATTTTCACATTCAAGCCATTTTAGAATTATCTTTACATTCAAGCCCAAGTCTAATTCGAAGCCTTTACTGCCTACATTCAGTTAGTTTATTCCTATAGAGCATTTTAGAAATCTTTCCTAAGAATCTCATCTTCAAACTTAACATACAATATAAGTCTATCAATATAATAGATATGAACATAAAAATAAGTTATGACACATGTGTTCTAGGATCAATCTAGTCGATCCTGTAAGTAACCAATAATAAATTAGTAAATTGGAAGACTAGCCGTTGTTTACTAGAAATCACTGTAAACACACGCACATACCACACACAAAAGTTAGGTCAATTAGATTAAAACACTTAAATGTGTATCATTGGTTGAAAAACGACACGTAGGTCATCTTCAACCTCCAGCCTCCTACAACTACGAAAAAATGCATATTCATAAATTTGTAAATGTACTCGTTCTTAGTGGTACCATTAGATATGCCTACTTGAGACGATCACAACCACATGCTCGCAAAAAAATTATATTAACCACAACTTAGTCGATTTGGAAAAAACCAGAGAGTTTTGAAAATTTGGAATTCGAAAATAGATTCATCAAATGTATTAATTAATCAAAATTAAACCATCAACAAGCATCAATGGACATCATAGACCATTCCAATAATTTGAGTTAGAAGAATTGGTGCCTTAAAATACCATAATGAAGTATGAAGAAGCTGCTCTGAATCTTGACTTGGCTAGTGCGATTTAGAGAACATCAAGGCTTAATTCTTTTTCGGTTAGTTTCAGTGAAGTTCAAGGATGGAGAATGAACAAAGAAATTGGAGCTGGAATGGAGGAAATTGTGATTTTGAAAACTCAGAAATGTGAGCTAAGGAGAGAGTTTGGCAGGATGATTTTGGCTCTCTAAGCTTGTCGAAATGAATGGAATAGCATCCTCTATTTATAGGGAAGTGAAGGATGATGAGAAATGAGAGGAATTCTGAGCAAATTGTGCAAGCCAAGCCAGCTGTGATCATGTCAAATGTGCGACTTGAAATGCATCAAAACGACCTCATATCAAGTACAATTCTTATCAAAACGCATCTAGACATTAGTTAAACATGTTTAGAAACTAAACTTTAAGTAATTCTAACTTAAGTCCAAGTTTACTCATGGTAAAAATTCTGACTCGAAGCAAAGAAATAGATTCCATGGAGCCAACTTCAATAATGCATAGCTCACTACTCAGGGACCTTTATGATGCAATCTTGGATTCTTTGGAAAGCTGAATGATCAATATTGACAATGTGCTTTGAAATTTTTCATTTGGATGCTTGAGAAAAAATTTATTCAACTTTGAAATCAAGAAAAACACACGGATTTTTGTACTTAGAAATATTTCTAAGTGTTGAGCTTCAAACTGACCTATAATGTTCTTCAAAATTACATGTCCTTCCATTCACAATTAGATCTTGATCCTTGAAGATGAAATGAAGTATACTTATTGAATTTAATTGTGGAATTGAGATCACTCAAAAATCATAAAAATTTAAAGAGTTATAGTCTTTGGAAGATGATGAACAAATTTGGGGAAATTCACAAAAGACCTATAATATTTTCAATTCTTAAACAACTTTCCAAGCATTTTCAAGTCTTGCATATTGAATCAAAGTTGTAGTAGACACGCCTAATATTATTTTAAAAAATTAATGAGATCAAGGATATAAAAATTGACCAAGTTATGATACTTTGAAGTTACACAAGCGAATTTGATAGCTTTCCCAAAGGACTTTGAATCTTTCCAAATCATTAGTGATCTTCCATTCAAAATTAGATTTAAACCCTTGAAGAGAACTTGTTAAGGATCCTTTAAAGAGAATCATGGATTTATAGTTAATCAAAAATCTCAAAATATGAGCAAGATATGGCCCTTGGAAGTAAGCAAACCCTAGCTCAGAGAGTGTCAAAATGACTTGGAACCCCTTTCAACTTTTTATGATTTTTCTTACACAATTGGATCTTGTCATGTGAAGAGAAGTTTTTTTAGATGATGATAAGAAACCATAGAAAAAAGAACCAACTCACAATATTGAAAATTGAGAGAGTTATACACTTGTGATCGCTGAATCAAGCACTTGCTCAATTACGTCAAACTTGTTGAATCAACTCTGAACATTTTGAACTTTCTTTGCAAAATAGAGCATGATGGATCACATTAGCCCTTGAAATGATGTTGTCTTGAAGAACACTCAAAGATAGATCTTGCATCTCAATGAAATTTGTTGAATAAGGCATGTAAATAAACACATGAACCTATGAATCTTCTTGATGAATAGCACCACCAAAGTTGAGGAAAACTTGACCTAAATAACGTGAGAGAGCTATTTGAACCAAAAAATATGATATCATAGACATAGCCTTGAAGATTAAGCTCTTCAAATTCATTGAAGAAATATTTGCCTGAGGGCCAATCCTTAAAACCCTAGGTTAGATGGTGAGATGAATGTAGTTGCGTCATCACCTACAATATGAACATTCAAAGAAACATATATACATACTTTGATGTTAGTTAAAAGTTAATCCACCTAAAAACTCATGTACAAGATATACAATTCAAGGTGCTTGGTGATCCCTCAAGAGCAAACATAAAGATAGGATGAAGTAGAAGGGAGAACCAAACCTAATGTGTGATCTTGATGTATTGATAATATGAGATGATGAGAGATCTTAGGGGAAAAAATTGGGTTATAACTCTAATATAAAATATTGGGTATGTCTAACTACCTGTCTCCTTCACTACCTGTACTGCACGATATTATGTAACTCGAAAACTATGTGCTTCACTAGGAACAACTACGGACTGCCAACCTCAAGAGTCCCAACTCTATGGCTGCTCTATCCATCTCTACAACATGCCGACATGACGTCGTCACACTCTCTTCCTTCTCATCCAAAACCTCAAGTACCTCCAGGTTAGTTGGCCAAGGTGGTTCTCCAAGAATGTATGGTGTCATAATATGGTGTGACACCATATAAAACCATGTTAAGTAGCCCTCAACACAAGCACAATGTAAATTAGTTGGCTCCCAACCTTAGTCCTCTTGCACCAGATGACTCTCGAAAGCATCCAGTATTGCATATAGGTCTCTACAAGAGACGGTGGAAGGAGAAGACAGTGGAAGGAGTAGACGGTTGAAGGAGAAGACGGTGGAAGAAGCAAACTCATGGGGAGGTCTTAGAATATGTAATTCTGGTATGCATATATTAGATGTCCTAAGAGATGTCGAGACACTGATATCTGATCAAAACATAATGGCAAGATACATATAATTTAGAGTACTGAAATTAAAAGAACATGCAGAGTTGTTAACTTAGTTCGGTGTACAAAACACCTACTCTGGGGGCTACAAAGCCAGGGATGAAATCCACTAAATAGTATCAGTTTGTAGCAATGTTTTAAAAACCATATTGAACCGGTTCAACCTTGAACCTTTATCTAATCGGGTTCGATTTGGACCAATAAATGGTTAGGTCTAAAGAATTGGGATAAAATTGCTTTAATCGTGAAAAACCAAGATAACCGTAAAATTGGGACCGGTTTTGGTGAACCAAACGGTTCGTAAAAACAAAGATAATTTTTTTATGTGTTACTTCATTTTATTTCTTTATTTAAATCTAAAAAATTAATTATAGAAAACATTTAAAATTGTATAGATGAAAAATAAAGTATAAAATTGGAAGACATGAGACAATATAAATACAAATAGAAAGAGAAGAATATAGTATTGTTTGTGGACATGGGGTAACTGATGTTGGTCTTGGAAAGAGATGTGAAAATTATACTGAGGAAGAATTTGTGGCTTCAAGTTAAACAATTAGGATTGAGAATTTTATTTTACAAATTATGATATTAATTAATTTTATTAGGATGTTTAATAATATATTTATTTATTTTCTTAGTTTAAATTTAATATAAGGTTCAACTGGTTGAACCGATTGAACCTTAACCCACATGTTTTAACGGTTTTTTCTTTAATTCTATTTTCAAAACATTGGTTTGTAAATCCTAAGCAAACTATCTCCTGTTTACAATCTACTCACCTAATCATTACTCGTTTTTAACTTCTACCTAAGACTCACCTAGGTATGAAACCCTTCTCAATCACAACAATGATGAAACAATAATGACAATAAAAGAAGACACACTTCCAACAAACATAATCAACAACTGCTTAAAAGCTTATGAGTGGTTCACAATTACAACTCAACTAACAGTCCAACTCAAGTATCAAACAATGCAAGAGTGGATCACAATTAACAATGAATAGACGAAGCCCTAATAATTGACAATTTTACATATGTGGCTCTTATCTTCTATAGGTTTATAGACTTCCTTTTATAAGCAACATTTGGTCTGGATTCGGGCTTCAAAATCGCAGTAGGGCTGCTACTAAATATCTACAAAATCTTTTGCATTAAAATAGGCCTTCAAAGTAATGTTTCCTAAAATGTCTCAACATTTAGAAAAACAAAATAGTCTTTTAAATTCAAATAGAATCTTTGATTCTTCAATCTTGGACTCCACCTAGGATAAAATAATATTCCCAGAATATTTAGAGTCTGTTATAACCAAATATATCCAAGTGCACAACTGTAACAAACACGATGTTGAATGATCCAGATAGGACATCTTGTCCAACATGTTTTCTCTGGAAGTTAGAATATCCTATTCAACATGTTCCTACCAAAACTATTTTTTACCAAAATTAATGCCAATCATAAAATTAGAGAATTAACAATCTCCCCCTTTGGCAAGTTTTGGCTAAAATAATTTTACAATCCTTTCACACAAATACCACAATTCAGATTCCAGCAAAATAACATAGGTTTGAAACTAAATCAAACACACACAACAAAATATTATAGATATGAGCATAGATTTGAAACTAAATCAAACACACACAACAAAATATTATAGATATGAGAAGCAGAATAAAATACCAAAGTATCAGTCAGTGGAACCTGCAAACACATTAACATTGAGAAAAATAAATATGCAGTCATATATGTCAGGACATCATGTCTAACATCTCTTCGCAACAACCCAGTCCTACTAAGAAACAACTTAGAGAATCAAAAATCTCCCCCTCAATAGCAACGAGCATCGGTTCCATCAGTTAAGTGTTAATTCTCCCCTTAAACACCAGATCACAAGAAAATAAAGTACTCAAATAGGTAGCTTTATAAAAATACTCCTTCATTGTCCATTGCACCAGAAAGTATCTTCCCTGAATCTCACCCAAATACAAAGAAGGATGCCTAGTCTAATACCAATTTTAATTCTGGTATGTAGATATCAGATGTCCTAAGAGATGTCGAGACACTAATATCTGATCAAAACACAATGACAAGATAAATATAATTTAGAGTATTGAAATTAAAAGAACACGCATAGTTGTTAACCTAGTTCAATGGACAAGAACAGCTACTCTTGGGCTACCAAGCCAGGGAGGAAATACAATAAATATTATCAGTTTGTAGATCCTCAACAAACTATCTCATGTTTACAATCTACTCACCTAATTACGACTCGTGCTTAACTTCTACCTAAGACTCACCTAGGTATGCGACCCTTCTCAATCACAAAAGTGATGAAACAATAATGACAATAAAAGAAGACACACTTCCAATAAACATAATCAACTACTGCTTAAAAGCTTATGAGTGATTCATATATACAACTAAACTAACAATCCAACTCAAGCATCAAACAATACAAGAGTGGCTCACAATTAACATTGAACAAACGAAGCCCTAATAATTGACAATTTTACATTTGCGGCTCGTATCTTCTTTAGGTTTAGAGACTTCCTTTTATAAGCAACGTCTAGTCTGGATTTGGGCTTCAAAAACACAGTAGGGATGCTACTAAATATCTGTAGAATCTTCTACATAAAAATAGGCCTTCAATGTAATGTTTCCTAAAATGTCTCAACATTTAAAAAACCAAAATAGTCTTTTAAATTCAAATAGAATCTCTGATTCCTGGGTCTTGGAAACCACCTAGGATAAAATAATATTCCCATAATTTTCAGAATATGTTATAACAAAATATATCCAAGTGCGCAACTGTAACAAACATGATGTTGAATGACGTGGATATGATATCTTGTCCGACATGTTTTCTCTGCAAGTTAGAACATCCTACTCAACATGTTGCTGCCAAAATTATTTTTACCAAAATTTATGTCAACCATAAAAATAGAAAATTAACAAAATAATATACTAGTATCCAAACTAACGCATCACTCGCTCAAGGAAATGACGTCAAAATGACGTGTCTGGCGGTGAGCCTCGTAAGGGAATAAGAAAATGTCATATGATATCATAAAGTCCAGAGAGACTCAAAATGGCTCAATCACACGATTCACCCAGTATAGAACAAACGCAGTTGCATGAGGCCAATCCTCTATGTAGTTAAGTGCAACTTCAAACTTTGTGATGCGAGGGAAGTGGGAGATGAGCCATCCGTGAAAATGGTTCATATACAATATTAATAAAAAGTGTAAAAAATGGATTATGAATATTATTTATAAGAAATTACCATAAGCAGTGTACAACTCCCTGTCATAGGCTTTGTCTTCCAAAGACAACTCTTGCACAACTTTGAGTACAAGTAAACCAAATAGGTGGCCCCCAGTTGTACTCGTGAATCACTCTCAGGTCTGTAAAGTACGTGAGGTAGACCATATTGATATATGTTGAACTTTTGTCCATAAATATGGATGTGCCAACCAAGAACAATAGGTAACACCTCAATGCGTAATGCTGGTGGTACTCAACCTATACATCATCACCAATGGCATCCAAATCCCCTTTAACATATTCGTTATAAAGCTTTTCCAAAAATCTAAACCATGCATGAGCACCTCTAGTGCGAGCTTCCTCCTCCGCCACCTTACCAGGGTCAACCCCAACTAACTATTAGATCGGCTGTTTCCTTTTACCCGATCCTCCTGTGGTCCAGTAATCTCCCTCTGGTGAGAAGATGCAGGAGGCATGAGACGTCTTCCAAAGTGATGGTCATCTCGCCTATAGGTAAGTGGAAAGATAACTTCTATGTGTTCCACCTATCTGTAAAAGTCGCATTCAAGATGTGGTTTATGGTTACGTACATATAAAAACATAAACCTCTAAGACCAGAATAAGGAATAACGTCAACAAACCAAGCGGTAGTAGGTTGTGGCGACTCCATATCACCATGTTGTGGTTAATCATTTTTAAAAAATCACACTCTTGTAAAAAGAAAACATAAGCATCCAAATGGATTTAATTAGTTGATAACATATGTATTTCAAAATAAAAGAAATATACCTCTCAGTGTCAGACATGTCTAACATCATGCTCTGTATAATCATAAAGTATGGATGTGTCAAATGGCCCTCCTGGATAACTCTCTAGTGGGCTCTCTAGATTGGATTCCTTTTAGGCTTCAGAGGCTTCAAAGTCAACATGGGCCTCAGGAATACCAAGTTCTACTACATCATATGCATGAGATGCCTGCGAGAGAGTTATGAAAATCAGACAGTCAGTGTTGTGAAGTAGATGCAACATCCAATGAGTTATCGGTAACTCGTGGCCTTGTGGTCCTTATTGCAGCCCTCTCACATCGTATTGACGTGGTTTAGGACACGTGCTCGAGACTAATTCGACTAGTGTTATCTTCATCCATTACACTTGCATTATAAACAACGATAAATATAAACAGCATGCCCGGAAAAATTCTCAAATTCCACAAAATCACCCAATTTTTTGACTGAGTCCAATCCAGAGTAGAATCTCCGAACAAACCTTTGTTGGTCTCCCATGGAAGCAACCCATTTTTTTCCCTAACAATTCCAAAAAACCTTATTTCATGTTGTTCTAACCTACCAATTTTGTTTACACTACTACCTAAATTGCCTAAAAAATTAATGAATCCTAAAAAACTAACTATAAATCAAAACATAATAAGAAAATAAAATTTGAAAAACATACTAAATGAAATTGATTGATGAGAAGGAGAAGCTTGGATGTTATGGGATGCTGGAAAGGAGGAGAAAGAGCTCCATTGATGCTTAAATGCAAGGAACAAATGCTTCAATGCTTGGGAGAGGGATATGTGAAATATTTTTTTAGAACTTTTGAGAAAATGAAGGAGGAAAAGTGAAGGGTATGGCGTAAGATATTAAAGAAAAGTGTCAGGAGATGAATCTTCGGGTCACCAAAGTGATTTTTGAATAAATGTTGTTTACAGAGATGCATCTTCAAATGCTCTTTTAACACATATTGGGATACATCTCCAGATTAAGTTATAACTTGCCACCCCCATTCATACTTGGAACCCTTACATTTATAGTGCTTTTACGCTTATACCCTCTACTAAAAACCAGATTTTTTTTAAAATACTATAAATTACCATAAATTTTGATTCAGCACCAGAAATTTTCCAGAATTACAATTTTTACCATAATAAATCTGAAAGCACTGGAAATTTAAAATTTTTGGTATACACCTACACGCTCTTACCGGAAATGTTGAAATTTCTGATAGTTACCAAAAAATTCCAGAAATTTGAAATTTCAGGAATACAATCAGGTTACCTTTTCCACTTTTTTCTGCATTACTTTTTCTTGAATAACTTATCAATAAAAAACCTACCCGATAAAATATATACATACAAAAATTGTGTTACATATATAAATACAAAACAAATTATGAAGACATACTAACTACGTATTCGCAGTGCCTAAAATGTCTCGCATATGCTGATACCCATGCTTTTGCATCTTCAGTATAATTCTGTCTCTAACAGTCAGTGACGGGAGGAAATGGGTAATCATATTTCAACTTTACCTGAACCCAATGATTATTGTTGACAAAACCAACATCAATTATTTTATGCATGCTCGTATACATAGATAGAGCTAAAGTAATGGGGGAAAATGTGATGTTATGTCTTATGGAAAGGGAGACAAATACGACATTGTATCTAGAAGCAATAAGGTAACCCATATCAGGAAGCATCATCCATTTATCCATGCCTTGCACACCTAAGTCTTCTACTCGTAACATGTTCCTAACTGTAGAGACCGTTTCATATAACAACTTGGAAAACAACGGAGGGTGTTGATGAACTTGAGTATCTAATTTCATCTGAATAAAAGGCCATGACTCTTTGCCACATCCAAGTAAAGCTGCAATATGACGAAAACCATAATTCAAATGTTTACCAACATCAATAATATCACCAATGTATGGATGTAAGAAATTAGGAAACTAGGACAAGGAAACATGTCTCGAAGATTCGATAGACGGTTGACTCCCAGTCAACATACTTGAGAGTTGAATTCCAATTAGTTTTGTGCATGATCTCTTCGTAGTCTGACTCCCCTGCAAGCTCTCAACATACTCCCACTGGCTAGGATCATGATGCACATCACTCTCTTGACCTTTTCTACTTTTATAAATTCCCCTTATTTTCTTGTATTTCACCGACGGTGGACACATAGAAGTTGTGCATAGATGTGTTAGTTTCTAAATGTGATACAGTGGCAGAACCGACTATTAATAATGGTTTTTCATTTTGTATTCGCAAATGTTGCGCTAAGCAAGAGTCGTCATCGACTTTTCTTTTATCCAATAAAGGAAAGGGTGAAAAGAACAGAAAAATACCTTTTTTGAGATTTTTCTGAGTAAGGGGGTAGATTATGAAAAGGGAAGGTGTTAGCACCCTTTCCATTCGTAGTTTTCTACGGGCTCTTAGATACTTGCTCATTTTTTAAAACTGTTTTCGTGTTTGTGTGTTTTGAAAAGTTTTGTTTGCTTTATGGTAACTCTTGTATCAGTTCTCAAGAGTGTGATAAAGCGTTTTTGAAAAGCATTTTAAAAGTGTGTAAGTGTAAAAAGGAATCAAATTTGAGAAAGTACTTAACAACTATCTACCTACTCAAAAAGGCGTTCTTTTTCTCCTTTCCTTTAGATAGTGCTATCCTACTATTAGTGAGTAGGTATCCCAATCGTTGGATATGGAGGGACTATTGAAAGGGACGTTTATGCTCATTGGAGGAAACATGTAGAGATACCTTAGCAGTTTGAAGGGACTGTCATCATGTAGGCAACATCGAGGGACAAGATCAATTTCTCGTAGGCAACTCGAGGAACATTAAGGGACTATGATCTTTATGATGACTTTTAAACTGAGGGTCTTTTCTAAGAGTATCCCTATGTTCGAGGGACATGACCATTTCTGAAGGCACCCAAAGTGGGAAATACCATAAGGGTGCAAGTGTTCAACAATGTGCTTTTTTCAAGTATTTTATCTTGATGTTAGTGATCTAATGATTGATTGATTAATTCTTGTCATGCAGCCTAATTTACTAACAGTTTATATACAAGCATATAATATAGTGCAGAAAGTAAATTGCAGGAAATAAACACTCCTAAGCTATTACACGGCTTTGGGGCAATTGTAATTATATATGACTGAAAATGTAAAGTGCGGAAATTAAAAAACCTAATTAGACTATTACAAACCGGGTGCAGTTACAATATTTGAAAAGAAAATGCGAAAAGTGGTAAAACGCGCGAATTGAAAACACGCCTAAAACCCTAAGGTATAAGAATCATTTTTTGTTTGTTTTTTATTCTATTCAAGAAAATGTTTAAATAATAATTAGATTAATTAACCTAAATCTATATTTAAATAAATAATTAAAAAAAATTCAAACTAATTAAAAAGAGTTAATTCTAATTTTTTTGTAGTTTTTTATTATGAAAAGAACATAAATTAAACATGAATTAAATCCTAGGTCTAATTAGTTTTAATTAAGGAAAAATGTTAAAGTAATTAATAATTAACTTACAAAATTAAATAAATAAAAACCTAAAACTATATTTTGTGATTTTGTTTATTTTATGAAAAAAATGATTTAAAACAAAAACAATTAAAATAATCAAACAAAATAAATTAATGCAATTGAAAAAAAGGGAAAGTAATGGGCCTGATAGTGAAAGCAAATTGGGGGGTGCGTTACTGAATTTTTCTAAGGCCTAGATCTGGTGGCCCACTACAGTGTTGGATCTGGTAGTGCTGCATCTGGAAGATCCACCATGGAGCTGCATGCTTGGAAGCGTTGGATTCAGGTCACTTGGATCTGATGGTGATGGTGCAAGGGCTTATGATGAACACATTGTATCTGGGCACACTGGATCCATGTGAAACATGTTAGAAAAATAAAACTCCAGACCTGAGAATCGAACCCAGGTCTTCCACTTCATGCGCGTTCTTCCTTACCACCAAGCCATCTTGTCATTCATGAATATAAATGAGATAATAATATAATATGTGAAAATTTAGTCAAATATATTAACAAACAAAATGCGCGCGTGGAGTGGGACCCTAGATTTCAAATGAGCCAATCATAGAAAGCTATCCAGCCACGCCAGCACAGGGAGGGTCAAACCACCCCTCACGGTGGTTGACCATTGTCTTCCCCGCCGAGACAAAAATTTACACCTCCAGAATACGACGTTTCCAATCCAGAAACTTGACCTACCCCCCCCCCCCCCCCCCCCCCTCCCTAAATCATAGGATGCAAATCCAATGGTAGTGGTCGTTTGGCCTGAAACAGCCTGCAAATGCAAATGCGAAGAAAAAGAAATCCCGTGCCCTAACAATGGCACTTCTTGATTCTGACGTAAAAACATACGCAAATATGATATTAAACTCAAATATGTGAGGAGATATCATTTATATGCCATGAATCAAAAGTTTGAAGTTTGAGAATTTTGCAAACCATGAGTTATCGTGGGGGGTGATTCTGTATGCTTTGGCCTTCAGGAATGGGTTGGTTCTACCCCTGGGATCCTCAGAAGGATGATGGAATGACTGGATCTAATTGAGATTGGCTGGAGAGTGAGATTTTGAATTGCACCACACTTGAATAATTTTTAAACTTTGTTCTTGGTTTGGAGGCAGCCTTCACGTCTTTCTTTGGTCTAGGGTTGATGTGCTTATGTAGTAAATCACTTTAGGTCAACAAATATGGAGGAAATCCAATTGATCAATGCTCTTTTAAAGTGTGAAGATTTTGATTCAAATCTTTCCAAAAGAAAAGATCCACTCACCTTTTCACTCCACACGGTTTTGATAGCTGGCTATGATCTCTTTGGTTTAAAAAAGATTTGCATATTCTATATCTTACATATTCTTGCATTTATTTAGTATTTATTTAATTTATTTTGAACTTATTTGAATAAAATAAATAAAAATAAAATATATAAACAAAATAATGAATGTACATGTTTAAAGATCCTTAGATACATCATGAACACGTTTGGACTCTAAAAATTGGGCCTAATAGCTCAAAAATACAAATTTGTCCAATTGAGATTTCATGCATTCCTTGAAAATTGCCCAACTTGTGCAATCCTAATCTCTCTCAACCTTAACCCTAAGAGGGTGTTCTTGGACTTTTTAGAGATCTTAGGGTGTCCTCTAAACAACCCTTTTGGTTTCATCTCAATTGGATCTTCCATGTTCATGTAAGGGGCTTTGACCCAAAAGGTGTTTTTGTTGACTTTTTAAAAGGACCTATAATGTCTGAGCTTGTATCTTTTAACTGGGGAATTTGTTGACCTTGTGGGCCGAAGAGAAGTTGTAGGGAATTGGATTCTCTTCAAAATAAGCCTTGGTGGAAAAATTTCTGATAAAGTATGAGAAAGTTATGTTTGGTCAAAGTTTGGTTGACTTTTCCTATAGAAACCCTAATTTGCCATTTTTGACTTTTGATGAGTTAGGAGCATTTATGGAGGAATCATGATAAATCCTTGATCAAATGTTGGATATCATTTCAAAATGTTGATGTTGACCAAAAATCTTGAAGTTTGACTGTATTTGGGCCATAGTTGACTTTTGACCTAGTACAATTGATTTTTAGGCATTTGAGCAGTTGACTGAGCAAACTTGTTGATCAAGGCATGAAATTTGTTATGGATGATCTTGATGACATATTAGGACAATGGATAACATTTGGTATCCTTGGGACTCACATGTATTTCTTAAAATTGAAACCCTAGTTTGAGGTTTATTGCCTTATGAGGAGAATTTTCCTGGTCAATTCTTAGTCATCCTAGGGAAAGTTAGGGATCTCAATCGACATGTCTTGAGTAGAATGAGAGGGTAAATTTTAGGGTACAACACTGAACCTTTTTCTTCAACACCCTCTGGCCTACAATATCCAAATTTCTAAAATATGTCTTCAACTTTTCACACTCTAATTCTAAATCTAGTTGTGTACCATTTTCTTATTGAATAACCTCATGCTCTTCAATGTGTAATTTCTTCCTAAATACATGAATTGAGTCTAAAGGTAATGGATTTCCTTGTATTTGGAAACCAGCAAGCTGACATGCACGCGCTAATGAAGAATGGAAAAACACAAGAAAAGGGGGTTTGAATTGAGATTTTTTTAAAACTTAAAGTAAAGAACATGTTGGTTATCCTGGTTCATTTGAACTCAAACTACTCCAGTCCACCAGCCAAGGTGATTTCTCCTCTCTAAACGAGGTCTTAATCCACTAATCAATCTTGATTACAAATCTACTTTGACAACCGTCAAAGTCTTCTTGAGTATAAACCATAACCCGGTTTTTCTCAAGGTTTTTCTCTAAACAATGTATGAATAAAATTGTACAATAGTGTTTCTAATAAAACAATATCACAAGACTATTGATGTTTTACGCAGTTTGAATGTTGAACATTTGAGGATGAAATGATAGCAGCATTAATGTATGTGTGAGAAATCGTAAACGATTTATCCTCAAAGCTTGCTTAAATAGGCGAAACATGAAGGAGAATTTGGAAACTTGATCAATGACAATTAAGGTTATTTCCAAAAATAAACATCCTTGTTCCCTTCCAGCCTTTACTCTTGAAATGGAAATATTTGATTTGTAAGGCTTCAGAACATGCTTGCTTCAGAAGATGGAAGTAATTATTGTTGCTTGCTTCAGAACTTTTTAGATCAGAAACACGGAGTCCTGTTTGAAGCGTTAAAACTTATTTCAAATAGTTTATAATCAGAGTAGAAACAACGTTTTAGTGCATCTTCTCATCTTCTTCCATCAGAACTTATTTAAGATATGTTTACAATCAGAGGTGAAACAGCTTTGTAACTCATCTTCTGATCTTCTTCCATCAGAACTTCTCTAAAAAACAAAATATAAATTTAGGGAGCAAAATTGTTCTTTGTGTTTGTTATCATCAAAACTCTTACAAGGGTTGTAGAATCAAACTATGTTCTAACAATCTTCCCCTTTTTGATGATGACAAAAACAAGGATATTTCAATAAAAACGGACAAAAAATAGAGCATTTGAAGGTCTCCCCCTGAGTTGAATACTTAGATAGAGATGAAATACTTCCCTGAAGTTTATTCTGATAAGAGCTTTTGATACATCTAATTTTGTCTTCACCAATGTTTTGGTCCTGTTTTACTTTTAGAAAAATAAATGAGAAGTTATGATATTCAAAATGTTTGAGATTGTGTCTCGATACTGTTATTAGAAAAATCTTACGTTCTCACCCTTTTTGTTAAGAACAAAAAATAAATATAAACACTTTGAGTAGAAAAAGTAGAGTTGTATTAAAAAAGATTTCAATAACACATTCAAAACCAAACAACACAAAAAATTGAACACAATACAAAAAACAATTTTCAAAACTAAGATAGAGGTGGAGGAAGTCGTGTGAACAGGGCTTCTAACAAGTTCTTAATCTGCGTGTTTGAATCTTCTTGTTTTCCAAGCATTCCTTTGATTTCCTTGCATGTGTCATCTTGCTTGTCTAGTGTCTCCTTGATCACTGCATTTTCTTTCTTCAACTCCTCCATAGTTTGCAGAACCAGAGATGAATAAGGTATATCAGCAGAAGGTGCCACCTTTTCAGAGCAGGCTGCTATAAATTCTGACTCAGTATCTTCTTCAATGTCTTTGGCTTTGTCTTAAACAATAACCAGAGAAAGAGTATCAGAGCATGGTTTATCAACTTCTGAAGGTTGATGATCTTTCCAGAGGGCATTGTCCAACAGAAGAATATGTTTCTTTTCCATGTGGCGCAGAACTTGATCCTTGAAAATATGTAACTGATCACATGAGTTTTGTTGGGCCATTTCATAACTTAACTCCTTTAGTTTCTGGGATTCAGAGTTGAACCATTTTCTAAACTGGTTCCAGTGTGAATTAGAAGCAGCAGGATTCAGATTTCAGAGAGTTAATCCATTCAAATATCTCTGTTTCAAAAATCAGCAAGTGTTTACCAACATTTGCCTTGGTGATATTTGGTTTTAGTTTTGGGATGGCAATTCTGTGAGATCTAGAGGAAATGTTATTCAA
Organism: Vicia faba; assembly: GCA_948472305.1. Lineage (NCBI taxonomy): Eukaryota > Viridiplantae > Streptophyta > Magnoliopsida > Fabales > Fabaceae > Vicia > Vicia faba. Next base: position 385,340,665 of record OX451741.1, read on the forward strand.
CGCTTCTAAGTCTATTACTGTACAAAGGTGATCTTCTAGAGGGTTGAATAAAGAGGGAGAATCAGAAATGATAATGGGTGAAAGAGGTGTGTTTGGTGGAGTGGAATGGTAAGGAGATGGAATTTCTGGAATATCGTGGATTGTGAGTGGTTGTCGAACCATGAAAGGTTATGTTATTCCAAGAATGGGTGAAGTGGTATCAGAGTCAAGATTTGGATTTTCTGGTTGGGGAGCATGAAAGTTTGGATTTTCAGAGTGGGGAGCTTGAGAGTTTGGATTTTCTGGTTGGGAGTCTTGGAACACTGGATCAAATTGATCAATATCAGAAAGAACTTGAGCAAGTTCTGGCTGATTTTGGTCAAGATGTGAAGTAGTAGAGTGTGGTTCATCCATAATGTTTTCTAACGTGAGTGAAGGGTCAAATTCAATATAAAAATCATCAAAGGTTTATGGGGAAGGGTCTTCTGTGGGCTTTGGAGAGGAGGGGATTTCATATGTTGATAAAAGCACTGATTCTAGAATAGAAATTAAAGAAGAATTACCTTTCTTCTTAGCAGCCTTGGGTACCTTCTAAGAAGATCCTTCTCCTGCGGATTTTGTTTTCCTTGATTTCTTGAGAACAACCTCTGGAGCCTGTTGTCACAGATCACGAATGTTCACTTCTAGATTAGTCTCATCCATTTTGCAAGCTTCCAGATATCTGAAAATAATTTTTGGAGAAGCATCAGTTTGAGAGAACAGAAGGAAATCCTTCAGAGGAACTCTTCTTGTTGTAATGACTTCCTTTGTTGCAACAGTTGGATCCTTCTTGATGGTATCAATGATTTTCATTTTCTTCAAATTATTTCAATTCAGTGGTTTACCATCACATGCTTCTAGAGTGCTGACATGTTGTGCTTCAGTCAGATATTCTACCAGTTTGTTTTCCGTCAGAATATCTGAAATTAGCCTACCCAGATGTATACAGTCCCTCTTAGTCCTTTCTTCTTCTCTAGTCTCTTTGACGCTTGTCTTCAGATGATTAAACAATATATCAAGAAGATTCACCTTTTCCTTGGTTGCAATGAAGTACATAAGAAATTGCTGGTCAATGTTGATATAATCAGGAGAACTTGTGGGCTTTCTGTGGTTGATGCAGCCCAAGATGATTTTTGACCAAATTCTAAAGTAGTCCTTCAGATCTTTAATATTGTTTGAAGGTTGGCCAGAGGTGAAAATCTCTTTTGAAATTATTGTTAGGTTAGAGCATTTATTACCATGTCACTGCAACGAATGCCTCCGCCACCATGACCTATCAAGCATGCAATAAGGTCTTCAGAAATTACAATTTTCTTTCCCATCATAAACGAAGTAACTTGATGGTTTGAAGCAGTAGCATGAATCCATAATTCTTTGACTAATCTTGGAAAAACTAGAATCAGTAGACGATCAAAATACTTGGTGCACCCTTGAAGTTCAACATCAGGAGTGCGGTCGCAGCCCTTTTCCTTTTACTTTCAAAGTCCACAATGAGTTCACAGAGAACTTCTAGCGAATCAATTAGAGTCAGGAGTATTCTTGAAGGTTCTTCATATATTTCTGCTATTAAAGAAGATGAGCCAGGAACACATTTAGAGCTTTGAGCACTTTGAGAAGAAGCCATTGTTCACACAGACTTGTTGAAGGTCTTTGAAAGAAAATTTCACATAAAAGGTAGATAAAAAATAGTATCGAGATGAAGTGAGGGTGAAAAAGTGAAAGTGAAAGTGAACGATGTATTTATAAACAAATATAAAACTTAATTAGTAAGAAAAGAGTGAAAAATAATGATTACATAGCATTAATGGTTCTTGAAAATAGGGAGATGGCGTGGAGATTTAGAATAATTACCAATGCAACACGAGTCTCAATGCATCCAATCATGCTTTAGTCTCTTTAGAGTTTGAACGCGTGTTCAACCTTAGATGAAACTCATGTGAGAGGATGATAGATGTTGATGTTGTGAACTGCATGCTTTTATCTTTGAAATGAACCGTTTGGGAACTGTTCAGATCTTCTTAGATAGATCCTGATGCAACTGTCCTTCTAACTTAGGAAGAATTATTGATCAGATGTTCACCAAAAAAGATATAAACCTCTGAGGGTTAAAAAAATACATTAATAAAACTCTTATTCTTGACATAATTTCATGCTGAGATGTTTCAGAATGAAATTAAACCTGTCTTCAGAAAGAGGTTTAGTGAAGGCATCAGCCAGTTGATGATTTGTGTCAATAAATTTTAAGGAAAGAATTCCTTTCTGAATATAGTCCCTAATAAAGTGATGTTTTATTTCTATATTCTTATCCCTAGAATGTAAAATAGGATTTCTAGATAAACAGATGGCATAAGTATTGTCACAGAGTGTAGGAATGTTACTCTCAAATATATTGAAGTCTTCAAGCTGACTTTTCATCCAGAGCATCTATGTGTTGCATCCAGCTGCTGCTATATATTCAGCTTCAGCGGTTGATAATGCAATTGTGAATTGCCTCTTGCTGGACCAGGAGATCAATTTTTCTCCCAGAAATTGGCAGCTTCGAGAAGTGCTTTTTCTTTCTACTCTGTCTCCAGTAAAGTCAGCATCACAGTACCCTAATAATTTATATTCATTGGTTTTTATATAAAACAGTCCAAGATTAGTAGTGCCTTTCAGATACTTGAAAAATATCTTAAGAACTGTTAAGTGAGATTCTCTAGGATCTGATTGGAATCTGGAACATAGACATACACTATACAGAATATCAGGTCTTGAAGCAGTAAGATATAAGAGAGAACCAATCATACCATTGTAGATCTTTTGTTCTACCTTTTTACTTACCTATTCCTTCTCTGTAACGCATGTAGGATCATTGGAGTTTTGGCTGGCTTACATTCTGATAGGTCAAATTTCTTCATAAGTTCTTTGACGTACATGCTTTTGTGTATGTATGTTCCTTCTGGAGTTTGATTGATCTAAATACCCAGAAAGAACTTGAGTTCTCCCATCAAGCTCATTTCAAACTCCGCCTGCATAGACTTAGAAAATTATCTTCCTAGAGAGGCTTTAGTAGATCTAAAAATAATATCATCTACATAAATTTGACAAACTAGAATGTCATTTTTAAATGGCTTAAAGAATAAAGTTGTGTCCACCTTCCCTCTTGTAAAAACATTTTCTAGCAGAAAACTACTTAGTCTTTCATACCAAGCTCTGGGAGCTTGTTTAAGACCATATAGTGATTTTTTTAGTTTAAATACATATTCGAGATGTTTTGAATTTTCAAAACCAGGGGGTTGGTGCTCATAAACTTATTTATCAATGTATCCATTTAAGAATGCACTTTTGACATCCATCTGATAGAGAGTGATGCCATTATTTACAGCAAAAGAAATTAAAAGTCTGATAGATTCTAACTTGGCGACTGGAGCAAAGGTTTATGTATAGTCTATCCCTTCTTGCTGACTATAACCTTGTCCCACCAACTGTGCTTTGTTTCTGATGACTTCTCCTTGTTCATTCAGCTTGTTTCTGAATACCCATTTTGTTCTAATGATGTTGAACCCTTTTGGTTTAGTAACCAAATCCCACACATCGTTTCTGGTAAACTGGTTTAATTCCTCTTGTATTGCAATAATCCAATCATTGTCCAAAAGAGCTTCCCCAATGGATGTTGGCTCAATCAGAGACACTAATCCCATTAGAGATTATTCATAGTCTGTGAGTGTGGATCTTGTTCTGATTGGGTCTTCTTTCATTCCCATAATTTTGTCTTCAGGATGAGCAAAGCTGCTTCTGGATTGTCTTTTCTAGAGAGGTTCTTCATATATTGTTGTGATATTTGTGACATCTTCTTCTGGTGTTGTCTGTGATTCTTCGGGAGAAACTTCTGATATAATGTCGTCAGTACCGGTAAATTGGACTTCTGTATCTGCAAAAGATTTATCTTGCTTTGACTTTTGAGAGCCAAGCTTATCATCAAATCTAACACTGATTGACTCTTCTACAATCCGTGTTTGTGTTGTATATTTTGTAGCCTCTTGAGAGTTCAGAGTATCCTAACATAATAAACTTTTGTGCTTTAGAGTCAAACTTATTCAGATGTTCTTTTGTGTTAAGAATAAAACAAATACATCAAAATGGATGGAAGTACGGGATGTTGGGCTTTCTGTTCTTCCACAGTTCATATGGAGTCTTCTCCAGAATAGGTCTTATGGAGATTCTATTCTAAATGTAACACGTTGTGTTAATTGCTTCTGCCCAGAAGTTCTTTGCAATGTTGGTCTCGTTGATCATGGTTCTGGCTATTTCTTGTAAAGTTCTGTTCTTTCGTTCTACAACTCCATTTTGTTGGGGATTTTTAGGACAAGAGAAATCATGAGAGATGCCATTCTCATTAAAAAATATTTCAAATAATTTGTTTTCAAATTCTCCACCATGATCACTTCTGACTTTAACAATTCTAAGATCTTTTTCGTTTTGGACTTGGTTACAGAAGGCAATGAACACAGAGTGTGACCCGTCCTTGTGTCTTAAGAACTTTACCCATGTCCATCTTCTATAGTCATCTACAATCACTAATCCATACTTCTTCCCACTAATGGATGCAATTTTCATTGGTCCAAATAGATCTATATGCATAAGTTCTAATGGTATAGAGGTAGAAATAACATTTTTTGCTTTGAAGGAGGGTTTTGCAAACTTGCCTTTTTGACATGCTTCACACAAAGCATCTGAGCTGAACTTCAGGTTAGGAAGTCCTCTGACCAGATTGAGTTTGTTAATCTGAGATATTCTTCTCATACTAACATGCCCCAATCTGCTGTGCCAGACCCATTGCTCATCGTTAATAAACAATAAGCATTTTTCATTCTGACTTTTCAGTTCAGAATGTTTTATTTTGTAAATGTTGTTCTTTTTCTTTCCATTAAAGAGGATAGATCCATCTTTTTGACTAACTGCTTTACAGGACTTTTGGTTAAAGATTATATCATAACTGTTGTCACTTAATTGACTTATGGATAACAAGTTATGCATTAACCCATCTACTAATAGAACATTACTAATAGAGGGAAGATTACCGTTACCAATAGTTCTAGAGCCAATGACCTTCCCCTTCTGATTGCCTCTGAAACCTATATAGCCTCCAAATTTAAGCTCCAGGATTTTGAACATATGCTTTCTTCCCGTCATGTGTTGAGAGCATCCATAGTCCAGGTACCAGGATTGGTGTTTTAGTCTTGCTGTCAAAGATATCTGTAACATAGACAATTTTTTCCTTAGGTACCCATATCTTTTTGGGTCTTTGTTTGTTAGAGTTACCAAAATTTTGTTTCAATATTTAGCAGAGAAATCATTACTAGTATAATTTAAGTTATATGTGTGCCCATAGGTAAAGTGAGAATTCAAAGTAGTGCGTTTAATAACCAAATCCTTAAATTTCTTAGGTTGGGATACTTTACCTTTGTATCCTATACCTTTTATTCCATTCCTGCTAACCCCATAGATCATTGAAGTCATCTTGCTTATATCTATGTTTTTAGCAAGGAATTTCTGAAAGCTATGATCATATTCCTTTATGATCTTATCTGTGTTACTAAGAACTTCTGAGATAGTTTCCTTTTGAGTATTTTGTAATTCGTTTTCAAGTTTTGAAATTTTTTCTTTCAGCTAAGAGTTTTCCAATCTCAGATTCTTAGTTTCTTTAGAGTCAGAAACTAGATCCTTTTTCAGGTTCTTGTTTATGACTCGAAGTTTCTGATACCTTTTCTAGAATTTCTGACAGACTCTCTTCCAATTGAGATCTATAAAAGTTAGAAAATACCTCTTCTGCCTCTGAGTCTAATTCTGATCTAGATGATTCAGTATCTTCTGGTATGTTGGCCATAAGGGAAATGTTGGCTCTGTCATCTTCTGATTCTGTGTCTGCTTCAGAAGAGTCTGAGTCATCCCTATCACACGCGCAAATTAGAACTAAGAGATGGACTCAATTGCGACAATGATGATAGGAAAATAAATGCAGGGGTAAAGATTTGAGATTTAGCCATCAATTTACTTATCTCAACACAGTGAAGTCGCCACCACACTTTATTGTTTCCAAAGAGAAATGGTAAAAAAGTGAACAAAACCCAAAAATATCAGAGATCGAGGTACGGGGGTCAGTTATGCAAAGGGAAGGTATTAGAACCCCAAGCATCTACGGTACTCCGCAGGATCCACTTTGTTTGGTTTCTTTTAAAAGGAGTGTTATGTAAAGGTTTACTTGGTAAAGAAAAAGAATGAATGAGTATTTGTAAACAAAATAAAATGAAATTTTTTTTATTATTATTTTTGTTGCTCGCCTTGGGTCATAAGACTTAGTGCCTACGTACTCCATCATGCAATAGGAAAGTCAGAGCACCGTAGTTCAGTTAGAAAAGACTTTCCTGTTGATTGTTTTTAAACAAGGAGACAATTCGTCATTGTTAGGAGAGAAATCTCGACTAACGCCCACAAGGTGCGAGAAAGGTGGACCCTGCGTCAGCAAGAGTGAGGGTTTGAGAACACCTCTGGTACTCAAGTGGAAAAGTAGGCACCTTTATAACCATAGGGATAGGACAATGTTGCTCGACTATCAATGAATCATGTATCAACTGGAAAAAAGTTTTGAAGGGTAAAAGTGCTCGAGCGCACAAAAGTGTTTGAATGAGTTGAAGTGTTTTTGTTAATTTTGAAAGATGTCAAAGTATGATTAAGTGAATTGATGCTTGTTAAAAGAAAAGAAGTTTTAAAATAAAAGCACTCGACAAAGCCGAAGTTTATTGTGAAAGCAGTTTGATTTTATAAACAAAGAAGGTTTTTAAAAAGATGAGAAGGTTTTGAAAATTGGAGAAGATGGGAGGAGATAAAAGGGCTATCCTAAAGCATAAGGTAAAAGCTAAGGAAGAGAACCGTTTAACCAACAAGAAGCCAATACTTGACATTATGAGTCAAGATAGAAATCAAATTCTTTGGATTGAAACAAAGCAAGCAAAGATATTAGACCTCTTGATAAGACCAAACTTCGAGTGTATTAAGTCTTCAAAAAAATTGGGCAGAGTAACGGCTGTATACGGGTGAATTCCAGATTACAGACAAAGTATGTAATCACAATAACCTGCATACAAAACAAACAAACAACCCAATGTCTTGAGGTAAACCTCAAGAACTCCAGACAAAATATCAATTTAGGTCACAAGGTCTCCAACATAAGCCAAGGTCTCTATTCCTAAGTCCAAGAAGTCCATCACTCCATAATGCCAAGGATAGTAACCAAGTAGTCCAAGTATCACTAATGTTTTTTATGGTTCATGTTGATTATTAAGTGTCTTCAAAAGGAAAAGAAAATCTCAAGTGAGCAAGATAAAAATGGCATAAAAGTAAATGCTCAAGTGACCAAAGATGAAAATAACATAAAAGGTAAATGCTTAAAGTAAATGGTACATAAAGCATAAAAATAAACGCATAAAGTAAAGTCAATTGTTAGAAATTAGTGGTTAGTTGAATGACCATCTTGAAACTTGCATTTGGAACTCATTAGAGGATTGGTAGAACCAAATCCTCCACACAACAAGTTGAATTTGCTTTTTATCAAGTATATCATCCATTTTGGAATCCTCAAAAGTAACATTTAATGATCAATGATATTTAAATGATCTGCGTTGACCAAAAGTGATGTAGATCCATTAGAGGATTGGTAGAACCAAAGCCTCCAAACAATGAATCTCAAGGTTATTGGATCAAAGAGATCAAATTAACATACTTGGGCTTGCAAACATAGGTTTGGGCCACGAATGATCATTTATTCGAATCGGGACAAAATTTAGCGCTATGTTAAGCAATCGTAAGTGGACTTATGTAGAAGTCGCACCTATTTTGAGGCCGGTCAATAGAAATTTATGTACTTCATGTTTGGATAAATGATATAGAGATCATCATCCCTTAACATGTATCACAATTAAAAAAGAAAGGGATACGATGAAGAGGGAGGGGAATGATAAGCTAATTTGGATCACTACCTCAAATTTCTGTCATCTTTAAATTCAATCACTCATCTAGATGGATTAAAGCACTAAACATATCATTAATCCAAAGCACCGAAAATGAATTAAATATCTCACTCTTTGGTAGATTTGAATTGATGAAAATTTATCCAACTTCATCTGCACCACAAAGTCCATTGAATTTAAAGAGAAATTAGATATTTAAAATTGCAATCCAAACCAACAATCAAAAGGAGAGAGTAGAAAAAGCATTTTGGATCAAAATATCCCCAAAATAAGGCAAAAAATGCATTATGTTTCTGTGCAAATCGATTGCACTACAATGAAAATCGATTTGCACAATGTTTTTTTTCAAAATTTTATGTGAAATGCTTATGTGCAATCGATTGCACTAGGACATCAATCGATTGCACACTGTTACAGTAGGAAAAACAACATTTCAAAAGGCCTAATCCTTGTTCAAACTTTCCATCAAACACCTTATGATCATGGATCCAATTGAGAACAAAAATTGCATCAAATTATGAGAAAATAGCAACAATGGAATCACAAAACAATGCTCAATGAATCAATCCCAAAGATCACCAAGAGATCACATTGTGAAAGATGGAAAATCCAACTTACCAAAAGTAGATCTATAGAATTATCAAAACAACTTCAAGAATTTGCTACAATTGAACCACAAGAATCAATTTCCCAAGCTTGTATGTAGAGAATTGATGAAGAAAAAGTGTTTGGATGAAGGTTTAGCTTAAAGATTAGTAAGCTTCAATGCAAAGCTTACTAATTTTTTTTTGAAAATGGAGCTTTGAGTGAATTTGGGAGATGGGGAGAATTGAGAGATTTTTTAGCAAAGTGATTTTGGCTATCAAAAGCTTGAAATTTGAATGAAATGAGGGCTCTATTTATAGAGTTTAGGATTGGGATTTGTGGTAATTTGGTAATTGATTGTTGGAGCCAAAATATGAATTAATGATAATTCTTTCAAAAATCAGAGAAAAATTGGAGCCAAAATTTGACATGCTTGAAACTGCTGATTTTTTTCAAATTTGCACACTGTGCAATCGATTGCACTACAGTGCAAATCGATTTGCATAGTGTATTTTTTCAAAAATTATGCAAAATGCACTTTGTGCAATCGATTGCACTCTAGGAGCAATCGATTGTACAGTGAAAAAATGAAAAATTTTAATTCTTTTTCTTTGCAAATAGTGATTTTAGGGGAATAATACCGGAAAACCTTATTTGCCATATGCTTTGACTTGGTACCTACAAAACACAAATATACAAAGACAAAAACAAATATTTTTTTTGTATTTTGATTAGAAGTTACTCAACAACACAAGAGCAAACTTAAAGATAAGATGCAAATGTGATGAATGAAGCTATTTATAATGATTGTGACTGAATGACAAATTATGGTATGAAAGCGCGAATGAAAAAATTTGGGGCGAAATTTAGGATACAACAGCTGCCCCTATTTAATTATCTTTTAGCCAGATAGGCAGAAAGTAATTAAATACAAACATACCCGAATTTCGTCCCTGCATGGACTCATTTAGCCAGCTGCATGGACTCTGTTTTTTACATATATATTTTTTTGAATGATGTATGAGATGAGATAGACTCTGTGGAAATATGGAAAGACTCGAAACTGGAAACTTATAGTAGTTCAGATGAAATGACGTGGAAAGACACGCTAGGGAAAGAACAAGATACTTTTGGATATCTGTCAGGGTGACAAAGAGTAACCATCAATACTTGGAAAAAGAGAGGTAAAACCCGAGAAGGCAAGCAGCGACATCCAAGAATGGCATTGAATGAGGTGAGGAACTCTCTGGAAAAGACAATCAGAAACATCTAGAAGAACATTAGATATGGGATGATACAAAATCTGAAGCTACATCAGAGTCGTCCAGTAACAACGTTGGACGGAAAAGAAACATGACATCCAATATTGGCTTTGAATGAAGGGAAAGCTCAACGTCTAATAATGGCTTTAGACGAGGGAAAATATCACAACATCCAATACTGGCTTTGGATGAGTGGAAAACTTAACGTCTAATAATGGATTTAGACAAGAGAAAAGATCATAACATCCAATAATGGCTTTGAATGAAGGGAAAGATCAACGTCTAAAAATGGCTTTAGACGAGAGAAAAGATCACAACATCCAATATTGGCTTTGAATGAGGTGAGACAAATTATGGCATCTAATAATGGCTTTGGACAACAACAAAGATAACAAAATCCAATACTGGTTTTGAATGAGTGGAAAACTGAAGGCGTCCAATATTGGCTTTGGACGACAGAAAAGGTAACAACATCCACTACTGGCTTTGGATGGAAAAAGAGATCTTGACATTCAATACTGGCTTTGAATGAAGGAGAAGGTAACAATATCTAATACTGGCTTTGGATGGAAAAAGAGATCTTGACATTCAATACTGGCTTTGAATGAAGGGAGAAAAATCATGGCGTCCAATACTGGCTTTGAACGATAAAAAAGATAACAACATCCAATACTGGCTTTGGATGGAAAAAGAGATCTTGACATTCAATACTGGCTTTGAATGAAGGAGAATATGGTAGCATCCAATATTGGCTTTGGACGACAACAGAAGAAACAACATATCCAAGATTAGCATTGGACGAAAGAAAGATAGCTGAACTGACATCTACTTTGGTAAGTGCCAAGTAAGTTGGACTTTGATCTCAAGGTGACATGTCGACTGCAACAAGACCTCGGAAAATGAAAATGAGGATGAAACACTCTTGTTATGTGTTATGTATGAATTTTTTTATGCATGATATGTGAAGGATCTATGCATGTAATGCCGACGTTTATGACAATAGAGTTTGACTCTTTTGTGGAGGTAAGATTGGAAGTTTGATTCCTCAACACGGAGAACTCTGCCAAATTTGATTGGAAAGAAAATATCCTGAACCCAAATTTGTCACACTTGTAAACTGTATTAGACTGATGATCCTCTAAGGAAGGACATGGAGAACTGCTTGGGGATTTGTCCCATATTAGCTGACTGTTGAAGATAAACAGATCATGGCTTCAGTCGAAAGTTGCTGGAAATGAGCTAATCATGGCTTCAGCTCTGGGATATTGTTGGAAATAAACTGATCATGGCTTCAGTTCTTGAAATATTGTTGGGAATAAACTGATCATGGCTTCAGTTCTTGAAATGACTGTTGGGAAGGAATGCCCAAATATGAGTCTTGAAAAAGATCTTCTGACTAACCAATTCTGGAAAAAAACTCGCACTGAGCAACAAATCTTGAACTGATTCGCAAATGGAACTGAAACATACTTTCCCCTGATAGGGTCACTGACCAAGTTTCTTAGCTGTTTGAAATTCCTTGTCGAGGAAAGCTTTTTTGCAAGCAAAATTATTTATTCAAACATGGTAATTTTAATGCAAAGTTCATGCAAAAGTTTTGAATCCAAAATCATTTTTGAAATGATGTCATTGGTGTATAGAAAATGCATCACTGGTTAAAACAGTGATTTATACTTTCAAAGTGAAAGAGAAAGCAAAGGTATGATACCAAAATAAATGACTCGCAAAAGATCTTAGGAGTCAGTTTATGCAACCTTGTTGTAGTATGCTTTCAAAAGAAACCTGGCTTCAATTAGGTCTTTTGAGGGTTGTAACATGGTCTGGTTCACGGTTTAAGAAATAAAGGATAAAGGCTCAAAGTTTATTTGTACCCAACCCAATCTTCGTGATGTTCTTCAGTCCTATGTTCAGTTAATTCAGACTATGCATTCAGGGTCCAAGAGATTTTGGAATTGCATTGATGGCAGCAAAGACGATGATTCAGAAGCTATGAGATTCTTGAGAATGACAGTCATTTCTTCTTACATCTTTTTGCTGTTTTGAGGACTTTTGTCAACTCTGGTGGAGAATTTTGAGGATTTGAAGACCTCTTCTGATTGAATTTATTATTCCTATATTTTTGCCTGAACTGTTTCATTTGAGATTACAGTCAGCGGGATGCCCCAGTTCTTTTCTGAACTGGTTCATTTGGAATTACAGTCAGCAGGATGCCCCAATTTTTTTCCTAAGTCTCCTTCAGAGGTTTTGACTTAGCGGGATTTTTCCTTTTATTTTTATTTTCATTTCATTTTTCTTTTTGGAAAGATAATGACTGCCTTGCTCAATGATTGCGGACAACCATCTTTGTCATTTTTTGTTTGAAAGCATCTTTGACACTTCTTGTTGTGTGCAAAGGAAAGCTTGATTGCGACCTTTATTGAAAGGTGTCTTGCACGATTTCTCTTGTAATTGAATGCATATCCAAATTAACTGAGAAATACCCATCCCCAGATTAAGATTGCGGGTTTTTCGAATAGAAAGAAACTCCAACTTCTAGGATCAAAGGGGTGAACAAGGGATTAACTTCCTTATTTCTCCAGTGTTTGGGAGTTGAAACAATTCCTGTACATCCTCAGCAAAGTTTTATTCGAAAGCATATCAGCAACAATTATGGGTATTTCATTTTCATCATCCTCCCTTAAATCTTTGCATAAACAAAAGCTTGATAAAGAGAGTAAACAAGAGAAATATATTTGAAAGCATGTAAAATGGAAATGATTTGAACCAAAACATTGCAATGCTCATTTCATTAGAATTAACATGAAAGTATAAAAAATATTTGAAAGCAACAATTTTAACATAAACAAGGGAAAAATGCAAACAAAAAGAAAGATGGCCTAGTAACTAATCAGTAACAAGGATGAGCTTTCCTATCTGAAACACTGGCTTTAGGAAGTGACTTGAGGGTACCTCGACTCGGTCTTCAACCACTTTGTTTTGGCAAAGGATTTTTGATAACATTAGGACTTTCCTCTTTGAAAATGAGAATATTTGCTTTCACCAATTCCTGCACTCTATTTTTCAATGCATAGCAGCTTTCTAAATCATGATCGGCATCTCCCTGATGAAATTCACAGTGAAGGTCATATCTGAACATGGCTGGAGGAGGATTTAGAGGAATCAGAGGCCTAGTCGTAATCAAGCCCGCCTGCACCAATGCAGAATACAATTCAGTGTACATCATAGGGATGGGATCAAATTGAGCTCTATTCCGATTCTGATTCTGCGCAATATTCTGTCATTGAGGGACATGAACTGGTTGAGCATTGACCGCAGGAGAAACAACCGCTACTTGTGATTGATCAATGTATTAAGGCCTATAGGAAGGTCTTATTCTCTCAGTCGAGACAACATTGGCTTCTACCTCTTTCTTCTTCTGAAAGTTCCCAAGGTATTTCTTTGCAATATTAGAAGATTCAACAGCTTTAGACACTTTACCATTCTTGATTCCTTATTCTAATCTTTTGCCAACAGTCACCAGGTCCGTGAAGCTGGAAGACACACTACCAATCATATTCTCCCAAAAGAAGGGAGAAAAAGTATCCATGAACAATCTAGTTAGCTCTTTCTCTTCCAGAGGTGGTTCAACTTGAGATGCCAATTCTCTCCAACATTGAGCATACTCCTTGAAAGATTCTTTCTCATTCTGAAACATATTTTGCAGTTGGAGACGATCAGGTACCATGTCAAGGTTGTATTTGTATTGTTTTATGAAAGCATCAACAAGATCTTGGAAGCATTGGATACGACCTTTCTCAAGTCCCATATACCATTTCAATGAAGCTCCACTCAGACTATCTTGGAAACAATGGATAAGCAGCTTGTCATTCTTGGTGTAAGCAGAAATCTTTCGAAATTACATCACCAAGTGGCTTCTTGGACAAGTGTGCCCCCGATATTTCTCAAATTCGGGAGCCTTGAACTTTGCAGGCATAACCAGATCAGAAACTAGGCACATATTTTCAGTGGCAATACCAAAGACATCAATACGTTCCATAGCTCAGAGTCTCTTCTATAAAGTCTGATATTGTTCTTTGAGCTCTTCAAACTCACCAAAGTCTCCCTGACTCATACTTCGAGGAATGACAACATGGTACTCAAAGAGAGGATTCCCAAAAGCAGCTTGTGCAGCAGGTTGACGAGAAGAAGTATGAACGATTTCCTGAGGTTCAACGAAAATTGGAGCTTTAAAGACTGGTCGGGAGGACTGGCCAACCATTGAAGTAATTGTAATAGGAGGAGAGTAATTCTGAGGTAACCCAAACTCTGGCCATGTAGTAGATGTATACTGGATAGGTTGAGTGTCAACAGCAGCAATTGGGATTTCAGATATCACAATCCTTTGAGGTGGCTCTCTTCTGGAAATCAGGACTTGCATCATCTCAGTAAGTTTGGCCATGCCTGAATTCAACTCATCGATTTCCATTCTGACTTCCATGTTGTGTTGTTCTTGGTTTTCCATTCTCAATCTGACAGCAGCTCTAGTCCCGTAGTTGTGTTGAGGAATCAGCTTGACGGTAGAAGACTAACTGGAAGAAAAAAGCAACTAGGAATAAGATCCTAAATAACCTGGATGTATGTAGAATGAAGCAGAGGATGCAAATGATATGCAATGTTATGCAATGCACTGCACAATAACAGGATCACATGATTCAGAGTCACGATCCTGGAGTCAAAGGTATAACCCATAAGGTATGGACTAACGGTTATCACCTGCCAAACAAGGGTTCTAAGAGGTTACCGGAGTCTACATCCTTCCTTCGGATATTACCAACGTCCTGATTAACTCGGTAATTAGCAATATTCTCAAGAAAAACTCGTCTGAGCATAGTATTGCGTGACAAATATTTCAGGATTACTCCGTCATAGTTTACACACTACACCTAAAAGGCCAAGATGGGTTAGATAATCTACGGTCCTCATCTTTAGCAGGCTCCCTGGTTGAAAGCAGTATGTATTCGCTATTACTCGGTAAACGACACAACAGTCAAAGGGGCCTCCACTGAGTGGGGGATCTCATGTCTTCTTTTTTGGGATTACTCCCTCAAAGTTAACATGACTATACCTCCCATCCTATCTTAAGTTTTCCCAATGTCCGGGTAGAAGACTTATAAGAAATCACCAAGCCCCTGAAAACCAGGAAAATTCAGACAAACATATATAGAATAATGTGAAGTAATAAACAACAAGTAAAAAAATATATAAACACTCATAGAAGAGAAACTAACAAAATTAGGATTGATCCACTTAGGAATGGACCAAAAATAGGTCAATTTGTCCCCAGTGAAGTCACCACTTCCTGTCGCACGCGCAAATCAGAACTAAGAGATGAAATCAATTACGACAATGATGATAGGAAAACAAATGTAGCGGTAAAGATTTGAGATTAAGCCATCAATTGACTTATCTCAACATAATGAAGTTGCCACCGCACTTTATTGTTTCCAAAGGGAAATGGGAAAAAAGCGAACAAAACCCAAAACGATAAGAGATCAAGGTACGGGGGTCGATTATGCAAAGGGAAGGTATTAGCACCCAAAGCATCTACGATACTCCACAGGATCCACTTTGTTTGGTTTCTTTTAAAAGGAGTGTTATGTAAAGGTTTACTTGGTAAATAAAAAGAATGAATGAGTATTTGTAAATAAAAGAAAATGAAATGTTTTTTATTATAATTTTTGTTGCTCGCCTTGGGTCATAAGACTTAGTGCCTACGTATTCCCTCGTGCAATGGGAATGTCAGAGCACCATAGTTAGGCTAGAAAAGTCTTGCCTGTTGATTGTTTTTAAACAAGGAGACAAGTCGTCATTGTTAGGAGAGAAATCTCGACTAACGCCAACAAGGTGTGAGAAAGGTGGACCCTGCGTCAGCAAGAGTGAGGGTTTGAGAACACCTATGGTACTCAAGTGGAAAAGTAGACACCTTTATAACCATAGGAATAGGAGAATGTTGCTCGACTATCAATGAATCATGTCTCAACTCGAAAAAAGTTTTGAAGGGTAAAAGTGCTCGAGCGCACAAAAGAGTTTGAATGAGCTGAAGTGTTTTCGTTAATTTTGAAAGATGTCAAAGTATGATTAAGTGAATTGAAGTTTGTTTAAAGAAAAGAAGTTTTAAAAGAAAAGCACTCGATAAAGCCGAGGTTTATTATGAAAGCGGTTTGATTTTATAAACAATGAAGGTATTGAAAAAGATGAGAAGGTTTTGAAAATTAAAGAAGATGGGAGGAGATGAAGGGACTATCCTAAAGCATAAGGTAAAAGCTAAGGAAGAGAACCATCTAACCAACAAGAAGCCAATACTTGACATTATGAGTCAAGATATAATTCTCATTCTTTGGATTGAAACCAAGCAAGAAAAGATACTAGACCTCTTGAGAAGACCAAACTTCGAGTGTATTAAGTCTTCGAAAAAATTGGGCAGAGTGACGACTCTATACAGGTGAATTCCATTTTACAGACAAAGTATGTAATCACAATAATATGCATACAAAACAAACAAACAACCCAATGTCTTGAGGTAAACCCCAAGAACTCCATACAAAATATCAATTAAGGTCACAAGGTCTCCAACATAAGCCAAGGTCTCTATTCCTAAGTCCATAAAGTCCATCACGCCATAATGCCAAGGATAGTAACCAAGTAGTCCAAGTATCATTAATGTTTTTTATTGTTCATGTTGATTATTAAGTGTCTTCAAAAGGAAAAGAAAAGCTCAAGTGAGAAAGATAAAAATGGCATAAAAGTAAATGCTCAAGTGAGCAAAGATGAAAATAGCATAAGAGGTAAATGCTTAAAGTAAATGGTACATAAAGCATAAAAATAAAAGCATAAATTAAAGTCAATTGTTAGAAATTAGTGGTTAGTTGGATGACCATCTTGAAACTTGAATTTGGAACTCATTAGAGGATTGGTAGAACCAAAGCCTCCACACAATAAGTTTCATTTGTTTTTTGTCAAGTATATCATCCATTTTGGAATCCTCAAAAGTAATATTTAATGATCAACGATGTTTAAGTGATTCTCGTTGACCAAAAGTGATGTAGATCCATTAGAGGATTGGTAGAACCAAAGCCTCCACACAATGAATCTCAAGGTTATAGGATTAAAGAGATCAAATTAACATACTTGGGCTTGCAAACATAAGTTTGGGCCACAAATGATCATTTATTCGAATCGGGACAAAATTTAGCGCTATGTTAAGCAATCGTAAGTGGACTATTGTAGAAGTCGCACCTATTTTGAGGTTGATCAATAGAAATTTATGTACTTCATGTTTGGATAAATAATATAGAGATCACCATCCCTTAACGTGTAGCCCAATTAAAAAATAAATGGATAAGATGAAGAGGGATGGGAATGATAAGCTAATTTGGATCACTACCTCGAATTTCTATCATCTTTAAATTCAATCACTCATCTAATGGATTAAAGCACTAAAGATATAATTAATCCAAAACACCGAAAATGAATTAAATAATTCACTCTTTGGTAGATTATAATTGATGAACATTTATCCAACTTCATATACACCACAAAGTCCATTGAATTTAAAGAGTAATTAGATATTTAAAATTGCAATCCAAACCAACAATCAAAAGGAGTGAGTAGAAAAAGCATTTTGGATCAAAATAGCCCCAAAACAAGGAAAAAATGCATTCTGTTTCTGTGCAAATCAATTGCACTATAATGCAAATCGATTTGCACAATGTTTTTTTCAATATTTTGCGTGAAATGCTTCTGGGAAATCGATTGCACCAGGACGACAATCGATTGCACACTTTTACAGTAGGAAAAACAACATTTAAAAAGGCCAAATCCTTGTTCAAACTTTCCATCAAACACCTTATGATCATGGATCCAATTGAGCACGAAAATTTCATCAAATTACGAGAAAATAGCTCCAATGGAATCACAAAAGAATTCTCAATGAATCAATCCCAAAGATCACCAAGAGATCACATTGTGAAAGATGGAAAATCCAACTTACCAAAGGTAGATCTAGAGAATTATCGAAACAACTTCAAGAATTTTCTTCAATTCAACCACAAGAATCAATTGCCCAAGCTTGGATTTACAGAATTGATGAAGAAAATATGTTTGGGTGAAGGTTTAGCTCAAAGATTAGGAAGCTTCAATTCAAAGCTTACTAACTTTTTTTTTGAAAATGGAGCTTTGACTGAATTTGGGAGATGGAGAGAATTGAGAGATGTTTTAGCAAAGTGATTTTGGTTATAAAAAGCTTGAAATTTGAATGAAATGGGGGCTCTATTTATAGAGTTTATGATTGGGATTAATGGTAATTTGGTAATTTATTCTTGGAGTCAAAATTTGAATTAATGATAATTCTTTCAAAAATCAGAGAAAAATTGGAGCCAAAATTTGGCAAGCTTGAAACTGCTGATTTTTTTTCAAATATTCACGTTGTGCAATCGATTGCACTACAGTGCAAATCGTTTTGCACAGAGTATTTTTTCAAAAATTATGCAAAATGCACTTTGTGCAATTGATTGCACTCTAGGAACAATCGATTGTACAGTGAAAAAAATGAAAAAATTTTAATTCTTTTTCTTTGCAAATAGAGATTTTAAGGAAATAATACCGGAAAACCTTATTTTCCATATGCTTTGACTCGATACCTACAAAACACAAATATACAAAGACAAAAACAAATATTTTTTTTGTATTTTGATTAGAAGTTAGTCAACAACACAAGAGAAAACTTAAAGATAGGATGAAAATGTGATGAATGAAGCTATTTATTAATGATTGTGACTGAATGAAAAAATATGGTATGAAAGCACGAATGGAAAAATTAGGGGCTAAATTTAGGGTACAAAAATCCCATGTTTCCATTAGACTTTTCTTCTTTTCCTTAAAGAACTTCTTTTTAGGTTTTCCTTCTGAAGCTTTGGACAATCGCTTTTGTAGTGCCCTTGTTTATTGCATTTGTAGCAGACAATGTCTCTATTTCTTGATTTTCTATATTCAGAAGATGGTTCAGACTTTTTGTATCTAGACGATGATTCAGACTGATTCCTTGTTCTTCCGGAATTTCTGAACTTCTTTTGCCCGTACTTCCACATCTGATTGACTCTTCTAGAGAGACGGGATAATTCGTCTTCTTCTGATGAGGATCCACCAGAGTTTTCTTCTATTGCCTGCAAAACTTTAGAATCATATTTTTTTTTAGATTTAAATGCTAAAGGCTTACCTTGCTTCTGGGTCTCATCATCTTCTAACTCTATCTCATGACTTCTGAGAGAGCTGACAAGTTGTTCTAGAGAGATTTTGTTCAGATATTTTTCCAGTTTGATAGCAGTGAACATGGGTCTCCATTTCTTTGGTAAACTTCTGATGATCTTCTTTACATGATCAGCAGTTGAGTACCCTTTATCCAGAACTTTTAGCCCAGCAACCAGAATTTCAAATCTTGAGAACATTTTTTAAATGGTTTCATCTTCTTCCATTTTGAAGGCTTCATACTTCTGAATGAGCACAAGGGCTTTGGTTTCTTTGACTTACGAGTTTCCTTCATGCGTCATTCTCAAGGAATCAAACATGTGCTTTGCTGTCTCTCTATTTGTGATCTTCTCATACTCTGAGTATGAGATGACACTCAAGAGAATAGTTCTGGCCTTGTGATGATTTCTAAAGTCTCGTATTTGATGATCTGACATTCTTTTTCTGTCAATCTTCTGACCGCTTTCATCAACAGGATGTATGTACCCATCAATCACCATATCCTAGAGATCAGCATCATGAGCCAGAAAGAAACTTTCAATTTTGTCTCTCTAGTAATCAAAGTTCTCTCCATCAAATATTGAAGGTTTGCCACTGATTCTTCCTTTTTCATCATGGTAGTCATTGCTGATGTTCTAACTTGGTCCCACCATAGTGTTTTTCTTAGCTTGGATCTTTTACTGATACGATTAAGTGCTTGAAATTAGAACCATGCGCTCTGATACCAATTGAAGAATGGAAAAACACAAGAAAGGTGGGCTTGAATTGGGATTTTTTTTAAAACTTAAAGTAAATAACAACTTGGTTATCCTGGATCATTTGAACTCAAACTACTCCAGTCCACCCGCCAATGTGATTTTGCCTATCTCAACAAGGTCTTAATCCACTAATCAGTTTTGATTACAAATCTACTTTAACAACCATCAAAGTCTTCTTGAGTATAAACCACAACCCAGTTTTTCTCAAGGAATTTCTCTAAACAATGTATGAATAAAAGTGTACAATAGTGTTTCTAATAAAACAATATCACAAGAGTAGTGATATTTTACATAGTTTGAATTTTGAACGTTTGTGGATGAAATGATAGAATCGTTATTGTATGTGTGAGAAATCGTAAACAATTTATCCTCAAAGCTTTTTTAAATAGGCGAAGCATGAAGGAGCATTTGGAAAATTGATCAATAACAATTAAGGTGCTTTCCAAAAATAAAGATCCTTGTTCCCTTCTTGTCGTTACTCTTGAAATGGAGATATTTGATTTGTAACGCTTCAGAACATTCTTGCTTCAGAAGATGGATGTAACCGTTGTTGCTGGCTTCAGAACTTTGTAGATCAGAAACACGGAGTCCTGTTTGCAGTGTTAGAACTTCTTTAAAAGAGTTTATAATTAGAGTTGAAACAACATTTTAGCGCATCTTCTGTTCTTCTTCCATCAGAACTTATTTAAGAGATGTTTACAATCAGAGTTGAAACAGCTTTGTAACTGATCTTATAATCTTCTTCCATCAGAACTTCTCTGCAAAATAGAATATAAATTTAGGGAGCATAATTGTTCTTTGTGTTTGTTATCATCAAAACTCTTACAATGGTTGTCGAATCAAACAATGTTCTAACAACTAACCCATGAGTTGTTCTAATTAAGCAACCATATGCGTCTTGGCTTGCACCAATAAATTTTACCCTTTCTAGTTCATTTCCAATGAGTTGTATACATTGTATTGAAATAAAACCATGCAAGTTAGCATATAATAAAGTGTTATTCCGTTGCTCAATGTTGACAATACTTTTATAAACAACACTCTGATTGAACCTATATTTTACTTTAACATGGTGTTCACAGCATCCCAATTTTGGCATAAATCTCCCGGTTTGTAGTCAACGTGCTTTTTAGTATCCAATGAGAAGACTCCACCCTAAAAACCATTAATAGAAATATATGTTAAATTACAAGTGAATTTGTATATTCTTAAATTATGAGTGACTTTTTAAACCATAAATAACATCAAACTGACATGTTCCGTGTACCTCTTTTGCTTCCCATTAGTAGAATCCGAACGAATAATGACAACAATAGTACCATGTCTTTTACCAATATTTTGTGCATATGCTAAAACTTCAAATCGAGACTTCAATATATATCAAATAAAACATATAAAGAGTAAACTATTAATATCATTAAGACAGGAAAACCTTTAAATTTTGAAATCGTTACATAGAAAACATACAACTTCAAGGGTGAAGAACTACGTAAAATCTATACAGGAATCGGTAGAAGAACTTGTTGGTTCTGCACCACACAAGTAAATCATTTTTCTGCACTACTGGAAATTCTGTATATATGTAAAATTTATAGTATACCTGAAGTTTTAGTTAGGATAGGAAATTTCAAAAATTTCCGGTGAGTTTTTTGTTTTTTCAAAATAAATATCGAAATTTTCAACATTTTTGGTAACTCTTCCTCGACAATCCGGAAGTTTTGTGTTTTTCTTTTAGGACTTACCTTTTTAACTTCATAAGAATTATTTGAAAATACTTGGGTAATTCGAAAATGGGCCTTTCCAGTTTTGTGACCACTTACCTAAAGTTTTGTCTTTTTGATCCATAGGTAGAATAATTTTCTAAACGTAATCCCCAACTATAAAGGTTTTCGACTTAAACTTTTTATTGTAGGCCTTAACTATTCGTTGCTTTTATCTTATAAGAACATCTAAAGCAACTAATATCTCTCCATCTAAATCGAATAACCCAACAAACATCATACTCCAATAATGGTCAAAAGGAATTTCAACTCGCCTTTGTACCTTTGTTTATTGCAAATATATTTCGATAGGAAAAACTGCATCATGACCAAACTTCAGTCGAAATTGAGTAGAGTTAGTTGCCTCTCTAGGAGAAGTTCGACAAGACCAAAGTTATAGGTCTAAATTTGTATGCCCATTTCTTGGCTTCTGACCCCCATGTCTTTTAACCATGCCTATTATGATTTTATTGGCTGCTTTGACCTGGCCATTTGCCTGAGCATAATTAGGCGTAGATGTTAAGAGTTTGATTCTTGAATATGAAGCAAATTCAACCATCTTTTGACTATTGAAAAATGTACCTTGATCAGTGGTCAATGTTTTAGTAATTCCAAACCTACACATAATATGGGTTTGAATTAAATTAATCACTGCTTCCTGATCCACATTTACCAAAGGAATGTCTTTGACCCACTTGGTAAAATAATTTATACCAACCAAGATGTACTTATGACCTTTGGATGATGTAGGTTAAATTTCATAAAATTAAATCTAAAGCTCAACCTCTAAATTGTCAAGGTTTGACAATTTAATGTAGTTTACTTGGATGGACATGTTGAATACCTACATGTTTATGACATCTTGGCACCTCTTGGAAAACTCTATGCAGTATTTTAACATATTTGTCCAATACATACCCTATCAAAATAGAAGCCATTTCATCTTATTCCCTGCTTGATGAGTTCCTCATGATCCGCTATGAACATCAAAAATATCCAAATACGCTTCACTTTTACTAAGGAATTTTAGTGAAGGTTGAGAAAAATGCAAGAAAGGGGATTTGAATTGGGTTTTAAAAACTTTTTCGTTTAGAAGTGCTTTACATAAATAATCAGAATTAGAAACAATGCTATAGAGAGAAATAATAAATCTTTCGGTTTACACAATTCACCTTAGAAAAGGTTAATCCTATCCACCTGCCAAGGTGACTTGGCCTTGGAAAATGACTTAATCCTCTGTAACGAAACTGATTAAAATTGCACGGGATACCCTTCGGTGACTCACAAATGCTTGGACTACCTACCGGTGACTAAAAAAAAGTGCATAGGCTACCCGCCGATAACTAACAATAGTGATAAACTGTTAGTTATCCTTAATAATTTTGACCTACCCAGTCCCCTGAAAGATATAACAATCATTGACTCCTTAAGGTTTATGACCTTTCCGTTCCCTTGAAGGAGATTTCTCTATGCCTTAGAAAAGGACTTTATTAACTCACGGTTGAACGATGTGTTTACAAGATGCTTCTTACAAACGGATCACATAAATTTTTAAGTACAGATTGTTTAACACAAATATGAGCTACAAGTCTTGTGTTCAAACAATTTAAAATGATAAGACAATTATAAGCAACAACTCTTGTGTTCTAATGAATAGTAATATCAACATAACATGAGCAACAACTCTTGTGTTCTAATAAATAGTAATATCAACACAAATATGAGAAACAACTCAAGTGTTCTAGAAAATAATAATATTAACACAATGATGAGCAATAACTCTTGTGTTTTAATCTTTTTCTTTTCTTTGATTCTTATTATCACTTTGATTTGGCAACGTTACTATTCTTATTCTCTAGTCATGAAATTTTCAAATGAAACAGTTGATCCGTTATATAGGCGTTGAGGAGGTAGACTGTTATATTAGTACACACGCCACTTTCATCTTGCCAGCTACCAACGGAAAGAAAATGATCGTGGCAGACAAATATTACATTGTACATCCATTTGAGTGGAACGTGTAATTTTACCTTTGTACTAACTCTTTTTGCACACGTTTCTGATGATATTGTCTTCTGATGAATATTACTTCTGATGAAGTGGTTGGCTTGAGAAGATACCATATGTTGATCTTGTCTTCTGATGGACTATATGATGTAGAATAATGATGAGTCTAGAAGATATAACAATACTTGATTTGTCTTCTCATGGAATAATTCTAATGTAAAGTAATGTGCACATATTCCATGAAGTAACCGAGTCTTCAGAATCTTGACTTTGTCTTCAGAATCTTGACTTTGTCTTCAGAATTAGAAGCAACAACTTTTCTGATGAACAAATCTTGACTTCTGATTCAGAAGTAGAGGTTTTCCTTTGATGTCTTCAGAACCTTGACTTTGTCTTAAGAGTTAGAAGCAACAGCTCCTCTGACAAACAAATCTTGACTTATGATCTTTGACGTGAAAGCTAGTTTCTGGTGCAAAATTGTTTTCTGATCTTGAATTAGCAGCTCTAACAAATATTCTTTCTTCTTGAATACTTGTGACTTCTGAAGCAACAGCTTGTTGAGAAGTACACGTTGGGATCCTCTTTATAGAGAATATTCATCATTCTTCAGAACTACTGATGTTTCTTTAGAAGTAGATGATATAGTCTTTCTGATGTGTGCTTGGTATATTTCTGATGATTATTTAGACAACAATCCTGAATCAATTAGAACTTTCTAATCTACACACTCAAGAAACTATTAGAAACAAAATTGTTTACATATAAAATATATGTATTGTTATCATCAAACTCCAGAGATTAATTGCAGAATCCAAACTTATTCTAGCATTTAGTAGTATTCCTTCAGGAATCTTTTAAAACAACTTATTACCAATGATAAGATAACTCAACGCCTTGTATTTGATCTTTCGATCTATTGTTCCTGCTGGATTTTCCAAAAATTCCATAATTTATTTTGGCCAATCATTACCCGACATATTGTCAATGGTAAAATTTTTAGAAATTTGCAATTCTTCAAACCCTTCTACCCCCACCAGTTTTGGTTTTGACAATTATAAGGAGAAAAAATTGGTTGAAATCAATTTTTCTTGGACTCCGATTAATTCTTCCAACTTCTCCTTGGAAACTCTACATCTTGAAGTAATTTGTTCTAAGTCATTAGCTTCTTGATTTTATAATCGAGGCATATGTTTGATGTCAAATGAATCAAATATTTTTAGTAACTAATCGACTATGACATAATACAACAATAGCTTCTCTTTGATGCATTTATAATCTATTGTCAATTGCTTCACAACCAACTTTGATTCGTCTTTAATTTTTAATAATATTACCCCAATGTCTAGCATGATCCTTAGGCATGCATTAAGGCTTCATATTTAACCTCGTTATTGGAAAAACAACCTTGGATTTTTAATTTAAACTTTTTTGGAATCCCTTTGGGGGAAATAATCAAAATTTCAATACCAGTTCCGTTTTTAGGCTTGGAACCACCAAAGTATATCTTATATGGTTTTAGCTCGACATAAATTTGTATTACTTCAATTGTTGCATAATCTACAATGAAATCAATCACAATATATCAAAGAATATGTAGTTAAAGCCAGATCCAATTTCCCAATTCGACTTTGGAAAATATTTTTTTACAAAATATGTTTAATAACACAAAAATGAGAATAGGGACGAAAACATCTGTTGGATTTTTATAATATTTCAATTTTGTACAAGAGAAATGCAAACACATGCATAACTTTTATACTAAGCTATACCTAGTTACTCCATTATTTAATATTAGGCTAAGGTCATAAATGGCCCTTTCGACGCCATCATCATCCCCGTGTGATAACATTTTGCCTATTGTCGAATCAAATGTAGAAATATACAACATCATAGATTTATTCCTTATAGGTGGTAACGATATACGAGGATTCGACTGATACATCTTAATCTCATCAAAGGCTTTTTGATGCTCTAGTTTCCATCTGAATCCTTTTTCCTTTTTAAGAGCAACAATGGTGAAAACACTTTGGTTTTGCCACTTAGATTAGAATTGAATCTCCTTAAGAAATTGATGTTGCCCAATAAGGATTGAAGTTGATTTTTTTTTTTTGGAGGCTTCATATTAACTATAAACTTTGTCTTGTTCTAGTTAGTTTATAAGTCTTCTTTAAGAACCATAAAGCCCAAAAAGTCGCCTACATGGAAACCAAAAACACATTTTGATGGATTCATTTTAAGTCCATTAATTCTCATTCTTTCTAAGGACTTTCGAAGGTGGTATAAATGAACCTTTTTATGGGGATTTAATGACTATGTCATCAATGTAAAACTACATAAAGGTCTCAATGAAATCACGAAACATATAATTCATTACCCTTTGATACATTGCACCAGCATTTTTAGGCCAAAATGTAACGCCCGTAATTTAATTAATTATTTAATTAAATTAATTTTTGGAATATTTGTTAAGATGTGTTATAATTAATTGGATTTAATTATTTTATTAAGTGGAGAAATAATGTTAGAGATATATTGTTATGTGGTGAAATAATATTAGAAGTGTAATATTATTTAATGTAGGCTTATTTTGAAGGAATAGAAGTATTAAGGGGGTGTGTTGGTTTTAATCCCAATAAGGAATAATAGAATAATAGGGTTATTTTATTATGTGTTAGAAGGAATAGAAAGAAAGAAGCAGTAGAAAGAAAAAGGATTTGGAAGAGAACGTGCAAGCTGCTAGAGAAAGTGGAAAAACGGCAAGAACGTGAATCCAATCGGAAATTGTAGAGCGACCTTCAATCCAAGTTAAGGGTGGGGTTCTAATTCTATAATTGGGTTCATGGTGTTTGATATGTGGGGTTAGATGGGACTGTTGTTTTGTTCTTGAATTGGCTGTATATGATTGATGTATGATGAGGTTTGATAAATTTTGATGAATAATGATGTCTTGATGCTGTTAAAATGCTGTAAGATTATAGGGTTATTATGGGTGATGAATTATCATGATTAGATTAAGTTCAAAGGCTTTAGTTATGAAACCCATAGTAAGATGCAGGGAAGAAACATAGAATACTGCAGTGATGAAAACGCAGAACCGTACGTGGAGGATATCAGAAGTTGCTGTCTAGAACAATGAATCAATTAGGGATGGCGTTAGGCGTATTGTTCCTAATTAGGTTGATAACAGGAAAATAATCAAAATAGTAGGATGAAATAAAAAGTAGCAGTTCTGACATTAGAAGTATGCTGATAAGAGTTGCGTCAGATTAGTGCAAGATAAAAGATCTGATGTTATACGTATGACAGTTAGAAGTTGCGTTGAACTATTAAAGAATAGAGGTTATGATAGTAGAAGTTGTGTTAATCAGAATATGTGGTTAGTCAGAAGTTGTGTTAATCAGAATATGTGGTTAGTCAGAAGTTGTGTTAATCAGAATATGTGGTTAGTCAGAAGTTGTGTTAATCAGAATATGTGGTTAGTCAGAATTTGTATTAATCAGAAGATGTGGTTAGTCAGAAGATGTGGCTAGTTAGAAGTTGTATTAGTCAGAAGATGGGGTCAGTCATAAGTTGTATTAGTCAGAAGATGGGGTCAGTCAAAAGTTGTATTAGTCAGAAGATTGTGTCAGCCAGAAGTTGCGTTATTAGAAGCTGTATTATTAGAAGTTGGGTTGGTTAGAAGTTGTGTTGTTAGAAGTGTTCTGGTAAGAAGTTGCGTTTGACGTTAAGATTGGTTTTGTACAGAACGGTGAAGTTAGACGCTTAGAAGCTGTTGTTTGAGCTATAACAGTAGGATGGTGACGGTCTTGACGTTAGAGTTACAAAATGACAGTGTTGATTTTCTGTGGAAATTAAAATACTACAGAGTTGTTAATGAGAAGTTATTAATAATATTGTGTTGATGATTTATAATTAATAAAGGATGTTTGATAAATTATTTTGATGATCTGAGATGTTGATTATTTGAGATGTTTTTGAGATGTTATTTTGAGATGTATTTTTAGATGTTATTTTGAGATGTTAATTTGAGATGTTTGAGATGATTTGAGATGTTGTTAAATTGGGTGTTATTATTACATTCATGATCGTGTCGCATACATTGCAGTTTTTTTTAGATGGAGCTTATGCTCGTTGAGATGGCCTGGATTGGCAAATTTTGAGATGAAGGCTATGCCTTATTGATGCCTCTCTTAATTGGCAAATTTTTGAGATGGGAGTTCTGCTCCAATGGTACCACATGCATTTGCATAGTATCGAGTCGCATTATATGATTTCCTGAAGAAGTGTATGTTGATGTTGATGAATGTATATTATTGTTGAGATTGTCGTTGATTATGAGATGAGAAGTGGTAATGTTGTTGATCTAATTTAATATATTAATTATCATGCTCTTTATTATATTGTTAGATATCTCACCCTTCTGTTTGAATGTTGCCCTTATGTTGGTAACGTGCAGGTAATCAAGAGTGCAGGATGTATACCTTCGGTAGTTCGAGTCGGTGTCATTGCTCTGATATGTAACACTCGGGGGGATGAACGCTTGCTATTTTTTATTGTTGATTTTCAGTTGTTGAACTTTAAGTTGATTATTATTAAATATGAGATGTTTCAAAGTTGCTGTTTTGTTATTAGAAATGTTATTAAGAATTCCGCTGTGTAGATGTTGAGTTATTTAATTAAAGATGTTATGATGGTTCATCCGATGTTTTAAAAGTGTTATATATCCACGATGAAATGCAATGAATTTTTTATAGAAGAATTTGTGACATCCTGATTCGTTTGCATGATATGAATTTTATAACTCTGATTTATTTATATAATTTTTCGGGGTAGATTTGGGGTGTTACAAAGTTGGTATCAGAGCAAAAGGTTGGTCCGACCTTGTCGTCGAGTCATAGTTGTCTAACAGTTGAGTATTGTTATTTGAGTTCTAATCGTTGTTTATGTTGTAGTGAGAAGTTGAGATGGATGGAAGGAATGATGCTGCACTTGGTGCTGCTCTAGAAGTAATGGCTCATGCGATGGAAAATCAGCCGAATGCTGATGGGAATGCTGAATCTCGTAGCTTGGCGACTTTCCAGAGAGAGAATCCACCTACGTTCAAGGGAAAGTATGATCCTGACGGAGCATTGGAATGGTTGAAAGAGATTGAGAGAATCTTCCGCGTGATGGATTGCACTCTAGTGCAGAAGGTTCGTTATGGGACTCATATGCTAGCAGTCGAGGCTGATAACTGGTAGCTAGAGACTTGTCAGAAGTTAGAAGCTGCAGGTGAGAATGTCACTTGAGCTGTGTTCCGTAGGGAGTTTTTGAGAAAGTACTTTCCTGAATATGTCCGTGGTAAGAAGGAAATTGAATTCCTTGAGATGAAGTAAGGAAGTATGTCTGTTGTTGAGAATGCTACCGTGTTTGTTGAGTTGGCCAAGTTTTATCCGTATTACACTGAGGAAAATGCTGAGTTTTCAAAGTGTATTAAATTTGAGAACAGGTTGCGCCCGGAGATTAAGAAAGCAGTTGGATATCAGAAAATTCGTGTCTTTGCTGATTTGGTTGATAGCTGCAGGATTTATGAGGAGGACAATAATGCTCATTACAAGATTATCAGTGAGAAGAGGGGTAAGAACCCACAAAATCATGGTAAGACTTATGATGCCCCAGCTAGTAAAGTTAAATAGAGAGTTGCTCATGGTCAGAGGACTAGTTGGGGGGATGCTCCTGCTGGTGTGATTTGCTTTAAGTGTGGGAAACCTGGGCACAAGAGTAATGTGTGCACTGCTGAAGTGAAAAGGTGTTTCCGTTGTGGAAAGAACGGACATATTGTATTTGAGTGTGAACACAAGAA
Organism: Vicia faba; assembly: GCA_948472305.1. Lineage (NCBI taxonomy): Eukaryota > Viridiplantae > Streptophyta > Magnoliopsida > Fabales > Fabaceae > Vicia > Vicia faba. Next base: position 385,370,185 of record OX451741.1, read on the forward strand.
TATGGTTTGTTTAAACTGTAAAGAAAAGGGGCACATTGGTAGCCAGTGTCCGAAACTGAAGAGAGCTCAGTCTAGTGGTAAAGTGTTTTCTTTGGTGGAGGATCAGACAGCCGTTGAGGACAGACTTATTAGAGGTACATGTTTCATTAATAGTACTCCTTTAATCAATATTATTGATACTGGTGCTACGCATTGTTTTATTACTGTTGATTTTGTTGAGAGATTGGGTCTTATGTTGTCTTCTTTGAATGGAGAAATGGTCGTCGATACTCCAGCCAAGGGGTCGGTGACTACTTCTTCTGTGTGTTCGAAGTGTCCCTTGTCGATCTTCGACAGAGACTTTATTGTTGATTTGGTTTGTTTACCGTTAAGAGGTTTGGATGTGATTCTGGGCATGGACTGGTTAGAGCATCATTGTGTTCATATTAACTGTTATAACAAGTCGGTGAAGCTTTCTAGTCATGAAGAAGAAGAAGATGGTCTGTTGTCTGCTAGACAGTTGAGGAAGTTGGTGCAGGGGAAGTACAAATGTTTTCGTTGATGGCGTCGCTATCTGTAGAGACTCAAGCTATAATTGAGGAATTGCAGGTGATGTGTGAATTTCCTGAAGTTTTCCCTGATGAGATTCCAGATGTACCTTCAGAGAGGGAAGTTGAATTTGCAATTGATCTTGTACCTGGTACCAGACCTGTGTCTATGGCACCATAAAGGATGTCTGCGTCTGAATTGTCAGAGTTAAAGAAGCAATTGGAAGATTTACTTGAGAAGAAGTTTGTAAGACCAAGTGTATCACCGTGTGGTGCTCCAGTGTTGTTAGTGATGAAGAAAGATGGAAGTATGAGGCTTTGTGTTAATTATAGACAGTTAAATAAAGTGAAAATTAAGAACAAGTATCCGCTTCCAAGAATAGATGACTTGATGGACCAATTGGTGGATGCTCGTGTGTTTAGTAAGATTGCTTTGAGGTCGGGTTACCATCAGATTAAAGTGAAGGATGAATATATTCAGAAGACGGCTTTCAAAATGCGTTATGGACATTACGAGTATTCAGTGATGCCTTTCGGTGTTACTAATGCGCTGAGAGTCTTCATGGAATATATGAATCGTATCTTTCACACTTATTTATATCGGTTCGTAGTGGTGTTCATTGATGATATTTTGATTTACTCTAAGTCAGAAGCAGAGCATGCTGAACACTTAATAGTAGTATTGAAAGTTATGAAAGAGAAGAAGTTGTATGCAAAGCTGTCAAAGTGTGAATTCTGGTTAAAAGAAGTTAGTTTTCTTGGTCATGTGATTTTAGGTAATGGCATTGCTGTAGATCCATCGAAGGTTGATGCTGTGTTGCAATGGGAAACTCCAAAGTCAGCTACTGAGATTAGAAGCTTCTTGGGATTAGCTGGTTATTATAGAAGGTTTATTGATGGATTTTCTAAGTTGTCACTTCCATTGACTAAGTTGACTTGTAAAGGTAGAGCTTTTGTATGGGATGTTCAGTGCGAAGAAAGTTTTACAGAATTGAAGAAGAGGTTGACGTCGGCTCCGATTTTGACGTTGCCTAATCCAGGAGAGCCTTTTGTGGTGTATTGTGATGCTTCTAAGATGGGTTTAGGAGGTGTGCTTATGCAGAATGGTAAGGTAGTTTCTTATGCGTCAAGGCAGTTGAGGACTCATGAGAAGAACTATCCTACGCATGATTTAGAGCTTGTTGTTGTTGTCTTTGCGTTGAAGATTTGAAGGCATTATCTTTATGGTTCTCGATTTGAAGTGTTTAGTGACCATGAGAGCTTAAAGTATCTATTTGATCAGAAGGAGTTGAATATGAGGCAACGAAGATGGTTAGAATTGTTAAAGGATTATGATTTCAGTTTGAGTTATCATCCAGGAAAGGCAAATGTGGTAGCTGATGCATTGAGTCGAAAGACTTTACATATGTCAGCAATGATGATTAAAGAGTTGGAATTGATTGAGCAGTTCAGAGATATGAGCTTAGTTTGCGAGGTTACTCCGCGAAGTGTTATGTTGGGTATGTTGAAGATTAATAATGAATTTTTAGACAGTATTAGAGAAGCTCAGAAGTTGGACGTGAAAACTGGTAGATTTGATGGTAGGGACTGATCAATCTGAGACTAATGATTTTAAGCTAGATGCGCAAGGTGTGCTGAGGTTTCGTAACCGGATTTTTAGTCCTGATGATGCTGAGATGAAGAAAGTGATACTTGAAGAGAGCCATAGAAGTAAGTTGAGTATTCATCCAGGAGCTACAAAGATGTATCAAGATTTGAAAGGTTTGTTTTTGTGGCCTGGGATGAAGAGTGACGTGGCTCGGTTTGTGTATGCATGTTTGACTTGTTAGAAGTCGAAAGTTGAACATCAGAAGCCTGCAGGGTTGATGAAACTGTTGGAAGTTCCAGAATGGAAATGGGATAGCATTTCAATGGACTTTGTGACGGGGTTGCCTAATACTTTAAGAGGACGTGATTCGATTTGGGTGATTGTTGATAGGCTTACAAAGTCATCTCATTTTATTCCTTTTAACATCAGTTTTCCAGTGTCGAAGTTGGCTGAGATTTATACTAGTTTGATCATGAAGCTGCATGGTGTTCCCTTGTGCATTGTGTCAGATAGAGATCCAAGATTTACTTCTGATTTTTGGAAGAGTTTGTAAGAAGCGTTGGGTTCTAAGTTGAGGTTAAGTTCAGCGTATCATCCTCAGACATATGGTCAGACTAAACGGACGATTCAATCGTTGGAAGACTTGTTGAGGTCATGGGTTCTTAAGCAGGGAGGTTCGTGGGATACTTATCTTCCGTTGATAGAGTTCACGTATAATAACAGTTACCATTCTAGTATTAGGATGACACCTTTTGAGGCATTGTATGGTCGAAGATGTAGAACTCTGTTATGTGGCATGAATCTGGTGAAAGTGTAGTACTTGGACCTGAACTTGTTCGCGAGACTACCGAGAAGGTGAAGTTGATTCGAGAAAAGATGAAAGCTTCAAAAAGTAGACAGAAGAGTTATCATGACAAGCGAAGGAAAGATTTAGAATTTCAAGCTGGTGATCATGTGTTTTTGAGAGTTACACCTGTGGCTGGTGTTTGGCGAGCATTGAAGTCTAAGAAGCTCACTTCTCGTTTTATTGGACCGTATCAGATTTCGGAGAGAATGGGAAATGTTGCTTATAGAGTGGCTTTACCGCCTAATATTTCTAATTTGAACTATGTGTTTCATGTGTCGCAACTTTGGAAGTATATTTCAGATCCATCTCATGTGATTCATATGGACGACGTGCAAGTACGGGATAATCTTACGGTGGAGACGATGCCTGTACGGATCGTGGATCATGAAATGAAGACTCTGGGGGGCAAAGAGATTGCCTTGGTTAAAGTGGTTTGGCTAGGAGTGTTGGTGAAAGCATGACTTGGGAGTTGGAGAGCAAGATGCAAGACTCATATCCTGAATTGTTTGATTGAGGTAAATTTTCGAGGACGGAAATATTCTAAGTGGGGGAGAGTTATAACGCCCTTAATTTAATTAATTATTTAATTAAATTAATTTTTGGAATATTTGTGAAGATGTGTTATAATTAATTGGATTTAATTATTTTATTAAGTGGAGAAATAATGTTAGAGATATATTGTTATGCGGTGAAATAATATTAGAAGTGTAATATTATTTAATGTGGGCTTATTTTCAAGGAATAGAAGTATTAAGGGGGGGGTGTTGGTTTTAAGACCAATAAGGAATAATAGAATAATAGGGTTATTTTATTATTTGTTAGATGGAATAGAAAGAAAGAAGCAGTAGAAAGAATAAGGATTTGGAAGAGAACGTGCAAGTTGCTAGAGAAAGTGGAAAAACGGAAAGAACATGAATCCAATCTGAAATTGTAGAGCGACCTTCAATCCAAGGTAAGGGTGGGGTTCTAACTCTATAATTGGGTTTATGATATTTTATATGTGGGGTTAGAGGGGACGGCTGTTTTGTTCTTGAATTGGCTGTATATGATTGATGTATGATGAGGTTTGATGAATTTTGATGAATAATGATGTCTTGATGCTGTTAAAATGCTGTAAGATTATAGGGTTATTATGGGTGATGAATTATCATGATTAGATTAAGTTCTAAGGCTTTAGTTATGAAACCCATAGTATGATGCAGGGAAGAAACATAGAATACTACAGTGATGAAAACGCAGAACTGTACGTGGAGGATATCAGAAGTTGCTGTCTAGAACAATGAATCAATTAGGGATGGTGTTAGGCGTACTGTTCCTAATTAGGTTGATAACAGGAAAATAATCAAAATAGTAGGATGAAATAAAAAGTAGTAGTTATGACAGTATAAGTATGCTGATAAGAGTTGCGTCAGATTAGTGCAAGATAGAAGTTCTGATGTTATACGTATGTTAGTTAGAAGTTGCATTGTGCTGATAAAGAATAGAGGTTCTGATAGTAGAAGTTGTGTTAATCAGAATATATGGTTAGTCAAAAGTTGTGTTAATCAGAATATGTGGTTAGTCAGAAGTTGTGTTAATCAGAATATGTGGTTAGTCAGAAGTTGTGTTAATTAGAATATGTGGTTAGTCAGAAGTTGTATTAATCAGAAGATATGGTTAGTCAGAAGATGTGGCTAGTCAGAAGTTGTATTAGTCAGAAGATGGGGTCAGTCAGAAGTTGTATTAGTCATAAGATTGTGTCGGGCAGAAGTTGCGTTATTAGAAGCTGTATTATTAGAAGTTAGGTTGGTTAGAATTTGTGTTGTTAGAAGTATTCTGGTCAGAAGTTACGTTTGACGTTAAGATTGGTTTTGTACAAAACGGTGAATTTAGATGCTTAGAAGCTGTTGTTTGTGCTATAACAGTAGGATGGTGACGGTCTTGACGTTAGAGTTACAGAATGACAATGTTGATTTATTGTGGAAATTGAAATACTGCTGCGTTGTTAATGAGAAGTTATTAATAATATTGTGTTGATGATTTATAATTAATAAACGATGTTTGATAAATTATTTTGATGATCCGAGATGTTGATTATTTGAGATGTTTTTGAGATTTTATTTTGAGATGTATTTTGAGATGTTATTTTGAGATCTTAATTTGAGATGTTTGAGATGATTTGAGATGTTAAATTTGGTGTTGTTATTACATTCATGATCGTGTCGCATACATTGCATTTTTTTGAGATGGAGCTTATGCTCATTGAGATGGCCTAGATTGGCAAATTTTGAGATAAAGGTTATGCCTTGTTGATGCCTCTCTTAATTGGTAAATTTTTGAGATGGGAATTCTTCTCCAAAGGTACCACATGCATTTGCATAGTATTGAGTCGCATTATATGATTTCATGAAGAAGTGTATGTTGATGTTGATGAATGTATATTATTGTTGAGATTGTCGTTGATTATGAGATGAGAAGTGGTAATCTTGTTGATCTAATTTAATATATTAATTATCATGTGCTTTATTATATTGTTAGATATCTCACCCCTTCTATTTGAATGTTGCCCTTATGTTGGTAACGTTCAGGTAATCGAGAGTGAAGGATGTATACCTTAAGTAGTTCGAGTCGGTGTCATTGCTCTGATATGTAACACTCGGGGGGATGAACGCTTTCTGTTTTTGATTGTTGATTTTTAGTTGTTAAACTTTAAGTTGATTATTATTAAATATGAGATGTTTCGAAGTTGTTGTTTTGTTATTAGAAATGTTATTAAGAATTCCGCTGCGTGGATGTTGAGTTATTTAATTAAAGATGTTATGATGGTTCATCCGATGTTTTAAAAGTGTTATATATCCATGATGAAATGCAATGAATTTTTTATTGAAGAATTTGTGAGGTCCCGGTTCATTTGCATGATATGAATTTTATAACTGTGATTTATTTATATAATTTGCCGGGGTAGAATTGGGGTGTTACACAAAAGACATCTCTACCTACTTATAGGTTCCCAAGGCCCCAGGACATCAAGATTTCATCTTCGACATATCTTCCTTTGCAATGAAGATTTAGTTATATCCACAATAACCATCTAAAACACTTAGATACTCAAAGCATGTTGCTGAATCGACTAATATTTCTGCTACAGACATTAAATATTCATCTTTTAGAGTAGAAACATTAAGGTCCTTTAAATCTATACAAACCCTAAGAGTTCCATTCTTTTTGATAACATGAACTATATTTGCTAACCATTCAACATACTTGGCAGTGCGTATGAACTTATTCCTCAAAAGTTTTTCAATTTCTTCCTTTATCTTTGACATAAGGTTAGGTTAAAACCTTCTTGGCATTTGCTTCACTGGTCTTTTGTCGGGTCAAATTAGTTGCTTCAACTTCACTAGATCTCGACTAAGTCCAGGCATTTCATTGTAGTCACATCCAAAGTAGTCTTTAAATTATTTAAATAGATTAATGATTTGGACCTTCAGGTTTGGATCAATCTTTGCACTGATGTAAGTTGGCTTTTTGATTACTCCATCTCCTAGATCGACTTCTTCCAAAGGAACATGGGCTTGTATATTCTTACTTTAAGCTGGTGGATCTTTCTCAAATCCCAATGGCTCATCATCATAAATGCAGTCAAGCATCTAGCTGTCTGAAATGGGATCATCACACATTTCATCCCTTTTATCAACTTCAAATACAATGTCTTTCATAGCCATCTTTTGTTAGGATTAGGCCTTTAAGGCTGCTTTTACTCAATTTTCATCCATATAGGCCAAAATTTGAGCGAGTGCGCTCAACTCAATCATTGTTATCATCTGACTCTGACCATCTATTATGAACTTCAATGGTCTCATACTCCCACATGAATCCATGTGTATGGTGTAACATTATTGAATAATTCACATTCCTCTACAAGGAAAAACTTGTTCTAGCAGGTGTACATGGAAAAATATTCGCTAATTGTCTATCAAAGTTTTTCTTATCAATATGGTTCACTTCGGTTAAGAAATAACTTTGATATTCCTCAATATTCTCCACAATCCCATCGGGCCTCTAAATTGAGACCCTCTAATGTAGCGACAAAGGGAATCCTCCTTCCCAATGAATCCATTCTCGACCAAGTAATAAGTTGTAATTTGCCTTGGTTAGAATAACCATAAATAGGGTTGGTTTGATAGTGGTTCCTTAAATAATAATATTCCACCTATCATATCATTTGCATCTAACCCAAGGATCACAAACTTTGTATCCTCCTAAACTTTACTCCTTTGGGTCAACCTCTTGTGGGAGATCACTAAGAACCCTTTTTGTTTCTTTTTGCATTTATGCTTGTTTACATTTTAACTTTGCTAACCTTATTCAAAATACACAAATATTTCTTGCTTTCTTTTCTTATTGTTCAGGGTAGGGACTTACAATCAAATTATTAAGATGGGTTTCTAAATTAGGGTTTTGGTTCCCAAGGTCAAAGTTTGGTCAACAAGTGGTTCAAGGAGCTTTTACTTCAAGGTATGACCTATAATCTTAGGCCATATTCATGTCAAATTTCATTCAACATCATTTGGTCAAGAAAAAATCAAGTTTGGTGCATGATTCAAAGTTGATTCAAGAATAGTTCATGTGTTTGTTTCCATGCCATTTCCATCCAATTCTCAAGGAATCCTCAAGATTATTCAAGGAAAAATCAGAATTCCTTCATTTGGTATTAAAATGTTCATCATTGGACTTTGGATTCAATAAAATGTAAAAAAACATAAGTTGGAACATGTTTGGTTGACCTAAAATCAAGAATGTCAAGTCACTTTCTCCAAACACCATAACTCTCTCATTTCTCAATATTTTTGGAATCTACTTCAATCCAAATGTCACATTTGAATTCTTATATAACTTTGTTTCAAGGGTCAAACATCAAAGTTTCCTTTAAGAGCCTCAATTTTGGAATTTGACAAGATGCCCAAAGCTGGTCCAAAACTTGGTTTGACCTATTACCTGACCTAGAATTCAGGTCATGGCCTGAACTTGTCATCCATTCCATTTTCAACTCAAGCATCCTTTTGAAGTGATTCTTTTTGCATTTGATTCTTTATCATGAAGAGATCATTTGACATGAAAAACATTTTAAAATGCACAAGTGAATCTCATTTAGCCTAAGCTTCAACATAGTGCCATGAAATCTTCTTTTTGTGCATGACCCGTAATTGGAAATTGTCTAAAGTTTCACTTGGGACCACCAAGCACGTTTGTAAATCATTTGTTCTTGAAAAACGCATAGCATAGATTGAAAAATGACATGTTTCCATGCCTAAATCACACATTTCATCCCTCTTCTCACACGGATTGCAGGAATTTTTAAATTGGGTTCACACATTCTAGATCTAATTTCGCACGTACCATGACCTAATTGCATTTCTATAAATAGAGAATCATTTTTTCTTCATTTTCAAGCTTGAGCAACCAAAAAATCTCTACCATTTTAACTCCCAAAGAACTTTAAAAACCAGAAACCCTTATTCCGTTTGAAGCTCGTTGTAACTTCAAATCTTTTCCCAGAATCACTCATCGGCACCTTCTGAAGCTAACTGAACCTTCAACTATGAAAATTACAGAAAATTACAACCTTCTGCAACCTTCAACTCGATCTCACCATGTTGACTTTTAAAGCTTCAACTAGAAAGGTAGATACGAGTTTTATTTTTAAACAAACAAGTTACCACACTCTTCATCTTAATTCATTGATTCAAATCCCTCACTCACCATGAATTTATTCTTCGTACTATTAATTTAATTTTACTTTGAAGCACTTAGGGTTTTCTATGTTTCAGAGCAAATTCTCTCTGTTTAGAGCCAATCAATGGCTCTAATAAAGAGAAACATAAACGATGACATGAGTTGAAGCTAAACCATGTGGTGTTTGAGCTTAAAACTCAGAGTTTATGGATCTGCAAAATTGGTCCAAAGGTTGAAGATGATGTTGTTGTTTGCGCGTTTTGGTGGGAAGTTTGAATCTCAGCCAACAGGATCTTGACACGCGTGCTAGCCATTGTGTTTTATTTTCTTTTTTTGTTTTAATTCATTTTAAATATCTTTTTCTTTTCTGATTTATTTTAAATAGCTTCTTTAACTTTTTTATTCTAATTTTTTTCATAATTCCCAAAAATTATTTTCTCTCACATATTTATTTTTTTTCTTCAGATTTTTAAAATTATTTTTAGCATTTTTTGCTATTTTCTTTTCAATTTTCATTTAACATTTAATTTTCATGCATTTAAAAATATTTTTCACTCCAACTTTTGAGATCCAATTATTAGGAATATTTTTTACTTTCTCAAATTTTTTTGGCATTTTATTTGATGTTTTGATGCCTCTTTGGAATTTTCCTTTTAATTTGCATTTTTAATCAATTTTTAATTGTATTTTTTATCTATCTTTGATTGACTTTTAATGACTTTGGATCATGACTTGGTTGATCAGTGCTTCATTAATTTCAATTGGTCTTTGGATGATGTTTTAGTTGATTGAACTTTTATCATTTCAAACTTATCATTTAAATGACCATTTGATTATTTTTGGTACTTTGGATTAATGATGAGTTTGAGTTTATTCTATTGCATTGTGAATTTGAATGGTTGAAATTGATAATAGATGATCCCTTGTTCAAATTCAAGTGTGATTGATCATCTCTCCTTCTCCATCTCTTTCTTTTTTCTTTTATTTTGATAATTGTGTAGTGCTACATTGTTTTAGGAGAGTGATTTTTTATCATTTCTCTAACATGTATAACACATAAATGTTTATTGACCGGCCTCACATAGACGTGACTTCTACATAAGTCCACTTACGATTGCTTAACATAGCGCTAAATTTTCCAGACTGGATTGATTTCTCATTAACAATAACGTTGGCATATTAATTGTGCTAACTTTTACTTTTATGTTCTTTACATTTATGTCATTTAAATTTATGTCATTTAGATTCTTGTCACTTTTATTTTTTCCTTTTAACTTTATGTCTTTATCTTTTATCTTCTTGCTTTATTGCTTCAAAAAGAACAAAAACATTGATAAAATGGCTAAGACCCTAAAAACCTTTCATCTAATCATGTGGACTTTGTATTATTATCCATTGCTTGAGGAGTATTTTAAATCTTGGACCTTAGGACTTAGTTTCCTTTGCTTGAAGTAGTTGTTCAGAGACTTTGTGATTCATCTGGACTTTTCAATTTTAATTCAAGACTTGGCCTTATTCTAAGAAATTTTGATCATTGCTTAAAGACTTGGAATTCTCTTTGTGGCTCTGTGACCTTGAGATTTATTTGCTTATGTGATTACTCATGTGATTTATGTAACACCCTAATTCAACCCCGCTTAATTATAAATTAAATCAGATTAAATTAAATCATCAAATATTAATTAGGATGCCACGTCTTACAAAAACATGCACGACTGCCCAAAATATATACACGATACATAACACCATCATAGATGGACTGAAACAACACAACATATTGTTCAACTTTAACCTTTATGAAGCTGTGAAATGAAATCATAGTTTAGAATGTGAATGAATTCTTCAACAACAATGACAATCCACGTTTTCTCAAACATCAAGAGTTCTTAAGACTCGGACAATAAATGAAAATAAACTAAATGAATGTAGCGTTCATCCCCCCTAATATTATGTATCAGAGCATAACACCGACTCAAAATAAATGACGAGTAACTTCATCTACTACGAATCTCCTACACATTACCCACGTAGAGGTAACATTCAAACAAAATGGGTGAGATATTATAACTATATAAAAGAATGCATAATAATAAGTAGATAGAAATTTATTACGCATAGGAATACATCCTTCATCTCCCAACTGCATATCATTTTACCACAATCACTCAGCATATCAAATGTACAAGATCGACATAATAAACCATCAACATATATCATCTATATAGCACAACTTCATATGCATTATCTACATAATATAACATCAAGTTAATAATAATAATTCTATGCAACGAGAATGACACTGGCTCAATGTGTGTGGTACTAATAGGGCATAAGCCTTAATTACTATGCCGAATAGGGCAGCAACAGGGTATAAGCCCTCACCATAACGCCAATACAGGCCAACACCGAGGTATAAGTCCTCACCAATAAATGCATGCAATACCGACATGCAACATCATAATTATGTCACTACAGGGCATAAGCCCTCAACATACGCCACACGGGCCTACAACATCATCGTCGTCATCATTATACACATACTATGCAAAATAGTTGTACAACTTCATGCAACATCTTCATATTTAAACACGACATTCATTATCACATATCACACGAAATGCACACAAACGGCATAGGGAATCAAATGGAATGTCCAAGCGTGTGAAATGATGAAGTTTGGTGGGAAATCGTGTGAACCTGATGCACGAGCAAATTGTGATCTGATTTCCATCAAAACTCATCCAATCCTTGTGTTTTAAGGCTCTAATCCACTTTGGAGACTTTGTTAAACATGTTTAGATTACAAACGAGTGCTAATTTGATGTTTAGAGACCAAAACATGAATTTCAAATTCTGACTTATGAAGAAACTTCAGTTCCAAGTTACCAAGTTCAATCCAATGGCATTCTCAGCTCAAGGGGTCTTAAGGAATGATTCTTGATGCTTTAGAAATATGAGGTTACAAGCTTTTCAATGGAAAAAGAATGGAATCAAATGGATGCTTGAGCTGAAAGCTGCATTGAGTCAAAGTTGGGGAAAAAAGGTTGACTTTCCATACTTAGACATGGCCTTATACTTAGAATTTGCTCTTGACCAAAACATATGGCATGAAATAGACCTCTTGAATGACATTTTGAAACTTGAACCATTCAAAATCTCCAAAAATTGAGAGAGTTATGAACTATTGAAGTTGGCAAAAAATTATGAAATGACCTATACTCTTTTGTATCCTTAGGGCATCTTCCATCCATTTTATCCCTTTGCACATAAAAGAAGGAATAAATTTCCCCTCCTAAAGATCATTGTGGAAAAAGAATGGGATCAAGGTGATAAAAATTAACCAAGTTATGATCATTTGAAGTCACATATGAGAAAATGGGAGTTCATCTGGAGGACTTGTAATCTTTCTTCATCATCAAGTTTCTTCCACATAAAAACTCCTTGAAACTTTTGAAGTGATTTGTAACTAACCCTTTGAAGAGAAGTATGTTTTTGGAATCACTCAAAAATACCAAAAGATGAGCAAGATATACTTCTTTGAAGTTCAAAACCCTAGCTTCTAGATCAAGAAAATGCTTTGAGGAATTTTGACAATTTTGAACAACCTTCTTGTACCAATACTTTTGCTTTGTAAATATAAGTTGTTGAGGATGATAATGAGAACTCATAGCAACCACAACCACTTCCATATCTTGAGAATTGAGAGAAATACGCACTTGTGACCGATGGGAACAAGGCCTTGTCAAATCATGACAACTTCTTCAATTAACTTCTTGTACTTTTGAATCAATCTTGATAAATTTGTAATTTGGTGAACCAAAATAACCTTGCCATGCCATTTCCTCCAAAACGAATCCAATGGTGAGGTTTGAACTTCTCAAGCTTTATTGACTAGGGCATGGAAATAAACTCATGAACTCATGGAGCAACTTGCTGAATCTCATTGCCTTTACCTACATGAGTAACAAGCAAGACATAACAACATTGCATTTTATTAATTAAAAGAAGAAATCAAGACAAAAATATTCATGATAACAAAAGAACACAAGTCAAGGTGCTTGGTGAATCCTCAAAGAGCAAAGCTAAATATAGGGAGGGGAACCAAGAATACTAAAGTGATATTATTGTGATGGAATCAACATGGTATGATGAGGGGATCTTAGGGGAAAAAATTGGGGTACAATAGCTGCCCTTATTTAAGTTTCTTCTATCCAGAGATACGAAGGTTGAAAATTTTCGTGTCGACGCGATCAAAGATACTTAAATATAAAACAAACCATATTTTTGGCCCTAAGATGCCATCCAGTTCTTATGAGAATGAATGCATATTAATGAAACTAAGGCGACGCAAAACACCACTGGGGATGCAGCAAAGAAAATACTGAAACAAAAGAAAAACCCGACCAGGAAAATAAATCACTGGTGGATCAAAGGACCTGACTTAGAGTATGGTAAAAAGTCAAAGGATACACCAACTTAGAGGAAGGTGACCTACCAACTTTCACTGAGAGTAGAAAGAAGAGAGCAATGACGACACCGACGTTCACTGAAGGTGAGCTACCAATGTTTACTGAAGGTAGAAGGAAGAGAAAAGGAATGACAACACCGGCGTTAACTAAAGGTGAGCTACCAACGTTCACCGAAGGTAGAGAGAAAATATATCATAACATCTCCGTTCACTGACGATGAACTACCAACATTCATTGAAGGTAACAAAAAGATAACAATTACCAACTTTCACTGAAGGTGACCTACCAACATTTACTGAAGGTAGAGAGAAAATATATCATAACATCTCCGTTCATTGACGATGAACTATCAACATTCACTGAAGGTAGCAAAAAGATAACAATCACCAACTTTCACTGAAGGTGACCTACCAACTTTTACTAAAGGTAGAGAGAAAATATATCATAGCACCGCCATTCACTAACGATGAACTACCAACATTCACTGAAAGTAGAAAAAAGATAATAATCACTAATTTTCACTGAAGGTGACCTACCAACTTTCACTGAAGGTAAAGAGAAAATATATCATAGCATCGCCGTTCACTAACGATGAACTACCAACATTCACTGAAGGTAGCAAAAAGATAAAAATCACTAACTTTCATTGAAGGTGACCTACCAGCTTTCACTGAAGGTAGAGATAAAAATATCATAGCATCGTCGTTTACTGACTATGAACTACCAACATTCACTGAAGGAAGCAAAAAGATAACAATCACCAACTTTCACTGAAGGTAGAGAGAAAAATATATCATAGCATCATCGTTCACTGATGATGAACTACCAACGTTCATTGAAGGTAGCAAAAAGATAACAATCACCAACTTTCACTGAAGGTGACCTACCAACTTTCACTGAAGGTAGAAAGAAAAATATATCATAGCACCGTCATTCACTGATGATGAACTACCAACGTTCACTGAGGGTAGAAAAAAGATAACAATCACCAACTTTCACTAAAGGTGACCTACCAACTTTCATTGAAGGTAGAGAGAAAAATATATCATAGCACCGCCGTTCACTGACGACAAACTACCAACATTCTCTGAGGGTAGCAAAAAGATAACAAGTTTCCCCAAAATTGTGGCATTTCACCTAGAACGGGTCTCAACTTCTTCTTTAACCAGAGCATTCTACCTGGAAAGGGTAATATAAGCTATCTCAAATAAAGAGACTACCACTTGTAAAGATTTCACAATGAACTGTCTCTGTGATATTGAAAGTCTTGCCATCCACTTGAGTAATTTGGGCAACGGGCTGCAAACAATCCACTCATAGAGAAGATAGCAAAAACCAGTTAGGTCAACTTTTACAGGGAAGCACAAATTGCTAAAATAAAGAGACCTGCCACTTGCTGTTATGGAGGATTGTAAAAACAAAGACTTTCTGGGGAAATACCAAAATATTCTTGCTTGAGGAGATAAAGGTCTTCGAGTGCAAAATAAATGCATTCTCAAACCAATGCTCGAAGCTTGCGGAAATCCAAAGTAACAATATTATCGAGGATCAAAAATTCAAACCAGAAATAAACTGGAATTAGACAGTCGTCCAAAATACATCCCTTGAGAAATAAACTCAAGAGGGAAACCCGAATCATCCAGACAAAGAGTTGTACAAGAAGGCTGAAGCAAAAATCTTCCACGAGGGATAACTCAGTGGGGAAGTTGAAAGAATATACGCTTTCTGCTTAAGGCCAACACTCTATTGAAGAGAGGACAACATAACATCTAAAAAATAGGGTAATATGTCAACAAGATAATTAACGAATGTGAATGAGCGATGATTTTCCAATTTCAGTTATGCATATTGTAACACCCCTTCTAAATACCCCAATTAAAGGCAAAGATTAAAATCAGAGAAATAAAATTGCACGGAAGGGATGCCACAACACACGCCACATTCCAAAGTTTTTAAGGAAAAACGGACAGGGTATGTTTGAAAGTATAAGCATTCCAACACAAAACAAACATACAATAAATATTTACTTCATTCTCTCGTGCAAGCGCAACGGAGTTTCATAATTTCACATCATCTCCATTTATGGAGGAATCAAAACATAATTTAAGGCATCAAGCCATCATAATTCACATAAGCATATGTTATCAAGTCTCACATATACAAAACATCATATACACGAATAAGGATTATATACATCATAATCCAAATACAAAATAATCGAGTTCGACACTAAATAAATCCCCCCCATGTGTTACTACCAGAGCATCGACTCGACTCAAATCAAAATAAAACAGATTGCAATCCAATGCATCCGTTAGCTAGCGCCTCGCGCTACCGTTCTCGGTACCTGCACAATGCCATCAAAAGCATTGGCCAACAAAAAGGGTAAGAATTCCAATAATCATATAACATGTAATTTTAAGTAAATGAAATGGCAATAAATAAAGCAATACATAATGATCATGTTCATTTTATCACCTGTAGTATCCTTATTCAAGGAAATCCATTTCCAACACATTAATCATGTAAATCGATTATCCGAATACTCACATCCTTGGCACATAACCATAATTCAAACAACAACAATATTAGCACATAATCAAACACATCAACACACATACATAACACGCACAAATATACATGTGACTCACAATCACGACTCAACGTATGCGAATGCGGTACCGACTCGTGGACCCAAAGTTCCACCACCTATGTTTCCCTTCCTGATCAAGGTCACTACGTCTTTTCCCACAATAGGGTCACCGTCTAGATATTGTGGACCCAAAGTTCCACCACCTATATTTCCCTTCCGGATCAAGGTCACTACGTCTTTTCCCACAATTGGGTCACCGTCTAGATATTGTGGACCCAAAGTTCCACCACCTATATTTCCCTTCCGGATCAAGGTCACTACGTCTTTTCCCACAATAGGGTCACCGTCTATAAAATCACGTGAACCCACAGTTTCACCGTCTCTGTTTCAAGACCAACCATGCCATGCAATGTACAATATAACCAATGCATGCAATTGAGATTCACAATAATCTTAGCATACACATGCCATCAAATCCAACCAACGGAACATCAACTATTGTACATGCATGCATACATATAATTTAACAATCACAACGTCAAGTAAAATGTATACAAACAAGTTACTTACTCAACCAAAACATAAACCATCAACTTTCAAATAATTCCAAATCGGAAAATCGGAACACAATCGGTTTCCAAAGAAAGTGCGAAAATCAGAATTTTGGAGGCTACAGACACATCAACACGGGCATCCGTGTGCTGCAACACGGCCCGTGTTGAGAGGCCACCAGAACGAGCAAAGAAAATGCCAAGTCAGAGAATCAACACGGGCACCCGTGTGCTGCAACACGGCCCGTGTTGAGAAGCCTGTGTGAAAACTCCACTCTTTTGAGTTTTTCTCATTCTACTACCATGGTTTTCTTTCCCATTTCAATACTCTTAATTTCTACAAGCTAGCACCTAATACACCCACAAACCATACTCCTAATCCAACTTTTCTAAACCATTCTAACAATCAACCAACAAAACCCTATAAATCAACTATCAATTTTACCCCCAAATCCAAAATATATCATACAAAACCTAACAATATGAGATGGAGAATCAAACCCCTTACCTTGGTGTGGGTTTTCTTGAAACAAGATGATGAAGATGTTGCAACTCCAAACCTAGCTTCCTTTCTTCTCTTCTCCTCTTTCTCTCTTCTTTTCTTTCTTCTTTCTCCTCTTTCCCACTCCTCTTACTAACTCTCCTTTTCTATCTTATAAAACTATCCTTCTACTACTAACTTTCCTCCCTCTATCTTTCTAAAATTATAATTTGGCCCCAACAATTATTTAATTCACATTATATCATATAATTCTATTAAAACCATATTACATTTAATTAATATTTATTCCATAAAAACTAGATTATACCGATAAATCAAACGAAGCCAAATACACACCAAAATAATACTACTCAAAATAGTATTTTATCATTATGAATATTTTTATTTCAAATAACTGAATTAACATTTAATCAAAAACGGGGTGTTACACATATGCTGATAAAACAAATATATAACACTGAGAGTAAACAGGCAAAACCAACTCGGGCACAATCAACACTCAGCCAAATTACATCTAAGATGAACAATCCAAGAAAAGCAATCACCAACTGAGGAAAAAAAACCTACTGCCTGGTTTAACTTTATTAGGGAGAAATGTAATTCAGTAGTAAACAAAACATAGCGACACAGATATAGGGATACAACATCCTCTCCCAGGTTTTTACCAGGGAATAACACTCAGACTTTAATGGGAAATCAAATATTTTCAAAAGTAACGCTTCTACTGGGGATTTTGAAAAATCAATTTCAGGTAGAGCAGACGGTCATCAAATCATCAAAACATTCACTGGGGAATTCAGGACCATTTTGAAAGAGGAAACACACAAACTTTGTGAAGGTGTATAATGTCCTATCATCAAGCCATTAACTGGGGATTTCACGCTGACTTCACTGGGAAGGTTAATACCACATCCTCAAAGGGAAAACCAATATACATTCATCACTAGAGAAACCAGAGACCTGGATTCTTCAAGAGTGATTATTGTACCAACTTCTCTGGGAAGAAAGAACCTCTATTAAACAAACGAAAACTTTTACTGGAGGAATCTGGGATTGAATCTTCATATCATGCAAACTTGGAAAAAAGGATAAATGAACCACAACTTGACCGGGGCCACTGGAGTCACAAACCCAATACAGCGAGAACATCCTGAGAAAAACTCCCCCGGGAAACAAAACTTCTCAAAACAACTACAGTTCGTCCATTCCTGGGATCACCACTTTTGTTTTCCTATTGCGTCACAAATTTTAAAGTAACAATAAATTATAAATTCTTTTTGAAAATAAATTTTGTTATTTAATCTTTTCGCTTTGAAATTTATTATCAATAATAAATAGAGTCTTTGCAAGCTAAATAAAATAAGAACTACAAGAATTGGGTAAAAGCTCAAATTTCATTAACAGAATGGTAGTCTGCGAATGGCGAGATACCATGGATGATTACAAAGTTCAGAAAATGGTAATATATAATGGAAAAGATACATTGAGATACAATGACCATTATCCCCTCTAACAACTTTTGAAATCCTGAGAAACAACTTCTGTTGAAGTATGATGAGGATCCAAGAAGATTGTTGCTCCAACGATCAAGTCTTGTCTGATGTAGTTACTTGCCAAGAAAGCCACTAACTTTTGCCTAAGCTGCCATTGCGGGTTTTCAACTTAGCGGGAAATTTATTCGGTTTATGTCTCTAATTTTTTCCTAGACCGCCCTTTCGGGTTTTTGGCTTACCGAGACGCTCTTTTTTGCCTAAGCCGGCCTTTCGGTTTTTCAACTTAGCAAGTTGTTCTTTTTTTTTTCTTTAGGCAAAGTATTTCTTGACTGCATCAACATTCATGGGACGTGGGAACTCCTCTCCATCCATAGTGTCAAGAATTAATGCACCGCCAGAATTGGGAGTCCACTTGCCCCGAGAATCAGCGTTGAAAGACATGATATTCCTGAGCACGAGGTCGACTTCTCTGAATTCATGAGGTTTGACCTTCTTATCAAAAGCTTTCTTCATTCTCTTCTCATATAACTGTCCATGACACAAAGCTTTCATTCTCTTTTCTTCGATCAAACTCAATTGGTCAAACCTGTTCTAGACCCATTCAGCCTCTGACAACTTGGTTTCCATTATCACACTTAAAGAGGGGATCTCAACCTCGACTGGGAGTACAACTTCCATTCTGTACACAAGGGAAAATGGGGTTGTTGTTGTTGAAGTGCGGACAGATGTTCGATATCCATGCAAAGCAAAAGGGAGCATTTAATGCCAATCCTTATAAGTAACAACCATCTTCTAGATAATTTTCTTGATATTCTTATTAGCAGCTTCAACAGCCCCATTCATCTTTGGCCTGTACGGAGAGGAATTATGATGGACAATCTTGAAGTCTTCACATAGTTCTGTCATCATGTTATTGTTCAGATTCGAGCCATTGTCTGTGATAATTCTTCTCGACACACCTTATCGACGTATACGATTATTCTTGATAGAGCGCACAACCACCTGCTTAGTGACATTAGCATAAGAAGCAGCCTCCACCCACTTGGTGAAGTAGTCAATTGCTACCAAGATGAAATGGTGTTCATTCGAAGCTTTGGGTTTTATCATCCCAATCATGTCAATACCCCACATAGAGAAAGACCGTGGGGAGGAAATCACATTGAGAAGTGTCAGAGGCACAAGGACCTTGTCTGCATAAATCTGGAATTTATGACACTTCTTTGCAAATTTGTAACAATCAGATTCCATTGTCAGCCAATAGTAACTTGACCTTAGCATCTTTTTAGCCATCGAATGTCCATTGGAATGAGTGCCAAATGAACCTTTATGAATCTCATGCATCAACATGTCTGCTTCGTGTCTATCCACGCATCTGAGCAAGACCATGTCATAATTTCTCTTATACAACACATTTTCACTGAGGAAGAAACTGCCTGCCAATCTTCTCAATGTCTTTCTATCTTTATTAGAAGCACCAATCGGGTATTCTTGAGTTTGGAGAAAATTCTTGATATCATAATACCAAGGCTTCTCATCTGCTACCTCCTCTATTTTAAACACATGAACGGGCCTATCCAGTCGCCGAACCATAATTCGAGGTATATCATTCCAAATATTTACTTGATACATAGAAGCCATAGTTACCAGAGTATCCGCCATTTGATTTTCATCTCTTGGAATATGATGGATTTCAACTTTATTAAAGAAGGGTAACAACCTTCTAGCATAATCTTTGTAAGGGATCAAGCCGGGGTGACGATTATCCCATTCTCCTTTAATCTGATTTATTACCAAAGTTGAATCACCATACACATCTAGAATTTTAATTCTGAGATAAATAGCTTCCTCGAGACCCATGATGCAAGCCTCATATTCTTCCATATTATTAGTACAATCAAATGTCAACCTTGCAGTAAAAGGAATGTGAGATCCATGTGGAGTGACAATCACAACACCAATTCCTTTACCATAAGCATTCACAGCTCCATCAAATATCATACTCCAACGAGATTCAGGGTCAGGACCTTCCTCAGGCAATGGTTTATCACAATCTTTCACTTTCAGGAACATCACATCCTCACCGGGGAATTCATACTCCACAGACTGATGATCCTCCACTGGTTGGTGAGCAAGATAATCTGCCAACACGCTGCTTTTAATAGCTTTTTGAGTACGGTGTTCGATGTCATATTCAGATAGCAACATCTTCCAGGAGTAAATTCTCCCAGTAAGAATAGGATTTTCAAAAATGTACTTGATTGGATCCATTTTGGAGATCAACCAAGTAGTGTGATACAACATATACTGCCACAAACATTTTGCCGCCCAGGCTAGAGCACAACATGTCTTTTCCAGCATGGAATACCATGACTCACAATCAGTAAAATTTTTACTGAGATAATAAATGGCATACTCTTTCTTCCCTGTATTATCTCGTTGTCCCAGAATACAACCAATGGATTTATCTAACACTGTCAGATACATAATCAGCGGTCTTCCTTCGAGAGTAGGGAGCAAGATGGGAGGTTCAAGGAGATATTATTTAATACTTTCAAATTCCCTTTGGCAGTCATCCATCCATACACAACTTTGATCTTTCTTTAACAAATTAAATATCGGTTCACATGTTACTGTCATATGGGAAATGAATCTGGAAATATAATTCAAACGCCCGAGGAACCCTCTGACTTGTTTTTCAGTTCTCGGCACTGGAATCTTTTGAATTGCTATGACTTTATAAGGGTCAACTTCAATTCCTTTCTGGATAACTGAAATCCAACAATTTTCCTGATCGAACACCAAAGGTGCATTTATTTGGATTCAAGCGGAGACGATACTTCCTCAAATGCTGAAACAACTTCAACAAATCTTCGACATGCACTTCTTCCGTCTGGGATTTAGCAATCATATCATCAAAATATACCTCGATTTCCTTGTGCATCAGATCATGGAATAGGGTTGTCATAGCCCTCTGGTACATTGCACCAGTGTTCTTCAACCCGAAGGGCATCACTCTGTAACAGAATGTTCCTCAGGGTGTGATGAACGTTGTTTTTTCCATGTCCTCCAGAGACATTCTTATTTGATTATAACCGAAAAATCCGTCCATGAACGAGAAAACGTTGAATTTTGTTGTGCTATCCACTAACATATCAATGTGTGGCAATGGAAAATCATCTTTTGGATTAACTTTGTTTAGATATCTGTAATCTATGCACATGCAGACTTTTCTGTCTTTTTTCGGTACTGGGACAATATTGGCAATCCATTGAGGATACACTGACGTCACAAGAAAACCAGCATTAATCTGCTTTAGAACCTCCTCTTTGATCTTCACTTCCATATCTGGGTGAGTTCTTCTCAACTTCTTTTTGATTGACGGACACTCTGGTTTCAACGGTAAACGGTGCTCCACAATATCTGTATCTAGACCAGGCATATCTTGGTAAGACCAAGCAAAAATATCCACATACTCTTTCAACAACTCAATCAACATGCTCTTCACATCAGGATGCAGCCATGCTCCAATCTTGATTTCTTCTTCTGAACCCAAATTGATCACTTCCAATGGCTCTTTATATGGCTGAATGGCATTTTCCTCGTGCTCAAGAAACCGTGAGACCTCTTCTGGAATCTCATCATAGTCTTCTTCTTTGGCCCCATACACATGACATTCTAAGTTGGGAGAGTGTGCAGGGTCATTGTATTCAACGGGTTTTTTAATTAACTTGCACATGTGATTTATGATTGCTTTTAGAAACTGACACATATAACAAGTGATCATGCAAATTGAAGTTCAATTATTATTTACTTTGAAAGGATTTTTTTATTACCATTTTCCAAGAAAAAGTAGAAAATAAAGACACAATTTGGGAATCAAAGACAACTTTTATTATTGATTTTAAAAGTCACAGCAAATAGATAAGCCCTACAACATTAATATATCCACCTTGGGCAGAGTGAAAGCTTTTCAAAAAGATTAACAAAACAAATTACTTTGAAACATGTATGCAAGAGGGAACATCAATGGTGATCCAGTTCTGAACCCTAACTCTGTGTGTCACATAATTCGGCATTTCCTGCTCTGCTTCATCTTCCACAATGGCATTAATCCCAGAAACAGTTGGATGAAGATAACCCCCGCTACGAAAGATGTCTTGATACTTTCCTGCAGCAGACTTTGGCTTCATGCTCTTAACTTTGTCATTCTTCAAAGAGAACCCCAAGCCGGATATGTTCTTGTTTACATGGGGATCCACAATCTATCCCCATACCTCGCTATGACCCTTTTGCATAACTTGTTGCGCATCCTTAAGCGAAACCATGGAATTCTCATTTCCTCTTATGTTGTCAATAGATAAGGCTTGGAACTGGGTTTGAACAGCAGCTTCATCCGCCTCCACAATGCTGAAAAAGGACAAATGAGATATCAATAATGCATGTTCCCCATTTATGATTACTACTCTCCCTTCACGTACAAATTTTAGTTTCTGGTGTAAAGTTGAAGTGACAGCCGCTGCCTCATGAATCCACGGCCGTCCCAACAAATAGCTATAAGCGGGAATAATGTCCATGACCTGGAAAGTTATCTTAAACAAATGTGGTCATATATGAATAGGCAAGTCAACTTCACCAATAACAGATTTTCTTGATCCATCAAATGCTTTCACAATGATGCCACTCGGGCGCATAGGAGTTCCTTGATATTTCAACTTCATAAGAGTGCTCCTCGGTATAAGGTTCAAAGAGAATCCATTATCAATCAGCACATTGGATAGTGAATCATTCTTGCAGTTCATAGAGATATGGAAGGCCAAGTTGTGATTCCTTCCTTCATCTGGCAATTCATCATCGCAGAAACTCAAGTTATTACATGACGTAATGTTCCCTATTACGCTGCTGAATTGGTCTACTGGCATATCACTCTCCACAAAATCTTGGTCCAATACTCTCATCAAGGATTCTCTGTGAGCAGATGAGTTCATCAATAAAGCCAAGATAGATATTTTTGAAGGAGTCTGCAGTAGATGATCTACAATTCTGTAGTCGCTCATCCTGATTGTCTTTAAAATATCATCTACTTCTTTCTCTAACGTAGCCCGCTAGTCTCACCCATATCCTTCTTGGGTTCAACCTTCTCAACAATTTTCTTTCCAGAACTAACATCTCCTCGAACAACTGGTGCAAACACACGACCGCTACGGGTCACCCTGCTATTCTCAGCAATATTTCCAACATCAGGCGTTGGCTGGATGGGAATTTCCACTCCATCCTCTAAGATTGTAGCGTTGTATTTGTAGGTTACAACCTTATCTGACTTGTAGGGAACGGGCCCCGACAAACTAATCACCAATAGGGTAACAACTGGCTTGCTATAATATTCAACTTCAAGATGGACGGGTGCCCCAAAACAAGGTACAATGAAGTTTACCCGTTGTTCAACATAATCAGTCATTATTGAGTCATCTCTAGAAAACAAATCCTCATCTGAGGAGAAATACTCATCTATGGAGGTGTACTCTTCATCCGACTCTTCTTCAGTCAAACAAAACTCAACCATATCAACTTCATGGTAATCATCCCTTTGACTTGTAACCTTGATAGTTCCATTATCTAACAACAACTGAACACCTTTCTTCACGATTGAACATCCTCGTGAGTCTCGACAGCAAATTCGGCAAGATCCATACTGGTGTTCTACCTGACCAGCCATGTGGCAGAAAGTAGCATGCAATTGCACAAGGTCCTCATTCATATACTCTACATCAAAAATTTTGAATTCTCTAGGACATCCAGAAACCATATTCACCTCCTCTTCATACTCTTCCCTAGGCCTGATTATGTGGATAAGGCCCTCATCAAATCATCTCATGTAAATCAACCTTTATCTTATCGCAACCCTGTATGTTTGTACTGCAAATAGCACAACGGGAATGGTCATGTGTATAGTAGCTAAATTCACAAACATCTGCATGCATTTTCACCAAATCTCCTCTAACGAGATTAATATCAAAAATCCGGAAGTCGCTTGGACATCCGACCACCATATTCATAACATTTACTCCTTCATGCTTGGGTAGAGGATTGTCTTTCACATTAGGGCCCACATCCTTGAAATATAGAATACCAGACTTCACCAATTTTTGCACCTCAGTCTTCAAAGGATGACAATTCTCAACATTATGCCCTGGTGCTCCCTGATGAAAAACACATGTTTGGTCTGCCTTGTAATACCAAGGCAATGGTGATGGTACAACGGGAGGTGGTCGAGTCTGAACCAACTTTTTTTGAATCAATGCCAATAGTAACTTTGTATAGCTCATAGGAATATGATCATAACTCTCCCTTCTCTGATTATACCCTGGATTCCCCTGTTGGGACTGTCTCTGATAAGCAACGGTGGTTGGAGCTATACCCACAACGGTGACTGCATTTTCATCCCCTTCCTTCTTCTTGGTAAACCCATATGATGGCTTCTTCACACCTCCAGATCCTTCACTTGTCATTAAACGACCCTCTCTTACAGCCTCTTCTAAGCGGATACCTATTCCTACCATTTCAGTAAAGTCACTTGGCGCACTCGCTACCATCCTCTCGTAGTAGAAAGCACCCAGAGTTTTCAAGAAAATCTTAGTCATCTCCTTATCTTCCATGGGAGGAATCACTTAGGCGGCTACCTCACGCCATCTCTGTGCATATTCTTTGAATGATTCCTTATCTTTCTGAACCATGGCCCTGAGTTGATCACGGTCAGGCGCCATGTCCAAGTTGTACTTGTATTGTTTGATGAATTCTTCTCCCAAGTCATTGAAAGTATGGATGTTGACGGTATCCAAACTCATATACCACTTCAGCGCAACACCGGTCAAACTGTCCTGAAAAAAGTGAATCAGCAGACGCTGATCATCAGTATGGGTAGACATTCTCCTTACATACATCACCAGATGAGCACGAGGGAACAATAGGAGGTGTAGGAGTAACAATAGTCTGAACAATTGGAGTATCTTGGGACCAAGGTTGAAAATTTCACGCGAAAAATTATCTAGCATTCCCCTAGGGTAACCTTGAGGCATGTGATTCTGAAAAACAACTTGAGTAGCAGATACAGGAACAGTCGGAGCTTCAGTAGTAACCCTTGTTGGCTGAGGTTGAACACTCGGTGGCTGATTCTGAGCAGCCACCTGAGATTCCATCAGAGTAGTAAGATTGGACATGTCGGCCTTCAAAGAAGAAACCTCCTTGCATAACTCGCGGTTCTCTTGTTCTAAGTTGTCCATCTTCTTTCTGAAATTAGCCCGAGTGTTGTAGTGATGAGTCAGCTTGCTGAATAAGATAAAGAACCTTGGTAAGACACCTGGATATGCATAACAAATGCAAGAAATATGTGCAATATGATGCATGATGTGCAATTCTAATGATTTTATTTCATTATTTAATATTTCAAGGGATTTAAAATTTATGGACATATTTCAAATATCAAAGTAATAACGCATTTGAGAATACTAAAATTTTTTTATTATAATAACTTCAAAATTGGTTACGAGTTTTAATGATCCCAAGTACAAGATGAAAATAAAATCTAAAATCCTGAGAAGTAAAGCTTGATGGAGATCACTCTACACGCTGGCGCTTCCCTATGAGTCTGACAATCTAAGCCTTCAACCTCTGGTTTTCTTCCGCATATCTGGTGGTAACCTCCTTCCAATCACCTGAATCAGGGAGTGAGAAAATAGCATCTGACCGAGGCTTAGGATAAAATAAATCCCCTTGCCTCTCCATAGTCTCTATAGCCCGTCTCTCAAGGATCTCAATCAAGTCATCTTTCTACTTCAAGTCCGCTCTATAGGAAATCTCTAAACTTTGGCACTTATTCTTCCAATCGACCTTTTCCTGTTGCATCCTGACCAAAGCAAGCTGCAACTCTTCTAGATCATCTAATAGGGGAGGAGTGGTATTCACAAATAAATCAGGCATAGGTGTTTCGCAAGAATACGACATCTTTAACTGAATAACTCTCGTCTAGACCCACTGAAGATATGGTTCCAAAGAAACAGCACCCCTAAGTCCCAAATCTTTCCTACTCTTCTTATGAATGTGACGCCAGGCCTTTGCAATCTTCTCCTTAGCTTCCCTATGATCTTCTCCCTCCTTCATAAAGAAACTACTCAAATGAATACTATTTGGTTTATCCCTCATAGGATAACCAAACTGTCGTCGTGCAAGAACAGGGTTATAGTTAATTCCTCCCTTTGTACTAAGAAGAGGTGAATTGGGGAAACTACTACAACTGTCAACAATCTATATATCCTGGTAAGCTCAATGATACCAATCAATATCCGAGTGAGTAAGTGCCATGATCTTAGGAGCCCAACGGGGTTCCTTCTTGACATCCCAAAAAGCATCAAACTGAGGCATATGAGAGATAAACCACCGGTACAACAGAGGCGTGCAACAGATAATCATACCCCCATGGTAAGAATTCTGAAGATGAATAGATTAATAAGCATCACTCAACAATGTAGGAACTGGGTTTCCGACCATGAAGATCATGATAGCATTAATGTCAACAAACTTGTCCACATTAGGAAATAAGAACAACCCGTAAGCAAGTAGAGCAAAGATGGCCTCAAAAGCGATTGTACTCTTCATCCTGGAAAAGTAACGAGCTTTCTCCAATAAGAACTGAGTTGGTAATCCTCTAATCCCTCCTTTAGTAGTCATATGGCTTCAACCTCAGGCTTCCCCAGATGGATCAAAGCAACAATCTCATGTGGTTTTGGCTCACCCTCCAAACCAGTAAAAGGAACACGATCGGTAACAGGTAATTCCAGCAGATAAGAATACTCCTCTAGTGTAGGCATCAACTGATAGTAGGGAAAAGTAAAGTAATGATGCATCGGATTATAGAACTGAACCAAGGTCGAGAGAATACCCTCCTTCATCTTCAGCTTCATGAGAGGAATGATGGATCCATACTTCTTCCGAAAATTTGTAGAACACTTAATCTCAAGAGTTAGACTGATCAACTCATCTATCTTGGGATCCTTGAAACTATACTTCTCGGTCTTTCTTTTTCCAGAATCCATGGTTAAAAAGTACTTGATATATTCACAAATGGTCAACTTTTAAATCCCTTGAAATAATATTTCTTCAAAAGATGCTTATGAGTGCATGGATGCATGATGCAGCAATCACACACAAGATCACACATATAGGGTTCATAGGTTTAACGTCACGAACATGAGGTCGAAGGTACTACCCACAAGGTATGTTCTAAAAGTTATCACCTACCGAACAAGGTTATAGAGGTTCCCAGAGTCTACATCTTTCCTTCGGATATTACCAACTTCCCGATTAACTCGGTAATTAGTAATATTCTCAAGAAAAACTCGTCCGAGCATAGTATTGCGTGACAAATATTTCCGAATTACTCCGTCGTAGCTTCTGAAATACACCTAAAAGGCCAAGATGGGTTAGGTATTCTACGGTCCTCAGCTTCAGCAGGCTCTCAGTTCGAGAGCAGTACGTCTTCCCGATTACTCGATAAACGAAACTACAGTCAAAGGGGCATCCACTGAGTGGGGGATCTCATGCCTTCTTTCTTGGGATTACTTCCTCAAAGTTAACATGATTATACCGCCCATCCTATCTTAAAGTTTTCCCAAGTCCGGGTATAGGACTTATGAGTAATCACCAAGCACACTGAAAACCAGGAAAATCCAGATAAACATATATTCAACATATAACACATAAATAACAATAGCTTATACACAGATGTAAACAAAGATAGGCTCAACCCACTTAGGGGTGGACTAGCAAGAGGTCAATCTTTCCCCAGTGAACTTGCCATATTTCTGTAGCGGTAGAAATGTTTAAGACTAAGCCATTGGATTGACTAGACTTGTACAAATCAAAATAGAAATCGCCATCGCGCTTTATTGTTTCCAAAGGAATGGGAAAAGAGCGAGTAACCCAAAAAACAGGGGGGAAAGATTCAAGGTAAGGGGGTTGGTTATGTAAAGGGAAGGTATTAGAACCCTAAACATCTACGGAACTTCGCAGGAACCTCTTTGTAAAATCTGTATATTTTTGCTATAAAATCTTGTGTGTAAAATAGATGGTGGAGATGAGAGAAGAAATAGATTTTTTATGATTTTTGCACCCGCAGCGGTTGAGAACCATTAGTGGCTACGTACCACCTTTCCTGCAATAGGGGGTCAGGGTACACGTAGTTCCTTTTTAAAAAAAAAATAAAACACAAGTGTGTTGGTTAATTTTATGATATAAGACATCAGCGTCATTGTCCGTGTGGAAAAACATACTTACTACCCACAATCATGAGAAAGGAGAATTTGCATCATCTCAAATTGGAGGATATGGCTTGGATTTTCAAATCAACAATGCCTCACTTAACACCCAAGTGGAAAATATCTCTCTTCACTACATATTGTAGAAGTATAGTTGTTTTCATCACTACAAGGATTGACAAGAGTCTAATCTTTTGAGAAAAGTTTTAAAGATAAGAGCCAAAATGGCAAAATGGTTTGAAATGAGATTGATTTACTTTTAGTCTTCTCAAAAAAAATGCCAAGGTATTGTTAAGTTCTTTGAAGTTTACTTGTGAAAAGGTTTTTGAAAATGCATGGACCTAAGTCCAAATTTATTATGAAAGTGGTCCAGGTTTAAAAGCAAGAAGTGTTTTCAAAAAGAGGGAGAAGATTTTTGAAATTAAAGAAGATGGGAGGAGAAGAAGAGACTATCCTAAAGCATAAGGTAAAAGCTAGGGATAAAAACCATCTAACCAACAAAAAGCCAATACTTGACATTATGAGCCAGGATAGGATTCCCATTCTTTGGATTGAAACAAAAAAAGAAAAGATACTAGACCTCTTGTGAGAACCAAACTTCAAGTGTATTAGGTCTTCAAAAAAAATTGGGCAGAGTAACGGCTGTATACGGGTGAATTCCAAACTACAAACAAAGTATGTAATCATAATAACCTGCACACAAAACAAACAAACAACCCAATGTCTTGAGGTAAACCTCAAGAACTCCAGACAAAATATCAATTAAGGTCACAAGGTCTCCAACATATTCCAAGGTTTCTAATCCTAAGTCCAAGAAGTCCCATACTCCACAATGCCAAGGATAGTAACCAAATAGTCTAAGTACCATTAAATTTTTTTATGGTTTATGTTAATTATTAGGTGTCTTAGAAGAAAAAAAGAAAAGGGCTCAAGTGAGCAAAGATGAAGATAGCATGAAATGTAAATGCTTAAAAGTAAATAGTGCATAAAGCATACAAATTAAAGGGGCATAAAGTAAAAAACAAAAGGGTAAAATCAATTATTAGTGATTAGTGGTTAGTTGGATGATCATCTTGAAACTTGCATTTGGAACTCATTAGAGGATTGGTAGAACCAAAGCCTCCACACAACAAGTTGTATTTGCTTTTTGTCAAGTATATCACCCATTTGGAATCCTCACAAGTGACATTTAATGATCAACGATGTTTAAGTGATATGCATTAACCAAAAGTGTTGTAGATCCATTATAGGATTGGTAGAACCAAAGCCTCCACACAATGAATCTCAAGGTTATTGGATCAAAGAGATCAAATTAACATACTTGGGCATGAAAACATAGGTTTGGGCCACAAATGATCATTTATTCGAATTGCGACAAAATTTTGCGCTATGTTAAGAAATCGTAAGTGGACTTATATAGAAGTCACACCTATTTTGAGGTCGATCAATAGCAATCTATGCACCATTTTTTTGAGACATGATATAGAGATAATGCTCCAATAACACTTAGTGTAATAAGAAAGGGATGAGATGGAGAGGGGTGGGAAAAAAATATACAAACCACATTTGAATTAAATTTTAATCAAACTATTATTAAAATCATTCATCCATTTTTGTGGAGTTAGACTCAACACCATGGATCCAATGATGTTAATAAAGTTCATGATCAAAATTCAACCCAAGTTCAGCCAGAAAATAATCACAAAGTAATATTGCATTTAATATATACATTAAAAAGGTTTTAAAAATGTTTTAAAATAGAAATAATAGAGAAAAAAATCAACTATATTCAAATTAATCAAGAAATAAAAATTAAGACTGTAGAAAAATCAGAAATGAACTAAAATGATCTTATAAAAATTTTGGTAATTTTTTAAAGTCTGAAAATATTTTAAAAATTAAAAGAAATGAATAAAATAAACCAAAAATGATAAAAAAATAACAAAGTCAGAAATAAAAAATAAATGAGGCCACCAATATTTGTCACAATATCATTTGATCATTCCATAATTTTTCCAAAATTTAAAAATGCATAAAAGTATTTTTAAACATTTAAAACAATTAAATAAATTGGAAATTTATAAAAATCAAGTAAAAAATAAAGTCAAAAATATGTGGACCATTGGATGAGAGTCAAAACGCGTTAGTAATCAAATCCAAAGGATCTGGCGCAATGTGCATATCATGGTCATTAGTGAATAAAGCACTGAATCAAATGTAAATCAGAAATTCAAAAAATCCAAATGGCGCTGTTTCATTGGTTGAAGGATGACACGTTGGTCATCTTCAACCTCCAGCCAGTCCCAAAACCAGGTTACTCAATCTGTAAAATTAGAGCACGAGACCTATGACATTCGCTTCGTCTCTTCAAGACGAACATAACCACACATTTGTGATAAATTTAAATAAACTGTAGCTCAAGCATTTTGGAAAGAATGTTTTGAAAAGGGATTTGAAATTTCATGGTCAAAATAAGTTTCCAAATGAAAGTAAGTGTTGCAACTAGAACCAGGGAAATGAGAGAATCACAATGATATCAAAGTTTTGACGAATTGATGAAGAAATCTACCTATTGAAGTTGAGTTAAAGAGCTCTGAAACTGGACTTCTATGGAGAAATATAGGACACGATTCTTAAATGTAATTATATGGTTAGCTTCACGGAAGATCAAGGAAGGTAAATTGATAGAAAAATTGGATTGAAAAAGGCTTGAAAACAGATTTTGAAGTTGTAGAATTTTGAGTTATGGAACAAGTTTGGCAGGGTGATTCTGGCTATCCAAGCTTGAAGAAATGAATGGGGGATGGCCCTCTATTTATAGGGAATCAAATGGAATGTCCAAGCGTGTGAAATGATGAAGTTTGGAGGGAAATCTTGTGAACCTGATGCACGAGCAAAGTGTGATATGATTTCCATTAAAACCCATCAAATCCTTGTGTTTTAAGGCTCTAATCCACTTTAGCAACTTGGTTAAACATGTTTAGATCAAAACGCGTGCTAATTTGATGTTTAGAGGCCAAAACGTGGATTTCAAATTCTGACTTATGAAGAAACTTCAGTTCCAAGTTACCAAGTTCAATCCAATGGCATTCTCAGCTTAAGGGGTCTTAAGGAATAATTCTTGATGCTTTAGAAAGATGAGGTTATAAGCTTTGCAATGGAATAATAATGGAATCAAATGGATGCTTGAGCTGAATGTTGCATTGAGACAAAGTTGGGGAAAAAAGGTTGACTTTCCATACTTAGAATTATTTCAAATATTTCTTCAAAAGTGACCTATAATGTTTTGCATCCAAACATGGCCTTTCACTTGAAATTTGCCCTTGACCAAAAATATGGCATGAAATAGACCTCTTGAATGACATTTTGAAACTTGAACCATTCAAAATCTCCAAAATTTGAGAGTTATGAATTTGTGGAGTTGGAAAAAAAATCATGAAATGACCTATAATCTTTTGAATCCTTAGGGCATATTCCATCCATTTTATCCCTTTGCACATAAAATATGGCATAAAGTTCCCCTCCAAAAGATCGTTGTGGAAAAAGAATAGGCTTAAGGTGATACGAATTGACAAAGTTATGATCATTTGAAGCCACATATGAGAAAATGGGGGGTCATCTGGAGGAGTTGTAATCTTTCTTCACCATCAAGTTTCTTCCACATGAAAACTCCTTGAAACTTTTGAAGTGATTTGTTATTAACCCTTTTAAGAGAAGTATGTTTTTGGAATCACTCAAAAATACCAAAATATGAGCAAGATATACTTCTTTGAAGTTCAAAACCATAGCTCCTAGATCAAGAAAATGCTTCGAGGAACTTTGACTATTTTGAACAACCTTCTTGTACCAATACTTTTTCTTTGTAAATATAATTTGTTGAGGATGATAATGAGAACTCATAGCAACGAAAACCACTTACATATCTTAAGAATTGAGAGAAATACGCACTTGTGACCAATGGGAACAAGGCCTTGTCTAATCATGACAACTTATTCAGTCAATCCCTTGTACTTTTGAATCAATCTTGATAACTTTGTAACATGGTGAACCAAAATAACCTTGCCATTCCATTTACTCCAAAACAAATCCAATTGTGAGGTTTGAACTTCTCAAGCTTTATTGACTAGGGCGTGGAAATAAACTCATGAACCCATGGAGCAACTTGTTGAATTTCATTTCCTTTACCTACATGAGTAACAAGCAAGACAAACCAATATTGCATTTTATTTATTAAAAGAAGAAATCAAGAAAAAATTATTCATGATCACAAAATAACACAAGTCAAGGTGCTTGGTGATTCCTCAAAGAGCAAAGCTAAATATAGGGAGGGGAACCAAGAATCCTAATGTGATCTTGTTGTCATGAAATCAAAATGGTATTATGAGGGTATCTTAGGGGAAAAAATTGGGGTACAACAAAAACATGGGATGACTCAGACTCTTCTGAAGCAGGCAAAGAATCAGAAGATGAAAGAGCCAACATTTCCCTTATGGCCAACGTATCAGAAGATACTGAATCATCTGGATCAGAATCAGACTTAGAGGCAGAAGAGGTATTTTATAACTTTTCTAGATCTCAATTAGAAGAGAGTTTGTCAGAAATTATAAAAATCTATAAGAAACTTCGAGTCATGAACAAGAACCTGAAAAAGGATCTAGTTTCTGACTCTGAAGAAACTAAGAAATTGAGATTGGAAAATTCTGAGTTGAAAGAAAAAATTTCAAAACTAGAAAATGAATTACAAAATACTCAGAAGGAAACCTCTCAGAAATTCCTAGTAACTCTGATCAGATCATAAAGGAATATGATCATAGCTTTCAAAAATTTCTTGCTAAAAACATAGATAGAAGCAAGATGGCTTTAATGATCTATGGAGTTAGCAAAAATTGCAGAAAAGGAATAGGATACAAAGGTAAAGTATCCCAACCTAAGAAAGTTAAGGATTTGGTAATTAAATGCACTCCTCTGAATTCTCACTTTACCTATGGGTACACATATGATTTAAAGTATATTAGTAATGCTTTTTCTGTTAAACCAAAATTCAAACAGAATTTTGGTAACTCTAACAAACAAGGACCCAAAAAGATATGGGTACCTAAAGATAAAACTGTCTATGTTGCAGATATCTTTAATAACAAGACTGAAACACCAATCTTTGTATCTGGACTCTAGATGCTCTCCACACATGACGGGAAGAAATCATATGTTCCAAAGCCTGGAGCTTAAATCTAGAGGCTACATAGGCTTTAGAGGCAATAAGAAAGGGAAGATCATTAGCTATGGAACTATTGGTAACAATAATCTTCCCTCTATAACTAATTTTCTATTAGTAGATGGATTAATGCATAACTTGTTATCCATAAGTCAATTAAGTGATAAGGGTTATGATATAATCTTCAATCAAAAGTCCTGTAAAGTAGTTAGTCAGAAATATGGATCTATCCTCTTTAATGGAAAGAGAAAGAATAACATTTAAAAAATAAAACTTTCTTAATTGAAAAGTCAGAATGTAAAATGCCTATTGTCTGTTAACGATGAGCAATGGGTTTGGCACATAATACTGAGGCATTCTAGAATGAGAAGAATATCTCAGATTAACAAACTCAATCTGGTTATAGGAATTCCTAACCTAAAGTTCGGCTCAGATGCTCAGTGTGAAGCATGTCAAAAAGTCAAGTTTGCAAAACCCTCTTTTAAAGCAAAAAACGTTGTTTCTACCTCTAGACCATTAGAACTTTTGTATATAGATCTATTTGGACCAGTGAAAACTGCATCCATTCATTCCAAGAAGTATGGATTAGTGATCGTAGATGACTATAGCATATGGACATGGGTAAAGTTCTTAAGACACAAGGACGAGTCACACTCTGTGTTCTTTGCCTTCTGTAACCAAGTCCAAAACAAAAAAGATCTTAGAATTGTTAAAGTCAGAAGTGATCATGGTGGAGAATTTGAAAACAAAAAAGTTGAACTATTTTTTAATGAGAATGGCATCTCTCATGATTTTTTTGTCCTAAAACTCCCCAAAAAAACAGAGTTGTATAACGAAACAACGTAACTTTACAAGAAATGGCCAGAACCATGATCAACGAGACTAATATTGCTAAGAACTTATGGGCTGAAGAAATTAATACAACGTGTTACATTCAGAATAGAATCTCCATAAGACCTATTATGGATAAGACTTCATATGAACTATGGAAGAACAGAAAATCCAACATCTCGTATTTCCATCCATTTGGATGTCTTTTTTTTATACTTAACACTAAAGAACATCTGAACAAGTTTGACTCTAAAGCACAAAAGTTTATTATGTTAGGATACTATGAAAGCTCAAGAGGCTACAGAGTATACAACATAGAAACATGGATTGTAGAAGATTCAATCAGTGTTAGATTTGATGATAAGCTTGGCTCTCAAAAGTCAAAGCAAGAAAAATCTTTTGCAGATATAGAAGTCCAATTTACAGGTATTGAAAATATTGCATTAGAAGTTTCTCACAAAGAATCACAGACAACATCAGAAGAAGATGTCACAAATATTACAGCAACATCTGAAGAGCCTTTACAAAAAAGACTATCCAGAAGTAGCTTATCTCATCCGAAAGACAAAATTCTGGGAAAGAAAGAAGACCCAATCAAAACAAGATCCACGTTCAGAAACTTTGAAGAATCTCTCATGGGATTAGTGTCTCTGATTGAGCCAGCTTCCATTGACGAAGCTCTTCTGGACAATGATTGGATACTTGTAATGTAGGAAGAGTTAAACCAATTAAACAGAAACGATGTGTGGGATCTGGTTCCCAAACCAAAAGGGTTCAACATCGTTGGAACGAAATGGGTATTCAGAAACAAGCTGAATGAACAAGGAGAAGTCATCAGAAACAAAGCACGGCTGGTGGCAAAAGGTTATAGACAGCAAGAGGGTATAAACTATACCGAAACCTTTGCTCCAGTCGCCAGGTTAGAATCTATTAGACTTTTAATTTCTTTTTCTGTAAATAATGGCATCACTCTCTATCAGATGGATGTCAAAAGTGCATTCTTAAATGGGTACATTAATGAAGAAGTATATGTGTATCAACCCACTGGTTTTGAAAATTCAAAACATCCAGAATATGTCTTTAAACTAAAGAAATCGCTATATGATCTGAAACAAGCTCCTAGAGCTTGGTATGAAAGACTAAGTAGCTTTCTATTAGAAAATGATTTTACAAGAGGGAAGATGGACACAACTTTATTATGTAATCCATTTAAAAATGACATTATATTTTTTCAAATTTATGTAGATGATATTATTTTTGGATCTACTAAATCCTCTATGGGAAGAGAATTTGCTAAGTCTATGCAGGCAGAGTTTGAAATAAGCTTGATGGGAGAACTCAAGTTCTTTCTGGGCTTTCATATCAATCAAACTCCATAAGGAACATACATACACCAAAGCAAGTACGTCAAAGAACTTCTGAACAAATTTGACCTATTAGAATGTAAGCCAACCAAAACTCCAATGCATCCTACATGCATTATGGAAAAGGAAGAGGTAAGTAAGAAAGTAGAACAGAAGATCTACAGAGGTATGATTGGCTCTCTGTTGTATCTTACAGCTTTAAGATCTGATATTCTATATAGTGTATGTATGTGTTCCAAATTCCAATCAGATCCTAGAGAATCTCACTTAACAGCTTTTAAGCGAATTTTCAAGTATCTAAAAGGTACTACTAATCTTGGTCTGTTTTATAGAAAAACCAAATAATTCAAATTAGTAGGGTATTGTGATGGTGACTTCACTGGAGACAGAATAGAAAGAAAAAGTACTTCTAGAAGCTGCAAATTTTTGGAAGAAAATCTGATCTCGTGGTCCAGCAAGAGGCAATCCATAATTGCATCATCAACCGCTGAAGCTGAATATATAGCAGCAGCTGGATGCAGCATACATATGCTCTGGATGAAAAGTCAGCTTGAAGACTTCAATATATTTGAGAGTAACATTCCTATACTCTATGACAACACTTCTACCATTTGTTTATCTAGAAATCCTATTTTACATTCTAGGGCTAAGCATATAGAAATAAAACATCACTTCATTAGGGACTATATTCAGAAAGGAATTCTTTCTTTAAAATTTATTAACACAGACCATCAATGGGTTGATGTCTTCACTAAACCCCTTTCTGAAGATAGGTTTAATTTCATTTTGAAAAATCTCAGCATGAAATTATATCCAGAATAAGAGTTTTATTTATGTATTCTTTAAGCCTCAGAATTTAATGTTTTTTTTTCCTGAACATCTGATCAATAATTCTTCATATGTTAGAAGGAAAGTTGTATTAGGATCTATCTAAGAAGATCTGAACAGTTCCTAAATGGTTCATTTCAAAGATAGAAGCATGCAGTTCACATCATCAACATTTTTCATCCTCTCACAAGAGTTTCATCTAAGGCTGAACATGCATTCAAATTCTAAAGAGACTAAAGCGTGATTGGATGCATTGATACTCGTGTTGTATTGGTAACTATTTTATATCTCCATGCCATCTCCCTAATTTCAGGAATCATTAATGCTATGTAACCATTTCGTTTCACTCTTTTCTTGCTAATTAAGTTTTCTATTTGTTTATAAATACACTATTCACTTTCACTTTCACTTTTTTACTCTCACTTCTTCTCTCTACTATTTGTGTGAAAAATTTTCTTTCAAAAAGTCTGTGTGAACAATGGCTTCTCCAACAGAAGAAAGGTATGAAGAACCTTCAAGAACACTCCTGACTCCCATTGATTCGCTAGAAGTTCTTTGTGAAATCATTGTGGACTTCATCAGTATGAAGGAAAATGATTACGATCTTACTCCTGATGTTGAACTTCAAGGGTGGAAAAAGTATTTTGATCGTCTACTGGGTCTAGTTTTTCCAAGATTAGTTAAAGAATTCTGGATTCACGCTACTTCTTCAAACCATCAAGTTACTTATTTTGTGATGGGAAATAAAATAGTAATTTCTGAAGATCTTATTGTACACTTGATAGGTCATGACGGCGGAGGCATTCGTTGCAGCGACATGACATAAAAATGCTCTGACCTAACAACGATTTCAAAATAGATTTTTTCTTCTGCCCAACCTTCAAACAAAATTAAATATCTGAAATACTAGTTCAGAATTTGGTCAAAAATCATCTTGGGCTGCATTAACCACAGAAAACCCAGAAGTTCACCTGACTATATCAACATTGATAAGTAATTTCTTCTATACTTCATAGTAACCAAGGAAAAGGTCAATCTTTCTCATATTTTGTTTAATCATTTAAAGACAAGCATCAAAGATACTAGAGAAGAAGAAAGGACAAAGAGGGACTAGATACCTCTGGGCAGGCTCATATCAGATATTCTGACAGAAAACAAACTGGTAGAATATTTGTCTGAAGCTCAACAGGTCAGCACTCTGGAAGCATGTACTGGATGGAAAACCTCATAATGCAAAGAATCTAAAGAAGATGAAGATCATTGATACCATCAATAAGGATCCAACTATTACAACCAAGGAAGTCATTACAACAAGAAGAGTTCCTATGAAGGATTTCCCTCTTTTCTCTCAAACAGATGCTTCTCCATAAATTATTGTCAGATATCTAGAAGCTTGAAAAATGGACGGGACTAATCTATAAGTGAACATTCACGATCTACGACAACATGCTCCGGAGGTTGTTCTCAAGAAATCAAGGAAAAGGAAGGCTGCTGGAGAAGGATCTTCTCAGAAGGTTCCCAAGGCTGCTAAGAAGAAAGATAATTCTTCTTTTATTTTTGTTATGGAATTAGTTCTTTTATCAACATCTGAAACCCCCTCCTATCTAAAACCCACAGAAGACCCTTCACCATAAACCTTTGATGATTTTGATATTGAGTTTGACCCTTCACTCACTCTAGAAAACATTCTAGACGAACCACATTCTTCTACTACCCATCTTGACCAAAATCATCCAGAACTTGCTCAAGTTCTTTCTGATATTGATCAATTTGATCCGGTGTTCCAAGCTTCCCAGTCAGAAAATCTAAACTCTCAAGCTTCCCACTCTGAAAATCCAAACTTTCACGCTCCCCAACCAGAAAATTCAAATCTTGACTCTGATACCACTTCACCCATTTCTGGAATAACATGCCCTCTCATGGTCCAACAACCAATCACAATCCACAACATTCCATAAATTCCATCTCCCTACCATTCCACTCCACCAAACACACCTCATTCACCCATTATCATTTCTGATTCTCCCTCTCTAATCAACCCCTTCAGAAGATCATCTTCGTACAATAATAGACTTAGAAGCGCTGGACAATCTTTCCTCTAGCTATCAAAAAATTGCCATCCCAAAACCAACACCAAAACTCACCAAGGCAAATGTTAGTAAAAATTTGTTAATTTTTGAAACAGAGATAATTGAATGGGTTAACTCTCTGAAGCTAGCCTGCTTAGAGAATATGAATCCTGCTGCTTCTAATTCACACTGGAACTAGTTCAGAAAATGGTTCAATTATGAATCCCAAAAACTTAAGGAGTTGAGCTATGAAATCGCTCAACAGAGCTTCTGTGATCAGCTAAATTTTTTCAAGGATCAAGTTTTGCGCCACTGAGAAAAGAAACCTCTTCTTCTGATGGACAATGCCTCTTGGGAAGATCACCAACCTTCATAAGTTGATGAACCATGCTCTGATACTCTTCCTCTAGTTATTGTTCAAGACAAAGGCAAGGAAACTGAAGAAGCTACTGAGTAAGAATCTGCCGCAGCCTGCTCTAAAAAGGTGTCACATTCTGTTGATTTACCTTCTTCATCTCTGGTTCTTCAAACTCTGAAGGAGTTGAAGAAAGAAAATGCAGTGTTCAAGGAGAGACTAGAAAATCAAGATGACACATGCAAGGAAATCAAAGGGATGATGGGAAAACAAGAGTCAAATGCCCAGATTAAGAATTTGTTGGAAGCCCTGTTCACATGACTTCGTCCACCTCAATCTTAGTTTTTAAAATTGTTTTCTTTACTGTGTCCAATTTTTTTTTGTTGTTTTCTTCTGAATGTGTTATTGCAATCCTTTTTAATACAACTCTTATTTTATTGCTTAACGTGTTTATATTGCTTTTTGATTCTTGACAAAAAGGGGGAGAATGTAAGGTATTTCTAATAATAGTATCGAGACACAGTCTCAAACATTTTGAATATCATAACTTCTCATTTTTTCTGAAAGCAAAACAGGAACAAAACTCTGGTAAAGACAGAAGTAGATGCATCAAAAACTCTAATCAGAATTAATTTCATGGAAGTATTTACTCTCTATCTGGGTATTCTACTCAGGGGGAGATCTGAAAATGCTTTATGTTCTTTTTATTTCAATTGATATATCCTAATTTTTGTCATCATAAAAAAGGGGGAGATTGTTAGAACATAGTTTAATTCTATAACCCTTTTAAGAGTTTTGATGATAACAAACACAAAGAACAATTATGCTCCCTAAATTTATATTCTGTTTTATAGAGAAGTTATGATGGAAGAAGACCAGAAGATGCATTAAAATGTTGTTTCAACTCTGATTATTAACATCTCTTAAAGAAGTTCTAATGCCGCAAATAGGACACTGTGTTTCTGATGTACAAAGCTCTGGAAA
Source organism: Vicia faba (assembly GCA_948472305.1). Lineage (NCBI taxonomy): Eukaryota > Viridiplantae > Streptophyta > Magnoliopsida > Fabales > Fabaceae > Vicia > Vicia faba. The sequence continues at coordinate 385,410,420 of OX451741.1, forward strand.
GAAGAAACGAATACTTTCATCTTCTGAAGCAAGCATGTTCTAAAGCGTTACAAATACATTATTTCCATTTCAAGAGCAACGTCTGGATGGGAACAAGGATCTTTATTTTTGGAAAGCACTTTAATTGTCATTGATCAAAATTCCAAAAGCTCTTACATGCTTCGCCTATTTAAACAATGTTTTGAGGATAAATCGTTTACAATTTTTTCACGCACAGTAACGATTTTATCTCTATCATCCTCAGACGTCCAAAATTCAAACTGTGTAAAACATCTGTGTGATACTGTTTTTATTAGAAAACATTATTATACAATTTTAATCAAATTTTATTTTGAGAAATTCCTTGAGAAAAACCGGCTTGTGGTTTATACTCAAGAAGACTTTGACGATTGTCATAGTAGATTTGTAATCAAGATTGATTAGTGGATTAAGACCTTGTTGAGAGAGGCGAAATCACCTTGGCGGGTGGACTGGAGTAGTTTGAGTTCAAATGAACCAGGATAACCAACGTGTTCTTTACTTTAAGCTTTAAAAATCCTAATTCAAACCCCCTTTTCTTGTGATTTTCCGTTCTCAAAAGACGCCATTAACAAAAACACATGAGCTTAAAAATAAAATTCTCAAAAAATTACATAAGGTGTAATTTGAGATAAAAAAATTTAGAATTTTTTTTCATAATTTTTTGACTTTAAATGGATTTAAAAATGACTTTTGAAGTTAAAACAAATTAAAATTAAAAAAGGAAAATAAAATAAACTGTGGAAAATCCTGGCATGTTGGATCTGTGTCACTTAAATGACTTGGTTGATTTGAAAGCGCTGAGGTTATGGTTTCTGGTAGAACTCAATGAGACACATCACACCAAGTTCATATTGAAAAGGCCAATCAAATTAAAACAAGTATTAGTGTGTGTGATACGGTGGCAGAACTGAGTGGTTTTTGTTACTACTGGTTTTGCGTTGTTTTGTTTGCAAATGTATGGTAAGCAAGAGTCGCCATCGTCTTTTATTTTATCCAACAAAGGAAAAGGGAAAAAGAACAGAAAAAACCTTTTTCGAGATGTTTTTTAGTATGGGGGGTAGATTATATAAATGGAAGGTGTTAGCACCCTTTCTATCCATGGTTTTCCACGGGCTCTTAGTTACTTTCTCATTCTTGAATTGCGTTTGTGTGTTTGAAAAAGTTTTGAAATTGCCTTGGTGCGGCGTTTCACTTTATGGTAACCCTTCTATCAATCCTCAAGGGTGTGATAAAGTGTTTTTGAAAACTTTAGTTTAAAAAGTTTGTTTGAAAGTGTATAGTGTGAAAATTTGTTTGAGCAAGTACTTAGGAGTTTCTACCTACTCGAAAAAGTCTATTCATTTTCTTATTTCCTTTAGACAACGCTATCCTACTATTAAGGAGTACGTAGCTCCATCGTTAGAGTTTAAGGGACAATCGAAAGGGACGAGTACGATCACTAAAGCAATGATTAGTAAACCTTAGTAGTTACCCTAGAGTCCTAAAGATCTTTCCGAGGCAACATTCGAATGGGTCATCTTTGATCTTTTGGGACTAGAGGGCAACCACTAAAACTCCCTATACTTCATGACCGTTTACCGAAGGCAACCGAAGTGGGGCAAACCCTAGGAGTGAGCATGTGCAAGTGTTTATTTTCAGTTATTAATCATTTAGGGTTTTCTACTGTTTCAAATTATTGACTTATCTTTCGCATACAATCCTATTATCAATCATCTAACAGTTTTTAATGATGGAAAGTAAAATGCGAGAAATTTAAACTTAGCTATTACAAGGCCTTGTGGAGGGGGATTACATAATAAAAAACTTGGGGAAAATAGTAAATGAAAATAGTAATAAATCTAAGTTAAAACTATTACAACTTCGGAGCAATTACATTAATCAGAAAGATAATGAATTAATAAATGCGCGCGACAAAATTAAACGAGGAATTAAAGTTAAATTCGAAGGCATTTAATTAGTGAATAAAAGAAAAATATTTTTTGGGTTTTTTGAGAAAGTAATTAATTTTGCAAATTAACCTAATTTCTACTTAATTTTAATTATGAAAAAAGAACTTAAATCATCCTAATTAACTTAATTAATTTATGAAATTAAATATTTAAAAAAAAATCTAATTCTAATGTTTTTTGTGATTTTTGATTTAATTAAAAAAACATGATTTTTTTTTGTAAAAAGACAACTAAAACCAATAATTAAATAAAGAAAATTAAAAAGAAATTGAAATGGGCCTGCTGCTGGAAGTAATACTAGGGGATGTGAATTGGAATTTCCCAGGCCCAGAATAGCTGGCCCAAGGCTGACGTTTGATCCAATGGGAAGCTTGCCAAGAGAGTCCACCATGCGCCTGCATGCTTGAGGCGTTGGATCTGGATACAGATTGATCTAGTGATGATGATATGGAGGCGTATGGTGTTTGCACATGTGAGGATACCACTGGATCTACAAATAGATATTAGGGAAAATATTATGTAGGAGGCAGGGATCGAACCCCTAACCTCCTACACACGCGCCTTGCAAACCCTCCTCGTTTTCCACTGGACCATTCAGTATCTGCCACACCTTCATCTTCCTCGTTGGGACTGTTGTCTTAGGTAAAGACTTTTACCTACGGACGTTTGCCATAGCTATAACCTATGCATCTCAAAAATCATATCCAGGCAACATAAATCAATTCTAATTACATAGACCAATTGGGTTTTATCTCTTGAACACAGTGGTATCCATCTTTGGCCCTGATTTTGCTTGAAGCGAAAAGCCCTAAAAAAAGCTCTAAACCCTAATAATGGAAGGTTGTCCAATACGCATCAAAACTTGCAATTAAATATGCAAACATGTTCTAAACAATGATACAAACATAAATGTATAGTTAGAAACCGTTTATCGGGCATAAATTGCAAAGATCAATTTCAAGATGGAAGGCAAACCGTGGTACTCGTGTAGCGCGTTTCTAGGCTTGTTAAGGCTTGGTGATGATCTAGAAAGCTCCCAAATACTTCCAGGAATGAGTTGTTGGCCTTGAAACACCTTGAATATCCTTTAGAAGGAAATTCGATTGTCTCTTTTTTATTCAAAAATTGAGTTTTGTGTTGCTAATTCACACGGCCAAAACCTCTCCTTATGCTTTGGAAATGTTGTCTATATGTAGTAGAAGCAATTAGGTTAACAAAATTGTATTCAATCTTTGCAAATTATTGAAAAAGATTTTATTTTTTTTCCTTGTGTGATTTGTTTCTAAAACAAATCAAATCATGATATTTTCAAATCAATTAGCCCTTACACGAATTTTCCTGATTTGCTAGTTGTTTATGGACTCATAATGTGCTCACAAAGTCACATCTTTGATTTTATTTGATTATTCCACTATTTAAATTGATTTATTTTGATTTAAATGATTAAAAAATAAAAATAAATAATAAAAATAATGAAATAATATGTGGATAAGCTTAGGGTTTGTGGGCCATCTTAGGAACAAGTTTCAAACAAGAAAACATGGGCCCCTTTGGAAAAAAGTCATTTTGATCAATGTTGACTTCATGCACATTTCCAAAAATTGGTGAACTTTAGCAATGCACATCTCTCTCATTTTTAACCCTAAGAAGGTGTTCTTGGACTTTTCAGAAATATTAGGATGTCCCCTAAGCAACCTATTTGGTTTCATCTCAATTGGATCTTGCATGTTCATGTAAGAAGCTTTGACCCAAAAGGTGTTTTTGTTGACTTTTGAAAAGGACCTATAATGTCTGAATTTATATCTTTTCATGAGTGCATTTCTTGAACTTGAGGGATGAAGATGAGTTGTAGGGAATTGAATTCTCTTCATAATGAGCCTTGGATGAGAAATTTTTGATAAAGTATGAGAGAGTTATGCATGGTCAAAGTTTGGTGGACTTTTCTTATAGAACCCCTAATTTAATAACTTTTGAGTTTTGATGAATTAGGAGCATTCCTCGAGGAATCATGATCAACTCTTGATCAAATGATGGATATTGCTTCAAATTGTTGATGTTGACCAAAAATCTTGAAGTTTGACTATATGTGGGCCACAATTGACTTTTGACCTAGTATAGTTGATTTTCAAGCATTTGAGCAGTTGATTGAGCAAACTTCTTGTGAAAGGCATGAAACTTGGCATAGATGATATTGAGGACATATTAGGGAAATGGAAACCATTTAGGACATCTAGGAGTATGTTTTTGAGTAAAATGTGAGGGCAAATTTTGGGGTACAACAATGTGATATTGGTCCAAATGTGAAAAATGAACTCAGTTTGACTTCTTCTTCCTCCGATCATCTTTGACGATCACCTTCACTGGAGTTTTCAAATTTTGCAACATGAGACACTGAGACCACCACCATTATGGTCATCTCTTCATTGTGATCACAAACATATGCAGTGTGAAAATTTATATAAACTGAGTAAAGAGAATTTGATGAAAACTTATGAAAATTTCTAAAAACTAAAATCAAAATTAAACAATGAAATTAGAAGGAAAATCAAATCTAAAAGAAGGACGAGCTTCAGGGAGAAAAGGACTACATTGTTGTGTTTGGGTTTGTTCAAAAGGGTGCTTCTATCTACGTGAACAAAGTGTGGATGAAATGACCTCAACTTGGGCTTGGTTGGAGAGTTTTATGGTGTCTCAGACCTTGGTTATTGTTATGTTAGCTTCGTGAGGTTGCAAGGAAGGTGTGTGAATGAAGATATTGAGTTGAGATGGCTTGTAGAGGTTTCATGATCTCAAGCTTTTCTGTAGAAAACATGAACATGGATCAAGGATTCTTTGGCTCTCAAAAGCTCGAAATTAAAGGGAGTGAGTAGTCCTCTATTTATAAGAGGTGAGGATGGATGCTCATATGTGCTAAATTGATCTAAATATGTGTGAATTCACAAGTATGAGAAGTATGACCAAACTTGAGTGAAAAGTGATAAAAATTCACGTAATTCCTTCCCATTTAAGGTCATTTTTCATATGGTTACATCACTAATAATCACCATGAGCTTTTCACGTGTACATTTTGATTCTTTTTGAAGTTATTAAGAATTTTGCAAACCTGACTTTGGACAAAAATCAGTTTCATGGAGGCAAGTTCACACTAAGGGAAATCATGTACAAGGAACCTTTATGACTCATTCTTTTTTACAAATAATCACATCATGACAAAGAAAACAATGTAACAAGAAAGGTTACGTTTGGATGCTTTAGGAAAAATTTATGGTCAACTGAAGTTGGTACAAAATTCTAACAATGCGAGCCTTGAAAATTGTAAGTCCAAAATGACCCAAAATGGCCTATAATGTTCACAAACTTTCCATAGCCTTCCAAGCAAAATTGGACTTTGACCATTGAAGCAAACTTGTAGAAGGCATCAATAATGATATTATGCAAAAAGAATCAGCCTTAAATGATGAAAATTGAAGGAGTATGATCCTTGAAAGTTGGGAAAAAATTACTTAAAAATAGGTCAAAAGTTTCTAAGTCCACAAGATGACCTATAATGTATCCAAACATTTGACGATCTTACAAACATAAATGGATCTTCACTTGTAAATAGAAGTTGGAGAGTGTGTCAATGAGATTCATATGCCCAAATAATCACTCAAAAATGTTTAACATTGGCTGTCGAAGATGAAAATACTAAAGTTACTGATCCCAATTTTGGCAATATTGTTGGGACTAGTAAGGTTACCAGAAGTGGAAGAGTTTTCTCCCTAGACATCTCCCCAAAGGATGTTACTACACCAGTTCGTATCACTGCTACTAAACCAACTACTGAGACTCAATGCAAAGAATAGATGATTGAGCCTGCCCAGACAGAGGCACCGAAACAGGTTACTGTTGAAGATACCTCCAAGCAAGAGATTAAGGAAGTATTGAAAATTATTCGAAAAAGTGACTATTAGATTATTGGACAGTTGGGGAAGACCCCCTCCAAAATATCTATGTTATAACTGTTGTTGTGCTCTGAAGCCCATGCTAAGGCTTTGGTAAAGTTTCTAAAATATGCTCATGTACCGTAGGAAATCTTTGTTGACCAATACGAAAATTGTGTTGCGAGCCTAACAACTGATAATGGGCTAGGCTTTTCTGACGCTGATTTAACTACCGCATGAAGGAACCATAATAAGGCCCTGCATGTCTCTATTGAGTGTAGGGGCACTACCTTATCTCATGTGTTGATGGAAACGGGTTCCTCATTGAATGTATTTCCAAAAGCCGTTTTAGACAAACTTGACTATGAAGGGGTTGTACTAAAACCCAGTGACATTATGTTGAGAGCCTTTGATGTTTCAAAGAGAATGGTGCATAGAGAGGTTGGTCTTCCAATCAAAGTGGGTTCCTAGGTCTTCGACTCTACTTCAATATATGATAGACATTCGTACAACCTATTCCTGTTTGCTTGGACGCCCTTAGATTCATGGGGCAGGGGCCGTTACTTCTACTTTACACCAAAAGTTTAAGTATCCTGTGAAAGGAAAAATAATTACACTTTGTGGCGAAGAAGAATACATGGTGAGCCATTTGAACTCCTTCAAGTATGTTGAGATGGATGGTGAATACCTTAAAACTCCTTGCCAGACCTTTGAAGTTATTCCTAAGACAACCCCTATTGATAAAGTTGTTCCTACTCTTCCTATGGTTACCAAGATGGCTTCTCTAAAAGACGCCAAGGCTGTTGTAGAAGAATGTGGTGGCACTATTTGGGGTTAGCTTCCCGACATTCCTTACAAGTCTGACAAATTTGGTTTGGGTTTCACCTCATAGGCTCAGAGGGTTGTCTGTTGTGCTCGTGCTAATTCTGGGAGACCGCCATTCCACATTAACAACATTGGAGTTCACAAAAATTAAGTTAACATTGTGGAAGACGCTGATAGCAACTCTAACATAGACAGTTGGATTTTTCCTACTACCGGAAGTGGGCTCAACAATTAGAAGGATGAAGACTTTATACCATTATCCTTTAGTCAGGAGTACATGTTATTTTATGCTTTCTTGCTTTCAAGTTTCTGGTTATGTAATTTGAACAATAACTTTGAGCCTTGTGCCTTACCCGGGGCACAACAGTCCATTCGTTAGGGTTGTCATTTTTCACCCACATATTTTCATTTAATAAATCATTGGACGTTTGGATTCAAATTTTGTGCTCTTTGTATTTCTTTTAATTTATTGCTTTCAAAATAGTTATGTGTTCTTACACACACCCACATAACAAATTGCAGATTCACATCCACCCTGGGTCCCATAGATAACAATTCTTCTATTTCTAATTATGACTTCGAAAATCTGATCTACCAAGCCGAGGACGAAGGTGAGGAAGGTTGTGAAGTACCCATAGAGCTTTCTAGACTGTTAGAGCAAGAAGAAAGAGCCATACAACCACATGAAGAGCTAGTCGAGGTGTTGAACTTGCATACTGAAGAGGATAAGAAAGAAGTCAAGATAGGTGCTGACCTAGAAGACAGAGTCAAAAAGAGATTAATCCAGATGTTACATGACTATGTTAAGATCTTTGATTGGTCTTATGAAGACATGACAAAGCTTGATGCTGACATTGTGGTTCACCGTCTACCAACTAAGGAAGGCTTTCCTCCTATAAATAAGAAGGTTTGACGTATGCATCCAGAAATGTCTGAAAAGATCAGAGTTGAGGTCATGAAGCAGTTCAATGCAGGTTTCTTAGTTGTTATGTCCTATCCTCAGTGGGTTGAAAATGTGGTGCCGGTATCAAAGAAGGATGGTAAGGTGCATATGTGTATAGACTACAGGGATCTAAATAGGGAAAGCCCCAAAGATGACCTACCGCTTCTGCATATTGATGTCCTGGTTGACAATACCGCTCAACATAAAATATTTTCCTTCTTGGATGGTTTCTCTAGTTATAATCAAATTAAGATGGCACTTGAAGACATGGAGAAGACTACTTTTGTCACACAGTGGGGCACTTTCTGTTACTAAGTTATGCCTTTTAGTTTTAAGAATGCTGGTGCAACATATCAGCATGCTATGGTAGATTTGTTCCATGACATGATCCATAATGAGATAGAGGTTTACGTTGAAAACATGATAGCTAAGTGTCATACTAAAGAAGAACATCTCGATTACCTGCACAAGCTGTTTGAGAGATTAAAGAAGTATAAGTTGTGGTTGAATCCAAACAAATGTACCTTTAGGGTAAGATCTGGTAAACTCCTAGGTTTTTCCAGATTTACTTCCCATTTGACCGCTACTTGTGAGCCACACTTTAAGTTACTGAAGAAATATCAAGTAGTGAAGTGGAACAACGATTGTCAGATAGCCTTCGACAAAATCAAGGAGTACCTCTAGGAACCTCCAATTCTGATGCCACCAGTTGAAGGAAGACATCTGATCACGTGCTTGACAGTATTAGAGAACTCAATGGTGTGTGTATTAGGGCAACATGACGAGGCTTGTCGAAAAGAGCATGCAATATAGTATCTTAGAAATTTTTTTACAAAAATGTGAAATAAGATACTCGCTGCTCGAGAAAAATTACTGCACTTTGGCATGGGATGCTCTCCGACTAAGACAATATATGGTGACTCATACTACTTTGTTGCTCTCCAAGATGGATCCAATAAAGTACATATTCGAGAAACCGACTCTCTCTGGAAGAATAGCAAGATGGAAAATGGTCTTGACATAATACGACATTCAATACTGTTGTACCCAAAAATTTTCCCTCCCATTTTCTTCAAGAGATCTCCTCATGCTCCTAGGGTTTTCAATTGCTCAAGGCTTCTCAAGGTTTGATCAGACAAATTCCCCTCCTAAGTAGTGGCCTACAATAAGGGATTTGGTTTTCTCAAAGAAATTTGAGTTTATAATGCCTAAAGTGGATTTCATGGTTCCTCATATGTCTCAGGGAATGCTCATGCCAAATTTCAAGCCTTGCATCATAAGTTTGCTCAATCAATTGCTCAGATGACTAAAAATCAACTATATTAGACAAAAATTCAATTATGATCAACATTCAATCAAACTTCAAGATTTTTGGTCAACATCATGATTTTTAAGTCACATTCATCATTTGATCAAGGGTTGATCATGATTCATCAAGAAAACTCTCAGTTCATCAAAAGTCAAAAGTCACTAAATTAGGGTTTTCTTAAGGAGAAGTCGACTGAACTTTGACCATGCAGAACTTTCACATGCATCATCATATTTTTCTCAACCAAAGCTCATTTTGAAGGAAATTCAATTCTATACAACTTTGTCTCTCTAAGCTCAAGTCCAAAAAATGCTTCATTTGAGAGATATAGACCAATACATTATAGGTCATTTCAAAAGTCAACAAAAAGACACTTTTTGTCAAGGTAACTTACATCAAGATAAATCTTCAAATGGAAAAATGATCAACTTAGATATTATAGAGGACATATTTACCTTTCCAAAAAGTTAAAGATCACCTTCATATGATAAAAATTGAGAGAGTTATGATTTGTGCAAGTTGGTAATTTTGAGAAAATGCATGAAACCGAAATTGAGAAAACATGAATTTTTGGGATATTGGGCTTATGTTTCAAGGTACAAACGAGTTTTAAAACTCATAATGAACCTCTGAATCCATTCATACACCACAAGTATTTTTATTCTATTTTTTTATTTTTTTATTTATTTAAAATTCAAAATAAATTAAGTAAATAAAAGGCTTTCATACAAAAGTCCAAGCCCACTTCCTTTTGACCTAATTTATTTCTATATATTCTCACTGTTCAGACAAGACAGGAAGGGGCATGAAAACATTGCACAAGATCACCATTCCAAAATTCTAAAATTATAAAAAACTATGGCAAATCGAAAACCCTAGTTACAGCCTCTTGTTAAGCAAGCCAATCATTCAAACTCATTCCAAAAGCAGTGTAGGGTAAGAATGGATCAGTCTTGATGATCCAAAGAGCATGTAACAAGCATACATGCCTCGCTGGTTTTTCGTTTTGCATGAAATTCATATTCTTGTTTTTATCACGTTTTAATGCATATTAACCTTACTAATATGTTTCTGAGATGTCAATGTGCAGGATAGACCCCTTGGATGGCCCCCATAATGGCTAAATCGTGGGTTGCCATGTTTGCACTGTTTGACCTTATCTTCTTCGTATCTCTATTCACAAGGATAATTAGCCAAAACCAATACCTCCATTGAATTCGCAAGACCTAAATTAGAGGGGTAGGTTAACACTAAACCACCAACATTCCTTCTTTTTTTAAGTTGAAAAACACAATTGTCGGAGAAGACGAACGAAGCTAGGGCTCCGACGCTTCTTCGGTCCAGGCAATAATGTTTGTTTTATATTTAATTAGTTTCAGTGATATACCGGATGAAACAGCCACCCCTGTGGAAAGCGCGCACATGATAAGGCATTCGTGTACCAAGACGTGGGTTCGATCCTTGCCTTTTGACATTTTATTTTTTCATATTTTCCAATTCTTGCAGGTTCATTACATGTTGTGCTGATTCCATTCTCCTAAGACAGGCGCACGTCTGACGCAATGGCAAGGCATGTTTTTGAAAGGGCAAAGGGCGTGGGTTCAACACCCACCCCTTGTATTTTGCATTATTTTTGCTTCTAACTTGTTTTTCCTTGTTTTTCTTCTTCCCTAATCTTATTTCTTTAACCCTAATCCTTTTTTTAACCTAATTTATTTCTTACTTCAAAATGAACCTTTTTTTGGAAACCCTAATTTTTTAGGTTTTCCTTAATTAACCCTTTAATTTAATTAATTAACTTTTTTTCAAATTAAAATTAATTAGATTTTTAGGTTTATTTAATTAATTATCATAAATAATTTTTTCATAAAAATCACTAAAAAAAATTATTCTTTTCTATTTTTAATCTTATTTTTGTTTTCTTAGATAAAGTGTATAAGATGTTTCCGCATTCAATTGTAATATCGTAGTCCTATTTTTTCCTGCATTTTTATTGTTATGTACCTACTCCTAGTATGTAATAGTTGTAGGATTTCCTTTCCGCACTTCCTCTATTATGTAATTTCCCCAAACCCCTGTAATATTTTAGGGTTTACATTTCCGCCTTTATCTGCTACTACTATATTCTTTATGTTACTGCTTAGTAATTAGGCATATATGGAAAGATAAAAACAAATGCTAGAAAACCTAAATTCAAAGATAAATAACTGAATTGAACACATTTGCACACTTGCACCTTTAGGGTAACCTCTCTTGTTGCCTTCAGAATAAACGGTCATGTCCCTCGAAAATAGGGATGCTTTGGCAAAAGACCCTTGATACTAAAGATCATAGTCCCTTGATGACCCTTCGATGTTGCCTATGAATAACATGATCTAGTCCCTTACGAAACTGCTAAAGTATCCTTACAAGTTGCCTTCAATGATTGTACGACGACCCTACGGTGTTCCTTCACATCTAATAGATGGGGATACCTACCAACTAATGATATGGATAGCACTATCTATAAAGAATAAGGAAAATGACAAGAAAGACCTTGAGTGGGTAGGATACTGTTAATCGCTTGCTGACAAATTTTCCTAAACAAAATATTTCTCACATTACACTTTCAAAACAATGAATATTTTCAAAGCACTTTGTATGCATTCTTGAGGACTGATACAAGAATCATTACAAAGTCTGCCTCACATTGGAAAATTTCAAAATATTTTCAAAACACATACATAAAAAAGCAATTTTCAAAGTGAGATAAGCGATTAAGAGCCCGTAGATAACTACGGATGAAAAAGGTGCTAACACCTTCCCTTTTCATAACCTACCCCCCGAACTAAAAATCTTCAACGTCTTTCTTGTTATTTTCACCCTTTCCTTTTTGGATAAAAGAAAATTTGGTGGAGACTCTAGCTACCCGCAACATTTGCGATTAAATGCAAAACGAGTCTGTTCTCCCGCCGTATCACAGAACTGGAGACTCTGCTGGGGAATACTTAAAAGAGGGGTTACCTTACAGTATTAGATCACTTTTATTGCTTTAAATTGATTGAATTGTTTTCTTTATCTTTAAGGGTTGCGTGGGTTTAAACTCTTGCAAAGATCCTACACACGAATCTAGGGATACCTTAGGTAAGTAGCAATAGATCATGGAAACTGTAAGGCTTAGACCGATATGGTTGAAGTGATAGATATGTTAGTGTGACACTTTGGTTTGTATCGATGTTACTTGAGTCAGCCGAGGATAACATATGGCTGCCGCATGGAGTCATAAGTACTAACTAACTTTTAAAACCTTAATTGACCCATCTTGGCCATTAGAAGGTAGTGAGATAGTCGGCTTTGGTGCAGTCCAGAGTTGGTTGATACTCAATGTTACACTCATTGAAATTTGACTCGTCAGATGTTTTGGTGGCAAATCAGTTGTTGTACTAAAATAAAACCGTTGAGAAAGATTCGTGATATGAGATCCCTATAACCCAGTTACTATTTTTAGGACAAGTTGAGCCAACTTGACTTCAATAGAGAAGGGTACTTACCTTTGGACCCCATGCAAGCTTTTAAACCTAAGGCTCTGGTGTGATTTGTTTGTGCTTGCTATTTGTGTGAACATAAACATAATATCATAACATCATGGCATTTTCACTAATCACTTCAAGGATCTTAGGGACATTTGATGCAGGTCTATGATGAATCGGGCTTCTAGCAAGGGGCAATCGGATTTATTTCCCTCTTATCAGATTCCGTCAAAGAGAAAAATACACTCCTTTGAGTCAAAGGCTAGGACCAACTTGACATGGTGAGCTTGATTCCTATAGAAGGAAATTCAAAGATGGAGACACAAAGTTCTTCAGACAAAGCTAGATCCAGACTCAATTTATGACATTTCATTCTTGTTTATCCAGCGAGATCCTTGAAAACATTGCATATGCATCCACATATCATACATATCATTACATAAAAGGTATTCCCCGGACAGGTTTTCTCATCTTCTTGCTATTTATTTCAGTATAAGTTGGCTCTCAAACAAACAGTCAAAGATATCCAGGCCCAAAATGCTCAGTTATAACAAATATTCCTCAACTTAGCCAAGGGACAGGAAGAACTAAAGACTCTCATCACCAAAGAGAAGAAGAAAAAGACTTGGAAACCAATCGGAACCCTCAACATGGGAAGAAGGTTCAAAGGTCCTATCAAGAAGGTTCAAGACTGTGATATCCCTTCAAACTAAGATGACAAGCAAGGTGAAGATGGTAAGAGTGTGAAGGCTGAGAAAGGAAGAAACCTTGGTTCTAGCCAATATTCTGATGAAGATGAAGAAGACTATTATGACGAATATTATCCTCCTGCTGATGAAAAATACAAACAGCTGGAATATTGTTTAAATGCTACGGATATCTAAAGAGCCTGGGTTGGATTTTGAAGAGCTGGGTTTAGTCTCAAGGGTCGTTATTCCTCATAAATTCAAGATCCCTACTTTTTCAAAGTATGACGGTGTTTCTTGTCCAAAGCTTCATCTGAGGTTATATGTCCAGAATATTCAACCACACACTGCTGATAGGAAGTTATGGGTGAATTTCTTTCAAGAGACCTTATCTGGGACACAATTGGAATGGTTCTATCAACTGGAAGGAACCAATATTCGTACTTGGGAAGATTTGGCTGCTTCTTTCTACAAACAATACCAATATAATGTTGATCTTGCACCAACCCGTGTGCAACTATAGAGTATGACTATGGGATCAAAAAAAGGCTTTAAGGAGTATACTAAAAAATGGAGAGATCTAGCAGGAAGAGTTCAACCTCCTTTGTTTGATAGGGATCTGGTGGACATGTTTATTGGAACTTTGACATGTCCTTTCTTCAATCGTATGATCATAAGCTCTTCAGCCGGATTCACTGAGCTGATATTAACAGGGGAGCATGTTAAAGGTCGAATCAGAAGTGGAAAAATTCAGGTGGCTGCTTCTTCAAGTACTGTGAAGAATACATTCAACAGAAGAAAGGAAGCTAATGTTATGTATGGCCAGAAGGGTCGTGGTAGAAGTAACTGAAACCAATCTGTGGGGGAAGTGTTAATTTCTAATCCGGCACCAGTGCGACAACATCATCAAGGCAATCAACATAGGTCAGACGCACCCAGGAGAAAATTATCCAAGATCAACATGCCAATGTCTCAAGCATTGCAACATCTATTGAAAGCAAAGTTGATCATGTTGAGAGATCCTCCTCAGAATCCCAACACCTCCTCTTCTCGGTGAAATCCAAATGTCGGGCTTTGAAAAATAAGATTCAGGATATGATTGACTCCAAAGAGATTGAATTTGATCCTCCTAAAATTCCCAATGTGATTACTGAACCTATGCATAAGCACGACAAGGTCATTAATGCTATTGAAGATGTTTCGTACGTTTCCGTTTTAAATGATTTGATGACTCCCTTGATAATTATTAAGAAGAATTTGTTGCAAGCCAGTTTATTTGTGTTGCGTTAAAAGATTCTACTTTTGTGTAGCCCAATCCAATGGATGCAAACGACTGAGATAAGGTATTCAGCATTGAATGGATAACCATATAATTATAGCTGAGAAGATCCCTTCTATGGAGAAGTTGTTTCAATACTTGGAGTTTGATGTCGTGTCCGTAATTTCCAGATCTCCTGTAAGGATTACTTCCAAAGGCCCTTTGAATATTGCGGACGAACCTAGAGTTTCTCTTTTGATCATTACCGCACCGGGGAAAATTCCAAATTCTTCTGACAAGGCTATCCCTTGGAATTATGGAGCTGATGTTTACTATCGTGGTGTTAAGAAAGAAACATTGGTTGTTTAAAGTGGAAATACTGAAGTTACTGATCCCAACGTTGACAATATTTTCGGGACCAGTAAGGTTACTAGAAGTGGAAGGGTTTTCTCTACATAAATCTCTCTGAAGATTGTTGCTACACTAGTTCATGTTACTGCTACTGAGTCAACTCATGAGACTCGAGGAAAAGAACAAATGACTAAGCCTACCTAGACGGAGGCACCTAAAGAAATTACCGATGAAGATACCTTCAGAAAAGAGATGGAGGAAGTACTAAAAATCATCCAAAAAAGTGATTATAAGATTATTGAACAGTTGGGGAAGACTCTCTCCAAGATATCCATGTTATCCCTGTTGTTATGCTTTGAAGCCCATGCCCGGGATTTGGTGAAGTTCTTGAAATCTGCTCATGTAGCGCAAGAAATTTCCGCTGACCAATTTGAAAATTATGTTTCTAGCCTGACGACTGTTAATGGGTTAGGTTTTTCTGATGTTGTCTTGACTCCTGAAGGAAGAAACCATAACATGGCTCTGCATCTCGCTATTGAATGTAGGGGCACTACCTTAGCCCCTGTGTTGGTTTACACAGGTCCCTCATTGAATGTTTTACCGAAATGCGCTCTAGACAGGCTTGACTATGAAGGGGTTGTGCTGAAGCCCAGTGACATTGTGGTCAGAGTCTTTGATGGTTCAAAGAGGATGGTGAACGGATAGGTGGATCTTCCTATCATATTTACTTGGAAGCCCTTGGATTCACGGGGCAGGCGCTGTTACTTATATGTTGCACCAAAAGATAAAATATCCTGTGAAAGAAAAGATTGTTATAGTTTGTGGTGAAGAAGAGTACACGGTGAGTCACTTGAAATCTTTTAAGTATGTTGAGATGGACGGCCAATTCATCGAGACTCCCTGCCAGAACTTTGAAGTTATTCCTTGGACAACTATAGTTACTAAAGACGTTTATGCTATTCATAAGGTTACCAAGGTTCCATCCATAATTGTTTCTCTAAAATACGCTAGATGTGTGGTAGAAGAAGGTGGATGCACTATGTTTTACCCCAAAATTTTCCCTCCCATTTTCTTCAAGACACCTCCTCATGCTCCTAGGGTTTTCAATTTCTCAAGGCTACTCAATGTTTGATTAGACAAATTCTCCTCCTAAGCAATTGCCTACAACTAGGGCTTTTCTTTTCTCAAGTAAATTTGAGCTTATAATTCCTCAAGTGGATTCCATGGTTCCTCGTATGTCTCAAGGAATGCTCATGCCAAATTTCAAGTCTTTCATCACAAGTTTGCTCAGTCAATTATTCAAGTGACTAAAAATCAACTGTATTGGGTAAAAAAGTCAATTATTGTCAACATACAGTCAAAACTCAAGATTTTTGGTCAACATAAAGATTTTGAAGTCACATTCATCATTTAATCAAGGGTTGATCCCGATTCATCAAGAAAACTCTTAATTCATCAAAAGTCAAAGTTTCCAAATTAGGGTTTTCTTAAGGAGAAGTCAACTAAACTTTTACCAAGCATAACTTTCACATGCTTCATCATATTTTTCTCAACCAAATCTCACTTTAAAGGAAATTAAATTCTCTACAACTTTTCCTCTCTAAGCTCAAGTCCAAAAAATAGTTCATTTGAGAGATATGGGCCAAAACATTATAGGTCATTTCAAAAGTCAACAAAAAGACACTTTTTGTCAAGGCAACTTACATCAAGATAAAATCTTCAAATGAAAATTTATCAACATAGAGATTGTAGAGGACATCTTGATCTTTCCAAATATTCCAAGATCACTTTCAAATGATAAAAATTGAGATAGTTATGATTGGTGTAAGTTGGGAAATTTTGAGAAAATGCATGAAACCTAAAGTGACCAAACTTGAATTTTTGGGCTAACGAGCTTGTGTTTCAAGGTCCATGCGTGTTATAGGCCTCAATATGAACCTCAAAACTTATTCATACACCCCTTGTATTTTTCATGCTATTTATTTTGATTTTATTTTTTTTAAATTCAAAATAAATTAGATAAAATAAGAGCATTCCATACAAGGTCCAAGCCCACACTTTCTTGACCTAATTTATCTCTATATATTCTCATTCATTCAGACAAGGCCACACACGAAACCCTTACAAGAAGATCACCTTTTCAGACTTCCAAAATTATCAAAAACTAGGGAAAATCAATAACCCTGGTTATAGCCTCTTTCCAAGCAAGCCAATCCTTAAAATCACTTCCAAAAGCATTGTAGGATAAGATTTGATCATCCATGATGATCCAAGAGGCCTGAGAATCGCGTATATGCTTCACCGATTTTGTTCATTGCATGAATTTCATATTCTCATTTTCTCCGTGTTTTAGTGCATGCTAATGATACTAACTTGCTTCTGAAGTATAACAATGCAAGATTGAACCATAACATGCCCCCATAACGACCGGACAAGGGTTTTCCATATTCATACTATTTCATATTGTTTGAATCGTATCTCACCATACAGTACAAATTGGCCAAAAATAATGGCACCATTGAGTTTGTAAGGCCCAAATTAGAGAGGTAGGGTCCTTGGAAATCACTAATACTTCTTATTTTGCAGGAACAAATAATGTGATCGCCGGAGAAGACGACCAGAGCTAGGGCTCTGGCGCTTCTCCGGCCCAGTATTGTTTTATTAGTTAATTATTTGGTTTCATTTATGTTATCGGATGTATAGCCACCCCAGTGGCAAGGGTGCGCATGATAAGGCTTTGATGTACAAGGGCGTGGGTTTGATCCCTGCCTTTTGACATTTTTATGTTTTTTTCCCATATTTTTGCAGGTTTTAACATGTAAGCGCATGGTTTCCATTCTTCTAACACAGGTGCGCACCTGGTGCAGTGGTGAAGCGTGTTATGGAAAAGGCTAAGGGCATGGGTTCAACACCAACCCTTGACATTTTGCTTGGTTTTGTTTCCAACTTTTTTTTCTTCCTTAATTTCTTACCATAAACCCTAATTCTTTTGGTAAACTTAATCTTTTTCAATTAACAACAAAACCTTTTTTGAAAACCCTAAAAATAATTAAGTTTTAGATTTTTATTACCATTTTTTTAATTTCATTAATTAACCTTTTTTAATTAAAATTAAATTAGGTTTTAGGTATTTTTAATTAATTTAATTAATTAACTTTTTATTATTAAAATTAATTATCTTTTTTAGCTTTTATCTTAATCATCATCAAAAAAACCTTTTTTATAAAAAATCTCCAAAATACATTTTGTTTTCCACTTTCCTTCAAATTATTTTATTTTCTTAGATAAATTGTACATGATGTTATCACGAATGTAATAACGTAGCTTTTATCTTCTCGCATTTTTATTATTATGTAATTGCTCCGGGATGTAATAGTGATAGGTTTTAATTTCCACATTTTATTTTCTCGCACCTCTATTATGTATCTTCCCCAAAGCATTGTAATAGTTTAGGTTTACGCTTCCACGCTTTATTTTTTCCACTACTATATTTGCTACTTATTAAATAGGGTTTGTATGGAAAGATAAAAACGAATGATAGAAAACCCTAACTTCAAAGATAAATAACTGAAACAAACACACTCGCACACTGACACCTCTAGGGTAATCTCTCTTGTTGCCTTTGGAATAAAACGGTCACGTCCCTCGAAAATGGGGACGCTTTAGCAAAGTCCCTCGAATAAAAGATCATATTCCCTCAATGACCCTTTTGATGTTGCCTTTTTATAAATGACATAGTCCCTTACGAAAATTGCTAAAGCATCCTTACAAGTTGCCTTCGATGACTGTACGATGACCCTTCGCCCTTCCCTTCACATCCAACGATAGGGCTTCCTACTAACTAATGGTACAAATAGCACTATCTAAAGGAGAAGGAAAAGTATAAGAACGAATTTGAGTGGGTAGAACTATTAATCGCTTGCTCAGAAACCTTTCAAAACAAAAACATTTTACACAAACACTTTCAATGATATTTTCAAAACACTTTGTACGCAATCTTGAGGATTGATACAAAAATTATTACAAAGTTTTGCCTTACATTGGCAAATTCCAAAATATTTTCTAAACACACACAAAAAGAAAATTTTCAAAAGTGAGCTAAATGATTAAGAGCCTGTACATAACTATAGATGAAAAGGGTGATAATACCTTCCCTTTCAATAGCCTACCCTTTGAACTCAAAACTTAAAGGTCTTTCTTGTTCTTTTCACCCTTTTCCTTATTGGATAAAAGAAAAGTCGGTGGCGAATCTAGCTATTCATAACATTTTCGATAAAATGAAAAACCAGTCAGTTCTCCCATCATGTTACAGAACTGACAACTCTGCTGAGGACTGATACTTAAAAAAGAGGGGTTACCTTAGAGTCTAGAGCACTTTATTTTCTTTTACTTATATTCTTTGTTTGATTTTAATTTGAGGGTTGCTCGGGTTTAAATTCTTGCAAAGATCCTACACCCGAATCTAGGGTACCCTAGGTAAGTAGCAATAGATCATGGAAACTATACAGCATAAACCGATATGGTTGAAGTGATGGATACATTAGTGTGACACTTTAGTTTATAGCGATGTTCCTTGAGTCAGTCGAGGATAACATTGAGCTTCCGCATGGTGTCATAAGCCCTAACTGACTTTTAAAACCTTAATTGACCCATCTTGGCCATTAAAAGGTAGTGAGATAGCCGGCTTTAGTGCAATCCAGAGTTGGCTGATACTCGATGCTACACTAATTGAGATTCGACTCGCAAGATGTTTTGGTGGAAAATCAATTGTTGCACTAAAATAAAACCATCGAGAAAGATCCGTGATATGAGATTCCTAGAACCCGGT
This sequence comes from Vicia faba, assembly GCA_948472305.1. Taxonomy (NCBI): domain Eukaryota; kingdom Viridiplantae; phylum Streptophyta; class Magnoliopsida; order Fabales; family Fabaceae; genus Vicia; species Vicia faba. The sequence goes on from OX451741.1 coordinate 385,430,022, forward strand.
TATTATTTTAGGACAGGTTGAGCCAATTGAACATCAACAGAAAATGGTACTTACCTACAAACCTCATGCAAGCCTTTAAACCTAAGGCCTTTGTATGATTTGTTTGTGTTTGCTATCTTGTTTAAACATGACATCATAACATCATACCATGGAAATTTTCACTAACCCTTTTCAAGGATCTTAGGGACCTGTGGTGCAAGTTTATCATGAACCAGACTTTTAAGGAGAATACGGGGCCGCTGTGTGGTGTCTTGAAGCACTAACAAACCTTAGAACATTTAATTTAACAACTTGGCCATTAGGAAGTAGTGAGGTAGACGAATTTTCTGTAGTCTGAAGCTTGTCGATACTCGATACTACGCTCATTGAGATCGGTCTTTTAGGATATTTTGGTCGCCAATAAAGAGGCTTGCACTGAAACAATGCCCAATGAAGAAAGATCAATGATATCGAGATCCCCTAGAACCTGATTACTTTCTAGGACAGGTTGAACCAACTAAACTTCAAGAGGTTACTTACCAATTAAATCTCATGCAAGACTAAACCTAAGGAATTATGTGTTTTGTGTGTATATGTTTACTTGTACATAACATCATAACATCATACCATTTCATTTGCACTAACCATTTCAAGGACTTTGGGATTTACCTTGGTGCTGTTTTGTAGGACATGGCTTCCGCACGAAGAAACACCATCTGAATCAACCTTATGAAAGTGCCTCCTCAACTTAAGGAATTAGCTTCAAGGGTTCCCAATGATTCTCCATTCACCAAGAAATATGGTCGTCTTGTCAACCTGGTTACAACAAACTTTGAAGAGGATATGGTACATGTTCTATTCCAATTCTTTGAACCTAAACATCATTGCTTTACCTTTCCTGGTTACCAACTTGTGCCCACTATAGAAGAATTTTCTCAACTCTTGGGAATCCCTATTCTTGATCAACTACCCTTCAACGATATGGAAAGAGACCCAAGACCAGAGGAGATTTCTAGAGCTCTATATTTGTAACAATATGATGTTTTAGCAAATTGGGAAACAAGAAGTGGCGTCAAAGGGTTTCTAGCCAAGTTTTTATTGGAGAAGGCTCAATATTTTTTGGATGCTCTGGATTTACAAGCCTTTGAAGAATTGTTGTCTCTTCTCATCTATGGGTGGTATTGTTTCCCAATCCTGACCAATTCATAGATGTGAAAGCAGTCAAAAAATTTCTATCTCGCAATCCGGTGCCTACTTTACTTGGGGATATCTTGCATTCTCTTCACTCTTGCACTATGAAGAGAAAAGGAATTCTTATGTGTTGCACTCCTCTGTTGGCTAGGTGGTTTATTTTTCACCTGCCTTGACCTGTTGTGAAGAATGAGCAAGGCATGAGATGGTCTAATAGACTGATATCACTCACACATTCTGATATTCATTGGTGTTCTCGATCCTTGGAGGTAATTACTATTATTGACCTCTATGGGGAATTCCCTAATGTCCCTCTACTTGGCATCCGGGGGGATATCACCTACAATCCGTGTTTGGATTTGCGACAGTTTGGGTATGCTAGAAGTGATGGCCCTCATGATGCACTTGTCCAAGGAATTGCATTCTACTAAGAGAACGATGTCCAAGGTTATCGTCAGAGATTCATACAAGCTTGGGGCATGGTTAACAAGGTTGATAGCAAGACGTTAGGGCATAAGAACTCCATTCCTCTGGAGCCTTATCTCAAGTGGGTGCAAACTCGCGCCCAAAACCTCATGATGCCTTATGAAGCCATCCTACCTATAATCATGGAGCCTGTTGTCGAAGGAGATGTTCCATATACTGTCCTTTATCCTGATATGCCTACTTCTCTTAAAGATTTGCAAAGAGCTTGGATTTAGCTAAAGGGGGATCGAGACACCTTTGAAGCCCAGTTTTATGCAAGCGAGAAGAAGACATTGGAGCACACGAGACAACTTCATGAGGAGAGGAGCCTGAATGCATATATCGCTCCAAAGAGGAAGGATCCATAGGAAACTTGAGCCATTTTTATTGTATTTTAGTTCATTTTGTTTATTTTGTTTCAATGTAAGCCCAAGAGGCATTTTGTAATCAATTTGAACTTATTAATACAATTAATGTTTGTTCCTTTTTGTCTAAACAAATTTAAATCTTCTTAGTCCTTGAAATCATTTGCATACGCATTTCATGCATCATAACATAAGCAGGTTTCTAAACACAGGTTTCCTTATCTTTCTACTGTTTATTTCACTATGATGGATATCGAGCAGGCCGTGAAAGATTTGAAAGCACATAATTCCCAGTTCCAAGAGACCTTGCTGACCCTGGCCAAGGGACAACAAGAGTTGATGACACTGTGGAAGCCAAAAAGAATACTAAGAAGAAGGCCTTCATAAACATGGGGAAAAGGTTTAAAGGCACAGTCTGTCAGGTACAGATAATTGAAGAGTCATCTGAGGAAGACGAGAACCAGAATGAAGAGGCAAGGAGAACCTGTGCTAGGGGTGTAAATGATCAAGCTTATGAAGATGAAGATTACTTTGATGAACAATATCCACCGGTCGAGGATAAATACAAGCAGTTAGAGGATATATGGAAAGTTGTTGAAATTCAAGCTGTACCCGGTTTAGATTTTGGTGATTTGGGCTTAATACCTGGGGTCGTCATTCCCCATAAGTTCAAAATACCAGTAAGTATTATAGAGTTTCATGCCCAAAACTTCATCTGAGGTCCTACATCTGCAAGATACAACCACACATTATTGACAAGAAGCTCTAGGTCCATTACTTCCAAGAGAGTCTGGCTGGGACTCAACTAGAATGGTTCTATAAATTGGAGGGTTCCTGCATCCACACATGGGAAGATCCGACCACTGCTTTTATCATCAATATCAGTACAACGCTGATTTAGCACCGACAAAAGTTCAACTTCAAGGAATGACAATGGGTACTAATGAAGGGTTTAAAGAGTACGCACACAAATGGAGGGATCTTGATGGTAGAGTTCAACCACCACTGACTGATAGGGAGCTGGTGGACATGTTTATGGGAACACTAACGTGACCATATTTCAACTTGCTAATTGGTAGCTCATCTTCCAGTTTCACTAAATAATTCTGACTGGGGAAAGGGTCAAGACTGGAATCAAGAGTTGAAAAATTCCCATGACATCTGCTTCTACATCAAGAACCATAAATAAATCCTTTATTGGCAAGAAAGAAGCCAATTTTGTTTATGGGTCAAGGGCCCAGACCAAGAAGGATCACCATCCATCTGTTAATGTTGTTTTGATCTCCAACCCTCCATCTGCTCAAAGACAATCATCCAACAATCAACAATCTGAAGTTCCTCGAAGACAGTTCATGAGGATAAGCATGTCACTGTCCTAAGCCTTACAACATCTGTTGAAGGCCAACTTAGTGACATTGCATGATCAACCATCAAATCCAAACATTTCATCACCTAAGTAAAATCCAAATTCCAGGTGTGCATATCATTCAAACAGTTCTGGGCATGAGACCGATCAATGCTGGACGCTGAAGATCAAGATTCAAGATCTGATAGACAATAAAATAATTGAATTTGTTCCACCTGCTACTCCAAATGTGATAATCGCACCAATGCCGAACCATGGCAAAGGTGTTAACGTAATTAATGATACTACTTTTGTTTCCTCCATTGAAGATTTAACAACTCCATTAACTACTGTGAAGGATAATTTGCTGAGAGCTAGGGTGTTCCCTGGCTATTCTAAATATTGTGTTTTTTGTGATCAACAAGTAAATGGGTGCAAGAGGCTGAAGAAAGGTATGCAACGCCTGATAAATAGCCGTGAGATTTTGTTTGAGAAGATTCCTACCATCAAAATTTTAACCAACAAAGTTGAAGACCTGTCCATAATAACCATCTCCAATAAGCCTATTAGGATCTCCTCAAAGGGTCCTATTAGGATTTCAAATGAACCAACCATTTCTCCTTTAATAATCACCGCCCCTGGGCCGATTCCTTACTCCTCTGACAAAGAAGTTCCATGGAACTATGGTGCCAAAGTTTATTATCATGGGATAAAACAAGATTCTTGGATCAACGAAGACAAAACTGATGTTATTAGTATTGCACATTCTAGTAAAGTAACAAGAATAGGGAGGATCTTTTCCCCTGATATTTCACCACCCACTACTATAATAACTCCCGTCCTCATAACCAATGACAAGTTTAGTGCCAACATCAGAGGCAAAGAGAAAGAAGGTGATCCTGCTGGGATAGAGGCACCTACAAAAGATACTAATGCTGAATAACCCTCCACTCAAGAGATGGAGGAAATCCTGAAAATCATAAAGAAGAGTGACTACAAAATAGTTGAGCAACTAGGGAAAATCCCTTCCAAATTCTCCATGATGTCATTGTTACTCTGTTAGGACGCTCATGCCCAGGCTCTAATCTAGTTCTTGAAGAAAGCCCATGTGACCCAAGAAACCATAGCTGACCAGATCGAGAACTGTGTAGCGAGTTTAACGGCTGACAATGGATTAAGGTTCTTCGACGCTGATTTGACTCATATGGGAAGGAACCATAACAAAGCCTTGCATGTCTCTATTGAATGCAAGGGAACTACCCTGGCTCATGTCTTGATTGATACCAATTCCTCTCTAAATGTTCTACCTAAAGGTGCTTTGGATCGACTAGATTGTGAAGGCCTGGTATTGAAACCAAGTGATATAGTTGTAAGGGCTTTTGATGGGTCTAGAAGGATGGTGCATGGAGAGGTGGATCTCCCCATTAAGGTGGGATCACAAATTTTCAACTCCACTTTTTATATAATGGACATACGTCTCGCCTAATCTTGTTTGCTTGGGCGCCCTTGGATCCATGGGACAGGGGCAGTAACATCCACTCTTCATCAAAAATTAAAGTATCCAGTCAAACGGAAGATCGTTAATGTTTACGACAAAGAAGAATTTATGGTAAGCCACCTTAATTCCTTCAAGTACGTGGAAATGGATGGTGAGTTCATAGAAACTCCGTGCCAGGATTTCGACGTTGTTCCTCCTATGGTTGCCGCCACCAAAATATCTTCCGACATATCAAAAGTTGATGAAGTTGTACCAAGAAAGGTTTCACTTAAAGATGCTCGTGTCGTGGTCAGATATGGAAGTTGTACTATCTAGGGAAAACTCCCCGACATTTCGTTTAAAGCAGACAAATTTGGATTGGGTTTCACCATCAAAGCTCAGAAATAAGTCAGATGCGCTCGCATGAGAAAGCCGTCTCTCCGCATCGGAAATCATGAAGTAAACATTATGGAAGACTCTGATGATGAATGTGCTTTTGAAGAATGGATCTACCCTACTGCCGGAGGAAAGCTCAACAACTGGCATGCAAAGGATCTCACTCTCATCTCCTTCATTAAGTGGTAATTATTGTTTACTGTTTTCTGTCAATTCAAGAACTTTTGTCTGTAATTTTAAATTCTACACAATGGTGTTTAAGCCATGTTCCTTGCCCAGGGCACCATGGTCTATTTGTTAAGGGTTTTGTTCATGTTCATTTATCATATGATCATTTAATGGAAAACATTGGACCTTTACCTTCAATTTTTGTGCTCATTGTCTTTGTTTTTCTTTATTTGCATTGTTTCAAATAACCATGTACCTTACATGCACACACACACATTGCAGATCCTCATCCACTCCGGATCTCATTGCCAATGACTCTACTATTGCCAATTATGACTTCGAACATCCAATTAACCAAGCTGAAGATGAAGGCGGGGAAGATTTTGAAATACCAGGGGAACTAGCCAGACTTCTAATGCAAGAGTAGAAAGCTATTCAACCTCATGAAGAGCCAGTCAAAGTTATCAACTTAGGTACTAAGACAGACAAGAAAGAGGTCAAGATCGACACCTATTTAGAAGACGGTATCAAGAGCATGTTGGTTCAGATGTTACATGACTATGTTGAAGTATTTGCTTGGTCATATGAATACATGTCGGGGTTGGATAGTGACATTGTGGTTCATCATCTGCCAACAAAAGAAGATTGTCCTCCTGTCAAACAAAAGGTTCGTCGGATGCATCCTGACATATATGAAAAGATAAAAGAGGAAGTCATGAAGCAATTTGATGCAGGATTCCTGGATGTGACATATTATCCTCAATGGGTTGAAAACATGGTCCCGGTACCGAAGAAGGATGGGAAGGTTCGTATGTGTGTAGACTATAGGGATTTAAATAGGGAAAGCCCCAAAGATGATTTCCCTGTACCTCATATCTACATCTTGATTAATAATACGGCTCAACATAAAGTATTCTCCTTCATGGATGGATTTTCTAGCTACAACCAAATCAAGATGGCTCTCGAAGACATGGAGAAGACCACCTTATTACGCAATGGGGCACCTTTTGTTACAAAGTCATGCCTTTCGGATTAAAGAATGCAGGGACAACATATCAAAGAGCTATGGTAGCTTTATTTCACGATATGATCCATCATGAAATAGAGGTATATGTGGATGATATGATTGCAAGGTCACGAACTGAAGAAGAGCACCTCGATCACCTACACAAGCTGTTTGAGAGGTTGAAGAAGTACAAACTAAGGCTAAATACTAACAAGTGCACCTTCGGGGTAAGGTCTGGAAAGCTCCTAGGTTTTATTGTCAATGGAAAAGGCATCGAAGTTGATCCTATAAAAGTTAAATCCATTCAAGAAATTCCAGTTCCCCGCTCTGAGAAGGAAGTTAGATGATTCTTGGGTCGTCTTAATTACATTGCTCGGTTCATATCATATCTAACTGCTACTTGTGAGCCAATCTTTAAAGTCCTAAAGAAAGATCAAGTAGTCAAATGGAAAGACGACTGCCAAGCTGCCTTTGATAAGATCAAGTAATATTTGCAAGAACCTCTTATCCTTATGCCTCCAGTGGAAGGAAGACAATTGATCATGTCCTTGACTGTGCTAAAGAATTCTATGGGGTGTGTGTTGGGCCAACATGACGAGTCTGGCCGAAAAGATCATGCAATATACTACCTGAGCAAAAAGTTTACCGACTGTGAAACCAAATATTCACTGCTCGAGAAAACTTACTGCGCTCTGGAATGGGCTGCTCGCCGGCTAAGACAGTATATGGTGACTCACACCACTTTATTTATTTCTAAGATGGGCCATATCAAGTACATCTTTGAGAAACCCGCTCTCTCTGGACGGATAGCTAGATGGAAAATGATTCTGACTGAATATGATATTCAATATACAACATAAAAAGCCATCAAAGGAAGTGTATTGGAAGATCATTTGGCCCATCAAGCTGTTAATGATTATCAATCTATGAACTTTGACTTCCTAGATGAGAATTTCATGTTAGTGATTGACTGTGCAAAACCTGAACCGTATGACAGACCTGAACAAGAATCCTGATGGACCATGGTTTTTGATGGAGCTTCCAACACTCTAGGCAATGGAATTGGTGATGTGATAATTTCTCCTGAAGGTTGTCACACTCCTTTCACTGCTAGACTATGCTTCGATTGTATGAACAATATGACTGAGTACGAGGCGTGTATATTGGGTATGAAGGCTGCCATTGACTTAAGGATCAAGTATTTGGATGTATTCGGAGATTCTGCTCTAGTGATTAGCCAAGTAAAGGGAGAATGGGACACTAAGCATCCTAACCTTATTCGTTATAAGGAGCTTGTGTTAACCCTGATCCCATGCTTCTAGTAAATCACCTTTGAACACTTCACTAGAGAGGAAAATCAGTTAGCTGATGCCTTGACAACAATGTCTTCCATGTTCAATGTCAAATGGGACAAAGAAGCTCCCATGATTATAATCAAAATATTTGAAGAACCTACACACTGCTATGAGCTTGACACTGACGAGGAGAAACCATGGTACCATAAAGTAAGGAGATATCTTGAAGCGCAAGATTATCCTGAAGGAGCTTTCCTCAATGATAAGAAATTATTTTTAAGATTCTCATCCAAATTCTTCCTAATCAATGGAATCCTGTATAAGTGAAATCATGATTCTACTCTACTCTGGTGTGTGGACAAGAAGGAGGCAGAGAAAATTATAGAAGACATGCATGATGGCCTTTTTGGGACCCACTCTAGTGGACACACTATGGCCAAGAAAATCCTGAGGGCTGGTTACTATTGGTCCACAATGGAAACTGGTTGTCATCATCACTCAAGGACTTGCCACAAATGTAAAATATATGCTGGAAAGGTCCATGTACCTCCTATTCCTCAAAATGTCATGATTGCTCCGTGGTTGTTTGCAATGTGGGGCATTGATATGATTGGAGAGATCAAACCTACTGCTTCCAATGAACATCGCTTCATTCTTGTCGCTATTAATTACTTCACAAAATGGGTCAAAGCTAGATTGATCAAGCATAACCTCATCTACCGTTACGGTATCCCTGAAAGGATTATCACCGATAATGGAACTAATCTCAACACCACTATGATTATGGAACTTTGCACTCAGTTCAAAGTCAAGCATTACAATTCTTCTCCGTATAGACCCAAAATGAATGGCACAGTGGAAGATGCCAATAAAAATATCAAGAAGATTGTGCAAAAGATGGTGGTAACCTACAAAGACTGGCATGAGATGTTACCGTTTTCTCTCCATGGATATCATACTTCGGCTCGAACGTTAATTTGGAAACTCCTTTCTCTTTGGTTTATGATATGGAAGTTGTCTTGCCTATAGAAGTTCAGATTCCTTCCCTAAGGATTATGAAAGAAATAGATCTGGGCGAAGACGAGTGGGTGCATACTAGATTGGATCAGTTAAACTTGACTGATGAAAAATGATTGGTCGTTGTTTGTCATGGTCATATGTACTAGAAGCGTATGATTAAGGCTTTCAACAAAAATATTAAGCCTCGAGTGTATCAAGCTGGAGCCTTGGCAATAAAGCGCGTCATTCTTCCACAAGGCAATCCCAGGGGCAAATGGACTCCCACTTATGAAGGACCATTCGTTGTAAAGAAAGATTTCTCTGGTGGTGCCATAATGCTGACTACTATGGATGGTGAAGACTTCCCACATCCTGTTAACGCGAACATAGTTAAAAAATACTACGCATAAAATGACCCTTTAGGTTGACACACCTAGGGAAAAATAAGGGCGTCTCGGCGAACCAATAGGTTCGGGAAAAAGTTAGGGATATATGCAAAACATTGTACACCCAGCAAGTCGAAAACCCGAAAGGGCGACTTGGGAAAAAATGGGTATCCTGGTGGGATGAAAATCTTAAAGGGTGGTCCTGGCAGAATTTAAGTATTGAAAGCATATGACTATGTCTCATAGGGTCTTTACAGCCAGCTTTATTACCAAGGTCTAGATTCTAATGGTCCAAGATCAATCCAATCAATTTCTTTCAACGGTGTTGGATGTTCAAAGACATCGGCGAAATAATGCAGTTGGAACACAATAAGATCACTTCCACATGGCTATTTATTTTTTTTCCACTTTTTATTCCTTTCGACAATTTCCTCTTACTAGGATCTTCGTCTCTTTCTACAAAAACTCCTTTTCATTGGCAAACATCAATACAAAAATACTTTGAAGTGTAAAACAATTTTTTTTCTGTTTTGAGTGCAAAACATCCAATGACTAAAATTGAATGAACATATGCATATGAACATGATTAAACTATTTAGCAAATGTAGGCTTGCAAGCAGTAACAAGCATCTCTTTAATACAGTTGAGATATCTCCATAGAGTTATCTCATTAACATTATCCCCACAGATTTGGATTCATAAAATCCCCAGCCAGAATTTCAATCTCCGTTAAACCCTTTCCCCAGTTGAGTTGGAAAAGGTGCACCTCCTTGGCAGACTATCAAATTATTCTCCTCAACACGGTTTATTTCCCCAACAAAACAACATCTTCCCCAGCAGAGCTCTCCTCAACAAATTAGGAATCCCCAACAGAAGCACTCTAAGCAAAGATCGAAGATACACATACTCCTCGTCTTCAACAAGAAGTCCGAGATTTAAATTCTTGAAACTCCCCAGTATTTGACAAAGATACACTTCAACAATGTTTCACATTCATACATCATACAACATACATAGCAATTGCATACAATACAATCTCATTTATTTTTGAGGACATCATTTGCGCCATGCATTCATATGCATGCAACCAACTCTTTTCCTTGCAGGAATAGTCAATCAACAGATCAAAAGTCCTCTTATGGATTGATTCACTTCTTCCAATTATAATAGGTGATCAATAAATTCCCATTCTAGATGGATTCACTTCTTCTAGTTAATAATAGGAAATCAATCAAGTCCTCTTCTGGGTGGATTCACTTCTTCCAGTTAATAATAGGTAATCAATCAAGTCCTCTTCTGGATGGATTCACTTCTTCAAGTTAATAATAGGTAATTAAAAGACCTCTTATGGTTTAGATTTATTTCTTCCAGTTATAGACAGGCGAAGAAAGACCTCTTCTGGTTTAGATTTATTTCTTTCAATTAAAGACAGGCGAACAAAAACCTCTTTTGGTTAAGATTTATTTCTTCCAGTTAAAGACAGGAGAACGAAGACTTCTTCAGGTTAAGATTGATTTCTTCCAGTTAAAGACAGGCGAACAAAGACTTCTTGTTTAGATTGATTTCTTCCAGTTAAAGACAGGCGAACAAAGACCTCTTCTGGTTTAGATTTATTTCTCCCAGTTAAAGACAGGAAAACATAGAACTCTTCTGGTTTAGATTTATTTCTTCTAGTTAAAGACAGGCGAACAAAGACCTCTTCTGGTTTAGATTTATTTCTTCTGATTAAAGATATGCGAACGAAGACCTCTTCTGGTTAAGATTGACTTCTTCCATATAAAGACAGGCGAGCAAAGATCTCTTCTTGTTAAGATTAATTTCTTCCAGTTAAAGATAGGTGAACAAAGACCTCTTATGGTTTAGATTAATTTCTTCCAGTTAAAGACAGACGAACAAAGTCCTCTCCTGGTTTAGATTTATTTCTCCTAGTTAAAGACAAGCAAACAATGACCTCTTCTAGTGTAGATTTATTTCTCCCAGTTAAAGACAGACGAACAAATACTTCTTCTGGTTAGATTTACTTTTTCCAGTTAAAGATGGGCAAATATCATCAGCATTTCCCAAATAGGTCAGAGATTAATTTCCGAAGCAAGTCGGGGCAACTATCTCTACGACCAACAAAAAGCAGGTCCCAGATTAATACTTGAGACAAGACAGGAAAACTATCTGTGAACAACTGATTGTAGATTAATACCTGAAACAAGACATGACAACTATCTACATGAGAAAATTGAAGATTAACTCCCGAAACAGGATGAGGAAACTATCTTTCTTTCTCTTTGGTTAGATAAAGATCAATTCCCAAAACAGGACGGGGCGACTATCTTTATCACCAATGGTATGAACTCCCGAAACAAAATGGGTTTACCAACAACTTGATTGTATATTAATGCCCGAAATAAGACGGGGAAACTATCTACATGACAAACACTTCCTTCAAGACATCTGCTGTTTCAGTTTAAATCGACCATTGATTTATCTTGATTAGGTTCCAATATACACTTTCCCTGGTTCAGTTAAATCTCTCTGAAGATTTATACTCATTCGCTATCCAGTGAAAGATTATTCAAGACATCTACTGTTTCAGTATAAGTCGATCAAAGACTTATTCTGATATTCCTTCTAATCTCTACCAACAATGACTTTGGATGGCGTATATAAGACCATCTCCAACGACTCCCTATCACCTTTGGGTGGCATCTGTAAGCCCATCTCCGACAAACTTTTAATTATTCTCCAAATAGAATCTATTAAGCCGATTCTCGATACAGTTAACTAATAACACTGGCAAGTGCAAATTTTTGGGCACTCTAGTGTTCAATCATCTTCCACCTTCAAGCTACAAATGGCAACATGCCATTCTCGCTTTTCAGGTTTAAGAAAATTGAACAGGGGAAGGTGTTGTACCCCAAAATTTTCCCTCTCAATTCTTGTTCCACATGGCTTGTGTTTCCTCATATGCGTTCACTTGATTGTTAACAATCAGTCCGAGATAGATCTCATGTCCTACCATTTCGAGATGCTAAGACTTCTAAAGTCTCGTGACATCTTAAACCAATTCTCCGTTTCATTGGATGATTCATAACTTTCAAGTATTTTAGAATGAATAATATTTTCCCTGTTTATTGGCTCTGGCGCATGAGTTTGATTATTGAAGTGTGTGACGTCACCCTTTATAAGATCTCTAAATCATTATCATCCTAAGTCTTGTTTGAGTACACTTTCAATCATCAATTAAGATTTAGCGGGATAAAGATTCTTATGGTCATTCTCATTTTCATGCTTCAAACAATACCTTTGTTGAAATGAAGTATAAGTGCCAAGAGATTTGTTGAGAGCAAGATTTTTTGTTGATCGATGGAGATTGAAGATTTGGATCATTGTGAGTTTGCTATGGTAGGAGTATTCATTAAAGTTATTATTTTGATCCAATTTGCTAAAGTAATTTCATATTTCAAATATTGGAGTTTTGAAACGAACAGTAATATGAATCTGAATTCTTTCAAAATATTTCAATTTGTTTTTACCAAGCATTATGGAAAAGAAAAGAGGATATCAAATTCTCAAACTTCATTAATTACAAGAATGCAAAAATATTCTAAGTGTTCATTTTTCAAGCATAATGCAAGAATGGATTCTACAATTCATATGCCATTCACCAAAATTCCAAAACCCCTTGCAAGTTAATTTACAAATTTGAATCATAAAGTCCCCTATTTGTTCTAAAAAAAAGATGCATAAAAAAATATTTTTCTTCAAACTTCAAGTTCCCCACGACCTTTGCTTCAGTTTCAGCTTCAAAGTCTTCATTTTCCTTCCAAGCTCGTATCAATGCTGAAAACATGAAACAAGAGGAAAAGAAATAATCAGCAAACAAAAAAAAAGTAAATAAAAATTACAAATGATTTAACTTCATCATTAGGGTGGTTTTTTCTTGGAATTAGAAAAGAGGCTGTTTTTATGTGCTAAGGCCTCAAACATTTAAGTTTCTATCATGGGCTAATTTCTATTGCAAATCACAAAGTTTGGTTTGGTTCACAATAGAAGAAAAAATGCAAAAAAGACAAAATTCCTTCAATTCAGCCCAACATGATTTAAATCAGAATTCAAGCCCAAAAGAAAAGCCTCATACAAAATTCAGAATTACATCATTGGTTAGGAATAGTTCTAGTGCAAATCACAAATTTATTTGGTTCACAAAAGATAGGGAAGATCAATTAAAATCAGAACTAGCATCATTGTTTTCACGCAAATTTACAAGCCTCATGTGATTTCATGTCAAAAGGAAATATCGTAATTTGAAAAGTCAAATCATAGGCCAAACTTTACTGCAAAATCTCAAACAAACATACAAAGAAATCAGTTTGGTTCACAGTAAAGGAGAAAAACCAGAAAAGTACAAAGTTCAAAAGTCAGCCACAAAGTACAAGCTCAGTAATGAATCATAATAACTTGTACAGAAAAAGCAACAGCCAACACCAAAGCAACAAGAAACTAAACAAAAGGAAGCTTTTATCACAAATAAGTAAACATCCCAACAAGCAACAAGGTACAAACTCATAAAGCATTCATCACAGTACAAAATCTGTACAAAGAAAATACAACAAAGTCGACAAAACCCGCAAAAGTGACAAGTCTGTTATGCTAATTCCCAAAGTCAAAACCCTCATAAACAAGCAAGCAAATTTATGGTATAAAAAAACAAAACTGAGTTCAGAAGAAGAGGGAGAAGTTTTCCAGTAAAAAAAATACAAAACAAACAGCAAACAAAAAATCCAGCTTTTGTTCCATCGTACCAAAACTCTTCAAAAATCACTTTCAGCCAAGCCACAAAGATACAGAGACGCAGCAACACAGAGACTGAGCAAGAGCAACATAAAGAGGTAATTTTCATTTTGTTTTAAAATAAAAAAATACAAACCACTCAAATCATTTTCAAACTCCTTTCATAAAATATAAAAAAAATATAGAGTCCTAAGCAACAACAGACAGCAACGTTACCCTCCTCTAAAAAAAACCATTTTTCAGCAAATCCAGTTCACAAATATACAGAGAGACAGAAAATTCGTAATAGCAACAACATCAAACCCTAATTAGTTTTTCTCACATCATTTTCGTAAAAAAACCTGACCCTACAGAGTTTATAGAAGAGAAAAAAGGAATGATCTCACAGAGATAAAGCCATTTCCGTCAAATCTAACCCTAGGGTTTCATTTTTCCCCTTTTAGATCTATGCAAAAATATGCACCATATGCAAAAACCAACACAAGATTAGCATTCAGAAGAGAAATCTGAACCAAACCATGTAAAAAAAATTAGGTTTGTGTCAAAGAGGAAGAGGCACAGAGAGAACGAGAGAAGTAAAATAAGAGAGGGGGAGTTTGTGTCAAATGAGACCAAGTCTCATGTTTCTGTTGTTTTGTTAAAACAACCAGGCCCACTATGATTTCAAGGCCAAGTTCCTTTTACTTACGCGCACCCGCCGACCCTTGCTATTCACTATGAGTCCAGTCCAACTCCCACTCACACATCCCCCCATTTTTTGTGTTTACACCACCTTTTGCTTCACTGAATTGCCAAGCCCAACTCCCACTCACGCAACCCCCTGCTTACTAACCATCACAAGCCTATTGCATTTTTTGTTATTATTTACTGCTTACAAAAAACTCCTCTTGGGCCAGGCTTAACCAAAAATCTATTTTTTACACAAAAAAGACCTTAAATTCATATTTCACCCCCTGACTTCTTTTGTTTATTTTTATTTTATTTTCTCAATTCTTTATTTATATTATTAATAATATTATTATTATTGTTTAGTTAATAAAAAAATCCAAGAAAAATATATTTTTATTTATTCATTTAATATACTTATATTTTTATTTCTTTATAAACTAAAAAGGACAAAAATATTTTCTTATTATAAATTTAATTTCTTTTTAATTCTAAGTTTATTTTCTTTTAGTTTAATTAATTTAGAGCTTAGGTTTTCTATTAACTAGTTCCTCATGCTAATTTAATTAAATATTAAAACTCTTTTGACAAAAAGCCTAAAAAACAAAAAAAAAACTTGATTTCTTTAATAAATTAATTTCTTTTATTAACATTAATTATTATTTTTATTATTTTAGTTAATTATTTTCTTTTAATTTAATTAGGTGAAAATCTTTAATACAAAAATTCATTCCTTATCCATTCATTCTTCTACATTATATTCATTTCTAGTACATTATATTTATCTCATTTCTCGTACAAATTCAATATGATTGTAATAGATAATTAGAATTTAATTTCTGGCAATTCTCATTTGTAAATTTATCCCCCATCCCCAAATGATGTAATAGCATAGGATATTTATTTTTTGCAATTTATCGCTTTCATATAAATGCTAGTAAATTAGGATTTGTATCGAAAGATAAAATTAAAACTTAGAAAACCGTGAGTCAGGATAAAGCAAGTATGAAATACAATACACTTGCACACTTTGCACCTCTAGGGTTTACTCCACTTTGTTGCCATAAAAATGGTCATGTTATGCATGTGAGACATCTTAGCAAAAACAATAAAAAATACAAGATCATAGTCCCTCGATGATGCTTCGAATGTTGCCTTATAAATGATCTTAGACCCTTAAGAAATATGCTAAGGTATCTCACAACATTGCATTTTATAATTATACGATGACCAACGCCCGTCCCTTTACATCCAAAGATAGGGTTACTTACCAATCAATGATGAGATAGAAATACCAAAGGAAGAGAGAAATGAAAAAAATACTTTTGAGTAGGTAGAACGTTCTTAGTTGCCCGCTCATAATCCATCTTCAAAAACAAACATCTTTTTCAAACACACCAAACACTTTTAAAAAAACATGAAATATTTTCAAAATTCTAACACTTTGTATGCTTTCTTATAGAGACGAGAATAATTACAAAGTTTTCCTAAACGAAGGCTCTTTTTAAAAATACTTTCAAAACCCACCACAAACACATTTCAAACAAAGCAATTTTAAAAGTGATCTAGCAAGCAACGATGTTACTAGGTTTGAGGGTCAATCCTTCGCAGTCCAAACGGTCTAAAGCTTTCTTCGGCAGCACATTCAAGGAAGAACCAGTATCAACTAAGACATGGGCGAGGGTGGTTCCCCTGCATTCAACTGAAACATGTAGCGCGTCGCTGTGTTTCCTTCCTTTGGGAGTCAAGTCAGCATCGGAAAAGCCAAGGCCATTATCAGCAGTAAGACTGGCCACACACTCCTGAAACTGGTCAGCCGAAGTCTCTTGGGGTACATGTGCCGCCTTCAAAAATTTGATTAGGGCCTTAGCATGGGCCTCAGAACAGAGTAGAAGAGCCAACATTGAAATTTTAGAAGGGGTCTGCCCTAGCTGTTCCACGACGTCGTAGTCACTATTTCTGATTATTTTCAAGATTTCATCCATTTCTTTCTGAGTGGTTTCGGGGATAACCACAACATGAGCCTTCGTGCTGACAGGCGCTTCTAGTATCCCCTTACCCTTGTCGGTATTATCAGCAGACGGTCTTATTTCAGGAGTATCCAATTCTTCAATTACCGGGTCTTGCACAGATGACCTAACAGGTGCAGAAGCTTTCGAGGGTCCGAAAACTGCTCGAGGGGGAGCAATCTCCGGAGAAAAGATCCGGCCGCTGCGGGTTATCTTGCTTATTCCCGCGATGTTCCCTATATCAGGGTTTTCTTCTTAAAAATTCTCTTGGACTGCTTCAATCTATTTGATACCATGATAGAAGATTTCTCCTCCATAGTTCCATGGTATCGTTTTGCTAGATTGATACGGGATAGGTCCCGGCATGGGGATCTTTAATGGTACAAATTTAGGGTCGGGCGTAATCCTGACAGGCCTTTTGCAAGCCTTGGGAGGATTGTCGGAAATGGTTATGATTGCAATATCGTTGGTTGAAGTAGAAAAAGTAACAGGAGTAACAGGAGTGAAGGTATCAACAGGTTTTTTTTGGAAGAGTATCTCTTGGGTATCCATCAGGCGTTGGACACCTGACTTCAACATTGGGCAATCAGCTCGTATGTTCAAACAAAAGTAGCAGTCTTTTGCACAACCAGGAAAGATCCCGGCTCTCATCAAATTCTCTTTAATCACTAGTAACGAAGTCAAAAGGTCAGCAACATCAGTAACATGAAGGTCCTTCATAACGGCATGAACATTATTACCGTGCTTGGGCATTGGGGAAGAAATCACATTGGGCTCTCAGGAGCATCAAATTCTATTTCCTTGGTGTCAATCAGGTCTTGGATTGTATTCTTAAGCGCCCAACAATTATTAGTATCATGCCCAGCACTGTCAGAATGGTAAGCACACTTAGCATTGGAGTGGTAGTATGGAGAGGAGGTATTAGGGTTCTTTGGCGCTTCCTTCAGACTGGTAAGATTCAGCTTTAACAAATGAGGGAGTACTTACGCTGGCGTCATGTTGATTCGGGTGAACTGCCATTGTGGCCTTTCTACCCATTGTTGATTAGGTCTTGACTGATTGCCGCGAGGTTGATCATTTGAAGAGTTTTGAATCATCACATCCCCTACAGTTGGCCGGCGCTTGGTTCTTCCATGACTTTTGTAAGAGTAAACAGCGGAGGCTTCCTTCTTAGTTGGGAAGGCTTTCTTAACAGCAGTGGACGCGGAGGCATCTTTCTGAATCTTACCACTTTTAATACCGGCTTGGACCCTTTCGCCAGTCAGAATTAGTTCAGTAAATCCCGCGGAGGAACTCCCAATTAAATGATTGAAGAAAGGGCCAGACAGGGTCCCTAGAAACATGTCAACTAACTCCCTATCTGACAAAGGTGGCTGCACCCTTCCAGCCAGATCACGCCACTTCTGGGCATACTCTTTAAATCCTTCATTCGAAGCCATCCCCATACTCTGTAGTTGAGTACGAGTGGGCGCCAAATCAGCATTGTATTGGTATTGACGGTAAAATGCAGCAGCTAAGTCTTCCCAATTGTGAACCTCTGATCTCTCGAGTTGATAGAACCAGTCCAATTGTGTGCCTGACAAACTGTCTTGGAAAAAGTGTACCCAGAGGTCTTTATCAGATGAGTGGGGTTGGATCTTTCTGACATACGATCTCAGATGCATCTTTGGACACGACAGACCGTCATACTTAGCAAATGTTGGTACTTTGAATTTGGGAGGGATGACGATCCCAGCGACCAACCCTAGTTCTTCAAAATCTAAACCAGGTACCCTCTGCAACTCCATGGCTGCCAATCTATCCTCAAGATTCTTGTATTTATCATCCGCCGGGGGATATTGTTGTTCGGAGTAATTTTCATCTTCTTCCTCTTCCTCCTCTTCAACTTCAGATTCAGATGGTACCGTAGCCCCTTTTCCTTTACCAGCCCCTTCATCAGACGTTGAGGGGAACTCGAGAAC
The DNA here is from genome assembly GCA_948472305.1 of Vicia faba. NCBI lineage: Eukaryota > Viridiplantae > Streptophyta > Magnoliopsida > Fabales > Fabaceae > Vicia > Vicia faba. Next base: position 385,448,515 of record OX451741.1, read on the forward strand.
TTTTCTAGCGTTGCTTTCAACCCTTCTTCCAAAAGTGGCTACTCCGGGCCTCTTCTTATTTTTCTATTTATTTTTCTCCAACAGTGCTTTGAGGTCCTCTTGACCCTTTGCTAAGGTCATGAGGAGTTGCTGGAATTGAGAATTTTGTGCTTGCAGATCCTTAACCGTCTGCTCCAAATCCATCTTGCTGAAATAAACAGCAGAAAGATAAGGAAACCTGGTGTGAAGACCTGTTTATGCATATGATGAATGATATGCTATTCATGTAATGCATTCAAGGATTCAGAAATTCAAATTTGTTGCAAACAAAAAGGAACACACGTCATATTAAGAAGAAATTGTTAGTACATAAGTGCCCCATGGGCAAAATATTACAAAATTCTTAATGTAAAAATACATTGCGCATCCTCTTTGGTGCGATGTAAGTGTTGAGAGTTTCCTCCTCATGAAGTCGGCGGGTAAGCTCCAAAACCTTCTTCTCACTGGCATAGAAGCTGGCTTCAAAAGTATTCCATTCTTCTTTGAGTTGGATCCAACTCTTTTGCATTTCTTCCCATGATGTTGTCATGTCAGGATGTAAGATGGTGTATGGAACCTCTCCTTCCGTAACAGGCTATTTGATCAAGGGGAGAATGTGAGGATATGGCATCATAAGATTCTGGGCGCGGGTTCGTACCCACTTGAGATAAGGCTCAAGGGGGATGGAATTCTTGTGCCCCAGTGTCTTGCTATCCACTTTGTTAGGCATCCTCCAAGCTCTGATGAATCTTTGTCGAAGTCCTTGTGCATCGTTGTCGAAGTCAAAAACTAGGTCAAGAATCAGCATGTCATGAGGGCCATCCCTCCGAGCGTATCCAAACTGTCTTAGAGCTAAACATTGGTTGTAGGTAATGCCTCCCCTAATGCCAAGTAGTGGGACATTAGGGAATTCCCCACAACGATCAATGATAATGACATTTTCTCTGGACCGCGATCAACAATGAACATCAGAATGTGTGAGGGTCATCAACCGTTGTGACCACCTTAAACCCTGCTCATTCTTCAAAACTGATTATGGAAGGTGAGAAATAAACCACCTTGCTAGGAGAGGAGTACAACACATGAGAACACCTTTTTTTCTCATTGTTCGTGTGTAAAATGAGTGTAGGATGTCCCCAAGCAATGTAGGCACAGGATTCCGAGATATGAAAATCTTGACAGCATTCACATCTATAAGCTGATCAGGGTTTGGCAACATGACCAACCCATAGATAAGGAGTGCCACAATCTCTTCAAAGGCTTGTAGATCAAGAGAATTCCAACAGTCTTGTGCCTTCTCAAACAGAATCTTTTCCAAGAAACCCTTGACACCACTTATGGTTTCCCAATGTCCCTTGATGTCAGATGGTTGCAAGTGTAATGCTTGAGCAACATCTTCAGGCTTTGGTTCTTTTTCCGTACCGTTGTAGGGTAGTTGATGAAGAATATGAATTATCAAGAGTTGAGAAAATTCCTCCAAAGTGGGAACTAGTTGGTAATCAGGGAATGTGAAACAGTGGTGTAGGGTGTCAAAGAACTGGAAGAGAACTTTCACCATGTCTTCTTCAATGTTGGAGTTGACCAAGCTGAGAAGTCTACCATGTCTTTCACTAAAGAGAGAATTCTATGGAATCCTAGAAATAAGCTCCTTGAGTTGAGGAGGGATTCTCACAAGGTTGACTTGAATTGTTTTCCTGCGAAGAGATTCCATGACCTACAAAACAAGAACAAAGATGAAGATCCAAACCCTTGAAATGGTTAGTGGATGCATATGATGCTTTATGATGTTCATGATGGATGCACAAACACATGTACAAGCAAGTCACACAAAACCCTAGTTTTAGGCTTGCATGAGGTTTCATAGGTGAATACCCTCTTGAGTTTAGTTGGCTCAAACCTGTCCTATAAATAGTAACTGGGTTCTAAGGAGCTCAATATCATTGGATTGTTTTCTATGTTCATTGTTTTGGTTTATCCACTTAACTAGCGACCAAAATATTCCAAGAAAACAACCCTTAATGAGTGTAGTATCGAGTATCTACCAACTTCGGACTGCACCAAAGTCGGTCATCTCACTACCCCTAATAAAAGGCCAAGATGCTCATGTAAGGTTCTAAGAGTTCATTAATGCTTTATGACATCACTCAGTGGCCCCGTATTCTCTTTGATTGACTCAAAGGCTACCGGTACTCACAAATATGTCGCACTAATATAGCTATTGCTTCAACCATGTCGGTATACCCCGCACAGTTTCCACAACGTATTGCTATTTACCTATGAATGTTTCCCAAATCCGGGTAGAGGATTTCAAGCCCAAACAAGAGAACCAAATGTAAAGCAATCAAAGAAAACAACATAATCATGCAAAAGGGTGATCTAATCCCTAAGGTTACTCCACTTTTAAAGTTCTCCCCAGCAGAGTCGCCAGTTCTGTGATACGGTGGGAGAACTGACTTGGGATTTTGCGTTTGTGTTCGCAAATGTTTCGGTTTATCAAGAGTCTCCACCGACTTTTTATTTTATCCTAAGGAAAGGTCAAAAAGCACAGGAAATACCTTTGAGATGTTTTCTTGGGTTCGGGGAGTAGATTATAGAAAGGGAAGGTATTATCACCCTTTCTATCCATGGTTATCCATGGGCTCTTAGTTACTTGCTTAGATCACTTGCTTTGCTTTTCAATTGTTTGAAATGGTGATTTGTGTGTGGTTTTGAAAGATGTTTTGAAAAGAGTCCATCATTGTGGCAACCTTTGTAATGATTCTTGTTTGAATGTATACAAAGGTGTTTTTGTCTTTTGAAAAATTTTCAATGTTTGAAAATAGGGTTTTGAAATTGTGTGGTGAAGTGTGTTTTGAAGATAGCAAGGATGTTTTTTTGCAAGTTTTGATCAAGTAACTAAGAGTTGTCTACCCTATTTTACTCAAAGATCTTTCTTATGTTTTTAACCCTTTTTAACAGTGTTGTTTCACCATTGTGTTTGATGAACAACCTTGTGTTAGGATGTTAAACGGGACAAGCGCGGGTCATCGTATAGACCATGACAGCAATAGTGTCAAGTTTCTTTGGCAATTTTCTTGAGGGACTTGATCATTTTGTTTAGGCAACTCAGATAGCGTCATCGAGGGACTATGATCTTTTGTTTTTGTTTTTGTTTTTCAAAAGTACTTGACATGCATATCATGGCCCATTTTTGAAGGCAACAAGTGGGTTAAAACCCTAGGGATGCAAGTGTGCATTGTGTTTGTTTTTTCATGCATTTTTATCTTGGATTAGGTCAAACTATTTGTTAATTTGATTTTTGCATACAAACCCTAAGTCTAATCATGGCATAATTGAAAATTTAAAGGTGCGAGAATTTAAATTCTACACTATTACAACATGATATAGGGAGGGGGGTACAATTTTGAATAGGGGATTATTTAGACAAGAAATTAAATTCTAAATTATTACAACCAAATTGAATGTGTAAGGCATAACAATTAAATATACAATATTTAAATAAATATAATAAATAAATATTAAATAAAATGTATTATGCAAAAAAAAGCTTTTATGTATGTAAAAATTATTTTATATGTGAAATGTAAATAAATAAAAAGTCAATTTTAATTATTTTTGTTTTTAGGACAAAAACCCTAATTTCTCAAATAAATAGTATTATTTATTATTTATATACAATAATGCATCAATTTGTACAAAAAATAAAAGTATATTGAAAAAAAGGTATTTTTAGTATAAAGTTTTAATAAAAATAAAAATGTATTATTTTTGTGTTTTTTGTTCTAATTATTTAATAAAATATAGTATATATGTATATATATATGTATTAAATATATTAAATGTGTATAAAAATAAAATAAATTATTTACAAAAATATATATATTTCAAGAAAATATTTTCAAATGTGAATAAAAATTATAACTAAAAATAACAGTGTTTTTTACATTGTTTTTAAGTTTAAACAAAATAAATATAAAGTATTTAATGTATTAATGCTAGAAATAATTAAAATAAATACCAAATAAATACAAAAATTTACAAAAATATTTTTTAAGTATTTTTTATATTAGAAAATAAAATATCAAAATCAGAAATGAAATAAAAATGAAAAAATAATAAAAAAACAAACCAATGGGCCAGGGGGTGCTGAAAGTGAATTGGGAGGTGCCAAAAGCAAGCCTGACCAGGCCCAACCCAAAACCAACTTCATCTTCTTCCTCTAGACAGAAACGCGCGCGTTCTGTGTACAAAATGCTATCTCCTGATTCTGTGCTTTTTTGACAAAACTCATAACATGAAACTTGTAGAGCATCAAACAACGAATCTAACCATATAAAAAACTTAAGCTAACTATCAAAGACCAGAGAGAATTTCTCTGGCCCTAATTCTTAACCAAGTTTTTTCAGAAAGTTCATGGATGAAATTCTCCTAGCACGATTAATATAAATGAAAACTAAGCACATGTATGGTTTCAGGGCTATGAATACAACATCTTTCATTCACAAACCTAAGTCTAACTATTCCTAAATAGAGAGATAGAAGTTCATGAAATACCTGTTTCAGTGGAGTTCTAGCTGGACAATGTAGCAACTTTCAATGGTGCTTGAGGTTCTTTTGAGCTTGCCTTATGTCCACTGAAGCTCTCCCAATGCTTAGTTTGTTTTGAAGTAGCCTGAATCGTGCTACATAACTCAACCTGCAAAGCTTCCAAACAAAAATGGCAAGGTGTGTTAATGGAGTTACAGTTGGAAATGAAGGTCTGGAATAGTTTAGGTGAGTTGAATGGAAGGTATTGTAACAAGTTTGAGGCAAAACGCACGAGGCAAAGTGGAGATGGAGGTGATTCTGCAGGACTTTCCCTGTTTTGCAGAAAAATGGAGATTTTTGTGTACAAGGAGGTTTGAGTGGTGAAGAACTCGTGTTTATGGATCAAAGGGTTGTGTGAAATGTGTTTGCAATGTTTGTTTAAGCTATCATGGACTGGTTTTCAAGTTGGCAAGATTTGGACAAATTTCTTCTTTGTGAAGCAAGAATGTGTAACTTGTCATTACAGGTCTGTACCCTCTATCTTGTATGCTGCATACTTTGCCCTTGGTTACTGGAATTTGTGGATTTTATTTGGCTTCTGAGATATGGCCCTTATGCTCAAAGATCATGTTTTGACATAAAGCATAACTTTTCAAAATTGGCAATGTACCTTTTTCTAATTAAGGGTTAGTTTTGTGTGCAATGTCCAAATGGCCAAGATAATGCATTAGCTCAGTGGATTTGAATTCAATTAAGGAGTTTAAAAGGTTTAGAGGCCTGCAAGCAAGTACAAAGCATGCTGGTTTGAAAATGAATCTTGTATGAACATGTATTGGCCATGGATCAAAGTGAGTTTTTGCCAACTTCAAGCATTCGATTCTCCCTAACCACAAAGGTGTTTGAGGAGTTATTGGACAATTTGGAAAGCTTGCAACATGTAATATAATCCATCTTTGAAATGAAACTTAAGACTCCAAGTGGAACTATGTGAAAAATGGCCAAGAAGATGGGTCAAAATCCTGCCTAAACTAGGGCAAAATTTCTCTAAGTTAAAAGTTTTAGGGACCCTTGTTCCAAAAATCATAACTTGAGATCCAAGCTTCTTTTGAGAAAAATTTGTGAATCAATGTTGTAGACTTTGTGATGGACTACAACTTTCTTGTTGCAAGTTTTGTTTTAATCCATTTGTATCTTGGTGAAAATGTGGGGCAAAGTTAGGAAAAAATAAGAAAATTTCATAACTTAGAAAATTTCTAAGTTATGAAATTTTTCCATTTTAAACCCTAATTTGCAATTTTGGGTTTCTTGATGAACAAGTTTCATAATTTGACATGTCTTGATGGAAAATGACTCTTGGCACTTGATTTTGACCAAAAAGTCAAAGTTTGACTTTTCATTGTACAGTCAAATTTTAATCAGTTGACTGAAAAATTCATCTGTCAATCCTATGCATTTGAGACCTTTTGAACTTGTTTAATGGGTCAAGACAATTTTATTGAGTCCTTGTGTCCACGATTGAGCTTGATTTTCCATTGGCTAGGTCAAACAGTCAAAAATTGCCTTTGTACAGTCAAAACCCTAAAAATGACCATTTTACCCTTTTGGTTATCTGATCAAATTTCTTGTGGAATTGTGATCTAAACTTAATCGAAGGGTTCATATGAGTTCATAATGTTGATGTGGGTCAAAATTCATGAAGTTTGACTTTCAAATGGCCACAGTTGATTTTTTCCCCAATACAGCTGATTTCTAGGTCAACTGTCCAATTGACTGGGCAAAAATTTGAATCAAGGCTTGAAACTTGGTATGGACAAACTTGTGAGTCCAACATGAAGTATGAAAGTCATTTTAGGCATTGTAGGTCAAAACATCCCTGTGCAAACTCAAACCCTAATTTAGGTCAATAGTGTAAGGAGGTGTCTTGAGCAGAGCAAACCCTAGCTTGATCTTGAGTTCCAAGAGTCTTGTGATGAAAAAATGTTGATGAAATGAGAGGGAAATTTTTGGGGTACAACAGTTTCCCCTGTTCAATCTTCTTGAACCTGAAGAGTTAGATTGGCAAGTTTGCCTTTCGTGACTCGAAGGTAAAAGAGGATTGGACACTAGAGTGCCCGTAAATTTGCACTCGTCAAAATATGGTTGAGGGAATGGGCTTAAAGATGCCATTTAGAGATGGTAGAATCTTGATGGAGATGGGCTTAAAGATGCCATCCATGAATGTTTGTTGAATTGCAATGTTGTAGGTCAGAAGAATGAGCATCAAAATGGTATCCGTGTCTGGAATGCATTTGAACTGTATCTGGAGACTGAGTCTGTATGAGCAAAAGAATGGCATCCGTGTCTGGAGCGTATCTGAGCTGTAACCATTTTTGAACTTTGAATGAAAATCAGAATGACTGTCGTGTCTGGAGTGTATCTGAAGTTTAGATCTGTATGAGTAGCAGAATGACTTTCGTGTCTGGAGTGTATCTGAGACTATAATTGGAGTTGAGATCGGTATGAGTAGCAGAATGACTTTCGTGTCTGGAGTGTATATGAAACTGTAACTGGGATATGAATAAGTGACAGAATGACTTCCGTGGCGACTACACTGGAGAGGATCAAACTCTTGGTGTAAGGGCCAGAATGGCATCCGTGTCTGGAGCGTATCTGAACTTGATAGTTGAATCTAATTAAGAGATAGAATGGCTGTCGTGTCTGGAGCGTATCTAGTCTGTATCGGATTGCTGAAGTCTGAATGAGTAGTAGAATGACTGCCGTGTCTGGGGTGTATCCGTACTGTATTTTGACTTGGAGTTCTGAATGAGTAATAGAATGACGGCCGTGTCTGGGGTGTATCCATACTGTATCTGAATAATTGTTAACGATAGCCTTTTAATCTTATCCTGAAAAGGGTAAAATATTATCTAAAACACAAAGTTATGTTGCATGATATGTATGATGCAATGAACTGTATTTCATCAATGCTTATGATATATGAATGTAATGGATGTGCATGTAAGCTAAGTAGCTGTCTTGCTGAGGAAAATAAATCCTTGATAACTGGAGGCAATAAAAATCCTTGACTGCTGCCGGGGAAATTGAATCTTTGACCAACGTTGAGGATTCAAAAATCTTTGATTGCTGAAGATGAGAAATCCTTGCTGACTGCTTGGGGATTAAAGAATATCTGATTGTTTGAGAAGGAGAAATCCTGGGACCAGTGTTGGGGATTGAAAATCCTTAGTGACTTGTGGGGGTTCACAAGGGTTCTGACAACTTCTGCGGGGAATGAGGATCCTTCAAGACTTTCCAGGGAACTAAGGAAAATTCTGAAAATCTCTACTGGGGAGTTAAAACCTGGGAGGCTTCTGCTTGGAGAAATGAGACCGAGAATCTTCGATCTGTTGGGAGATAAATTTGTGGGGATAATGTTAGCTCGGCCGGTGAAATCAGTAGCTTTGGGTCGTATGCCAAACTACTGGGGAATCATCTTGGTTGGGGATAAGCCAAGAAGTTAACTGTTATATGCTTGGTTTTTAGTCTTTTAAGATAGCTTGCTGGGGAAATTGGGGGAAGTTGAACAGTTCCCACCGGGGGTTGATAGTTGGAAACTTGACTTCGCTGGGGAAGAAGGTTTAGAATATTCTGGTTCTGCTGGGGATCTTGTATTTCAGGGTTTTTGGGCTCCACTGTGGATCGGGCGTTTGAATTCTGATGGGAACTTTGAAACTTAACTCAGCTGGGGAATCAAGTTTAGAACGCACTGGCTCCGCTGAGGATCTTGAAGCTTAACTCTGTTGGGGAAATAATACTCCAAATTTCTAGCTTTGTTGAGGATCTGAACAATGTATTGCAGAGGATTTCTTCTGGAATAGAACAAAGATATCTTCCTACACCTTCAACCTATCAGTAATTATCTTTTCTCAATTTCATTTTATTTGTAAGCAGTGATTACGTTCAAATGCATATGCCTATTTAACAAAACTTTGGACGTTTTCAAATAAAACATAAGCGTAAGAAGAAAAGAAAGGTAAGCAAATTTCTGCACTTTGAAGTATCTTTGTATTAACTTTTGTAAATATCTTTGTACAAAGGAGACAGACATCCTAGTAAGAGAATGTTGTCGTAAAAAATTGGAAAATTTTACACAAAAGAAAGATGGCTATGTGTAATAATTCCATGGGGTTCCCGTTCTTCTATAGCCTTCACAACTCTGAGTATCTTGTCCATTCACTGCTTCGTTCGCCGATGACTGGATTGACCAGAAACTTGGAGCTTGGTGGGTGAAGAGATTGTTCTTAAAGTGATCCAACGACACATAGTCATACGCTTTGATTCCCTAACTTTTGCCTGGACCGCCCTTTCGGGTTTTCGATCCACCGAGAAACCCTTTTTTTGCCCAAGTCGCCCTTTCGGGTTTTCAACTTGCCGGGTGTACAGATTTTTTTTGTTTTATCCCTAATTTTTGCCTGAACCTCCCTTTCGGGTTTTCGATTCACCGGGATGCCCATTTTTGCCTAAGTCGCCCTTTCGGGTTTTCAACTTGTCGAGTCGTTTTATGCGTAGTATCTTTTGACTATGTCTGCGTTCGCAGGGTGCGGTAAGTCGTCACCGTCCATGATGGTCAGAATCATTGCCCACCAGAAAAAATGCTCTTGATCACAAATGGTCCTTCGTAGGTAGGAGTCCACTTTCCCTTGGGATCACTTTGCGGCAAGATGATCCGCTTGATTACAAGATCTCCTACTTGATATACCTGACGCCTGACTTTCTTGTTGAAATCCTTGATCATCCGTTTTTGATACGTCTGACCATGACAAACAACAGTAAGTCGCTTCTCGTAGATCAAGTTAAGTTGATCAAGCCGGTTCTGAATCTAGTCGTCTTCACTCAAACCGGCATCCTTCATAATCCTCAAGGAAGGAATCTGAACTTCCATAGGTAGAACAGCTTCCATGCCATATACCAAAGAAAAGGGGGTTGCCCCTGTTGAAGTACGTGTCGTGGTACGATATCCATGCAGAGCAAACGGTAACATCTCATGCCAGTCCTTGTAGGTGACTGTCATCTTTTGAATGGTCTTCTTGATGTTTTTGTTCGCGGCTTCAACAACACCGTTCATCTTCGGCCGATAGGGAGATGAATTATGATGATAAATCTTGAACTGTTCGCATAGAGCGGTGATTATGGTGTTGTTCAAATTTGTACCGTTGTCTGTGATGATCCTGTCGGGGATACCATACCAGCATATGAGGTTCTGCTTGATGAAGCGGGCAACCACATTCTTTGTAACTGAGGCATAGGAAGCTGCCTCGACCCATTTGGTGAAGTAATCAATAGCCACCAGGATGAAGCGATGTCCATTGGATGCCGTGGGCTTGATCTCTCCAATCATGTCAATGCCCCACATTGTAAACGGCCAACGAGCTGTCAGAACGTTGAGAGGAACAGGAGGAATATGTACCTTGTCAGCATAGACTTGGCATTTGTGGCAAGTACGGGAATGTTGATGACAATCAGCTTCCATGGTAGACCAGTAGTAGCCTGCCCTTAGAATATTTTTGGCCATCGTATGTCCGCTCAAGTGGGTGCCAAATGTGCCACTATGTATTTCGGTCATGATCAACTCTGCTTCAACTTTGTCCACACAACGAAGTAGCACACAATCATGGCTGCGCTTATAAAGGATGCCATTGCTTAGGAAGAACTTGGCAGCAAATCTCCTTAAGAACTTTTTGTCATTGACGGAAGCTCCTTCAGGGTATTCTCGAGTCTGGAGATACCTTTTGATTTCATAAAACTAGGGTTGTTCCACTACTTCTTAGGTGTTAATCTCATGACAGTGCACAGGTTCATCCATTCGCTCAATGGTAATTTGGGGAGCCTCGTTATCCCAGTTGAGTTTAAACATGGAAGACATTGTAGCCAGAGCATCAGCTAACTGATTTTCTTCTCACGGGAAATGCTCGAAGGTAATCTGCTCGAAATGAGGCAACAATGTCAAGACACGTTCTTTGTATGGGATAAGATTAGGATGTTTGGTGTCCCACTCTCCTTTGACTTGACTGATAACCAAAGCCGAGTCCCCAAATACGACCAAAGATTTGATTCCTAAGTCTATAGAAGCCTTGAGACCAAAGATGCAAGCTTCATATTCAGCCATGTTGTTGGTACAGCTGAAGCAAAGTCGGGCAGTGAAGGGTGTATGGCAACCTTCCGGGGAAATGAGTACCGCACCGATACCGTTTCCAAGTGCATTTGAAGCACCATCAAAGTACAGGGTCCATCGGGATCCTTGTTCAGGTCCGTCATACGGTCTGTTACCTTCAATGTTATCCAATGTCATGATGTCCTCGTCAGGGAAGTCGAATCTCATAGATTGGTAATCTTCGACGGCTTGTTGAGCTAGATGGTCAGCTAGTACACTCCCCTCTATAGCTTTTTGGGTAGTATACTGGATATCATACTCAGTCAGGATCATTTACCATCTAGCGATCCTTCCAGATAAAGCAGGCTTCTCGAAGATATACTTGATCAGATCCATTTTGGACATCAGCAGAGTGGTATGAGTCAACATATACTGCCTTAGCCGACGAGCAGCCCATACCAAAGCGCAACAAGTTTTCTCGAGCAGTGAGTAGCGAGTCTCACAGTCGGTAAACTTTTTGCTAAGGTAATAAATGGCATGCTCTTTTCGGCCAGACTCATCATGTTGGCCCAGTACGCACCCCGTTGAGTTATCCAAAACAGTCAGATACATGATTAACGACCTTCCTTCGACGGGTGGCATCAAAATAGGAGGTTCTAGTAAATACTCCTTGATCTTATCAAAAGCAACCTGACAATCATTGTTCCATTCAACTACCTGATCTTTCTTCAACAGTTTGAAAATTGGCTCACAGGTAGATGTCAGGTGAGAGATGAAGCTCGCAATATAGTTTAAGCGTCCCAAGAATCCTCTAACCTCCTTTTCAGTGCGGGGGGCAGGAATTTCTTGTATATCCTTCACTTTAGCTAGATCAACCTCAATGCCTTTGTTGCTGACAATAAATCCCAGAAGTTTACCAGACCTAACTCCAAAAGTGCACTTGCTTGGGTTCAGTCTGAGCTTATACTCCTTCAACCTGGCAAACAGCTTTTGCGAATGATTAAGGTGTTCCTCTTCTGTCTGTGATTGAGCTATCATGTCGTCTACGTAAACTTCGACCTTATGATGTATCATATCATGAAACAAAGCTACCATGGCGCGTTGATAGGTTTCCCCTGCATTCTTCAGTCTGAATGGCATCACTTTGTAGCAGAAGGTACCCCATTGCGTGACAAAAGTAGTTTTCTCCATGTCCTCGGGGGCCATTTTGATCTGGTTGTATCCCGAGAATCCGTCCATGAAGGAAAATACCTTGTGTTGAGTTGTGTTGTCAACCAAGATGTCAATGTGTGGCAGTGGAAAATCGTCTTTGGGGCTAGCCCTGTTTAAATCCCGATAGTCCACACACATTCTGACTTTGCCGTCCTTCTTAGGCACGGGCACAATGTTAGCAACCCATTATGGATAGGAAGTAACAGCCAGAAAGCCAGCGTTGAATTGCTTCATTACCTCAACTTTGATCTTCTCAGACATGTCAGACCTCATTCGGCGGACCTTTTGCTTAATCGGTGGACAGTCTTCTCTTGTAGGGAGACGGTGAACCACGATATCTGTGTCTAACCCTGGCATGTCTTCGTAAGACTAGGCGAAGATTTCAACATATTCGTTTAACAACTGCACTAGACGCTCTTTGACACCTGGTTCCAGGTTGGCACCCACTTTTACTTCTTTCCTGTCTTCCTCTGTCCCCAAGTTGATGGTTTCTAGCAACTCTTCATGAGGCAGAATAGCCCTCTCTTCTTGTTGTAAAAGTCTGGCTAACTCTCCCGGCACTTCACAGTCTTCGTCAACTTCGTACTCAGCATGATTGACCAAGTCTTCAGAGTTATCGAAGGCTAAAACAGAATAGTCACCCATGGAATCCGGAGTGGATGGGTACCTGCATTTGTGAGTGTGGGTGTGTGTAAGGGATAGCCATCCTTAAACAAAACAAAAATGCAAAAGGAAAGAAAATGAACACAGCAGTTTATGAAAACGTCCAATGATTCATTAAAACATGGCATATGATAATAAAGTAAATCAAGCCCTTACAAATGGACCTACATGCCCCGGGAAAGGCATGAGGTGAAAATAGTGTACGAATTGTTTTAGTTATTACAGACCGAAATAAGAAATTGTTCAAAGATAAAATTACTGGTTGATGAAGGTGATGGGAATAAAATCCTTTGCTTCCCAGTTGCTTAGACCCCCCTCGACGGTTGGGAAGATCCAATCTTCGAAGTTGTTATCTTCATCTTCATCTTCAACAACAATAACTTCATGGTGAGTGATCCTTATAGGTGGCCTTCCAGTCTTGGAGTGACGCATAGCTTTTTGTCCTGCAACTGTAAACCCTAGTCCAAATTTGTCCGTCTTATGGGGAAAATCAGGCAATTTCCCCAATACTGTACTCTTCCCTTCTTTGATTACCGCCTCCGTGTCCTTGAGAGATGCCATCCTAGGCACATGCTTGGGAACGATAGGTACCTCAACCATTGTCTTCGCAACTGCTACCTCAGGAGAAACTTCCTCAAAATGTTGGAAAGGCGTTTCGATGAACTCGTCATCCAACTCCACATAACGGAAGGAATTGAGATGGCTTATCATGTACTCTTCCTCGCCGTGCACTGTTATAATCTTACCCTTAACAGGATATTTCAGCATTTGGTGCAAAGAGGAGGTAACTTCCCCAACATAATGGATCCATGGTCTTCCTAATTGACACGAGTATGACGGACGGATGTCCATCACATAAAAGGTGGAGTTGAAAACTTCTGTGCCTACTTTGATAGGAATATCAACCTCTCCGTGAACCATTCTTTTGGACCCATCAAAGGCCCTAACAACGATGTTACTAGGTTTGAGGGTCAATCCTTCGCAGTCCAAACAGTCTGATGCTTTCTTTGGCAGCACATTCAAGGAAGAACCAGTATCAACTAAGACATGGGCGAGGGTGGTTCCCCTGCATTCAACTAAAACATGTAGCGCGTCGTTGTGTTTCCTTCCTTTGGGAGTCAAGTCAGCATCGGAGAAGCCAAGGCCATTATCAACAGTAAGACTGGCCACACACTCCTGAAACTGGTCAGCTGAAGTCTCTTGGGGTACATGTGCCGCCTTAAAAAATTTGATTAGGGCCTTAGCATGGGCCTCAGAACAGAGTAGAAGAGCCAACATTGAAATTTTAGAAGGGGTCTGCCCTAGCTGTTCCACGAAATCGTAGTCACTCTTTCTGATTATTTTCAAGATTTCATCCATTTCTTTCTGAGTGGTTTCGGGGATAACCATAACATGAGCCTTCGTCCTGACAGGTGCTTCTAGTATCCCCTTACCCTTGTCGTTATTATCAGCAAACGGTCTTATTTCAGGAGTATCCAATTCTTCAATTACCGGGTCTTGCACAGATGACCTAACAGGTGCAGAAGCTTTCGAGGGTCCGAAAACTGCTCGAGGGGGAGAAATCTCCGGAGAAAAGATCCGGCCGCTGCGGGTTATCTTTCTTGTTCCCGCGATGTTCCCTATATCAGGGTTTTCTTCTTCAGAATTCTCTTGGACTGCTTCAATCTGTTTGATACCATGATAGAAGATTTCTCCTCCATAGTTCCATGATATCGTTTTGCTATATTGATACGGGACAGGTCCCGGTATGGTGATCTTTAATGGTACAAATTTAGGGTCGGGCGTAATCCTGACAGGCCTTTTGCAAGCCTTGGGAGGATTGTAGGAAATGGTTATGATTGCAATATCATTGGTTGAAGTAGCAAAAGTAGCAGGAGTAACAGGAGTGAAGGTATCAACAGGGGTTTTTTGGAAGAGTATCTCTTGGGTATCCATCAGGCGTTGGACACCTGACTTCAACATTGGGCAATCAGCTCATACGTTCAAACAAAAGTAGCAGTCTTTTGCACAACCAGGAAAGATCTCGGCTCTCATCAAATTCTCTTTAATCACTAGTAACAGAGTCAAAAGGTCAGCAACATCAGTAACATGAAGGTCCTTCATAACGACATGAACATTATTACCGTGCTTGGGCATTGGCGCAGAAATCACATTGGGCTTCTCAGGAGCATCAAATTCTACTTCCTTGGCATCAATCAGGTCTTGGATTTTATTCTTAAGCGCCCAACAATTATTAGTATCATGCCCAGCACTGTCAGAATGGTAAGCACACTTAGCATTGGAGTGGTAGTATGGAGAGGAGGTATTAGGGTTTTTTGGCGCTTCCTTCAGACTGGTAAGATTCAGCTTCAACAAATGAGGGAGTACTTACGCTGGCGTCATGTTGATTGGGGTGAACTGCCGTTGTGGCCTTTCTACCCGTTGTTGATTAGGTCTTGACTGATTACCGCGAGGTTGATCATTTGAAGAGTTTTGAATCATCACAGTCCCTACAGTTGGCCGGCGCTCGGTTCTTCCCTGACTTTTCTGAGAGTAAACAGCGGAGGCTTCCTTCTTAGTCGGGAAGGCTTTCTTAACAGCAGTGGACGCAGAGGCATCTTTCTGAATCTTACCACTTTTAATACCGGCCTCGACCCTTTCGCCGGTCAAAATTAGTTCAGTAAATCCCGCGGAGGAACTCCCAATTAAATGATTGAAGAAAGGGCCGGACAGGGTCCCCAGAAACATGTCAACTAACTCCCTATCTGACAAAGGTGGCCTCGACCCTTTCTGAATCTTACCACTTTTAATACCGGCCTCGACCCTTTCGCCGGTCAGAATTAGTACAGTAAATCCCGCGGAGGAACTCCCAATTAAATGATTGAAGAAAGGGTCGGACATGGTCCCCAGAAACATGTCAACTAACTCCCTATCTGACAAAGGTGGCTGCACCCTTCCAGCCATATCACGCCACTTCTTGGCATACTCTTTAAATCCTTCATTGGAAGCCATCCCCATACTCTGTAGTTGAGTACGAGTGGGTGCCAAATCAGCATTGTATTGGTATTGACGGTAAAATGCAGCAGCTAAGTCTTCCCAATTGTGAACCTCTGATCTCTCGAGTTGATAGAACCAGTCCAATTATGTGCCTGACAAACTGTCTTGGAAAAAGTGTACCCAGAGGTCTTTATCAGATGAGTGGGGTTGGATCTTTCTTACATACGATCTCAGATGCATCTTTGGGCACGACAGACCGTCATACTTAGCAAATGTTGGTACTTTGAATTTGGGAGGGATGACGATCCCAGCGACCAACCCTAGTTCTTCAAAATCTAAACCAGGTACCCTCTGCAACTCCATGGCTGCCAATTTATCCTCGAGATTCTTGTATTTATCATCCGCCAGGGGATATTGTTGTTCGGAGTAATCTTCGTCTTCTTCCTCTTCCTCCTCTTCAACTTCAGATTCAGACGGTACCGCAGCCCCTTTTCCTTTACCAGCCCCTTCATCAGACGTTGAGGGGAACTCGAGAACTTTTCTAGCGTTGCTTTCAAACCTTCTTCCAAAAGTGGCTACTCTGGGCCTCTTCTTCTTTTTCTCTTTATTTTTCTCCAACAGTGCTTTGAGGTCCTCTTGACCCTTTGTTAAGGTCATGAGGAGTTGCTGGAATTGAGAATTATGTGCTTGCAGATCCTTAACCGTATGCTCCAAATCTATCTTGCTGAAATAAACAGCAGAAAGATAAGGAAACCTGGTGTGAAGACTTGTTTATGCATATGATGAATGATATGTTATTCATGTAATGTATTCAAGGATTCAGAAATTCAAATTTGTTGCAAACAAAAAGGAACACACGTCATATTAAGAAGAAATTGTTAGTACATAAGTGCCCCATGGGCAAAATATTACAAAATTCTTAATGTAAAAAGACATTGTGCATCCTCTTTGGTGCGATGTAAGTGTTGAGAGTTTCCTCCTCATGAAGTCGGCAGGTAAGCTCCAAAACCTTCTTCTCACTGGCATAGAAGCTGGCTTCAAAAGTATTACGTTCTTCTTTGAGTTGGATCCAACTCTTTTGCATTTCTTCCCATGATGTTGGCATGTCAGGATGTAGGATGGTGTATGGAACCTCTCCTTCCGTAACAGGCTCTTTGATCAAGGGGAGAATGTGAGGATATGGCATCATAAGATTCTGGGCGCGGGTTCGTACCCACTTGAGATAAGGATCAAGGGGGATGGAATTCTTGTGCCCCAGTGTCATGCTATCCACTTTGTTAGGCATCCTCCAAGCTCTGATGAATCTTTGTCAAAGTCCTTGCGCATCGTTGTCGAAGTCAAAAACTAGGTCAAGAATCAGCATGTCATGAGGGCCATCCCTCCGAGCGTATCCAAATTGTCTTAGAGCTAAACATGGGTTGTAGGTAATGCCTCCCCTAATTCCAAGTAGTGGGACATTATGGAATTCCCCACAACAATCAATGATGATGACATTTTATCTGGACCGAGAACACCAATGAACATCAGAATGTGTGAGGGTCATCAACCGTTGTGACCACCTTAAACCCTACTCATTCTTCAAAACTGATTGTGGAAGGTGAGAAATAAACCACCTTGCTAGGAGAGGAGTACAACACATGAGAACACCTCTTTTTCTCATTGTTCGTGTGTAAAATGAGTGTAGGATGTCCCCAAGCAATGTAGGCACAGGATTCCGAGATATGAAATTCTTGACAGCATTCACATTTATAAGCTGATCAGGGTTTGGGAACAGGACCATCCCATAGATAAGGAGTGCCACAATCTCTTCAAAGGCTTGTAGATCAAGATAATTCCAGCAGTCTTGTGCCTTCTCAAACAGAAACTTTGCCAAGAAACCCTTGACACCACTTCTGGTTTCCTAATGTCCCTTGATGTCAGATGGTTGCAAGTGTAATGCTTGAGCAACATCTTCAGGCTTTGGTTCTTTTTCCGTACCGTTGCAGGGTAGTTGATGAAGAAAAGGAATTCTCAAGAGTTGAGAAAATTCCTCCAAAGTGGGAACAAGTTGGTAATCAGGGAATGTGAAACAGTGGTGTAGGGGGTCAAAGAACTGGAAGAGAACTTTCACCATGTCTTCTTCAATGTTGGAGTTGACCAAGTTGAGATGTCTACCATGTCTTTCACTAAAGAGAGAATTCTCTGGAATACTAGAAGTAAGCTCCTTGAGTTGAGGAGGGATTCTCACAAGGTTCACTTGAATTGTTTTCCTGCGAAGAGATTCCATGACCTACAAAACAAGAACAAAGATGAAGGTCCAAACCCTTGAAATGGTTAGTGGATGCATATGATGCTTTATGATGTTCATGATGGATGCACAAACACATGTACAAGCAAGTCACACAAAACCCTAGTTTTAGGCTTGCATGAGGTTTCATAGGTGAATACCCTCTTGAGTTTAGTTGGCTCAAACCTGTCCTATAAATAGTAACCGGGTTCTAAGGAGCTCAATATCATTGGATTGTTTTCTATGTTCATTGTTTTGGTTTAGCCACTTAACTAGCGGCCAAAATATTCCAAGAAAACAACCCTCAATGAGTGTAGTATCGAGTATCTACCAACTTTGGACTGCACCAAAGCCGGTCATCTCACTACCCCTAATAAAAGGCCAAGATGGTCAAGTAAGGTTCTAAGAGTTCATTAGTGCTTTATGACATCACTCAGTGGCCCCGTATTATCTTTGATTGGCTCAAAGGCTACCGGTACTCACAAATATGTCGCACTAATATAGCTATTGCTTCAACCATGTCGGTATACCCCGCACAGTTTCCACAACGTATTACTATTTACCTATGAATGTTTCCCAAATCCGGGTAGAGGATTTCAAGCCCAAACAAGAGAACCAAATGTAAAGCAATCAAAGCAAACAACATAATCATGCAAAAGGGTGATCTAAGCCCTAAGGTTACTCCACTTTTAAAGTTCTCCCCAGCAGAGTCTCCAGTTCTGTGATACGGTGGGAGAACTGACTTGGGATTTTGCGTTTGTGTTTGCAAATGTTTCGGTTTAGCAATAGTCGCCATCGACTTTTTATTTTATCCTAAGGAAAGGTCAAAAAGCACAAGAAAGACCTTTGAGATGTTTTCTTGGGTTCGGGGAGTAGATTATAGAAAGGGAAGGTATTAGCACCCTTTCTATCCATGGTTATCCATGGGCTCTTAGTTACTTGCTTAGATCACTTGCTTTGCTTTTCAATTGTTTGAAATGGTGCTCTTCAATTGTTTGAAATGGTGCTTTGTGTGTGGTTTTGAAAGATGTTTTAAAAAGAGGCCATCGTTGTGGCAACCTTTGTAATGATTCTTGTTTGAATGTATACAAAGGTGTTTTTGTCTTTTGAAAATTTTTTAATGTTTGAAAATAGGGTTTTGAAATTGTGTGGTGAAGTGTGTTTTGAAGATAACAAGGATGTTTTTTTGCAAGTTTTGATCAAGTAACTAAGAGTTGGCTACCCTATTTTACTCAAAGATCTTTCTTATGTTTTTAACCCTTTTTAACAGTGTTGTTTCACCATTGTGTTTTATGAACAACCTTGTGTTAGGATGTTAAACGGGACAGGCGCGGGTCATCATATAGACCATGACAATAATAGTGTCAAGTTTCTTTGGCAATTTTCTTGAGAGACTTGATCATTTTGTTTAGGCAACTCAGATAGCGTCATCGAGGGACTATGATCTTTTGTTTTTGTTTTTGTTTTGCCAAAGTACTTGACATGCATATCATGGCCCATTTTTGAAGGCAACAAGTGGATTGAAACCCTAGGGATGCAAGTGTGCATTGTGTTTGTTTTTTCATGCATTTTTATCTTGGATTAGGTCAAACTATTTGTTAATTTAATTTTTGCATACAAACCCTAAGTCTAATCATGGCATAATTGAAAACTTAAAGGTGCGAGAATTTAAATTCTACACTATTACAACATGATATAGGGAGGGGGGTACAATTTTGATTAGGGGATTATTTAGACAAGAAATTAAATTCTAAATTATTACAATCAAATTGAATGTGTAAGGCATAACAATTAAATGTACAATATTTAAATAAATATAATAAATAAATATTAAATAAACTGTATTATGCAAAAAAAAGCTTTTATGTATGTAAGAAGTATTTTTAATGTGAAATGTAAATAAATAAAAAGTCAATTTTAATTATTTTTGTTTTTAGGGCAAAAACCCTAATTTCTCAAATAAATAGTATTATTTATATACAGTAATGCATCAAATTGTACAAAAAATAAAAGTATATTGAAAAAAAGGTATTTTTAGTATAAAATTTTGATAAAAATAAAAATGTATTATTTTTGTGTTTTTTGTTCTAATTATTTAATAAAATAAAGTATATATGTATATATATGTATTAAATATATTAAGTGTGTATAAAAATAAAATAAATTATTTACAAAAACATATATATTTCAATAAAATATTTTCAAATGTGAATAAAAATAATAAACAAAAATAACAGTGTTTTTTACATTGTTTTTAAGTTTAAACAAAATAAATATAAAGTATTTAATGTATTAATGCTAGAAATAATTAAAATAAATACCAAATAAACACAAAAATTTATGAAAATATTTTTTAAGTATTTTTTATATTAGAAAATAAAATATCAAAATCAGAATTGAAATAAAAATGCAAAAATTATAAAAATACAAAGCAATGGGACAGGGGGTGCTGAAAGTGAATTGGGAGGTGCCAAAAGCAAGCCTGTCCAGGCCCAGCCCAAAATCAACTTCATCTTCTTCCTCTAGACAGAAACGCGCGCGTTCTGTGTACAAAATGCTATCTCCTGATTCTGTGCTTTTTTGACAAAACTCATAACATGAAACTTGTAGAGCATCAAACAACGTATCTAACCATATAAAAAACTTAAGCTAACTCTCAAAGACCAGAGAGAATTTCTCTGGCCCTAATTCTTAACCTAGTTTTTTCAGAAAGTTCATGGATGAAATTCTCCTAGCACGATTAATATAAATGAAAACTAAGCATATGTATGGTTTCAGGGTTATGAATACAACATTTTTTATTCACAAACCTAAGTCTAACTATTCCTAAATAGAGAGATAGAAGTTCATGAAATACCTGTTTCAGTTGAGTTCGAGCTGGACAATGTAGCAACTTTCAATGGTGCTTGAGGTTCTTTTGAGCTTGCCTGATGTCCACTAAAGCTCTCCCAATGCTTAGTTTGTTTTGAAGTATCCTGAATCGTGCTACAGAACTCAACCTGCAAAGCTTCCAAACAAAAATGGCAAGGTGTGTTAATGGAGTTACAGTTGGCAATGGAGGTCTGGAATAGTTTAGGTGAGTTGAATGGAATATATTGGAACAAGTTTGAGGCAAAACGCACGAGGTAAAGTGGAGATGGAGGTGATTCTGCAGGACTTGCCCTGTTTTGCAGAAAAATGGAGATTTTTGTGTACAAGGAGGTTTGAGTGGTGAAGAAATCGTGTTTATGGCTCAAAGGGTTGTGTGAAATGTGTTTGCAATGTTTGTTTAAGCTATCATGGACTGGTTTTCAAGTTGGCAAGATTTGGACAAATTTCTCCTTTGTGAAGCAAGAATGTGTAACTTGTCATTACAGGCCTGTACCCTCTATCTTGTATGCTGCATACTTTGCCCTTTGTTAGTGGAATTTGTGGATTTGATTTGGCTTCTGAGATATGGCCCCTATGCTCAAAGATCATGTTTTGACATAAAGCATAACTTTTCAAAAATGGCAATGTATCTTTTTCTAATTAAGGGTTAGTTTTGTGTGCAATGTCCAAATGGCCAAGATAATGCATTAGCTCAGTGGATTTGCATTCAGTTAAGTAGTGTAAAATGGTTTAGAGGCCTGCAAGCAAGTACAAAGCATGCTGGTTTGAAAATGAAACTTGTATGAACATGTATTGGCCATGGATCAAAGTGAGTTTTTGCCAACTTCAAGCATTCGATTCTCCCTAACCACAAAGGTGTTTAATGAGTTCTTTGAGAATTTGGAAAGCTTGCAACATGTATTATAATCCATCTTTGAAATGAAACTTAATACTCCAAGTGTAACTATATGAAAAATGGCCAAGAAGATGGGTCAAAATCCTGCCTAAACAAGGGCAAAATGTCTCTAAGTTAAAAGTTTTAGGGACCCTTGTTCCAAAAATCATAACTTGATATCCAAGTTTCTTTTGAGAAAACTTTGTGAATCAAAGTTGTAGACTTTGTGATGGACTACAACTTTCATGTTTAAAGTTTTGTTTGAATCCATTTGTATCTTTGTGGAAATGTGGGGCAAAGTTAGGAAAAAATAAGAAAATTTCATAACTTAGAAAATTTCTAAGTTATGAAATTTTTCCATTTTAGACCCTAATTTGAAATTTTTGGTTTCTTGATGAACAAGTTTCATAATTTGACATGTCTTGATGGAAAATGACTCTTGGCACTTGATTTTTACCAAAAAGTCAAAGTTTGACTTTTCAGTGTACAGTCAAATTTTGATTAGTTGACTGAAAAATTCATCTGTCAATCCTATGCATTTGAGACCTTTTGAACTTGTTGAATGGGTCAAGATGATTTTATTGAGTCCTCGTGTCCATGGTTGAGCTTGATTTGCCATTGTCTAGGTCAAACAGTCAAAAATTGCCTTTGTACAGTCAAAACCCTAAAAATGACCATTTTGCCCTTTTGGTGATCTGATCAAATTTCTTGTGGAATTGTGATCCAAACTTGATCAAATGGTTCATATGAGTTCATAATGTTGATGTGGGTCAAAATTCATGAAGTTTGACTATCAATTGGCCACAATTGATTTTTTCCCCAATACAGCTGATTTCTAGGTCAACTGTCCAATTGACTGGGCAAAAATTTGAATCAAGGCTTGAAACTTGGTATGGACAAACTTGTGAGTCCAACATGAAGTATGAAAGTCATTTTTGGCATTGTAGGTCAAAACATCCCTGTGCAAACTCAAACCCTAATTTAGGTCAACAGTGCAAGGAGGTGTCTTGAGTAGAGCAAACCCTAGCTTGATCTTGAGTTCCAAGAGTCTTGTGATGTAAAATGTTGATTAAATGAGAGGGAAAATTTTGGGGTACAACATTATGCATAATATCTTTTGACTATGTCTGCATTCACAGAATGCGGGAAATCTTCACCGTCCTTGGTGGTCAGTATCATAGCTCCACCAGAAAATATCTTGATTACAAATGGTCCTTCATAGGTAGGATTCTATTTTCCCCTAGGATCACCTTGCGGGAGGATAAATTACTTTATTACCAAGTCATTGGCCTGATATACCCGATGCTTGATCTTCTTATTGAATGCCTTGATCATGCATTTCTAATACATCTGACTGTGACAGACAGCCGCAAGCCTCTCCTCGTCAATTAGATTTAATTGATCCAACCTGGTCTGTACCCACTCGTTTTCACCCAAGTTTTCATCTTTCATGATTCTTAGAGAAGGAATCGGAACTTCGACATGTAGGATAACTTCCATGCCATAGACTAGAGAGAAAGGGGTTTCCCCAGTTGATGTTCTATCCAAAGTGCGGTAGCCGTGAAGAGAAAATAGTGACATCTCATGCCAATATTTATACGTCACAACCATCCTCTGTATGAATTTCTTTATATTCTTATTGGCGGCTTCCATTGCACCTTTCATCTTAGGTCGATACAGAGAAGAGTTATGATGCTTGATCTTGAACTGCGTGCAGAGCTCAGTGATCATTGTGTTATTGAGATTGGTAGCATTGCCTATGATAATCCTCTCGGGGATGCCATATCGATAAATAATGTTGTGCTTGATGAACCGGGCGACCATATTCTTAGTAACAGAGGCAAATGAGACTGCTTCAACCCATTTTGTAAAGTAATCAATGGCTGCAAAGATGAAGCGGTGTTCGTTAGAGGTTGTGGGCTTGATTTCTATGATCATATCAATTCCCCACATTGCGAATGGCCAAGGTGCAGTCATGACATTCAATGGTACTGGAGGCACATGAACTTTATCGGCATAGATTTGAAATTTTTTATAAGTTCTCGAGTGATGGTGACAGTCAGTTTCCATAGTCAACCAATAGTAACCAGCTCTTAAGATCTTTTTAGCCATAGTATGCCCACTGGAGTGAGTACTGAAGACACCTTCGTGCATATCTTACATAATCTCTTCATCTTCTTTCTTGTCCATATAACGAAGGAGGGTTGAATTATGATTGCGTTTGTAGAGAATTCCATTGCTTAAGAAGAATTTAGCTGAGAACCTTCACAAGAATTTCATTTCATTGATGGATTCCCCCCCCCCCCCACCCCCATGGTATTCATGAGCCTAGAGATACCTTTTCAACTCATGAAACCAAGGTTTCTCCTCTACTCCCTCGATGTCAATTTCACAGCAGTGCACAGGTTCATCGAATCTTTCAATGGTAATTCTGGGAGCCTCGTTATCCCATCTGAGCTTGAACATGGATGACATGGTAGCGAGAGCATATTCCAGTTGAATCTCTTCTCTTGTTATGTGCTCAAAGGTAATCTCCTCGAAATACGGGATCAGGGTTAGTACATGCTCTTTATAAGGAATGAGATTCGGGTGCTTTGTATCCCAATCTCCCTTAACCTGACTGATCACCAAAGCTGAGTCTCCATACACGCTTAAGAACTTGATTCTCAGATCAATAGCATCCCTAAGATCCATGATGCATGCTACATATTCCGCCATATTGTTGGTGCAGTCAAAGCATAGTCTGGCAATGAAGGGCGTATGGCAACTTGCGGGAGAGATGATCACAACACCGATTTCGTTGCCAAGTGCATTGGAAGCTCTATAAAAAACCATGGTCTATCGGGATCCGGATTGAGGTCTAGGTTCTTCAAGATCTGTTACCAGCATAATGTTCTCGTTCGGGAATTCAAAGTTCATAGACTGATAGTCATCTACAGCCTGATGCGCCAAATGGTCAGCCAGTACACTTCCTTTGATTATCTTTTGAGTGGTGTACTGGATATCATATTCTGTTAAGACTATTTTCCATCGGGAAAACCTTCCGGAGAGAGCTGGCTTCTCGAATATGTACTTGATAGGATCCATTTTAGAGATTAACAAGGTAGTATGGGTCAAAATATATCATCTTAATCGGCGAGTAGCCCATGCTAAAGTACAACATGTTTTCTCGAGCAGTGAATATATTGTTTCACAGTCGGTAAACTTTTTGCTAAGGTGGTATATTGCATGCCCTTTTCTACCAGACTCGTGATGCTGCCCCAGTACACACCCCATTGAATTCTCTAGCACTGTTAAGTACACGATTAGAGGTCTTCCTTCGACCGGTGACATCAGAATGGGAGATTCTTGTAAGTACTCCTTAATTTATCAAAAGATATTTGACAGTCTTCATTCCATTTTACTACTTGATCTTTCTTCAGCAATTTGAAGATTGGCTCACAAGTAGCGGTCAAATGCGAAATGAAACGGGCAATGTAATCCAGCCGTCCTAAGAAACCTCTGACTTCCTTCTCAGTACGAGGAGCTGGAATCTCTTGAATGGCTTTAACTTTCAAAGGATCAACCTCAATAGCCTTACCACTAATGACGAAGCCCAAGTGTTTACCAGATCTCACCCCAAAGGTGCACTTGTTCGGATTTAGCCTCAGTTTATACTTCCTCAGTCTCTCAAATAGTTTTTACAGGTGATCAAGATGTTCTTCTTTAGTTTGCGACCTGGCTATCATGTCATCCACGTAGACCTATATCTCGTGTTGAATCATATCATGAAATAAGGCTACCATCGCACGCTGATAGGTTTCCTTAGATTTCTTCAACCCAAAAGGCATAACCTTATAACAAAAATTGCTCCACTGTGTGACGAAGGTGGTTTTCTCCATGTGTTCAGGCGCCATCTTAATCTTATTGTAACTTGAGAAGCCATCCATGAAGGAGAATACCTTATGCTTCACGATATTGTCAACCAAAACATCGATATGTGGTAGTGGGAAGTCATCTTTGGGGCTTACCCTATTCAGATCCCTGTAATATACACACATACATACCTTGCCATCTTTATTTGGCACCGGAACAACATTAGCAACCCGCTGAGGATATGACATCACTGCCAAGAACCCTGCATTGAACTGTTTCATAACTTCAACCTTGATCTTTTCTGACATTTCAGGATGCAAGCGACGAACCTTCTATTTTATCGAAGCATAACCCTCTTTCATTGTCAGACAGTGAACCACAATATCGGTATCGAACCCTGGCATGTCTTTGTATGACTAGGCGAAGATTTTAACATATTCATGTAGAATCTGGATTAACCTGCTTTTGACATTGCTTTCTAGGTCAGCACCTATCTTGACCTCTTTCTTGTCTGTCTCGGCACACAAGTTTACCACTTTGATCGGCTCTTCATGTGGTTTGATAGTCTTCTCTTCTTGTATCAAAATTCTGGCAAGTTCTCCAGGTATTTCATAATCTTCCTCACCTTCGTCCTCGGCATGGTAGATCATATTGTTGAAGTCGTATGAGGCAATAGTAGAATCGTTATCGACAAGATCTAGAGTGGATGAGGATCTGCAATATAGTGTGTGGGTGTGTGTAAGAACACATAGCTATTTGAAAATGCAATAAGATAAAAGAAAGACAGAGATCACAAAATTTGTATGCAAAATGTCCAATGTTTTTTATTTAATTACCAAATGTTTATGAATAGTTAATCAACCCTTTAACAAATGAACCATTGTACCTCGGGTAAGACACAAGGTTTTAAAGTCATTGTTTATTACATAGCCAAAAAAAATTTAAAACAAAAAGATAGGAATATAGCTTATTACTCCTGACTAAAGGAGATGGAAAAGATGTCTTCTGCCTTCCAGTTTTCCATTCCATCGCCCACAGTCGAGAATATCCAGTTATTGAAGTCACAATCACTATCTACATCCTCTAAGCATTGACCCCAATGTTGCTGATGCGGGGCAGAGGTCTTCCAGCACGAGCCCAACGAACAACCCTCTGACCTTCGGTAGTAAAGCCAATACCAAACTTGTTAGACTTTAAAGGGATATCCGGAAGCTAACCACAAATTGTATTACCTCTTTATTCAATAGTGGGCTTAGCATCTTTCAAGGAGGCCATCTTGTGCGGAGCTTTGGTGATCTTCGAAATGGCTGAAACATCTTCAACACCAGCAGGAGAAATTACCTCAAAGGTTTGACAGGGTGTTTCAATAAACTCTCCATCCATCTTGACATATCAGAATGAGTTGAGGTGGCTGATCATATATTCCTCCTCTCCACAAATAGTAACAACTTTCCCTTTCACCGGATATTTCAGCTTCTGGTGCAGGGTGGAAGTGACAGCACCTTCCCCATCCAAGGGCGTCCCAATAAACAAGAGTAAGTCGGCCGAATGTCCATGACATAGAAAGTGGACTCAAAAATATGTTAACCCATCTTGATTGGGAGGTCTACCTCTCCATGCACCATTCATTTTGATCCCCTCGAAAGCTCGAACTATGATATTGCTGGCCATTAGCACCAACCCTTCACAATCTAACAGATCAAGAGCACCTTTCGAAAGACATTCAGAGATGATCCCGTGTCAATAAATACATGGTCCAACAGACTTCCCTTGCATTCAATGGAGACTTACAGGGCCCTATTGTGATTCCTCCCCTCCAGAGTCAAGTCAGCATTAGAGAAACCCAAACCATTGTCAGTTGTCAAACTATCCACATAGCTTCCAAATTGATCTGCCGAAATTGCTTGCGGCACATGATCAGTCTTTAGGAATTTCACTAAAGCCTTCGCATGAGCCTCGGAACACACCAATAGTGAGAACATAGATATTTTGGATGGGGTCTGCCCCAACTGTTCGACAATTTTATAATCACTTCGGTGAATGATCTTCAGAACTTCTTCTAAATCTTCTCTAGAATTATCTTTGATATGAGCTTCTTTTGGAGCCTTCATTTGGGCAGGCTCTATCACCGGCTCATTACCCCGAGCCACAACAGTCGTCTTGGAAACTATAATCTGATTAGGTGGAGAGATTTCCAGAGAGAAAATCCTTCCACTTCTTGTAATCTTACGGGTCCCCACAATGTTGGCAATACTGGGATCAACTTCTTCTTTTTATTCATCAAACAATTCTTGCTTGATGCCATGATAATAGACGTCAGACCCATAATGCCATGGAATTTCCTTCTCCGGGGAATACGGGATAGGTCTGGGCGTTGTAATAACCAGCAGAGCAGCTTTCAGATTGGTGATAATCCTTATAGGACCATTGGAAGGATCCTAAAAGGAGTACCAGAGATAACAGACAGATCTTGGCAGAAATTGTTAGTAGGTGGAACTTTTTCAATCGGAATAATGTGTTCATTCATCATACATTGAACACCCTTTTTTAGTGAGCTGCAGCCATTGGGTTCGACTGCACAACAATAACAATCTTCAATATAACCTGGAAATAAACTAGCTTGTAATAGATTATTCTTTATTGTAGAGAGCAGAGTAACCATATCATTCACAACAGTAACATACAAAATATCTTCAATAACACTTATGCCTTTATCATGCTTGGGCATAGGTGTTGTAATTACATTTGGGGTCTCTTGAGGATCGAACTCAATCTCCTTGTTGTAAATCATGTCATGGATCTTGTTATTCAAGGCCTAGCAATTGTTGGTGCCATGGCCAAGACTATTTGAATGATAAGCACATATTGCATTCGGATTGTACTTAGAAGAAGAGGTGTTGGGATTGGGAGGAGGATCCCGCAAAGAAATGAGTTCAGCTTTTAGCAAGTGTTGCAGTTCCTGAGACAAAGGCACATTGATCTTAGTAAACTGCCTTCTTGGAGCGTTTGGCCTTCAGTGGTTGCTCTGCTGTTGCTGTTGTTGAGCAGGCGCCAGATTGGATATTAATACTGCTCCCACAGATTGGTTGCGACTACTTTTACCATGGCTCTTTTGGCCATATAAAACATTGACCTCTTTTTCCACTCCAAATGACTTCTTCACAGTATTTGAAGATGCAACCATCCGGATCCTCCCGCTCTTTATATCATTTTCTATTCTTTCCCCAATCAGAATCATCTCTATAAAACCAGATGAGGAACTCCCCATCAGTAGATTAAAGAACGGGCCTGTCAGGGTGCGGATAAACGTATCCACCAGTTCCTGATCATTTAGAGGAGGTTGCACCCTTCCAGCTAAGTCCCTCCATTTCTGAGCATATTCCTTGAACCCCTCATTAGAGCCCATGGACATATTCTGCATTTGCACCCGAGTTGGTGCCAGGTCAGCATTGTACGGTACTTCTTGTAGAAAGCAGCAGCCAGGTCCTCCCAAGTATGATTATTGGTTCCCTCCAACTGATATAACCATTCTAGTTGCGTGCCAGCCAAACTTTCTTGGAAGAAATGGACCCATAACTTCCGGTCAGCAGTGTGAGGATGTATCTTCCGAATGTACGACCTCAAGTGTAGCTTAGGACAAGAGACCCTATCATACTTTGCAAAAACAGGGACCTTGAACTTAGGTGGGATGACCACCTTTGGAACCATACCTAAATTAGCAAAATCCAGTCCGGGCACCTTCTGGACTTCCATTTCCTTGAGCATGTCCTCCAACTGCTTATATCTGTCATCCGCAAGAGGATATTATTCATCAGAAAAGTCTTCGTCTTTAGGAGTATTCTCATAATCCTACTTGACCTTGACATCTTCATCATTGTTTTCATCTTCTTCAGAGGATTCATCTTCTACATGGACTGGTTGAGTGGGACCTTTGAACCTCCTCCCCAGGTTGAGGACAACGACAAGCTTTTTCGTCTTCTTATTTTGGCGACAAACGCCAACAAATCTTTCTGTCCTTGGGCCAGATTGATGAGAGTTTCCTGGAACTGGGCATGTTGAGCCTGGAGATCCTTCACGGTTTGTTCGAGGGCCATTTTTCTGCTGAAATAAATGGCGAGAAGATGAGAAACCTATACGAAAAACCTGTTATGAAATGATGCATGATATGTAAATGCAATGATTTCAAGGACCTTAGGAAATTTAAATTTGCATACCCGGAGGAAACAAGAAACAAAAATTTTACTATCAAAGTTCAAATTACAACAGCCTTTTAGGCTTAAAAAGCTTTCAAAGATAAAATGAACTCCTAAAATCTAAGAATCAAATCTCCCAAGGCAACTTCCTCTTTGTACTGATGTAAGCATTAATACAGTGCTCCTCTTGAAGTTGCCTTGTGAGTTCCAACACTTTCTTCTCACTTGCATAACATTGGGTCTCAAAGATGTCTCATTCTTCCTTCAGTTGAATCCAAGAATTTTGCAACTCTTCAAGGTTAGTAGGCATACCAGGGTGGAGAATGGTATAAGGAACATCTCACTCAACAATAGGCTCCACAATTATTAGTAGGATGGATGGATAAGGCATCATGAGACTTTGAGCACGAGCTCGTACCCATTTGAGATAAGGCTCAAGAGGGATGGAATTATTATGCCCCAAAGTCTTGCTATCCACCTTGCTTACAATGCCCCAAGCATGTATGAACCTTCGATGATAACCTTGGACATCATTCTCGTAGTCGAATATAATACCTTAAATGAGTGCGTCATGGGGACCATCTCTTCTAGCATAGCCAAATTATTGTAGAGCCAGAGAAGGGTTATAAGTAATACCTCCCCTAATTCCTAAGAGTGGAACATTAGGTAACTCCCCATAACGATAAATGATATTAATGTCCTCTTGAGATCGAGAGCACCAATGGATATCTGTATGAGAAAGTGACATTAACCTTTGCGACCACCTCAAACCCTGCTAATTTTTCAATATTGATCGAGGAAGGTGCAAAATAAACCATAAAGACAACAAAGGAAAACAACACATAAGATTCTTTCCCTTCTTCATAGTGCGAGTATGAAGAGACTGCAAAATGTCTTCAAGCAATATAGGCACAGGGTTACGAGTAAGGAAAATTTTAACAGCATTCACATCCATGAGTTGGTTAGGGTTAGAAAAAGCATCAACCCATGAATTAGAAGAGACAAGATCTCCTCAAAAGCTTGTAAATCCAAAGCATCCCAAAATAGTTGAGCCTTCTCCATCATGAATTTAGCCAAAAAGCCTTTAACCCTATTTCTTGTCTCCCAATTATCTATAATGTCAGAACTCTTTAGATGTAAGGCCTTGGCAATAACTTCGGGTCTTGGAGTTTCCTCTAAACTGATGAAGGGTATTTGATAAAGAACAGATACTCCTAGTAGTTGAGAGAATTCTTCCATTGTAGGAACCAATTGATAATCGGGGAAGGTGAAACAATGATGTATAGGGTCAAAGAACTGAAAGGGCACCCTTACCATGTCTTCTTCAAAGCTTGAGGTAACCAGATTGAGAAGTCGACCATATCTTTTGGTGAACGGAGAATTTTCAGGAACCCTTGAAGCTGATTCTTTGAGTTGAGGAGGCACCCTTACTAAGTTGATTCGGATGGTATTTCTGCGAGCGGAAGCCATAGTCTGCAAAATAGAACAAAGATAAATTCCATGGTCCCTGAAATTGTTAGGAAATAAAGTGGTATGCATGATGTTATGTTCGAACAATTTAATCACACACAAACAAAGAACACAAGGCCTAAGGTTAAAGCTTTCAAGGGGTTTATAGGTAATAACCCTATTGATGTTTAGTTGGTTCAACCTGTCATAAAGAAAGTAACCGGGTTCTAAGGAATCTCAATATCACTGATATTTCTCTCGGGCATTGTTTCAGCACAAGCTTCTTTATTAGCGACCAAAATATCCCGAAAGTCCAATCTTAATGAGTGTAGTATCAATTATCAACCAACTTTAGTCTTGCACCAATGCCGGATATCTCACTACTTTCTAATGGCCAAGTTGTTCAACTAAGGTTCTACGGTCAGTTAGTGCTTTATGACACCACACAGAGGCCTCGTATTCTCCTCGACTGGACTCGAGGGATACCGGTACTAACAAATGTGTAACACTAACGTAGTCATCCCTTCAACCATGTTGGTATTATGCCGCATAGTCCCCATGATCTATTGCTACTTACCTAATGTGCCCCAGATCCGGGTATAGGATCTATACAAGAAAACCCAAACATAACCCGAAATGTAAAGCAAGCAAGTCAAACAAGTAAAGCATTTAAATGTGAACTATCTCTAAGGTAACCCCACTTTTAGTAAACTCCCCAGCAGAGTTGCCAATTCTGTAATACGGTGGGAGAATTGACTTTACTGGTTTTGTGTTTCATTTCAAAAGTTGGGGTTAGCAAGAATCGCCACCGACTTTTCTTTTATCCAACAAAGGAAAGGGTGAAAAGAATAGGAAAGACCTTTTCAATATTTTGAGTTCAGGGGGTAGGTTATGGAAAGGGAAGGTGTTAGAACCCTTTCCATCCGCAGTTATCTACGGGCTCTTAGTTACTAGCTCACTTTTGAAAATGCTTTTATTGTAAGTGTATTTGAAAATATTTTTGAAAAGATGCCTTAGTGCAGAGAACTTTGTAACGATTCTCGTATCATTGAGAATGCATACAAAGTGTTTTTTTCTTTGAAAATATTTTAGGAAATAAATTGTATGTGTGAGAAACTATCTTGTTTTGTTAGAAAGCAACTACGAGCGGTCTACCTACTTGAATGGTCTTAGTTATTTTCCTCTTTTCCATTAGATAATGCTATCCCACCATTGGTTGGTAGGTAGCCATACCATTGGATGTTTTGAGTGACAGGAAAGGGTCATCGTACAGTCACGAAGGCAACTCGTAAGATACTTTAGCAACTACCCTAAGGTAACAAGATCATTTATCGAGGAAAATCTTTTCGAAAGGGTCATCAAGGGACTATGATCTTGTAACCAAAGAGTCTTTGCTAAAATCCTTTACGTTCAAGAGACGTGATTGTTTGTTTTTTCGAAGTAAACAAGTGGAGGTACCTTAGAGGTGCATGTGTGCAAAGTGTGTTGTGTTTCAGTTATTTATCTTAAACATTTAGTTTTTCTACCGTTTGTTTTTAGGTCTTATCATACAAACCTATTAAGCTTACATCTAGCAGTTAAATATGTACGGACAAAATAAAGATGCGAGAATTTAAACTATGCTATTACATCGCTTTAGGACGGGGGGAATACAAACTAAAATAGGGGGAAAATATAAAGGTCCTAAATTAAACTATTACATCCTTTATACAGTTACAATAATATGGAAGATGATGGTGCGAAAACAAAATAAATGCGCGGAGAATGAATAGGGGGGAAGACATCTAGAAGACCCTAAAATTCTAAGTAAATTTTTTTTTTTAATTTAAAAAAAGTTTTATTAATAAACCTAATTCTAACCAAATTTTATTAGCAAAATAAACTTAAAAATGATTAAGCTAATTAATTTTTCTATGGTAAAAATAAAGCTAATTAATTAATACTAAATCTAATTTTTTAATTTGATTTTATAAAAAAAATACTTATTAAAAAAAAGAAAAAGAAATAATAAATAACAAATAAAAAAATGTAAAAGGGGTACTGCATAAAACGTTAAGGGGGTGCAATAAAAAAATCTGCTAAGCCCAAGACAAACTGAGCCCAAGAGCTCCGTTTGATCCAGTAGGGAAGCATGTCCTAGAGTGCACTATGGTCACCATGTCTTTGGAACGTCAGATTGGTTACTTGATGAATCTAGTGGTCCAAATAAGTGAAGAAGTGAAAAACACAAGAAGGGGGGTTGAATTGTAATTTTAAAAATCAATGAAAATGACACGATGATTTTTATCCTGGTTCGTTTAATCTCAAACTACTCTAGTCCACCCGCCAAGGTGATTTTGCCTCTCTCCAAAGAAGTCTTAATTCACTAATCAAACTGATTATAAATCTACTTTGACAAAAGCCAAAGTCTTTTTGAGTACAACCACAACCCGGTTTATCTCAAGGAATTTCACTTAACAAAAGTATGAATAAATCTGTGTACATGATGTTTTTCGTTACAAAAACAGTATCACAAACTTGTAATCTATTATACAATTTAGAGAATAGTATGAATAAGTAGTTGCAACATTGAGAGATTGTGAATAGCAGTGTTGTAAATCGTGAATAATTTAACCTTGTCCTTTGTTTAAATAGGCGCATCAATCTTGTGTAAATGGAAACTTGATAATTGTCAATTAATGCACTTTCCTCAATTAGAAGATCCTTGTCTGCTTATAGCCGTTGAAAGTGATTCAGCTTTGATGAAATAGTAATGCTTCAGAACATAAGGAATCTGTTTGCTACTTTGCTTCAGAACTTTGAAGGCCAGAATCATTAGATCCCGTTTGTAGCGTTAGACTTCTGTTCAGAGTTAAAATGTCTTTCTCTTTAGCGTAAATTATGATCTTCATTCATCAGAGCATTCTGAGATCAGTCTACGTTCACAGCAAGAACAACCTTGTAGCTTAACTTCTGATATGCTTCCATCAGAACTTCTATACAAAATAGAACATAATTTTAGAGTGCATATTTGTTATTTGTATTTGGTATCATCAAAACTCTTACGAGGGTTGTAAAATCAAACTATGTTCTAATAATCTCCCCCTTTTTGTTGATGACAAAAACAAGGATTTTTCAATAAAAATCGACAGAACATAAAGCTTTAGAGAGTTCCCCCCTGAGTTGAGTACTTATATAGAGATGAATTACTTCCCTGAAGTTCACTCTGTTCATAGCTTTTGATGAATCTACTTCTATCTTCTTCAGAGTTTTGTTCCTGTTTTGCTTTCAGAAAAGAAAAAAACAATATGATATTCAGAATGTTTGAGACCTTCTCCTGGTATACTGTTATTGAAAATATCATACGTTCTCCCCCTTTTTGTCAGGAATAAAAAATCAATATAGTCACTAATATTCAGAATCAAAAAGTTGATTTATATTAAAACATGATTTCAATAAAATTTTCAGAGCCAGATGAAACAAGACAATGAATGCAGAAGACAAGTTATAAAAAATCTAAGATTGAGGAGGGGGAAGTCGTGTGAACAACGCTTCTAGCAAGATCTTAATCTGAGTGCTTAATTCCTCTTTCTTTCCTAGCATTTCCTTGATTTCTTTGCTCGAGTCTTCTTGCTTGTCCAGTTTTCTTTGATTACAGCATTCTCTTTCTTTAACTCTTCTAGAGTATGCATAACCAAAGATGTAGCTAGTGTATCCTCAGAAGATGCAAGTTTCTCAGAACACTCTGTAGCATTTTCTGATTCACTGGCTTCTTCAGTTGCTTTTTATTTTTCTTGAATAATAGCCAGAGGAAGATTTTCACAGCATGGTTCAATAACTTCTAAAGGTTGGTGCTCTTTCCAGGGAGCATTGTCCAGTAGAAGAATCAATTTCTTTTCCCAATGACTCAAAACTTGATCTTTGAAAGATTTCAGCTGATCATAGAAGTTCTGTTGAGCCAGTTCATAACTTAATTCTTTGAGCTTCTGGGACTCTGAGATGAACCATCTTCTGAACCGATTTCTGTGAGAATCAGAAGCAGCAGGATTTGGATTTTTTAAACTTGCTTGCTTCAAAGAGTTAACAAAATCCATTAATTCTGTTTCAAAAATCAATAAGTTCTTACCAACATCTGCTTTGGTTATAGTTGGTTTAGGTTTTGGAATGGCAATTTTATGAGAGGTTGAGGCTAGGTGATCCAGAGCTTCTAAGTTAATGATAGTTCTGAGGTGATCAACTAGATGTATAATAGGAGAGGGAGTGGGCGAATCAGAAATAATGATTCGTGAACGAGGTATTTTTGGTTGAGTTGAATGATAAGGTGATGGAATTTCTGTAATGTCTAGAATGGAGAGAGGTTGACAAACCATGAGAGGTTATGTTATTCCAGTAATAGCTATGGTGGTATTAGAGTCTATGAAATAATATTTTGGTTAGTTAGCGGTAGCGTTTGGATTTTATGGATGAGTGGTTTCGAAGTTTGGATTTTCTGTTTGGGGAGTGTGAAGGTTTGGGTTTTCTGGTTGAGGAGTTTGAAGGTTTGGGTTTTCTGGGTTAGGAGTTTGAAAATCTTAATCAAATAGATCAATATCAGAAACAACTCTATCAAGTTCTTACTGATTTTGTTCTAGATGTGGATTGGGAGAGTGAGATTCGTTTAGTATGTTTTCAAGGGTTACAGAAGGATCAAACTCTATATCCAAATCTGTAAATGTTTGAGGTGAGGGATCTTTTGTTGGTTTAGGAGAGGAGGGTGTTTTAGATGTTGGAAAAACTACAGATTCTACAACAGAAATAAATGAAGTGTTACCTTTCTTTTTAGCAGCTTTTGGAGTCCTCTGAGAAGATCCTTCTCCTGCAACTTTTCTCTTTTTGGATTTCTTTAAGATAACATCTGGAGCTTCCTGATGCAGATCATGAATGTTTAGCTCTGGAGCAGTTCCATCCTTCTTGCATGCTTCTAAGTATCTGACCACTATTTCTAGTGAAGCATCAATGTCAGAAAATAAAGGAAAATCTTTCAGAGGGATTCTCCTTGTCGTGATGACTTCATGTGTAGAAATGGTTGGCTCCTTCTTAATTCTTTCAATAATCTTCACATTTTTCAAATTCTTGGCATTAAGGGGTTTTCCATCACATGCCTCTAGTGTGCTTATCTGTTGAGCTTCTGTCAGATGCTCTATTAACTTGTTCTCAGTCAGAATATCAGAAATTAACCTGCCCAGAGGTATCCAATCCTTCCTGGTCTTTTCTTCTTCTCTTGTTTCCTTCACGCTTGTTCTCAGATGATTGAAAAGCAAGTGAGGAAGGTTTATTCTTGTCTTCTTTGAAATGAAATAAAGTAGAAACTGTTCATCAATATTGATGTAATCAGGAGAGCTTGTTGGCTTCCCGTGGTTTATACATCCCAGAATGATCTTAGCCCAAATTCTGTAGTAATCCTTCAGATCCCTAATCTTATTGGATGGCTGTCCAGAAGTAAAAATTACTCTTGATATGGCTTTTAGGTCAAAACATTTCACAGCCATGTCGTTGCACCTAATTTTGTAACCATTGTGCCCAATCATCTTTCCAATCAAATCTCAGTAATTCCAATTTTCATCCCCATTACATAAGATGTCACTTGGTGATTAGAGAAGGTTGCATGAATCCAGAATTCCTTTACCGGAATTGGGAACACTGGACCTAGAAGACGATCAAAATACTTGTTCCAACCTTGAGCAGTTACATCTGCAGAAAGATCAAACCCATTCTCCTTCAAGCTTTCAAAGTTGGTGAAAAGCTCATAGAGAACTTCAAGAGAATCAATTGGAGTGAGCAAGGTTCTTATTTATTCTTCGTACTGTTTTGCTATTGATGATGAACCCGAAGCACTTTGAATATTTTTAGCGCTTGAGGAAGATGCCATTGTTCACACTGATTGTTTGAGCTTTTCTGAGAACAAGGGTTTTTGCAGACGAAAACTAGAGAGAAAAATAGAAGTGAGAAGAAGTGAATGTGATAGTGATTATGTATTTATAATCAATTTGAAAACTTAATCAATAAGAAAGATAAAATAAATTAATGATTACACAGCAATTATGAAACCTGAAAATAGGGGTTGGCATGGAGATAAGCAACAGTTACCAATGACATGCGTCTCAATGCACCCAATCAAAGCCTTAGACCCTTAAGAATTTGAATGCATGTTCAGCCTTAGAAGGTAGCTTGTGAGAGGATGACAGATGATGATAATGTGAACTGCACGGCTCTATCTTTGAAATGAAAGGTTCAGATCTTCTTAGATAGATTCTGATGTAACTATTCTTCTAACCTCTGAAGACTTGTTGATTAGATGCTCACAAAGAAAACATAAAGTTCTGAGGGTTAAAGAATATATAAATAAAACTCTTATTCTGGACTTAATTTCATGCTGAGATGTTTCATATTGAAATTAAACTTATCTTCAGAAAGAGGTTTAGTAAAGACATCAGCCCATTGATGGTATGTGTCAATAAATTTTAAAGTAAGGATTCCTTTCTGATTATAGTCCCTAATAAAGTGATATATTATTTCTATATGCTTAGCCCTAGAATGCAAAATTGGATTCCTAGATAAACATATTGCAGAAGTATTATCACAAAATATAAGAATGTTACTCTCAAATATGTTGAAGTCTTCAAGCTGACTCTTCATCCAGAGGATTTGTGTGCTGCATCCAGCAACTGCTATGTATTCAGCTTCAGTTGTTGACAACGCAATTGTGGACTACCTATTGCTGGTCCATGAGATCAAATTATCTCCCAGAAACTGGAAGCTTCCAGAAGTGGTTTTTCGTTATACTTTGTCTCCAGCGAAGTTAGCATCACAATACCCTACTAAATTATATTCAATGGTTTTCTATAAAACAAACCCAGGTTAGTAGTACCTTTTTGATACTTGAAAATTCGCTTAACAGCTGTTAAGTGAGATTCTCTAGGATCTGATTGGAATCTGGCACATAAGCAAACACTGTATAGAATTTCAGGCCTTAAAGCTTCAAGATATAAGAGAGAACCAATCATACCTTTGTAGATCTTCTTTTCTACCTTTTTACTTACTTCTTCCTTTTCCATAATGCATGTGAGATGCATTGGAGTCTTAGATGGCTTACACTCTGATAGGTCAAATTTCTCCAAAAGTTCTCTGACGTACTTTCTCTGGTGTATGTAGGTTCTTTATGGAGTTTTATTGATCTTAATGCCCAAAAATAATTTGAGTTCTCCCATCAAGCTCATTTCAAACTCTACCTGCATAGACTTAGCAAATTCTCTTCCCAAAGAAGGTTTAGTAAATCCAAATATTATATCATCTACATAAATTTGACAAAATAAAATGTCATTCTTAAATGTCTTACAGAACAAGGTTGTGTCCACTTTCCCTCTGGTGAATTCCTTTTCTAACATAAAGTTACTTAGTCTTTCATACCAAGCTCTGGGAGCTTATTTCAGACCATAAAGTGATTTATTTAGTTTGAAAACATAATCTGGATGTTTGGAATTTTCAAACCCAGGGGGTTGGTGAACATAAACCTCTTCATCAATGTAACCATTTAAGAATGCACTTTTGACATCCATCTGATACAGAGTGATGCCATTATTCACAGCAAAAGAAATTAAGTGTCTGATAGATTCTAACCTGGCGACTGGAGCAAAGGTTTATGTATAGTCTATCCCCTCTTGTTGACTGTAACCATCCAGTCGTGCCTTGTTTCTGATGACTTCTCCTTGTTCATTCCGTTTGTTTATTAACACCCACTTCGTTCCAATGACGTTGAATCCTTTTGGTTTGAGAACCATATCCCATACGTCATTTCCAGTGAATTGATTTAACTCCTCCTGTATAGCCAGTATCTAATCTTTATCCAAAAGAGCTTCATCAATGGTAGTTAGCTCAATCAGAGATACCAATCCCATGAGATATTCTTCAAAATTTCTGAATGTTGATCTCGTTCTGATTGGATCTTCCTTCTTTCCCATAATTTTGTCTTCAGGGTGAGCTAGGATGCTTCTGGATAGTATTTTATGGAGAGGTTCTTCAGATGTTATTGTAGTGTTTGTGACATTTCCTTCTGATGTTGTTGGTGAGTCTTTGTTGGGAACTTCTGATGTATTTCCTTCAGTACTTGTGAATTCAACTTCTATATCTGCAAGAGATTCATTCTGCTTTGACTTTTGAGGGCCAAGCTTGTCATCAAATCT
The DNA here is from genome assembly GCA_948472305.1 of Vicia faba. Taxonomy (NCBI): domain Eukaryota; kingdom Viridiplantae; phylum Streptophyta; class Magnoliopsida; order Fabales; family Fabaceae; genus Vicia; species Vicia faba. The sequence goes on from OX451741.1 coordinate 385,487,747, forward strand.
AACACAGACTGACTCTTCTACAATCTGTGTTTCTATATTGTATACTTTGTAGCCTCTTGAGCGTTTAGAGTATCCTAACATAATACACTTATGTGCTTTAGAGTCAAACTTGTTCAGATGTTCTTTGGTGTTAAACATAAAGCAAGTACATCCAAATGGATGGAAATACGAAATGTTGGGCTTTCTGTTCTTCCAAAATTCCTATGGAGTCTTATCCAAAATAGGTCTTATGGAGATTCTATTCTGAATGTAACACGCTGTGTTAATTGCTTCTGCCCAAGAGATCTTAGCAATATTAGTCTCATCGATCATTATTCTGGCCATTTCTTTTAAAGTTATGTTCTTTCGTTCTACAACTCCATTTTTTGGGGAGTTCTAGGACAAGAGAAATCATGACAGATGCCATTCTCATTAAAAAATATTTCAATTTTTTTGTTTTCAAATTCTCCACCGTGATCACTTCTGACTTTAACAATTCTAAGATCTTTCTCATTATGGACTTGGTTACAAAAATAAACGAACACAGAATGTGACTCGTCATTGTGTATTAAGAACTTTACCCATGTCCATCTTCTATTGTCATCTACGATCACTAACCCATATTTCTTGCCACTAATGGATGCAGTTTTCACTGGTCCAAATAGATACATCTGCAGAAGTTCTAATGGTCTAGAGGTAGAAACAACATTTTTTGCTTTAAAAGGAGGTTTTGCAAATTTTCCTTTCTGACGTGTTTCACACAGAGCATCTGAGTTGAACTTCAGATTAGGAAGTCCTCTGACCAGATTGAGTTTGTTAATCTGATATATTTTTCTCATACTAACATGCCCCAATCTTCTATGCCAGACCCATTGCTCGTTGTTAATAGACAGAAGGCATTTTACGTTATGACTCTTTAGTTCAGAAAGTTTTATCTTGTAAATGTTGTTCTTCCTCTTTCCATTAAATAGGATAGATCCATCTTTCTGACTAACAGCTTTACATGAATTTTTATTAAATATTATATCATAACTGTTATCAGTTACCTGACTTATGGATAACAAGTTATGCATTAATCCATCTACTACTAAAACATTATTAATAGAAGGGAGGTTACCGTTACCGACAGTTCTAGAGCCAATGATCTTCCCTTTCTGGTTTCCTCCAAAACCCACGTAGCCTCCAGGTTTAAGTTCCATACTTTGGAACATATGTTTTCTTACCGTCATGTGTCGAGAGCATCCAGAGTCCAGGTACCATGACTGGTGTTTTAGTCTTGTTGTCAAAGATATTTCTACATATATAATTTTGTCCTTAGGTACCCATATATTTTTGGGTCCTTGTTTATTAGTGTTATCAAAATTCTATTTGAATTTTGGTTTAGCCGAATAATCATTACTGGTGTATTTCAATTTGTGTGTGTGCCCATAGGTGAAGTGAGATTTTAACGGTTTGTGTTTAATAACTAAGTCTATGACTTTCTTAGGTTGGGATACTTTACCTTGGTATCCTATACCTTTTATTCCATTTCTGCTAAATCCATAGATCATTGAAGCCATCTTGCTTCAATCTATGTTTTTAGCCAGAAACTTATGAAAGATATGATCATATTCCTTTATGATCTTATCAGAGTTAATGGGAACTTCTGAGATTGTTTCCTTTTGAGAGTTTTGTAAATCACTTTCAAGTTTTGAAATTTTTTCTTTTAACTCGGAATTTTCTAATCTCAGATTCTCAGTTTCTTCAGAGTCAGAAACTAGATCCTTTTTCAGGTTCTTGAATTTGACTCGAAGCTGCTGATATCTTTCAAGAATTTCACTCAGACTTTCTCCTAATTCAGGTTTAGTAAAGTTTACATTAAAGTCAGGAAATACCTCTTCTGTGTCTGATTCTGATGCTGACCCAAATGATTCACTATCTTCTGTCACGTTGGCCATAAGAGCAATGTTGGCTCTTTCTTCTTCTGACTACGTGTCTGCGTTAGAAGAATCTGAGTCATCCCATGTTGCCATGAGACTTTTCTTATTCTCCTTGAAGAACTTATTTTTGGGTTTCTCCTTCTGAAGCCTTGGATAATCGCTTTTGTAGTGCCCTTGTTCATTGCACTCATAGCAGACAATGTCCCTGTTGCTTGACTTTCTATGAACAGAAGAAGATTCATACTTTCTGTGTCCTGAGGAGGATTCAGACTTTCTGTATCCAGAGGATGATTCATTCTGATTTCCTGTTCTTCTGGAGTTTTTGAATTTTCTTTGCCTCTGCTTCCACAGCTGATTAACCATTTTGGAGAGAAGAGACAATTCGTCTTCTTCTGATGAGGATCCATCAGAGGTTTCTTCCATAGAATGCAAAACTTTATAATCATATTTTTTGTTAGATTTTAGAGCTAAAGGCTTACCTTTCTTCTGATGCTCGTCATCTTCTAACTCTATCTCATGACTTCTGAGTTAGCTGACAAGTTCTTCTAGAGATATCTTGTTAAGATCTTTTTCTAGCTTGAGAGCAGTGACCATGAGCCTCCATTGCTTTGGTAAACTTCTGATGTTCTTCTTTATATGATCAGTAGTTGAATACCCTTTGTCTAGAACTCTCAGCCCAGCAACCAGAATCTGGAATTTTGATGGTTTCACTTTCTTCCATCTTGAAGGCTTCGTATTTCGGAATGAGCGCAAGGGCTTTGTTTTATTTAACTTGCATGTTGCCTTCATGCGTCATTCTCATAGAATCAAACATGTTTTTAGTTGTCTTTCTTTTTGTGATCTTCTCATACTCTGAATATGAGATGGCACTCACGGGAATCATTATATCAATCTTCTGACCACTTTCATCCACAGGATGCATGTACCCATCAATTACCATATCCAAGAGATCAGCATCATGAGCCAGAAAGAAGCTTTCAATTCTGTCTTTCCAGTAGTCAAAGTTATGTCCATCAAAGATTGGAGGTTTACCGTTGATTATGTCTTTATCATCAGGGTAGTCATTGCTGATGTTCTGACTTGGTCCCACCATAGTGTTTTTCTCAGCTTAGATCATGTACTGACACGGTTAAGTGCTTGAACTCAGAAACAGGCGCTCTGATGCCAATTGAAGAAGTGAAAAACACAAGAAAGGGGGGTTGAATTGTAACTTTAGAAATCAATATAAAAGACACGGTGATTTTTATCCTGGTTCGTTTGATCTCAAACTACTTCAGTCAACCCGCCAAGGTGATTTTGCCTCTCTCCAACGAGGTCTTAATTCACTAATCAAACTGATTACAAATCTACTTTGACAACTTCCAAAGTCTTCTTGAGTACAACCATAACTCGGTTTATCTCAAGGAATTTCACTTAACAAAAGTATGAATAAATCTGTGTACAGGATTTTTTTCGTTACAAAAACAGTATCACAAACTTGTGATGTATTACACAATTTAGAGAATAATATGAATAAGCAGTTTCAGCATTGAGAGATTGTGAATAGCAGTGTTGTAAATCGTGAACGATTTAACCTTGTCCTTTGTTTAAATAGGCGCATCAATCTTGTGTAAATGGAAACTTGATAATTGTAAATTAATGCACTTTCCTCAATTAGAAGATCCTTGTCTGTTTGTAGCCATTGAAAGTGATACAACTTTGATGAAATTGTAATGCTTCAGAACATAAGGAATTTGTTTTCTACTTTTCTTCAGAACTTGGAAGGCCAGAATCATAAGGTCCTGTTTGCAGCGTTAGACTTCTGTTCAGAGTTAAAATGTCTTTCTCTTTAGCGTAAATTCTGATCTTCATTCATCAGAACATTCTGAGACCAGTCTACGTTCATAGCAAGAACAACCTTGTAGCTTAACTTCTGATCTACTTCCCTCGGAACTTCTGTACAAAATAGAACATAATTTTATAGTGCATATTTTTTCTTTGTGTTTGTTATCATCAACACTCTTACGAGGGTTGTAGAATCAAACGATGTTCTAACAATAAGAGCCACACCATGAACATGTTGACCCTTATACGCATGGGATCTGAAATGAAATTGTTAGAAAAACAAAATGCAAAACCTGGGGATCGAACCCAGTCTCACAGGCTTCACACATGCACGCATCACCACCAAACCAAGTTATTCATTCGTTGTTACCAGCACAAATAAAAATATATATTTTAATGTTCGTTCATTTCTATTTCAAACAAAACGCGCGCTCAAAGATTTTGGATGGGCCAATAGTACTGTGACACCTAAGCCACTAGAGTCATCCACCAGAGTCAACCTTCTGATTCTATTTTTCGATTAGCACAAAACCTAAACCTGCAAAAATTAAGGATTAAGGGTTCAAACTAACCATACCCCCTTAAAAAATCGCCCTGAGTCTGAATCTAGCATTACCTTTGGCCAAAGCTCCCTAGTTTATGCGTTTCGAAGCAAGGTGTCCGATCGAAGTAAAAAATGGTATCTTGCGAATTAAGCCCCAAAGCTCACATGTTTTACGTCCAACCTGTTCTATACATTGCTATGAACATATTTGCATGCATTAAATTGATTGACAATGTATATTTTAACAGATTGAGTTCATAAAGATGTACCAAACCGGTGGTGACTAGATCTGGGGATTTTGGACGTGTAGGGGCTTGAATCTGGGCGTGTTTCAATTCCAGGGCACCTCAGGAATGTGACTTTGTCAATTGTTTGGACTGTAATCGCCTTGAAATGGAGATGATAATTTTACAACTTTGAGAAAATTTTGAGAATTATCAAGAGTGCTCTTGCCTACCTATGCGTGTCCCTTTTGGCTTGCTTTGGCTTAGTACTTATAGAAGGAGAGATGAGTTGATAAACAAGGCAAGGGATCAAGACTTGATGGCCCAAATAAACCCAAGATCAAACAACTTAAAAACCTTCATTTTGCATGTTTTCTTTCCCTTTTGAATGTGCAACAAATCTGGACAGTTTGTATGTTTCTTTCACGAATTATTGGGCCTCATAGCTGATCCAATCAAGCCCATATGCATAGCCCATGATTTTTGTGATTTTATTTAATTTATTTTGATTTTAAAATAAATAAAATCAAGATAAATATAAATAAAAGTCAAGGCCATGTATAAATGGACTTATAGGTCCTCTAATATTTGGTAAACATGTTTGAACACCAAAAATTAGGCTCACTATTTCAAAATTTCAAAATTGCCCAATTTGAACTTCATGAATTTCTTCAAAATCTCCCAACTTGTGCAACAAATAACTTGCTCAATTTTCATCTTTTGAAGATGATCTTGGACTTTTTGGAAATCTCAAGATGTCCTTTACAATCTTTATGTTGATTATTTTTCCTTTTGAAGATTTTATCTCAAAAACTGTGTTTTGTTGACTTTTGAAAATGACCTATAATGTTTTAGCTCATATCTTTCAAATGAAGCATTTTTTGGACTTGAGAATAAAAGCATAGTTGTATAAAATTGAATTTTCTTCAAAATGGGCTTTGTTTGGGGAAAAGTCGATGAAGTATGTGAAAGTTATGCCTAGTCAAAGTTCAGTTGACTTCTCATAAGGAAACCCTAATTTGACAATTCTTAACTTTTGATGATTTGATAGCTTTCCTTGAGGAATCATGATCAAACTTTGATTAAATGATGAATATCACTTAAAAATATTGATGTTGAGAAAAAATCTTGAAGTTTGACTGTATATTGACTATAATTGACTTTTTTACCAATATAGTTGATTTTCAATCATATGAGCCATTGACCGAGCAATCTTTTGATGTGGGGCTTGAAAATTGACATGGACCTTTTTGAGGACCTATGAAGAACCATGGGAGCCACTTGAGACCTTTGAAAACCAAGTTTCCTTGAGGAACTCCAAACTCTAGTTGTAGGCTTTTGGCTTAGGAGGAGCATCTTGGCTAGTCAATCCTTGAGTGCCTTGAGTATTTTAGAAGCCTTGAAAGAATGTCTTAAAGAAAATGGGAGGGAAAATTTTAGGGTACAACAATTTTTCCAGTTCAATCTTCTTAAACCTGAAGAGTTAGATTGGCATGTTCGTCATTCGTGACTTGAAGGTAGAAGATGATTGAACACTTAAGTGCCCAGAAATTTCCACTCGCATGTGAAAGAAGTAACATTGTTGGTTGATTGTATCGAAAATGGGCTTATAAATTCCATTTGGAGAGGTACGGAGAGTCGTTGGAGACGGGCTTATAGATTCCATCCAAAGTAATTTTTTATTTCGACATGAAGAAAAATCAGAATAAATATTTGGCCGACTTAAACTGAACCAGCATATGTCCTTGATTGTCTTTAATTGGATAAGTATCAGAATAAATCTTAGGCTCGATTTAACTGAACCAGAGAAAGTATATACCAGAAGCGAATTAGGATAAATCATTGGACAATTTAAACTAAACCAGAAGACATCTTAAGTTATCTTTAACTGGATAAGAATCAAAGAAATCTTAGGGATAATTTCTAAAAATGACTGCAACCAGTCTGCGGGAGTTGTGCTAATTTCTAATCATGCGCCAGTGCAACAACATTAATAAGGCAATCATCGTAGGTCAGACGCACCCATGAGACAATTTACCAAGATCAACATGCCATTGTCTCGGGCATTACAACATCTATTGAAAGCATAATTGATAACATTAAAAGATCCGCCTCAGAATCCCAACACTTTCTCTTCCAAGTACAATCCTAATGTAAGATGCGCCTATCATTCCAATAGTCCCAGACATGACACAAATAGCTGTTGGGCTTTGAAAAATTAAATTCAAGATATGAGTGAAAGTAAAGAGATTGAATTTGATCCTCCCGAGACCCCTAATGTGATTACCGCTCCTATGCTTAAGAATGACAAAAAGAATTTGACTACTCCCCTCCTGATTAATAAGAAGAATTTGTTGCAAGCTGATTTATTTCCAGGTTGCGTTGAAAGATGCTACTACTGTGTAGCCCAACCCAATGGCTGTAAACTGCTAAAAGAAGGTATTCAGTGTCTGATTGATAACCATATAATTATAGTTAAGAAGAATCCTTCTATTGAGAATTCGTTTCAAGACTTGGAGATTGAAGAGGTATCTGTAATTTCAATTACTCCTATAAGGATCATTGCCAAAGGCCCTGTGAAAATTAAGGATGAACCTCGAGTTGCTCCTCTGATAATCACCGCACCCGGACCAATTCCATACTCCTCTGACAAGGCTATCCCTTTGAATTATGGAGCCGACGTATACTACCATGGCGTCAAGCAAGAACCATTGATTGTTGAAGGTGGAAATATTGAAGTTAATGATCCTAACATTGACAATATTACCGAGACTAGTAAGGTTACTAGAAGTGGAAAGGTTTTCTCTCTAGAAATCTCTCCGAAGACAATTGCTACACCAGTCCCTATTACTGCTACTGAGCCAACTCCCGAGACTCAAGGAAAAGGACAAATGAATGAGCCTTTCCAAATGGAGGCACCAAAAGAAGTTACTATTGAAGATACCTCCAAGCACTGAAAATCATCCAAAAAAGTGACTACAAATTGTTGAACAGTTGGGGCAGAGTCCCTCCAAGATATCCATGTTATCCCTATTGTTGTGCTCATAAGCCCATGCTCGGGCTTTAGTGAAGTTCTTAAAATTTGCGCATGTACCGCAAGAAGTCTTTGTTGATCAATTTGAAAATTATGTTGCTAGCCTGGCCACTGATAATGGACTAGGCTTTTCTTATGTTGACTTGACTCCCGAAGGAAGGAACCATAACAATGTTATGTATGTCTCTATTGAATGAAGGGGAACTACCTTAACTCAAGTGTTGGATTATACGAGTTCCTCATTAATTGTTTTACCGAAGGGTGCTTTAGACAGGTTTGACGGTGAAGGGGTTTTGCTGAAACCCAGTGACATTATGGTTAGAGCCTTTGATGGTTCAAAGAAGATGGTGCACAGAGAAGTGGATCTCCATATCAAAGTAGTTTCGTAGTTATTGATTCTACCTTCTATGTGACGGACATTCATACGGAATATTCTTGTTTACTTGGACGCCCCTGGATCCATGAGGCAGGCGCTGTCACTTCCACTACACATCAAAAGATGAAATATCAAGTGAAAGGAAAGGTTTTCATGGTTTGTAGTGAAAAAGAGTACATGGTAAGTCACTTGAACTCGTTCAAGTATGTTGAGATGTACGTCGAATTCATTGAGACTCCCTGCCAGACTCTTGAAGTTATTCCTCAGACAACTACCGCTATTGAAGACATTTCTTATATTCCAAAGGTTAACAAGGTTCCGCCTAGAATGGCTTCTCTGAAGGATGCAAGAGCTATGGTAGAAGAAGGTGGTTATACTACTTGGGGTCAGCTTCCTGACATTCCTTACAAGTCTGACAAATTTGATTTGGGTTTTACACTAGAGGCTTAGAGGGCTGTTTATCGTGCTCATGCTGGAAGAACACCTTTCCGCGTCAACAACATTGGAGTCAACATGGAAGAAGATGCTGATAGTGACTACGATCTAGACAGTTGGATATTTCCCACCATCGGCAATGGGCTCAACAATTGCAAGACTAAAGACGTTATACCGATCTCCTTTAGTCAGGAGTAAATGTTATTTTCTATTTCTTTTTTCTTTCAAGTTTTGTCTATGTAATTTTTTAAAACAATAACTTTAAACCTTGCGCCTTTCCCGGGGCACAACGGTCAATTTGTTAGGGTTCTCATTTCATTAACATTTTTCATTCAATAAAACATTGGATGTTTACATTCAAAATTTGCATTATATGTCTTTCTTTTACTTTATTACTTTCCAAATAGCTATGTGTTCTTACACACACCCACACAACAAATTACAGATCCACATCCACTCTGGATCCCGTCGATAACAATTCTGCTATTGCCAATTATGACTTTGAAAATACGATCTACTGAGTCGAGGATGAAGGTGAGGAAGATTGTGAAGTACCTGGAGAACTTTCTAGACTGTTTATTGCAAGATGAAAGAGCCATACAATCGCATGAAGAGTCAGTCAAGGTTGTAAACTTGGGTACTGAAGAGAACAAGAAAGAAGTCAAGATAGGTGCCGACCTAGAAGATAGTGTCAAGAACAGATTAATCCAGATGTTGTGTGACTATGTTGAGATCTTTTCTTGGTCATACGAAGACATTCCAGGGCTTGAAACTGATATTGTGGTTCACCGCCTACCGATGAAAGAAGGTTGTTCTTCAATAAAGTAGAAAGCTTGTCGTATGTGTCCCAAGATGTCTGAAAAGATCAAATCTAAGGTTATGAAGTTGTTCAACGCGGGTTTCTTGGCTGTTACATCTTATCCTCAGTTGGTTGCAAATGTGGTTCCAGTATCGAAGAAGGATTGTAAGGTGCATATTTGTGTAGACTACAGGGATCTGAATAGGGAAAGCCCCATAGATGACTTTCTGCTTCCACATATTGATGTTCTGGCTAGCAACACCACTCATCATAAAGTGTTTTCCTTCATGGACGGTTTCTCCGGTTATAATCAAATCAAGATGGCACCTGAAGACATGGAGAAGACTAATTTCTGCTACAAGGTTATGCCTTTTGGGTTAAAGAATGACGATGCAACTTATAAACATGCTATGGTAGCTTTGTTCCATGACATGATACATCATGAGATAGAGGTTTACCTTGACGACATGATAGCTATATCTCTGACTAAAGAAGAACATCTCGACCACCTACACAAAATGCTTGAGAGATTGAAGAAGTACATGCTGAGATTGAATCCAAACAAGTGCACCTTTGGGGTAAGATCCGGTAAACTCCTAGGATTTTTCAACAGTGGTAAAGGTATTGAGGTTGAACCCACCAAGGTCAAGGCCATTCAAGAAATTTAACCTCCCCATACTGAGAAGGAAGTCATAGGTTTCTTAGGACGATTAAACTATATTGCCAGATTTATTTCCCATTTGACCGCTACGTGTGAGCCGATCTTCAAGTTGCTGAAGAAAGATCAAGTAGTAAAGTGGAACGACGATTGTTAGATAGATTTCGACAAAATCAAGGAGTATCTCTTGGAACCTCCAATTCGGATGCCACCAGTTGAAGGAAGACCTCTAATCATGTACCTAACAGTGTTAGAGAACTCAATGAGGTATGTACTGGGGAAACATGACGAGTCTGGTCGAAAAGAGCATGCAATGTACTACCTTAGAAAAAAGTTTACCGACTGTGAAATAAGATACCCACTGCTCGAGAAACTTGCTGCGCTTTGGCATGGGCTGCTCGCCGACTAATATAGTATATCTTGACTCATACCACTTTGTTGATCTCTAAGATGGATCCTATAAAATACATATTCGAGAAGCCTGTTCTATCCGGAAGGATATCCATATGGCATATGGTCTTAACAAAATACAAAATTCAGTACACCACTCATAAGGAAATCAAAGGAAGTGTACTGGCAGATCTGTAAGTGTTTGTTGGCAAATTTTTTGGTAAAACACTGCTTTGGTAATGTTTTGCTTAATGTCTCGACATTTGAAGTAATTCATCTCAACTGATTTTGAATGATGACAAAGCATATGTCTTAACATCTGCCTTCTTATTTGAACGTGTTTTTCAGATTTTTTGTTTCCTGTTTTTAAGCGCGCCTTATTCAGGCTTTGTGGTTTATAACTTGCAAAAAATATGGAGGAATATTTGTCGATCTGTATTAAATTTATGGATTATATCTTGGCCTACTTTCATGGAGATATTCAAGGGATTCATTATATTGCAATATTTGTTTTTAGTTCAAGCCCATAAAGAAGATGATGCGCCTTTATAAGGACTTGCAACCTTATTCGTACAACTGCAACAATTGAAGAAAAATATATTCTTTTTGTTTAAAAGTATGAATATTTTAATTGTAATACACTCTATTATTGTTTTAATACTTGAGTTGTAATTTGTTAGTTGAGTTGTAAATTGTGGATCATTCATAAGCTTTTAAGTAGTGAATGATTGAAGTTTTTTAAACTTAATAATTCTGTTGTTTTTCACTGTTAATGATTGAAGGGATTTGAGGAGCGCCTCATACCTAGGTGTGTCTTAGGTAGAAGTATAGCACGGGTAGTGATTAAGTGATTAGACCATAAACTGGTTATTTATTGAGAGTCTATGAATTGATATTATTTAGTGGACTTATCCATGGCTTGGTAGCCCCCATAGTAGGTGTTGTTGTACACAGAACTGGGTTGACAATCCCTTGTGTTTTTACTGCTTTTATATTGTTTCATTTTATATTGTCCTCAAATATTTGTGTCGTGACATCTCCTTCAACATCACATATTTGATACCAGAATTTCAACTAGTATCAGAGCATGCATCCTGCTCTGTATCTGGGTGAGATCTAGGGAAGATACTTTCTTGTACTATGGACAAGGAAGGAGGATTTGTGAACATACCACCCATTCTGGATGGAAGCAATTATGACTATTGGAAACCACGTATGGTGGAATTTCTAAAATCTCTAGACAGCAAGGCTTGTAAAGTTGTCTTAAAAGGATGGAAACACCCTGTCAAATTGGGAAAAGATGGAGAACCTACTTCTGAGTTAAAGCTAGAAGAAGATTGGTCTAAAGAAGAGGATGAAATTGCACTTGTAAATTAAAAAGCCTTGAATGCTATATTCAATGGAATTGAGAAGAACATTTTCAGATTGGTAAACACATGTGAAGTAGCTAAGGATGCCTGGGGGATTCTTCAATCTACCCATGAAGGCACATCCGAAGTTAAGATGTCAAGACTTCAGTTGCTCACCACCAGATTTGAAAATCTGAGAATGAAGGATGATGAAAGTATTAATGACTTTCATATGAACATTCTTGAGATTGCTAATGCATCCAGTGCTTTAGGAGAAAAAAATACCCAAAGACAAATTGGTGAGAAAGATGCTTAGGCCTCTCCCCAAGAGATTTGATATGAAAGTGATTGACATAGAAGAAGCACAAGACATTGAAAAGATGAGAGTGGATGAACTTGTTGGATCCCTTCATACATTTTAATTAAGCATCAATGAAAGATCTGAAAAGAAGAACAAAAACATAGCTTTTGTAACCAATATTGAAGATGAAGAGGAGGATTGTGATCTGGATACAGATGAAGGAATATTTAATGCTTTAGTTCTGCTTGGAAGACATTTTAACAAAGTAATAAAGAAGATGGATAGGAACCCAATATCAAATGTCAAGAACATCTCATCTGACATCCATAAGTCAAATGAGATTGTAAGAAAAAGGGCTGAAGAAAAATCCAATCAAGGGAAGGGAATACAGTATCATGGATGGGAAGGTTTTGGTCACACTAGATCTGAATGTCCTACATATCCTAAGAAACAGAAGAAGAATCTATTTGTTACTTGGTCTGAAGAGGACTCTGAGAGTGATCTTGAAGAGGACTCTGAGAGTGATCTTGAAGAGGAATCTGCCAATTATGTTAAAGCATTGACATGAAAATATGTTTCTGGTGAAGATTCTAGTGATGGTGAACTAACCTTTGATGAGTTAGATGCCTCATATAGAGAACTGTGTCTCAGAAGTGTACAAGTTTTCCAAGAAGGGGAGAAACAAAAATCTCTCATAACTCAACTGAAGGCAGAAAGGAAAGAGCATCTGAAAACTATCTCTAGTCTGGAAAGTGAAGTGACTTCTCTGAATTCGAATCTTGACAGAATGGTCAAATAATTCAAGATGTTGAATAATGGGTATGACACATTAGATGAAATTCTTCAAGTGGGAAGAGTGTCAGGAGACAAGAGTGGTCTAGGGTTTAATGATAAAAAGGAACCTTATTCAAAAGAACCTTCATCATATGCCACTCATTCCAAGTCAAAACCAAAGATGTCAAATCAAATGTCTCAACATCATGGCAAGAAAAGACATCATGGCAAGAAATTTTTTTATCACACCAGAGAGAAATTCCAGCTCTGGAGGTATCACCATTATGGAAAGTTTGGTCACATAATACCTTTCTGTTTCAAGTTGTATGGGTACCCTAAAACTACTCCTTTTCCCAGGACTATTGTTGCTAGTCATACCTCTCTCAGTCTCAACCAAAGATGACTTGTACTTTAACAGTGGTTGTTATAGACACATGACATGTGTTAAGAATATGTTAGTAGATATCAAATCTCACTCCACCAGTTATGTGACTTTTGGTGAAGGAGCCAAAGGTGAAATCAAAGGAGTTGAAAATTTGGAATGTTCAAGAGTCCCGAAACTTGATAATGTGTTACTTGTTAAAGGGTTAACAACTAACCTAATAAGTATAAGTTAACTGTGTGATCAATGGTTCAAAGTAAACTTCACAAAGATAGAATGTCTCATTTGCAATAAAAAGAATGAAGTTATTATGAAAGGAATCAGATCTAAACACAATTTTTATTTATGGGTTCCCCAAGAGTTGAACTTCTCCTTGACATGTGCTTTAGCCAAATAAAATGAAGTTAAACTGTGGCATCAAAAACTGGGACACTTGCATCTAAAAGGAATGAAAAGAATCATATTTATAGAAGTTATGATAAGGATTCCTAATCTCAAGATAGAAGAAGGGAGAGTATGTGGTGGGTTCCAGATTGGAAAGCAAACTAAGATGTCATATCAGAAGATCCAACATCTCACCATATCAAAAAATTTTGAACTTCTTCACATGGACTTGATGGGACCTATGCAGGTTGAAAGTCTTGTTGGAAAGAAGTATGCCTTAGTCTTTAAAGATCTCTTTCAAAAACTTCAAAGAGAAAAGGATAGTCATGTCATCAGAATCAGAAGTGATCATGGAAAGGAATTTGAGAACAATAAAATTGGTGATTTTTGTTCTTTTGAAGGAATCACTCATGAATTTTCCTCTCCCATTACTCCTCAACAAAATGGGATTGTGGAACACAAAAACAGAACTCTTCAGGAATCTGCCAGAGCTATGATTCATGCTAAGAAGTTATCCTACCACTTTTGGGATGAAGCTATGAATACTGTGTGTTATATCCATAATAAGTCACTCTATGAAAAGGAGCCTCATCCACCTTGTATGAAATATGGAAGGGACGTAAACATACTATCAAATACTTTCATGTTTTTGGAAGTAAATGTTACATCTTAGCTGATCATGAACAGAGAAGGAAGATGGATCCCAAGAGTGACGAGGGAATATTCATGGGTTACTCTACAAATAGCAGAGCTTACAGAGTCTTTAACACCATAACTAAGGTTATGATGGAATCCATAAATGTTTTTATTGATGATAGAGGATGGAATGATGAAGAAGATGTCTTAGAAGATGTTGGAACATCTTTGTTAGACATTCCAACAGAATCTAATCATAGAAGTAATATTCCTAATCAACCTCAAGAAGATCCCGAGCCCAGTCAACTTAATAAAGGGCCTTCAATCAGAACTCAGAGAGATCATCCTAAGGAACTTATTATAGGAGAGCTAAATAAAGGAGTTACTACTAGATCAAGAGAAGAGATGTCAAACTCTTGCTTTGTTTCAAAAATAGAGCCTAAGAATGTCAAATAAGCCTTAACTGATGAGTTATGGATTAATGCTATGCAAGAAGAGCTAGAATAATTTAGAAGAAATGAAGTTTGGGATCTGGTTCCATACCTGAAGGGACAAACGTGATTGGCACTAAATGGATGTACAAGAACAATTCCGATGAAAAATGGGTGGTTACTAGAAATAAGGCAAGATTAGTTGCACAAGGATACACTCAAATTGAAGGAGTTGATTTTGATGAAACCTTTGCCCCTGTGGGAAGACTTGAATCAAAGACTACTCTTATAAGTTACTTGCATTCTGAGATTTAAGTTGTTTCAAATGGATGTAAAGAGTGCCTTCTTAAATGGCTATCTAAATGAGGAAGTTTATATGGAACAACCTTAGGGATTTGTTGATCCAAGCTTTTCTAACCATGTGTACAAACTGTAGAAAGCTCTGTATGGATTAAAGAAGGATCCAAGAGCTTGGTATGAGAGATTGACAAAATATCTTGGTGAGAATGGATATAGGAAAGGCGGCATAGACAAAACTCTTTTTGTTAAAGAATAAGAAGGGAAGATGATGATTACACAAATTTATGTTGATGATATTGTGTTTCGTGGGATGTTAAATGAGATGGTTCGACATTTTGTCAAGCAAATGCGGTAAGAATTTGAGATGAGCCTTGTTGGTGAGTTACCATTCTTTCTTGGTCTGCAAGTTAAACAAATGAAAGATTCCATATTCTTATCTCAGAGAAAATATGGAAAGAATATAGTAAATAAATTTGGGATGGAAAATGCCAGTCACAAGAGAACATCATCTCCCACAGATCTAAAGTTGTCTAAATATGAAAAAGGAGTAAGTGTGGATCAAAGTCTTTATTGAAGTATGATAGGCAATCTTCTATATCTCTTAACTAGCAGACCTAGCATTTCCTTTGTTGTAGGGGTGTGTGATAGATATCAAGATGATCCTAAAGTTAGCCATGCCAACCATGTGAAGAGAATTATTAAATATGTGAATGGGACAAGTGAATATGGTATGCTATATTCTCATGGATCTGGCTCTGCTTTAAGTGGTTATTGTGATGCTGATTGGGCAGGAAGTGATGATGATAGAAAAAGTACATCAGGAGGATGTTTCTTTGTGGGAAATAATATCATATCTTAGTTCAGTAAAAAGCAAAATTGTGTGTCTATGTCCACTGTTGAGGCTGAGTATATTGTTGCAGGAAGCAGTTGTTCTCAGTTGATTTAGATGAAACAAATGTTGACAGAATATAATGTCAAACAGGATGTGATGACATTATTTTGTGACAATCTAAGGTCCATAAATATATCAAAAAAATTCTTTTCAACACAGCAGGACCAAACATATTGATATCTATCATCACTTTATAAGAGAGCTTATTGAAGAAAAGATTGTTGCCTTAGAACATGTAGCTACTGAGTTACAACTGGTTGACATTTTCTCTAAGGCTTTGAATGCAAAACAGATTGAGAACTTAAAAGGAAAACTAGGGATCTGCATATATGAGGGTTTGTAGCAATTAAGGGAGCGTGGGAATATCATTAATGTGATATTATATCATTTATTATGTTTCCAACAAATTAAGTATCTTAAGAAATCATTTCAAGATTATCTCAAATACTCTCCCACACGCTATGACATTATTTATTTCTACTATCACAACCTCTTTTTTCTCCTTTACAGAAAAGAACCGTTGTTATTTTTCATCTCACTGTTCAAAAATATTCAAATATGTCACAACATCATGCTTTGTCTCCCTCAAAGTTCTCTTCTGATGAAGCCAAGGCTTTTAGGGCCAAATCTATCAACCATCCTGAGGATCTCTCCCTTGATAAAGTCATGGTTGTTACTCCTCTGACAACTGTTCCACCTCTTGAGAAGAAGTTCAAGAAACCCAGATTGTCCCATGCAAAGAAATCCAAAGACGAGTTTGACACTTCTAAAGGTAATGCTCCTAATACTACTGATGATAGGTCAGAAGAAGACACTATTAATGTTGATAGGAGTATTAGAAGGTTGGTTGATAGGGTGTTAAATTAGGGTTTTGTTGTGCCTGGGATTTCTACTCCTCTTTCTCGAAAGCCTGCTCAGGCTGACAAATGTATTGATCCTCAAAATGTTGCTGAATCATCTATCCTAAAGAAAGATGTTGCTGAAAGTGAACTTGGAAAGTTTGCTACATCTGTTCTAGAAGAAGTGGAAGCTGATGTTAAACAACATGTTGAGACATCATCTACTGAGAAGGACTCTTCTGCTAAGAAAGATGTTGCTGGCTCCCAAAATGAAAAGAATCCAAATGATGAGAATATGGTGAATATTGATGAGTTGTCTAACAATGACCTTATTTCCAATGTGGTGCCTGGAATTTCTAAAAGGCTCAAGTCTGGAAAAGTGAAGGTTGTGTATGGTGCCCCAAAGCCCTGGAGTAAAGTGGTTCCTCCCTCTAACAAAATAAAACTTAGACCTGATAGCTCCTCGAATGATGATGAAGATGATGTCCAGGATATCTCTCCTGCGAAGAAGTCTTCAAGCAAGAAGCTTTTTGTCAGGGTGCCTGATGCTCCTCTTGAAAACATTTCCTTCCATTCTGTTGGCAATGCTGAAAATGGAAATATGTCTTCCAAAGAAGGATTTCTCTTGAAAGATAGTTGGGAGCGGGTGCACTGGAGTGCAAAGAGATTATGGAGTTGATTTCCTTTGCTAGCTTGATGAAGACTATCACCACGTTTGCAAAATGTTATGAGACTCTTGTTAAGGAATTTATTATTAATATTCCTATGGATTGTGCTGATCACAGAAGTAAAGAATATATGAAGGTGTTTGTTAGAGGTAGATGTGTTGAATTTCCCCTACTGTCATTAATAGATATCTGGGCAGATCTGAAGATTACTATTGTGAGTTGGAAGTGACTGATAATCAAGTGTGCAAAGTCATCACTACAAACCAAGTGAGTGATTGGCCTGTGAAGAATAAGCTTCTTGTTAGTAAGTTAAGTGTGAAATATGCTATCCTGCATAGAATTCGAGCTGCTAACTGGGTCCCTATCAATCATACCTTAACCATTATAGTTGGTTTAGGAAAATTTATCTATGATGTTGGAAATAAGAAATTATTTGATTATGGTGCTTACATTTTTGAACAGACTGTAAAGCATGCAGGAACCTATGCTATCAAGATGCCTATTTCCTTTCCATCTCTTATTTGTGGAATTATTCTAAATCAACAGCCTGGAATTCTGTGTGGCACTAATGTAGTTTGCAAAAGGGAGTCTGCTCGGTCCCTTCACTTCAAGTTGTTTTTAGGTAAACATGTCCCAGACATTGTTTTGACATCTGCATTCTCTGAAAACAAGACCTCAAGCAAGGATGAAATGATTACTGAGTTAATGGAAGCCTGCAAAGAACTTGATGAGGTAATTAAAGTTAGCTCAGCAAGAAAGCTAGTATTTGAAAAGTTAATCAAGAAGCTGCAGAAGGATAGTAACCTTGATGATAGAGTGGGTACTGAAGGGGGAGATTCTTATAATGAAGGAAGTTCTGAAGATTCCAAGTCTACTGGTCCTAAAGACAGTTAGACTTTGTGTTGGTGCGTTTTTTTGTTTTTCTTTTGTGTTTTGATCCCTATGTTATTTTTGGCACTTGTATGTGCTTGACACTTGGATATTCTGGTATGTACTTCTTTTTCTACTACTCTCTTTAATGCATGCTTATTTAGCATATTATGTCTAAAAAGGGGGAGAGAAACTGACTGATTGACTGACTGATTGTCTACTGATTGGTAAGTTTGAGGGCAAGCTTCATGTCTCAGAAGATGTTCTAACATCTTCCACTACTAACTGAGTTTCTTTTGCTTGTGTTGCTACTCTGATAATGTGCTCAAATAGTGTTTTAGCCAAAATTTTCCAAAGGGGGAGTTTCTAAGTGTTTGTTGGCAGCAATTTTGGTAAAACATTGCTTTGGTAATGTTTTGCTTAATGTCTTGACATTTGAAGTAAATCATCTCAACTGATTTCGAATGATGACAAAGCAGATGTCTTAACATCTGCCTTCTGATCTGAACGTGTTTTTTAGATTTTTGGTTTCTTGTTTTTAAGCGTGCCTTATTCATGTTTTGTGGTTTATAACTTGCGAAAAATATGGAGGAATATTTTTTGATCTGTCTATATTTATGGATTATATCTTGGCCTACTTTCATGGAGATATTCAAGGGATTCAATATATTGCAATATTTGTTTTTCAGTCCAAGCCCATAAAGAAGTTGATGCGCCTTTATAAGGACTTGCAACCTTATTCGTACAACTGCAACAATTGAAGAAATATATATTCTTTGTGTTTAAAAGTATGAATCTTTTAATTTTAATACACTCTAGTATTATTTCAATACTTGAGTTTTAAGTTGTTAGTTGAGTTGTAAATTGTGGATCATTCATAAGCTTTTAAGTATTGAATGATTGAAGTTTTCAAACTTAATAATAATGTTTTTTTTCATTGTTAGTGAATGAAGGGATTTAATGAGGACCTCATACCTAGGTGTTTCTTAGGTAGAAGTAACGGGTAGTGATTAAGTGATTACATCGTAAACTGGTTTCTTACCGAGGGTCTATGAATTGATACTATTTAGTGAACTTATCCCTGGCTTGGTAGCCCCTAGAGTAGGTGTTGTTGTACACTGAACTGGGTTAACAACCCCTTGTGTTTTTATTACTTTTATATTGTTTCATTTTATATTATCCTTGGATATTTGTGTCGTGACATCTCCTTCGACATCACATATCTGATACCAGAATTTTAAGATCATTTGGCTCATCAAGCCGTAGACGACTATCAATCTATGAATTTTGAGTTCCCAGATGAGAATATTATACTAGTTACATACTATGAAAAACTAGGACCGTATGAAGGACCTAAGTTGGGATCTCGATAGACTTTAGTTTTTAATTGAGCTTCTAACGCGCTGAACAATCAAATTGTTGATGTGATTATTTCTCCCAAGGGTTGTTATACACCCTTCACCACCATACTTTGCTTTGACTGTACCAACAACATAGCCGAATATGAAGCATGCATCATGGGTATTAAGGTTGCTATTGATATGAGAATCAAATTCTTGAATGTGTACAGGGACTCAGCCCTAGTGATCAGTAAGATTAAGGGAGAATGGGACACGAAGCACTCAAATATCATTCCTTATCGATAGCGTGTGTTGACATTAGTTTCGTATTTCGAGGAAATCACTTTCGAACATATCCCACGAGAAGAGAATTAGTTAGCAGACGCACTAGCTACTATGTAATCTATGCTCAAAGTTAGGTGGGATAATGAAGCTCCTCAAATTACTATCGAGAGACTAGACGAACCTGCATATTGCTACGAGGTTGATACCAGTGGAGTAGAGGAAAAGCTTTGGTACCATGAAGTGAAAAGATACCTCGAGGCTCAAGAATATCCTGAAGGGGCATCTATCAATGATTCTAAATTTCTACAGAGGTTCTCTTCCAAGTTCTTTCTGAGCAATGGAATTTTGTGCAAGCACAATTACGATTCTCCTTTTCTTCATTGTATAGACAATAAGGAAGTGGGGGAGATTGTGGAAGATATGCACGAAGGTACCTTTGGTACTCATTCTAGCGGGCACATGATGGATAAGAAAATTCCGAGAGCGGGTTATTATTGGTCAACTATGGAAACTAATTGCCATCACCAATCCAGAACTTTTCATAAATGCCATATTTATGCTGATAAGGTACATGTGCCTCTGGTTCCTCTGAACATTTTTACTGCTCCTTGGCCGTTCATGATGTGGGGAATTGACATGATTAGAGAGATTAAACCTACTTCTTCCAATGGGCATCATTTCATCCTCGTCGCCATTGATTATTTCACCAAGTGGGTCGAAGCAGACTCATTTGCCTTTGTTGCCAAGAATGTTGTGGCCCGATTCATTAAGCATAACCTCATATGTCAGTATAGCATCCTCGAAAGGATTATCACAGAAAATGATACCAATCTTAAAAACATTATGATCACGGAACTCTGCACCCACTTCAAGATTAAACACCATAATTCTTCTCCGTATTTACTGAAGATGAATGGCATAGTGGAAGCCGCATACAAGAACATCAAGAATATCTTGCAGAAGATGACAGTGACATACATATATTGGCATGAGATGCTAACATTTTCTCTTCATGGCTATCGCACTTCAGTACGTACATAAACTAGGGTAACCCCATTCTCTCTAGTCTACGGTATAGAGGTTGTCTTACTTGTCGAAGTCTAGATTCCTTCCTTAAGGGTCATGAAAGATGTAGCTTTAGATGAAGACGAGTGGATTCAGACTAGGCTAGACCAGATTAATTTGATCAACGAGAAAAGGTTACAGCTGTTTGTCATGGTTAGATGTATCAGAAGCGCATGATCAAAGCCTTCAACAAGAAATCCATGCATCAGGTATATCAGGCTGGTGTCTTGGTGATAATGCGCAATATCCTACCACAAGGTGATGCTAGGGTAAAATGGGAACCCACATACAAAGGGCCATTTGTGATCAAGAATATATTTTCTGGCGGTGCTATGATACTTACCACCATGGATGGTGAAGATTTTCTGTACCCTGTGAATGCGGACATTGCGAAAAATACTACGCATAAAAGAGACCAGCTAGGTTGACAGGCCTAGAAAAAAATAAGGGCATCCCAACAAATAAAAGGGTTCGGGAAAAAATTAGGGATATACATATATAAAGATTGTACGCCCGGTAAGTCAAAAACCTGAAAATACGGCAAAAAAGGGTATCCCGGTGGGCTGAAAACCAGAAAGGGTAGTTCAAGAAAAAATTAGGGATTAAAGTGTACGATTATATCCTGTTCGATCATCTATTTACTAACAACCAGCATGATTACTAGCGTCAGGTTTAAATGGTACAAATCAATTCAATCAACCTCTTCCGACAATAAGGGATGAGATGCTTGAAGACATATGGAAAATAACAGAGTTGAAACCCGATGGGATTGTTTCCATATAGTTGTTTTTCTTTGTACTTTCTTTATTTTTACGATGATTTCCTCTTACTAGGATCTCTATCTCCTTGTACAAAATTTCTTGTTTATAGGAAAACTCTCCATATGAATATATTTTAGAATTCAAATTTGTTTCACTTTGTCTTTTTTGTTTGCAAAGACATCCAATGATTATATTAAATGAACATATGCATTTGAAGATAATTATTGTTTACAAATATTTGCATGAAAACTGGTTTAACATTTACTAAACACTCTAGGAGTTGGGATAAAGTTCAATTCATCCACAAATCTCGACAGAGAAATCTCTGCAGAGCTACCTTTACAAACTCATCCTCGAGAGATATATATTCCCAAGAGAGTCTAATATGCCTTCAGACATAAATTGAGGCATCTTCCATCAGTTCACTTGATCAGCTTCCCCAGTAGGTCCCCTAGCGAATAAGGAAGTTTGACCATTTCCCTAGCATGCGATGGAAACTTCCTCCGCATAGCCTATGATATTCCAATTCCCATTAGAAATGATTTTCTCAGCATAATTAATAGGAATTTAATTATCCAGCAGAGTTAATTTCTCCAACACTGTAAAATCACCGGAAGAATCCTCTTCTCCAGCAGAGTTTATTTCCCCAACATAGTTTATTTCCCCAACAAGGTTTATTTCTCCAGCAGGGTTTATTTCTCCAACAAGGTTTATTTCCAAAAACCAAGGTTATCTTTCTGATTCTTGCAGTTCCACGACAGGATTCTCTGCCCAAGTCAAATGTCATTCAACTTTGTCCTCCCTATAAAAGTTGACGTCCACACATTAGAGGAGTATCTATCTCTTCCATCCCTAAGCAGAAGTCGAACGTCCCCAGCGGAAATCAAGAATCCCCAGCGAAGACACTATAGGCAAGATTGGAGAGTCATATTCTTCATCTCGAGCAATAGTCAGAGATTTATTTTCCCTATCCAAAGATGTTACACGAACCCACCGTTGTCGTCAACAACATCTTACATCACAACATATGCATACGAAACACATACGACACTCTCATTTATTTTGAGAACATCATTATGCAATGCATTACATGCATCATGACATTGCGTAAAACTAACTTTGTTTCTTCTAGGTTAATCTGCAAATAGGCGAATATCATCAGCAAAAAAAAAATAGGTCTGAGATTAATTCTCGAAAAAGGACGAGGCAGCTATCTATACGACCAAGCGGTATGAATTCCCGAAATAGGATGGGTTTACCAACACAATAGTGGGTCACATATTAATTCCTGAAACAGGATGGGGCAACTATCTATATGACCAAGGGATATGAATTCCCGAAACAGGACATGTTTACCAACAAAAGCGGTTCAGTGATTAATTCTCGAAATAGGACTGGGATGTTGTACCCCAATTCCCCCCCCCCCCCCCAATATTCTTATATCATCTCATACCCAATCACAACAAGATCACACTAGGGTTTGGTTATTCTCCCTATCTTTAGGCTTGCTCATGAGAAATCACCAAGCACCTTGATTTATATATTGTTATCATTTATGTTTTGTATTTATTAACTTTTAACTAACAAATACTATGAATGTTTTCTCTAAATGGTGATGCTATAGGTGAGGGCACAACACATTTCATCAAGTTGATGTATAGGTTCATGAGTTTATTTCCACGCCTTCTTCAACAAAGCTTAATCGAGATTCAAGCTTCATCATTGAAGATGCCTTAAAGTAATATCACGATAAGGTATACTATGATTTATCACGCTTCAATATGTAAAATAAAATCAAAATATGCAAGAGTTTATTGAAGAAGTTTGACCTAATTGGACAAGTTCTTAATTTCTTGGTCACAAGTGCATAAATCTCTCAATTATTAACATGTGAAGGTGTTTTTTATTGATATGGGTTCTTATTATCATCCACAATAACTTCTATTAACATGGAAAGAGTTATTATTCAAGAAAGGTTGTCAAATTTGAAAGGGGTTTCCAAGTAACTTTGGTGCTCTAAGAGCTAGGGTTTTGAACTTCTAAGGGCTATATATTGCTCATATCTTGGTATTATGAGTGATTCCAAATGCATGCTTCTTTTTAAAGAGTTATCAACCAATCACTTCAATAGTTTCAAGAAAATTTTATGTGGAAGATTCCTAATGATGAAGAAAAATTACAAGTCCACTAGATAGGCCATCAAATTCCACTATGTGACTTCAAAAGATCATTACTTGGTCGATTTTTATCTCCTTGAGCACATTCGTTTTCCTCAATGATCTTAAGGGTGTGAACTTCAACTCTTCTTTTATGTGAAAAGCTTGAAAATGGATGGAAGATGCCTTAAGAATGCAAAAGGTTATAAGTCATTTCATGGATTTCCACCAACTTCACAAAGTAATAACTTTCTCAATTCTTGGAGTTTTTAAGTGGTTAAAATCTAAAAATTTCATTTAAGAGATCTTCTTCATGCCATATTTTTTTTTCAAAAGCAAATTCTGGGTGGAAGTCCATGCTTGGATGCCAAACATTATAAGTCAATTTTGAAGAAAACACTTAGAATTTTTCTAAGTACAAAAATTCAACATCTTTTTCTCATCTTTGACTCATTACAACTCCTAGCTCAAGTATAAATTTGATCCCATTCTTTTAACATTGTAAAATTTGTGACCTTATCTTTCAACTTCTTCAAGAATCGTGCCCTAAGACCCCTTGAGTTGTGAATGCCATTGATTCAAAGTTGGCACCTTGAAACTAATTTTTCCTCCAAGTCAGAATTTGAAATGCACAATTCAGCTTCTAATCACTAAATTTCTGCGTGTTTTTAATTCTAATAATGTTTAAAAATCTTCCAGAAGTGATTAGCACCTTGAAACGTAAGTTTTGGTTGAGTTTTGAGCAAAATACGAGTCACACTTTTCATGCTTGCAACTTCACACGATTTCCCTACAACCTTCATCATTCCACATGCTTGAGCATCCCATTTTCTTCCCTATAAATAGAGGGATATATTTCACTCATTTCCTCAAGCTTTGATAGCCAATTGACCCCTGTTAAGATCCCACATGAACTCTGAATTTGAATTTCTGATATCTTGCTTTCTCATTCCAAAACACCAAAAGCTCCATTCAGTTGGCCTCATTGAACTTATCTGAAGCTAACCACACTCTCACATTCAAGAAATAAACCTATACTGATCTACAGGAGTCCAGTTTCAGATCCACCTTGTGCTACTTCATTTAGGTAGATTTCTTGGTCAAATCGATCCAAATAAAAGACTAATTTACTCTCTGCATCCTTCTGATTCTCATGCTTTTTACAATTTATGATTTCATTGAGATTTGAGTGAGATATTCCAGAATTTCGTACTCGCTATTATTTCTGAATTTTCTCAATTTAAGCCTTGCTCAGTTTATATAAATTTTGCATGATGGTACCATTAGAATCGTCTTAAAGAAACGAATCTAATGGTACCGATCTGGTCCTCTAATTTTACAGTTTGAGGAATCCCAATCTAGGGCGCCTTGAGGTTGAAGACGACATACGTGTCGTGCTTCAACCAATGAAAGCATGACATGTGATGTTTTGAATTCAATCTAGTGTGTTTGCTTTATCATAAACGCACTTTGAGAGCCCTTGGATCTAATTACTTTCATTAGTCAGACTTCATCCAACGCGCCCGAATTTTAGTTGTTTTTAATATTTAAAAGGTGATCTGATGCAATTTCCAAAGTTGACCATGATATGTAAAGCGTGCTTGATCCTTTGGATCTGATTACTCGCGCGTTTTGACTCTCATCCAATGGTCCACAATTTTTTGGTTGGTTTTTTTATTTTCTGATTTTTTTTATTTTTATTGATTTAAACTTCAAAAAACCATAGAAAATTCATTTCTGACTCATAAATTATGAAAAAATTCACAAAAATATTTTCAAATATTCTCTTTCTGATTTTTATTTTTTCATGATTTTATTTTCAGATTTGATATTTTTAAAAAATTTTCCTTTTATTTTGACTTGTTTCTAATTATTTAAAAATACTTTTTGATATTTTTAAATTCTGAAAAATTGTATAAAAATCATTTTACTCATTTATGATTTTCTGAATTTTTTCTAGAATTTTATTTTGACTTCTACTATTTTTGATCTTTTTCTTCACTTATTTGAATGATTTTAATTAGTTTAAAAGTACTTTTCTGTTTTAAAAAATTACCAAAAAATTTATAAAAAATATTTGAGGTCGTTTTTGAGTTTACTATGGTCTTTTTAAATTTTTCTTTGATACTTTGAAAGTAGTTTGCTATTTTACCTCTTATTTTTATTTTAAAAACAATTAAAAATTCATTACTCTTTTATTTTATTCATTAAATGCAATTTATTTTTTTAAAATATATTTCGACTATGTGATTGTTGATCAAAAACTTTATTAACATCATTGGATCTTAGGTGTTGAGTTCAACTCCACCAAAATGGATGGATGATTTTAATGATAGTTTTGATCAAAGTTTTTGATTCAAATGTATCCCCTCCCTCTTCATCTCATCCTCTTCTCTTTGTGCTACATGTTGTTAGAGGATGATCTGCATATCATCACTCCAAACATATTGCATATAAATTGCTATTGATCAGCCTCAAAATAGGTGTGACTTCTGTATAAGTCCACTTAAGATTGCTTAACATAGCGCTAAATTTTGTCCCGATTCGAGAAATGATCATTCGTGGCCCAAACCTATGTTTGCAAGCACAAGCATGTTTAACTTGAAACCTTTGATCCAATAATCTTGAGGTTCATTATTAGGAGGCTTTGGTCTTATCAATCCTCTAATGAATTTTCACAAATTTTGGAACTAAGTGAATCATTTAAACATCGTTGATCATTTATTGTTGCCTTGAGATTTTGAAATGAATGATATACTTACCAAAAAGAAAATGTAACTTGTTGTTGAGAGGCTTTGATTTTATCAATCTTCTAATGAGTTTTCAAAAACAAGTTTCAAGATGGTCATTTAACTAACTTCTAATTTCTAACAATTGATTTTATTTTATGTTTTTACATCATGCTTTAACTTTAAGAACATTTATTTTAGCATTTTCATTTCATGCTATTTTCATCTTTGCTCATTTGAGCATTTATCTTTATGTCATTTTTATTTTGCTCAGTTGAGCTTTTCATTTTATTTTTGAAGATACCTGTTGTATCCATAAATTTTACCACTCATTTTATTCAAGACATATTTATAGAGGTACCTAAGTGCTCAAGGTTGACTAAGAATTGACCAGACAAATTCTCCTCCTAAGCAATAGATCTCCAGCTAGGGTTTCATTTTTCACAAATAAGTTTGGGTTTCAAAGGCCTCAAGTGATTTACATGGTCCCTAATATGTCCCTAAGAATTATCATGTAAATTTTCATGCCTTGCATTATAAGTTTGCTCAGTCAATTGCTCAGATGACTGGAAATCAACTATATTAGGTCAAAAGTCAACTATGGCCAATATACAGTCAAACTTCCATATTTTTGGTCAACATAAACATTTTAAAGTGTTATTAATCATTTGATAAAGGGTTGATCATGATTCCTTAAGGAATGATCTTAAATCATGAAGAATAAAAAATTGCTAAATTAGGGTTTCTATAGGAGAAGTCAACTGAACTTTGACAAGGCATAACTTTCACATGTTTCATCAAATTTTCCCTAAACAAAGCCCATTTTGAATAAAATTCAATTCCCTACAAATTTTCTTTTATTCTCAAGTCCAAAAGATGCACCATTTCAAATATATGATCTCATACATTACAGGTCATTTTTAAAAAGTTAACAAAAGACACTTTTTGTTAAGGCAACTTACATCAAGATAATATCTCCAAATTCAAAAATGATTAAACTATAAAGTGTAGAGGACATCTTGGGCTTTCCTAAAATTAAAAGATCATCTTCAAAAGATGAAATTTGAGCAAGTTATGAAGTCTAAATTGAGGAAATTTGTGATTTTAATTTATTGGGCCTAACTTTTTGGAGTTCAAAAATACTCATGATATGTCCAAGGACCCCTAAATCAATCCATGCACTATTTTGATTTTGCTTTTGATTTATTTGAATTTTTATTAATTTAAATATGAATTAAATAAAATCAAATATGAAAACTAATGGGCTAGTGCATATGGGCTTGACTTGATCCATCATAAATCCAAATAATTCGTGCAAGATACATAGAAAGTGTCTAGGTTCATGAAAAATTCAAAAAGGGCTAGAATCAAACAAAAATGGCAAGGGATCATTAAGTTTGGAAACTTTTAAAATTTTAATTTTTTGTTTTAAGGCCATGGTTAATGGCTTGATTCTTTCCATGATGGTTTACACTGCTCTCTTCCCTCTATAAATACATGACATTGCAATAAAGAAAGGACACACGCCTAACTTACTAGAGAAGCTCTCAAAATTTTCTCCAATTTCTCAAGAATTATAAATTTCGAAACTCAAACTTCCCGCCCATATTAATCAAAACCAAGCCTTGCATCGTGTTTCTGAAGCTCCAAGGATCTCACTCCTATCCTTCTTGTAGATTGAAGCACGCTAGAATACACCTATGAGGTTGCTCCTGTTGGGAAAATTTCTCAATCTCAACATTTTTAATTCTCACGTTAGAAATTGTTTTTTTAAACACTCATACATGTTCACACTGACGCTTGGATTGTTTTAGAACCATTGCCTTTGAGTTTTGACGTAGGAATCAAGTTCTTCAATTGTTAGGGCTCATGAACTTTTGAGTTTCAAATCCAACACTGCGAGCCATTTCAGACCAAACGAGTACCATGGTTGGATTCATAGCATATGTCCCATTTATTATTATTTTTTGCTTTATTTCATTTTCATTTGTCTCTTTTATTTCAATAATTTATTTTCCTATTAAAAAATCATAAAAGACATCATAAAATCAAACAAACCCAAAATAATTAGACTTAGATTTTCATTAATTAAATTAATTTTAATTATTTATTTTAATCACCTTTCTTTATTTAATTAATTAATCAATTAGAATTAGGATTAATTTAATTTCAAATCTTTTTCGTAATTATAATAAAAAAACAAAATAATATTAGATTTTCTTCTATAGTTAACTTTTAATCAATGTTCATTTTCTTATATTAATTTAAATTAGATTTATCTTTTTAATTTTGAATTTAAATATTTTCTTAAAAGAATAAACAAAACAAAAACAACAAAAATTGTCTTAATTTGCTTAGAACTTTTTTGGGTTTTTAGACGTTCCTTCTTAATCTTTGCGCGTTGTTTATTTTCCGCATTATTACTTTTGAAATATTGTATCTGCCCATGGTTTGTAATAGTTTAAAATTAGGATTTCTCTACTGTTTTTACCCCCAGTTTTGGACTTGTAACTTCCCCCTCCCCGAAGCCATGTAATAGTTAGTTTAAATTCCACACTTTAAATTCTTTGCACTTGTATATATATTGAACTATTAGATGTATGCCTAATAGGATTGGATGACAAGAATTAAAAGTAAATGTTAGCAAACTTAAACATCAAAGACAAATAACTGAAACACAACACACCCTCACATGTGCACCTCTAGGGTACTCCCACTTCGGTTGCCTTCAGAATAAAACATTCACAACTCTCGAATGTGAGAGATCTTAGTGGCTACCCTCTGGTTTAAAGATCATAAAATGACCCTTTCGATGTTGCCTCGGTACATTATCTTAAAACCTTAGGGTAGTTACTAAAGCATCTTGCTAATTTGTCCTTGTGATTGTACGATGACCCTCGATTGTCCCTCAAAACATCCAGCGATATGGCTACCTACTCACTAATAGTAGGATAGCACTGTCTAAAGGAAAAGAGGAAAAGAACAAACATTTTCGAGTAGGTAGATAGTTATTAGATGCTTGCTCAAATAAAACATTTTCCTCACGTACACCCCTTTCCAAAAATATTTTCAAAAAAACTTTGTATACGTTCTCAACAATACGAGAAAAATTACAAAGTTCTCCGCACTAAGGCGTCTTTTCAAAATAAATTTTTCCAAACACACAATCACAAGGTATTTTCAAACGAGCTAGCATCTAAGATCCCAAAGATAACTAAGGATGGAAAGGGTGCTAACACCTTCCCTTTCCATAATCTATCCCCCTTACTCAGAAAGAATCTCGAAAGGTCTTTTCTATTCTTTTCACCATTTTCATTGTTGTATAAAAGAAAAGTCGGTGGCGACTCTTGATTACCGCAATATTTGCAAATACAAACGCAAAGTTAGTATAACAGCCGATTCTGCCACCGTAATACAGAACTGAAGTCTATGTTGGGGAGTACTAAAAAAAGTGGGGTTACCTTAGAGTTATATCATTTTAATTGCTCTTCTTGTTTTTTTGTATTCTTTACTTTGAGGGGTTTCTTGGGTTACTGTTGAAGATCTTATACTCGGATCTGGGGCACCTTTTTAGGTAAGTAGCAATAAATCATGGAGTATGTACGATGTTGACCGATACAGACGAAGTGATGGCTATGTTAGTGTGATACTCTAGCTTGTACTAATGTTCCTTGAGTTAGTTTAGTTAGTACCAATTTTGACGAAGGTTTGATGAGCGTCATATTCCAGTTCTTCGATCATAACATCCATTTTCTTACGTTTCCAGATTATCAGTTGATGCCCATGCTGGAAGAATTCTCTAAGCTACTTGGTTTGCCTTTATTGGAGAAGATACCTTTCACCGGTTTAGAACACGATCCAACTTCTGAGAATGTTGCCATAGCCTTGCATTTGAAGCCATCTGACAATGAATCTAGTTGGGAAAGAAGAAGTTGAGTTAAAGGTCTTCTTGCAAAGCTTCTGATGGAGAAAGCTCAGGTATTCCTAGACGCCATGAGTTACCATGCTTTTGAATATATCTTGGCTCTCTTAATCTATGGGTTGGTTTTGTTCCTGTTGTACCCCAATTTTTGCCCCTAAGATCCCTTCACCATACCATATTGATTCAATCACAACAAGATCACATTAGGGCTTTTGGTTCTCCTTCCTATCTATAGCTTTGCTCTTTGAGGAACCACCAAGCACCTTGACTTTTTTTTCTTGTGTAATCATTCATGTTTTTGTTTTTACTTTCCTTTTAATTAATAAAATGCAATGTTGGTTTGTTTTACTTGTCGACAATGCATGTAAAGGCAATGGGGCTTAGCAAGTTGATCCATGGGTTCATGAGTTTATTTCCATGACCTAGTCAATGAAGCTTGATAAGTTCAAACCTCACCATTTAAGTTGTTTTGGAAGGGATGGCATGGCAAGGTTATTTTGTTTCACTATATTTCCAAGTTATCAAGATTTGATCCAAAAAGTACAAGGGGTTGATTGCAAAATAGTCATGGTTAGACAAGGTCTTGTTCCCATTGGTCACAAGTGCATATTTCTCTCAATTATCAAGATATGGAAGTGGTTGTGGTTTCTATTAGTTCTCATTATCATCCTCAACAACATATATTTACAAAGCATTTGTCTTGGTACAAGAAGTTTGTTCAAAATTGTCAAAGTTCCTTAAAGCATTTTCTTGATCAAGGAGTTAGGGTTTTGAACTTCAAAGGAGCATATTTTTATCATCCTTTTGGTATTTTTGAGTGATTCCAAAGGAATCCTTCTCTTAAAATGGTTATCCACAAATTAATTCAAAAGTTCTAAGTAGTTTTCATGTGGAAGAAACTTGATGAAGGAGAAAGATTAGAAGTCCTCTAGATGAATCCCCAATTTTCCATGTGTGACTTCAAATGATCATAACTTGGTCAATTTTTATCACCTTGAGCCCATTATTTTTCCATAATGATCTTGAATATGGGAAATGTATTCCTTCTTTTATGTGCAAAGTTAGAAAATGGATGGAAGTTGCCTTGAGGATAAAAAAGATTATAGGTCATTTTATAAAATTTTGCCAACTTTAACAAGTCATAACTTCCTCAATTTTTGGAGATTTTGAATGGTTCCAGTTTCAAAATTTCATTCAAGAGATCTAATTCATACCATCTTTTTTGGTCAAGAGAAAATTCTAAGTGGAAGGCTATGTTTGGATGCAAGACATTATAGGTCACTTTTGAAGAAGAATTTGAAATATTTCTAAGTATGGAAAGTCAACCCTTTTTCTCCAACTTTTTCTCAACACAGCTTTCAGCTCAAGCATCCATTTTATTTTATTCTTTTTCCATTACAAATATTGTAACCTCGTCTTTCTAAAGCATCAAGAATCATTCCTTAAGACGCCTTGAGCTGAGAATGCCATTGGATTGAACTTGGTAACTTGGAACTAAAGTTTCCCATAAGTCATAATTGGAAGTCTTTTTTTTGGCTTCTAATCAAAAGTTTTCCACGCATTTATGCCTCTAAACATGTTTAATGAAGTTCCAGAATTGATTAGCACAACAAAACGCACATTCTGGATGAGTTTTGATCAAATTGGAAGTCATACTTTTCTTGTTTGCAACTTCACATGATTTCCCTCCAAACTTCATCATTTCACACGCTTGGAAATTCCACTTGATTCCCTATAAATAGAGGGTCATCCCCCATTCACTTACTCAAGCGTAGATAGCCAGAATCCCCCTGCTAAACTTGTTCCCTAACTCAGAATTCAGCAACTTCGAAATTCAATCTCAAGCCTTTTTCAATCCAATTTTTTCACAAATTCACCTTCCTTGATCTTCCCTGAAGCTAACCATATAATTACATTCAAGTATCGTGCCCTATATTTCTCCATAGATGTCCAGTTTCAGAGCTCTACAACTCAACTTCAATAGGTAGATTCCTTCATCAGTTCTTCTAAACTTTGATATCATTGTGATGCTCTCATTTCCCTGGTTCTAGTCGCAAGACTTACTTCTTACTAGAAACACGTTTTGACCATGAAATTTCAAATCCCTTTTTAAAACTTTCTTTCCAAATTGCTTGAGCTACAGTTTATATAAATTTGGCACGAGGGTGTGGTTGTCTTCGTCTTGTAGAGACGAACCGAATGGCATAGGTCTGAGCTTCTGATTTTACAGTTTGAGAGACCTGTAATTCACGTTGGCTGGAGGTTGAAGATGATCAACGTGTCATTATCCAACCAATGATGGCACGCCACTTGTTATTTTTGAATTCTGATTTAATAATTGATTCAGTTCTCTATTCACTAATGACCCTGATATGCACAACGCGCCAGATCCCTTGGATTTGATTACTAACGCGTTTTGACTCTCATCCAATGGTTCACATATTTTTTACTTATATTTTCTTTTCTGATTTTTTATATTTAATTGTTTTAAACTTTAAAAAAACATAGAAAATTCATTTTTAGTCCAAGAAATCTGAAAAATTTATGAAAAATATTTTTGATTATTCTCTTTCTCATTTTTATTTTTTCACAATTTAATTTTGTTTTTTGGTTTTTTTTATAAATTTACACTTTATTGGAATTGTTTTAAATGTTTAAAAATACTTTAAAGCATTTTTGAATTCTGAAAAACTTATGGAATGATCAAATGATATTGTGACAAATATTGGTGACCTTATTTTATTTTTGTTTCTCACTTTTCTATTTTTTTATCATTTTTGGTTTATTTTAACCCTTTCTTTTAATTTTAAAAATAGTTTCTGACTTTAAAAAATTTCCAAAAAAATTATAAAACTATTTTAGTTCATTTCTGATTTTTATATGGTCTTACTTTTCATTTTTTGATCAATTTGAACATAGTTGATATTTTTCTCTTTTATTTCTATTTTTAAACATTATTTTTAAACCTTTTTGTATATATTAAAATCTGATATTATTTTTGTGATTATTTTCTGGCAAATATTTGATCATGAACTTTATTAACATCATGTGATCCATGGTGTTGAGTTTAACTCCACAAAAATTGATGAATGATTTTAATAATAGTTTGATTAAATTTAATCCAAAAGTGGTTTGTATATTCTCTTCCATCCCTCTTCATCTCATCCCCTTCTTATTGCACTAAATGTTGTTGAGCATGATCTCTATATCATGTCTCAAAACAAATGGTGCATAGATTGCTATTGACCGGCCTCAAAATAGGTGTGACTTCGCTATAAGTCCACTTACGATTGCTTAACATAGCGCTAAATTTTGTCCCGATTAGAATAAATGATCATTCGTGGCCCAAACTTATGTTTGCAAGCCCAAGTATGTTAATTTTATCTCTTTGATCCAATAACCTTGAGATTCATTGTGTGGAGGCTTTGGTTCTACCAATCCTCTAATGGATCTATAATACATTTGGTCAACGCGGATCATTTTAACATCGTTGATCATTAAATGATATTCATAAGGATTCTAAATGGATGATATACTTAACAAAAAGCAAATGCAACTTGTTGTGTGGAGGCTTTGGTTCTACCAATTGTCTAATGAGTTCCAAATGCAAGTTTCAAGATGATTATCCAACTAACCACTAATCACTAATAATTGACTTTATTTTGTGTTTTTATTTTATGTTCTTTACTTTATGCACCATTTACTTTTAGCATTTACATTTCATGCTATTTTTCATATTTTCTCACTTGAGCCCCTTTATATTCTTGTCATTTTTTATTTTGCTCACTTGAGCTTTTATTTTCTTTTAAAGACACCTAATAATCGAAATAAACCCTAAAAATCTTTAATCATACTTGGACTATTTGGTTACTACCCTTGGCATTATGGAGCATTGAACTTTTTGGATTTAGGATTAGAAACCTTGGCCTATGATTGGATACCTTGTGATCTTATCTGATTATTTTGTCTGGAGCTCTTGAGGTTTACCTCAAGACAATGGGTTGTTTTTTTATTTTGTGTGCAGGTTATTGTGATTACACCCTTTGTTTGTAATCTGGAATTCACCCGTATACAGTCGTTACTCTGCCCAAATTTTGTGAAGACTTAATACACTTGAAGTTTGGTTCTCTCAGGAGGTCTAGTCCATTTGCTTGTTTGGTTTCAATCCAAAGAATGGGAATTTTATTTTGGCTCATAATGTCAAGTATTGGCTTCTTATTGGTTAACCGGTTCTTATCCCTAACTTTTACCTTATACTTTAGGATAGCCTCTTCTTCTCCTCCCATCTTCTTTAATTTCAAAAATCTTCTTCCCCCTTTTGAAATTTTTTCTTGTTTTAAACTTGAATTACTTTTATAATAAACTTCGACTTAGGTCCATGCATTTTCAAACATTTCCATAAATAAACTCCAATAAATTTAACAATACTTTGACATTTTTGTGAGAAGACTAAAAGTCAATAAATCTCATTTTAAACTATTTTGGCCACCTTGGCTTTTATCTTTAAACTTTTCTCAAAAGATTGAACCCTTGTCAATCCTTGTAGTGATGCAAACAACTATACTTCTACAATATGTAGTAAAGAGCGATATTTTCCACTTGGGTGTTGAGTGAGGCATTGTTGATTTTAAAATCCAAGCCATATCCTCCACTTTGAGGTGATGCAAAATCTCCTTTCTCATGATCGTGGGTAGTAGGTATGTTTTCCACACGAACAATGACGATGATGTTTTATCTCATAAAATTGACCAACACATTTGTGTTTTAAAGTTTTTAAAAGAGGAACTACGTTTACCCTGATCCCCTATTGCACGAAAAGGTGGTATGTAGGCACTAAAGGTTCGCAACCGCGACGGGTGCAAAAATAATAAATATATTTCTTTTCTCACCTCCACCATCTATTTTATACAACATATCTCATAGCCAAAATATACATATTTTTCAAAGAGTTTCCTGCGGAGTACCATTGATGTTTAGGGTGCTAATACCTTCCCTTTTCATAACCAACCCCCTTACCTCGAATCTTTCCCCATCTTTTTGGGTTATTTGCTCTTTTCCCATTCCTTTAGAAACAATAAAGCGCGGTGGCGATTTTGATTTTGATTTGTATAAGTCTAGTCAATTCAATGGCTTAGTCTTGAACATTTCTACCGCTATAGAAAAAAAATGGCGACTTCACTGGGGACAGATTGACCTTTTACTGTTCTATCCCTAAGTGGGTTGAGCCTATCTTTGTTTGTGTTTGTATATGTGTTATTATTGTTTTTGTGTTATATATTGTATATATGTTTGTCTAGATTTTCCTAGTTTTCAGGGTGCTTGGTGATTACTCATAAGTCCTATACCCGGACATGGGAAAACTTTAAGATAGGACGGGCGGTATAGTCATGTTAACTTTTAGGGAGTAATCCCAAAAAAGGAGGCATGAGATCCCCCACTTAGTGGAGGCCCTTTTGACTGCAAGGTCGTTTACCGAGTAATCGGGAAGACGTACTGCTTTTGACCTGGGAGCCTGCTGATACTGAGGACCGTAGAATACCTAACCCATCTTGGCCTTTTAGGTGTAGTGAGGAAACTATAACGGAGTAATCCATAAATATTTTTCACGCGATACTACGCTCGGACGAGTTTTTCTTGAGAATATTACTAATTACCGCGTTAATCGAGAAGTTGGTAATATCTGAAGGAAGGATGTAGACTCTGGGAACCTCTAGAACCTTGGTAGGTAGGTGATAACTTTTAGACCAATACGTTATGCGTAGTACCTTTGACCTCAAACTCGTGACATTGAACTTATGAACCCTATATATGTGATCTTGTGTGTGATTGTTGCATCATGCATCTATGCACTCATAAGCATCTTTTTGGAGAAATCTTATTTTAAGGGATTTAAAAGTCGACCATTTGTGAATATCTCAAGTACTTTTTAACCATGGATTGTGGAAAGAGAAAGATCGTGAAGTACAGTTTCAAGGATCCCAAGATAGATGAGTTGATCAGTCTAATTCCCAAGATTGAGTATTCTGCAGACTTTCGGAAGAAGTATGGATCCATTATTCTTCTCATGAAGCTGAAGATGAAGGAGGGTATTCTCTTGACCTTGGTCCAGTTCTATGATCCGATGTATCATTGCTTTACTTTTTCCGACTATCAGTTGATTCCTACACTGGAGGAGTATTCTTATTTATTAGATTTACCTATTGCCGATCGTGTTCCTTTTACTAGTTTGAAGGGTGAGCTAAAGCCACATGAGATTGATGCTTTGATTCATCTGGGGAAGTCTGAGGTGGAAGCCCATATGACTACTAAAGGAGGGATTAGAGGATTACCAGCTCAGTTCTTATTGGAGAAAGCTCGTTACTTTGCCAGGATGAAGAGTACAATCGCTTTTGAGGCCATCTTTGCTCTACTTGCTTACGGGTTGTTCTTATTTCCTAATGTGGACAAGTTTTTTGACATTAATGCTATCAGGATCTTCATGATTGGAAAATCAGTTCTTACTTTGTTGGGTGATGCTTATTACCCTATTCATCTTCAGAATTCTTATCATGGGGGGATGATTATCTTTTGCACGCCTCTGTTGTACCTGTGGTTCATCTCTCATATGCCTCAGTCTGGTGCTTTTTGGGATGTCAAGAAAGAACCCTGTTGGATTCCTAAGATCATGGCACTTACTCACTCGGATATTGACTGGTATCATCGAGCTTATCAGGATATAGAGATTATTGATAATTGTGGTAGTTTCCCCAATGTACCTCTTCTTGGTACAAAGGGAGGAATTAACTATAACCCTGTTCTTGCACAACGACAACTTGACTATCCGATGAGGGATAAACCAAATAGTATTCATTTGAGTAGTTTCTTTCTGAAGGATGGAGAAGAGCCTAGGGAAGCTAGGGAGCAAATTGCAAAGTCTTGGCGTCACATTCATAAGAAGAGTAGGAATGATTTGGGACCTAGGGGTGTTGTTTCTTTGGAGCCATATCTTCAGTGGGTCCAAATGAGAGCTATTCAATTGAAGATGCCGTATTCCCGGGAAACACCCATGCTTGATCTATTTGTAAAGATCACTCCTCCCTTATTAGATGATCTAGAAGAGCTGCAACTCGCTTTGGTCAGAATGCAACAGGAAAAGGACGCTTGGAAGAATAAGTGCCCAACTTTAGAGATTTCCTATAGAGCAGACTTGAAGGAGAAAGACGACTTGATTGAGATCCTTGAGATTCGAGCGGTAGAGAATATGGAGAGGCAAGGGGATTTATTTTCTCCTAAGCCTCAATCAGATGTTGATCACTCACTTCCTGATTCAGGTGATTGGAAGGAGGTTGCCATCAGACATGCAGAAGAAAACC
This sequence comes from Vicia faba, assembly GCA_948472305.1. NCBI lineage: Eukaryota > Viridiplantae > Streptophyta > Magnoliopsida > Fabales > Fabaceae > Vicia > Vicia faba. The sequence goes on from OX451741.1 coordinate 385,525,365, forward strand.
AGAGGTTGAAGGCTCATATTGCTAGGCTCACAGGGAAGCGCCAGCGTATAGAGTGATCTCCATCAGTTTTACCTCTCACGATTTTAGATTTATTTATTTCATCTTGTACTTGGGATCATTGAAACTTGTAATCCATTTTGGAATTGTTATAATAAAATTTTTCAGTATTACAAATGCGTTATTACTTTGATATTTGCAATATGTCCACAAATTTTAAATTCGTTAAAATATTAAATAAAATCATGTGCATTGCATATCATGCATCATATTTCTTGCATTTTTTATGCATATCCAGGTGTCTTACCAAGCTTCTCTACTTCATTCAGCAAGCTGACTCACCATTACAACACTCGGGCTAATCTCAGAAAGAAGATGGACAACCTAGAACAAAAGAATCGCGAGCTGCGCAAGGAAGTTTCTGCTTTGAAGGTTGGCATGGCCAATCTGACTACTCTGATGGAAGCTTTGGTGGCTGCTCAGAATCAGCCACCGAGTGTTCAACCTCAACCAACAAGGGCAACTACTGAAGCTCCGACTGTTCCCGTATCTGCTATTCCAGATGTTGTTCAGAATCGCATGCCTCAAGGTTATCCATGGGGAATACCAGAGATTTTTACACCTGAAGGTTTCAATCTTGGTCCTCAAGATACTCCGATTGCTCAGACTATTATTACTTTGGCACCTCTTGTAGTGCATGCTGCTCCTGCTGCACCTCCGTCGGTGAATATGGTTCCGTTTGTTAATGATGATGTGTGTCGTCCTTTCCATCCATCAAGTGAAGACTTGGGTCTTTATGACAGAATAGATGATTTTCAAGAGCAGTTTGATAAGATGCAAAGAGAGATGAAGGCCCTCAGGGGAAAAGAGCTATTTGGGAAGAATGTGAATGAGCAATGCTTGGTCCCGAATGTTAAGATACCTGCTAAGTTTAAGGTCTCGGAGTTTGAGAAGTAAAAGAGCAACACTTGCCCTCGTGCTCATCTGGTGATGTATGTGAGGAGTATGTCTACCCATACTGATGATCAGCGTCTGCTGATTCACTTTTTTCAGGATAGTTTGACCGGTGCTGCACTAAAGTGGTATATGAGTTTGGACAGCGCCAATATCCATACTTTCAATGATTTGGGAGAAGCATTCATTAAACAATACAAGTACAACATGAACATGGCGTCTGACCGTGATCAACTCAGGGCCATGGTTCAGAAAGACAGGGAATCATTCAAAGAGTATGTACAGAGATGGCGTGAGGTAGCCGCCCAAGTGATTCCTCTCATGGAAGAGAAGGAGATGACTAAGATTTTCTTGAAAACGCTGGGTGCTTTCTACTACAAAAGAATGGTGGCAAGTACGCCAAATAATTTTACTGAAATGGTAGGAATGGGTATCCTCTTAGAAGAGGCTGTAAGAGAGGGCCGCCTAACGAAGAGTGAAAGTTCTGGAGGTGTGAAGAAACCATCTTATGGGTTTACCAAGAAGAAGGAAGGGGATGCAAATGTTGTTATGCAAGAGAGGAGGGTTAATACTCCTAGAAGGAATTATCAGTGTCATCAGTAGGTCGCCTCAGTTACTCCAATTGTGGGTGCAACTCCAACTATTGTTGCTTATCAAAGACCATCCCAGCAGCGGAATCAAGGGTATAATCAGAGAAGGGAGAGTTACGACCCTATTCCTATGAGCTATATAGAGTTACTAATGGCATTGATTCAGAAGAAGCTGGTTCAAACCCGACCACCTCCCTTCATACCATCACCATTGTCTTGGTATTACAAAGCAGACCAAACATGTGCTTTTCATCAGGGAGCACCAGGGCATAATGTTGAGAATTGTTATCCTTTGAAAACTGAGGTGCAGAATTTGGTAAATTCAGGTGTTCTATCTTTCAAGGATGTGGGACCTAATTTGAAAAACAATCCTCTACCCAAGCATGGGGGAGTAAATGCTGTGAATATGGTGGCCGATTGTCCAGGCGACTTCCGGATTTTTGATATTAATCTGGTTAGAGGAGATTTGGTGAAAATGCATGTAGACCTTTGTGAACTTAGCTACTATACGCATGACCATGCTGGTTGTGCTATTTGCAGTACAAATATACAGGGTTGCGATAAGATAAAGACTGATTTACAAGAGATGATAGATGAGGGCCTAATCCACATAATTAGGCCTAGGTAAGAGTATGAAGAGGAGGTGAATATGGTTTTTGGATGTCCTGGACAATTCAAAAATTTTGATGTAGAGTATATGAATGAAGACCTTGTGCAATTGCATGCTACCTTCTTCCATATGGCTTGCCAGGTGGAACACCAATATAGATCTTGCCGATTTTGCTATCGAGATTCCCGAGGACGTTCAATCATGAAGAAGGGTGTTCAGTTGTTATTACACAATAGAATTATCAAGGTTATAAGTCAAAGGGATGATTACCATGAAGTTGATATGGTTGAGGTTTGTTTGATGGCAGAAGAGTCGGATGAAGAGTATGTCTCCGCGGATGAGTATTTCTCCTCAGATGATGATTTGTTTTCCAGAAATGACTCAATAATGACTGATTATGTTGAAGAAGGGGTAAACGTCATTGTACCTTGTTTTAGGGCACCCACCCATCTTGAAGTTGAGTATTATAGCAAGCATGTTGTTACCCCATTGGTGATTAGTTTACCGGGTCCTATCCCCTACAAGTCAGATAAGGCTATTCCTTACAAATACAACGTTACAATCTTAGAGGATGGAGTAGAAGTTCCCATCCAGCCAATGCCTGATGTTGTGAATATTGTTGAGAATAGCAGGGTGACCCGCAGCGGTCGTGTGTTTGCACCAGTTGTTCGAAGAGATGTTAGTGATGGAAAGAAAATTGCTGAGACTGTTAAACCCAAGAAGGCTATGGGTGAGACTAGCGGGGATGCGTTATAGAAATAAGTGGATGATATTTTAAAGATAATCAAGATGAGAAACTACAGAATTGTAGATCAGCTACTGCAGACTCCTTCAAAAATATCTATCTTAGCTTTATTGATGAACTGTTCTGCTCACAAAGAATCCTTGATGAGGGTATTAGACCAAGCTTTTGTGGAAAGTGATATGCCAATAGACCAATTCAGCAGTGTAATAGGGAACATTACATCATGTAATAACTTGAGTTTCTGCGATGATGAATTACCAGATGAAGGAAGGAATCACAACTTGGACCTCCACATCTCTATGAACTGCAAGAATGATTCACTATCCAATGTGATGATTGATAATGGATCTGCTTTGAATGTTATATTGAGGAGTACGCTTATGAAAATGAAATATTAAGGAACACCTATGTGTCCGAGTGGCATCATTGTGAAAGCGTTCGATGGATCAAGGGAATCTGTTATTGGTGAAGTGGACTTGCCTATTCATATATGACCACATTTGTTTCAGATTACTTTCCAGGTCATGGACATTATTCCCGCTTATAGTTGCTTGTTGGGACGACTGTGGATACATGAGGCAGGGGTTGTCACTTCAACTTTACACCAGAATTGAAGTTTGTACGTGAAGGGAAATTAGTGATCATAAATGGGGAACAAGCATTATTGATATCTTATTTGTCCTCTTTCAGCATTGTGGAGGCGGATGAAGCTACTGTTGGAACCCAGTTCCAAGCCTTATCCATTGACAATATAAGAGGAAATGAGAATCCCATGGTTTCACTTAAGGATGCGCAACAGGTTGTACGTAAGGGTCATAGTGAAGTGTGGGGACGAATTGTGGATCCACCTGTGAACAAGAACAGAGCTGGCTTAGAGTTATCTTTGAAGAATGACAAAGGTAAGGGCGTGAAGCCGAAGTCTTCTGCAAGAAAATATCAAGACATCTTCTGTAGTGGGGGTTATCTTCATCCAACTGTTTCCAGGATCAATTCCATTGTGGAAGATGAAGTAGAGCAGGAAAGGCCCAATTATGTGATGCACGGAGTTAGGGTCCAGAACTGGATCACCATTGATTTTCCTTCTGCCATACATGTTTCAAAGTAATTTGTTTTGTTAATCTTTTTGAAAAGCTTTCACTCTGCCCAAGGTGAAAGTATTAATATTGTATGGGCTTATCTGTTGGCTTTGATTTTTAAAATCAATAATAAAAGTTGTCTTTGTTTCCCAAATTGTGTCTTTATTTTTTGCTTTTTCTCAGAAAATGGTAATAGAAAAACCCTTCAAAATAAATAATAACTTAAATCCAATATGCATGATCACTTGTTATATGTGTCAGTTTCTAAAAGCAATCATAAATCATATGTGCAGATTAATTAAAAAACTCGTTGAATACAATGACCCTACACCCTCTCCCAACTTTGAATGTCCTGTGTATGGGGTTGAAGAAGAAGATTATGATGAGATTCCAAAAGAGGTCTCACTTGCTTGAGCACGAGGGAAATACCATTCAGCCATATAAAGAGCCATTGGAAGTGATTAATTTGGGTTCAGAAGAAGATCTGAAGGAAGTCAAGATTAGAGCATTGCTGCATCCTGATGTGAAGAGCAGGTTGATTGAGCTGTTGAAAGTATATGTGGATATTTTTTCTTAGTCTTACCAAGATATGCCTGGTCTAGATACATATATTGTGGAGCGCCGTTTACCATTGAAGCCAGAGTGTCCGCCGATCAAACAGAAGTTGAGAAGAACTCACCCAGATATGGCAGTGAAAATCAATGAGGAGGTTCTAAAGCAGATTAATGATGGTTTTCTTGTGACATCAGTGTATCTTGGATGGATTTCCAATATTGTCCCAGTACCGTAAAAGACGGAAAAGTCCGCTTGTGTGTAGATTACATAGATCTAAATAAAGCTAGTCCAAAAGATGATTTTCCATTGCCACACATTGATATGCTAGTGGATAGCACAGCAAAATTCAAATTATTCTCGTTCATGGACGAATTTTCCGGGTATAATCAAATAAGAATGGCTCCGGAAGACATGGAAAAACAACGTTTATCACACCCTGGGGAACATTCTGTTATAGAGTAATGCCCTTCGGGTTGAAGAACTCTGGTGCAACATACCAGAGGGCTATGACAACCCTATTCCATGATCTGATGCACAAGGAAATCTAATTATACGTTGATGATATGATTGCCAAATCCCAGACTGAAGAAGGGCATGTAGAAGATTTGTTGAAGTTGTTTCAGCATTTGAGGAAGTATCGTCTCCGCTTGAATCCAAATAAATGCACTTTCGCTGTTCGATCAGGGAAATTGTTGGGTTTCATTGTTAGCCAGAAAGGAATTGAAGTTGACCCTGATAAAGTCAAAGCAATTCAAGAGATGCCAGCGCCAAAAACTGAAAAGCAAGTTAGTGGTTTCCTCGGGCGTTTGAATTATATTTCTAGATTCATTTCCCACATGACTGCAACATGTGAACCGATCTTTAAGTTGTTAAAGAAAGATCAAGGTTGTGTGTGGACGGATGACTGCCAAAGGGCATTTGAAAGTATTAAAGAATATCTTCTTGAACCTCCTATCATGCTCCCTCCTGTCGAAGGAAGACCGTTGATTATGTATCTGACAGTGTTAGATAATTCCATGGGTTGTATTCTGGGACAACAAGATGAAACAGGGAAGAAAGAGTTCTCCATTTATTACCTTAGTAAAAAGTTCACTGATTGTGATTCGCGGTATTCCATGCTGGAAAAGACATGTTGTGTTTTGGCCTGGGCGACAAAGCGTTTGCGGCAGTATATGTTGAATCACACGACTTGGTTGATCTCCAAAATGGATCCAATCAGGTACATTTTTGAAAATCCTTCTCTTACTGGGAGAATCGCCCGCTGGCAGATGTTGCTATCTGAATATGATATCGAATATCCTACTCAAAAAGCTATTAAAAGCAGTGTGTTGGAAGATTATCTTGCTCACCAACCAGTGGAGGATCATTAGTCTGTAGAATATGAATTCCCCGATGAGAATGTGATGTTCCTGAAAGTGGAATATTATGATGAGCCATTTCCTGAGGAAGGTCCTGACGCTGAATCTCGTTGGAGTATGATATTTAATAGAGCTGTGAATGCTTATGGTAAAGGAATTGGTGTTGTGATGGTCACTCCACATGGATCACACATTCCTTTTACCATAAGGTTAACGTTTGATTGTACTAATAATATGGAAGAATATGAGGCTTGCATCATGGGTCTCGAAGAAGCTATTGATCTCAGAATTAAAAATCTAGATTTGTATGGTGATTCAGCTTTGGTAATAAATCATATTAAAGGAGAATGGGATACTCGTCACCCTGGCTTGATCCCTTACAAAGATTTTGCTATAAGATTGTTACCCTTCTTTAACAAATTTGAATTCCATCACATTCCTAGAGATGAAAATCAAATGGAGGATGCTCTGGAAACTCTGGATTCTATGTACCAAGTTAATACTTGGAATGATATACCTCGAATTACGGTTAGACGACTGGATAGGCCCGCTCATGTGTTTACAACAGAGGAGGTAGAAGATGAAAAACGTTGGTATCATGATATCAAGCATTTTCTTCAGACTCAAGAATACCTGATCGGTGCATCGAAGAAAGATAGAAAGACACTGAGAATATTGGCTGGCAGTTTCTTCCTTAGTGAAAATGTGTTGTATAAAAGAAATTATGACATGGTCTTGCTCATATGTGTGGATAGACACGAAGAAGACATGTTGATTCATGAGGTTTATGAAGGTTCATTTGACACTCATGCCAATGGACATTTGATAGCTAAAAAGATGCTAGGGCAGGTTACTATTGGCTGACAATGGAATCTGATTGTTATAAATTTTCAAAGAAGTGTCATAAATGTCAGGTTTATGCAGATAAGGTCCATGTTCCTCCGACACTTCTCAATGTGATATCTTCCCCATTGCCTTTCACTTTGTGGGGTATTGACATGATTGGGATGATAAAACCCAAAGCTTCGAATGGACACTGTTTTATCTTGGTAGCAATTGATTACTTCACCAAGTGGATGGAAGCTGCTTCATATGCCAATGTTACTAAGAAGGTGGTTGTGTGCTTCATCAAGAATAATCTTATATGTCGGTATGGTGTGCCGAGCAGAATTATCACCGACAATGGCTCGAATCTGAATAATAAAATGATGACAGAACTGTGCGAAGAATTTAAGATTGTCCATCATAATTCATCTCCATACAGGCCAAAGATGAATGGGGTTGTTGAAGCTGCTAATAAAAATATCAAGAAGATTATCCATAAAATGGTCGTTACTTATAAGGATTGGCATGAAATTCTCCCTTTCTCTTTGCATGGATATCGAACATCTGCCCGCACTTCAACAGGAGAAACCCCGTTCTCCCTGGTGTATGGAATGGAAGCTGTACTCGCAGTCGAGGTTGAGATTCCCTTTTTGCGTGTGATAATGGAAACTAAGTTGTCAGAGGTTGAATGGGTCCAGAACCAGTTTGACTAATTGAATCTGATCGAAGAGAAAAGGATGACAGCTTTATGTCATGGACAATTATATCAGAAAAGGATGAAGAAGGCTTTTGATAAGAAGGTCAAACCTCGTAAATTCAGAGAAGGCGACCTCGTGCTCAGGAAGATCATGTATTTCAACACTGATTCTAGGGGCAAGTGGACTCCTAACTTTGAAGGCACATATGTTGTTAAGAAAGCCTTCTCTGGTGGTGCATTAATTCTTGAAACTATGGATGGCGAGGAGCTCCCACGTCCCATGAATGCTGATGCAGTCAGGAAATACTTTGTCTAAATAAATAAAAGAACAGCTCACTAAGTTGAAAACCTGAAAGGGATGCTTAGGCAAAAAAGAGCGTCTCGGTAGGCCGAAAACCCGAAAGGGAGGTCTAGGCAAAAATTAGAGACATAAACAAAATAAATTTCCCGCTAAGCTGAAAACCCGCAAGGGAAGTTTAGGCAAAAGTGAGGGACTTTCTTGTCAAGTAACTACATCGAAGAAGACTTGATCGTTGGAGCAACAATCTTCTCGGATTCTCATCACAACTTCAATAGAAGTTGCTGCTCGGGATTTCAAAAGTTGTTAGATGGGATAGTGGTCATTGTATCTCAATGTATCTTTTCCATTATATATTACCATTTTCCAAACTTTGTAATTATCCATGGAGTCTCGCCATTCACAGAATATCATTCTATTAATGAAATTTGAGCTTTTAACCAATTCTTTGTATTTCTTATTTTATTTAGCTTGAAAAGACTCCATTTATTATTGATAGTAACTTTCAAAGCAAAAAGATTAAATAACAAAATCAACTTTTTCAAAAAGAATTTACAACTTGCTTTTACTTTGGAATTTCTGATGCGAAAAAAAAACAACAACAACAACAAAATGGTGATCCCAGGAATGGACAAACTCCAGTTTTTTTAAAGAAGTTTTTGTTCCCCTCGGGAAGGTTTACTCAGGATGATTCGTCGTATTGGGTTTGTGACTCCGGTATCCTCGGTCAAGCTTGGATTCATTTCTCCTCTTTTCTGAATTTTCATGATGCGAAGTCTCAATCCGAGATTTCTCTAGTGAAGTTTTCGTTCGTTCTAATGGAAGTTTATTTTTCCCGAGAAGTTGGTACCATAATCACTCTTGAAGAGCGTAGGTCCCTGGTTTCGTTAGTGAAGATCGCATTATGGTTTTCCCTTTGAAGATGTGGTGTTAATCTCCCCAATGAAGTAGGCCTGAATTCCCCAGTGAATGTTTTGATGATTTGGTGTCCATCTGCTTTACTTGAGACTGGTTTTATAATCCCCAGTAGAAGTGTTACTTTTGAAAATGTTTGTTTCCTCGGTGAAGCCTGGAGAAAGATGTTTTATCCCTGTATCTGTACTATTTTATCACTTTGTTTTGTTTACTTCCGGATTATGTTTCTCCCCAATAAAGTTAAAGCAGGCAATAGGTTTTGTTTCCTCAGTTGGCATTTACTTTTTCTTGGAATGATAATCCTGGATGTGGTTTAGCTGAGTGTTGTTTGTTCCATAGTTGGTTTTGCTTGGTTACTCCCAGGGTTGTGTATCTGTTTTTTCAGCATACGCACGATAACACTCATACATACATACATACATCATGCATAGCTAAAATTGGCAAATCATTGTTTATTGACATTTTTATATGTTTTGTTGACATATCACCCTGTTTTGCAGAGTTACGTTGTCCTCTGTTCCATAGAGTGATGGCCCTGAGCAGAAAGCGTATATTCTTTCAATTTCCCCACTGAGTTATCCCTCGTGGAAGATTTTTGCTTTAGCCTTCCTACACAGCTCCATGTTTGGATGGATTTGGTTTTCCCTCTTGAGTTTATTTCTTAAAGGATGTATTTTGGTTGACTGTTCCATTCCAGTTTATTTCTGGTTTGAATCTGTGGTTCCACAACAATATTATTTACTTTGGATTTTTGAAAGCTTCAAGTTTTGGTTTGTGCATTTATTTTGCACAAGAAGACTTTATCTCCTCAGCAAGAATATCATGGCATTTCCCCAGGAATCATATTTCTTTCCCCATGAAGCCATATTTCTATCCCCGAAAAGTCATTTCTTTTTATAATCCTCCATGACAACAAGTAGCAGGTCTCTTTATTTGAGAAACTTGTGCTTCCCTGTAAATATCGACGTAACCTTTTTGCTATATCCTCTATGAGTGGACAGTTTACAGTCCAACGTCAGTTTACGCCAGTGGAGGGCAAGACTTTTAAATACGTAAAAACAGCCCATTGTAAAATCTTTGCAAGTGGAAGTCTCTTTATTTGAGACAACCTACATCTTACCCTTTCCAGGAAAATTGCCTCGGTTAAAAAAGAAGTTGAGACCCGTTCTAGGCGAAATGCCAGAATTCTAGGGAAACTTGTTATCTTTTTGCTACCTTCAGTGAACGTTGGTAGTTCATCGTCAGTGAACAATGATGCTATGATATTTCTTTCCCTTCTACCTTCAGTGAAAGTTAGTAGATCATCATCAGTGAATAGCGATACTATGATATATTCTCTTTCTACCTTCAATGAAATTTGGTAGGTCATTGGCAGTGAACGTCGATGATTGTTATATTTTTGCTCACCGTCAGTGAACGTCGGTGTTTATATTTCTTTCCTTCTACCTTCAGTGAATGTTGGTAGATTTACCTCAAGTAGGAGTTGGTGTATCCTTTGACCATTTTACCATCCTCTCTGGCTCAGGTCTTTTGATCCACCAGTGATTTATTTTCCTGGTCTGGTCGGTCCCTTGTTTCTTTATTATCGTTACATCCCCAGTGGTGTTTTGCGTCCCTTTGGATTTGTCCATGTGCACTCATATTCATAAGCATTGCATGGCATCTTAGGGCCAAAAATAGTGTTTGTTTTATATTTAAGTATCTTCGATCGCGTCTACACGAAGATTTTTAACCTTCGTATCTTCGGATAGAAGAAACTTAAATAAGGACAGCTGTTATACCCCAATTTTTGCCCCTAAGATCCCTTCACCATACCATATTGATTCAATCACAACAAGATCACATTAGGGCTTTTGGTTCTCCTTCCTATCTTTAGCTTTTCTCTTTGAGGAACCACCAAGCACCTTGACTTGTTTTTCTTGTATAATCAATCATGTTTTTGTTTTGACTTTCCTTTTAATTAATAAAACTCAATGTTGGTTTGTCTTACTTATTAACAATGCCGGTAAAGGAAATGGGGCTTAGAAAGTTGATCCATGGGTTCATGAGTTTATTTCCATGACCTAGTCAATGAAGCTTGAGAAGTTAAAACCTCACCATTGAAGTTGTTTTGGAAGGGATGGCATGGCAAGATTATTTTGGTTCACTACATTTCCAAGTTATCAAGATTTGATCCAAAAAGTACATGAGGTTGATTGAAAAATAGTCATGAGGTGCATATTTCTCTCAATTATCAAGATATGGAAGTTTTTGTGGTTTATATGAGTTCTCATTATCATCCTCAACAACTTATATTTACAAAGCATTTGTTTTGGTATAAGAAGTTTGTTCAAAATTGTCAAAGTTCCTCAAAGCATTTTCTTGATCTAGGAGTTAGGGTTTTGAACTTCAAAGAAGCATATCTTTCTCATATTTTGGTATTTTTGATTGATTCCAAAGGCATCCTTCTCTTTAAAAGGTTATCAACAAATAACTTCAAAATTTACAAGGAGTTTTCATGTGGAAGAAACTTGATGAAGGAGAAAGATTACAAGTCCTCCAGATGAATCCCCAATTTTCCATGTGTGACTTCAAATAATCATAAATTGGTCAATTTTTATCAACTTGAGCCCATTCTTTTTCCATAATGATATTACAGTTGTGAACTTTATGCCTTCTTTTATGTGCAATGTTAGAAAATGGATGGAAGTTTCCTTAAGGATACAAAGGATTGTAGGTCATTTTATGAAATTTTGCCAACTTCAACAAGTCATAACTTCTTCAATTTTTGGATATTTTTAATGGTTCAAGTTTCAAAATGTCATTCAAGAGATCTACTACATACCATCTTTTTTGCTCAAGAGAAAATTCCAAGTGGAAGGCTATGTTTGGATGCAAGACATTATAGGTCACTTTTGAAGAAGAATTTGAAATATTTCTAAGTATGGAAAGTCAACCCTTTTTCTCCAACTTTGACTCAACACAACTTTCATCTCAAGAATCCATTTGATTCCATTACTTTTCCATTGCAAAGCTTGTAACCTCATCTTTCTAAAGCATCAAGAATCATGCCTTAAGACCCCTTGAGCAGAGAATTACATTGGATTGAACTTGGTAAATTCGAACTGAAGTTTTCCCATAAGTCAGAATTTGAAGTCTTTTTGTTGGCTTCTAATCACAAGTTTTCCATGCGTTTATGCCTCTAAACATGTTTAATGAAGTTCCAGAATTGATTAGCACAACAAAACGCGCGTTTTGGATGAGTTTTGATCAAATTGGAAGTCACACTTTTCTTGTTAGCAACTTCACACGATTTCCCTCCAAACTTCATCATTTCACACGCTTGGACATTCCATTTGATTCCCTATAAATAGAGGGTCATCCCCCATTCATTTCCTCAAGCCTAGATAGCCAGAATTCAGCAACTTCGAAATCCATTCTGAAGCCTTTTTCAATCCATTTTTTTCACCAATTCACCTTCCCTGATCTTCCCTGAAGCTAACCATATAATTACATTCAAGAATCGTGCCCTATATTGCTCCATAGAACTCCAGTTTTAGAGCTCTGAAACTCAACTTCAATAGGTAGATTCCTTCATCAATTCTTCAAAACTTTAATATCACTGTGATGCTCTCATTGCCCTGGTTCTAGTTGCAACACTTACTTCTTACTGGAAATACGTTTTGACCATGAAATTTTAAATCCCTTTTTAAAACTTTCTTCCCAAATTGCTTGAGCTACAGTTTATATAAATTTGGCGCTAGGGTGTGGTTGTCTTTGTTTTGAAGAGACGAAGCGAATGGCATAGGTATGAGCTTCTGATTTTACAGTTTGAGAGACCTGTAATTCACGTTGGCTGGAGGTTAAAGATTACCAACGTGTCATCTTCCAACCAATGATGGCACGCCACTTGTTATTTTTGAATTCTGATTTAATAATTGATTCAGTGCTTTATTCACTAATGACCATGATATGCACAGCGCGCCATATCCCTTGGATTTGATTACTAATGCGTTTTGACTCTCATCCAATGGTCCACATATTTTTAACTTTTAATTTCTTTTCTGATTTTTTATATTTAATTGTTTTTAACTTCAAAAAATCATAGAAAATTCATTTTTAGTCCAAAAAATCTGGAAAAATTATGAATTTTTTTTAATTATTCTCTTTCTAATTTTAATTTTTCACAATTTAATTTTTTGTTTTGGTATTTTTTATAAATTTACACTTTATTGGAATTGTTTTAAATGTTTAAAAATACTTTTATGCATTTTTAAATTCTGAAAAAATTATGGAATGATCCAATGATATTGTGACAAATATTGGTGACCTTATTTTATTTTTGTTTATGAATTTTCTATTTTTTATCATTTTTTGTTTATTTTACCCCTTTCGTTTAATTTTAAAAATAGTTTATGACTTTAAGAAATTTCCAAAAAAATTATAAAATTATATTAGTTCATTTGTGATTTTTCTATGGTCTTACTTTTTATTTCTTGATTAATTTAAAAATAGTTGATATTTTTCTATTTTATTTCTATTTTTAAACATTATTTTTAAACCTTTTTGTATATATTAAAATATAATATTATTTGTAATTATTTTCTGGATGATCTTGGATTAAATTTTTTATCATGAACTTTATTAACATTGGATCCTTGGTGTTGAGTCTAACTCCACAAAAATGGATGAATGATTTTAATAATAGTTTGATTAAATTTAATCCAAAAGTGGTTTGTATATTCTCTCCTATCCCTCTTCATCTCATCCCCTTCTTATTGCACTAAATGTTGTTGGAGCATGATCTCTATATCATGTCTCAAAACAAATGGTGCAATGATTGCTATTGACCGGCCTCAAAATAGGTGCGACTTCTATATATGTCCACTTACAATCGCTTAACATAGTGCTAAATTTTGTCCCAATTCAAATAAATGATCATTTGTGGCCCAAAATTATGTTTGCAAGCCCAAGTATGTTAATTTGATCTCTTTGATCCGATAACGTTGAGATTCATTGTGTGGAGGCTTTGGTTCTACCAATACTCTAATGGATCTAAAATACCTTTGGTCAACGCGGATCATTTAAACATTTTTGATCATTAAATGATATTCATAAGGATTCCAAATGGATGATATACTTGACGAAAAGTAAATGCAACTTGTTGTGTGGAAGCTTTGGTTCTACCAATCCTCTAATGAGTTCCAAATGCAAGTTTCAAGATGATCATCCAACTAACCACTAATCACTAATAATTGACTTTATTTTGTGTTTTTATTTTATGTTCTTTACTTTATGCACCATTTACTTTTAGCATTTACATTTCATGCTATTTTTCATCTTTGCTCACTTGAGCCCCTATATATTCTTGTCATTTTTTATTTTGCTCACTTGAGCTTTTCTTTTCGTTTAAAGACACCTAATAATCAACATAAACCATAAAAATCTTTAATGATACTTGGACTATTTGGTTACTACCCTTGGCATTATAAAGCATTGGACTTTTTGGATTTAGGATTATAAACCTTGGCCTATGATTGGAGACCTTGTGATCTTATTTGATTATTTTGTTTGGAGCTCTTGAGGTTTACCTCAAGACATTGGGTTGTTTGTTTGTTTTGTGTGTAGGTTATTGTGATTACACCCTTTGTTTGTAATCTAGAATTCACCCGTATACAGCCGTTACTCTGCCCAATTTTTGTGAAGACTTCATACACTTGGAGTTTGGTTCTCTCAGGAGGTCTAGTACATTTGCTTGTTTGGTTTCAATCCAAAGAATGAGAATTCTATTTTGGATCATAATGTCAAGTATTAGATTCTTGTTGGTTAGATGGTTCTTATCCCTAGCTTTTACCTTATGCTTTAGGATAGCCTCTTCATCTCCTCCCATCTTCTTTAATTTCAAACATCTTCTTCCCCCTTTTGAAAAATTTTCATGTTTTAAACTTGAATTACTTTTATACTAAACTTGGACTTAGGTCCATGCATTTTCAAACATTTTCATAAATAAACTCCAATAAATTTAACAATACTTTGACATTTTTTTGAGAATACTAAAAGTCAATCAATCTCATTTCAAACCATTTTGGCAACTTTGGCTTTTATCTTTAAACTTTTCTCAAAAGATTGAACCCTTGTCAATCCTTGTAGTGATGCAAACAACTATACTTCTACAATATGTAGTAAAGAGAGATATTTTCCACTTAGGTGTTGAGTGAGGCATTTTTAATTTTAAAATCCAAGCCATATCCTCCACTTTGAGATGATGCAAATTCTCCTTTCTCATGATCGTGGGTAGTAGGTATGTTTTTCACACAGACAATGACGATGATGTTTTATCTTAAAAAATTGACCAACACATTTGTGTTTTAAAGTTTTTAAAAAAGGAACTACGTGTACCCTGATCCCCTATTGCATGAAAAGGTGGTACGTAGGCACTAAAGGTTCACAACCGCGGCGGGTGCAAAAATAATAAATATATTTCTTTTCTCACCTCCACCATCTAATTTATACAACATATTTCATAGCCAAAATATACAGATTTTTCAAAGAGGTTACTGCGGAGTACCGTAGATGTTTAGGATGCTAATACCTTCCCTTTTCATAACCAACCCCCTTACCTCGAATCTTTCCCCCTCTTTTTGGGTTATTCTCTCTTTTCCCATTCCTTTGGAAACAATAAAGCACGGTGGCGATTTTTATTTTGATTTGTATAAGTCTAGTCAATCCAATGGCTTAGTGTTAAACATTTCTACGGCTACAGTTCCCTAATTCAGACCAACTTATAGACGTCAATGCCATCAACATCTTCCTTACTCATAATCCAGTACCTACATTGCTCGTGGATATTTTGCATTCACTCCATACCCGTACTATGAAGTAGCGAGGAAATATTATGTGTTGTATGCCTTTGCTCTATAGGTAGTTTATTCTGCACCTTCCTCGATCAGTAATGAAGAATGAGTTAGGCTTAAGGTGGAAACAAAGGTTAATGTATCTCTCTCTCACTCTGATATCTATTGGTGATCTCACTCTCAAGAAGACATATCTTTTATTGATCGTTGTAGAGAATTTCCTAATGTGCCACTCCTTGGCATTAGAGGAGGAATCACCTATAACCCTTCTTAACCCTACGTCAATTCGGTTACATACGAAGACATGGTCCTCCTGATATGCTCATCTAGGGTATTGTGTTCCACTACTCAAATGATCTACAAGGTTATCGTTAGAGGTTCATCCATTCTCGGGGCATGGTTAAGAAGACTGATAGTAAGACTTTAGGGCGCAGGAACTTCATCCCTTTGGAACCTTACCTCAAATGGTTGCGAGCTCGTGCTCAAAGTATTATAATGCCATATACTGCCATCTTACCGGTGATCTTAGAGCCTATTATTCAAGGGGATGAGTCTCGCATCATTCTTCATCCTGATATGCCAACAAACTTCGAGGAATTGCAAAGGTCTTGGATCAAACTCAAGGAAGAACGGGACACCTTTGAGACCCAATTATATGCCAGTGAGAAGAAAGTGTTGGAACTAACAAAGAAACTTCATGAGGAGCAGAGTCTTAATGCCTATATCATCACAAAAAGGAAGCTTCCATGGAAAACCTAGAAGTTTTAGAAGTTTTAATTGTTATTTCTTTGTAAAATTTGATTTCATTTGAACTTACAAATAAAAGTCTTTGTTTCTGTTTTGATTAAAAGAGTTTAACTCCTATGAGGTCCTTGAAAACATTGCATAAGCATATCATGCATATCATCACATAAGCAGGTATTTTAAGACATGTTTTTTATCTTTTTGCTATTTATTTCAGCAAAAAAAATGGCTCTTGAACAAACAGTTAAGGATCTTCAAGCACAAAATGCTCAATTCTAACAGATGTACCTGGCTCTGGCTAAAGAAAAAGAAGATTTGAAAGTTCTCATTATCAAAGAGAAGACAAAGAAACCAGTTGGCATCCTGAATATGGGAAGAAGATTTAGAGGACCAGCCAAGTGAGCTCTAGAATTTGCAACTCCATCAAATGAGGGGGATAATCAGGAAAAGGATGACAAGAAGACAAAAGAAGAAGATAACAGCCCAGAGACTGATGAAGAGGAAGAAGACTATGCTGAAGAACAATATCCTCCTGGTGATGTCAAATATAAATAGATGGAGTGTCGTCTCAATGCTATGGAGATTCAGAGAGTACCTACTTGGTTTGGACTTTGAAAAGCTAGGGTTGGTCTCGGGAGTGGTTATCCCACAAAAATTCAAAGTTTCCACTTTTGCAAAATATGACAGTGTTTCATGTCCCAAGCTTTATTTGAGGTCTTACGTCAGGAAGATCCAACCCCATACAGCTGATAGGATATTATGGGTTCACTTCTTTTAGGAGAGTTTATCGGGGACGCAGTTAGAATGGTTCTATCAATTGGAAAGAACAAACATCCACAATTGGGAAGATTTGGATGCTACTTTTTACAAGCAGTACCAATATAATGTTGACCTTGTGCCGACTCGTCTACATTTGCAAAACATGTCCATGAGCTCAAATGAAGGTTTCAAAAAAAAATGCTCAGAAATGGAGAGATCTAGCTGGAAGAGTGAAACCTTCTTTGATTGACCGAGAAATGATGGACATGTTCATGGGTACTCTGACAGGCCCGTTCTTTAACTTGTTGATTAAAAGTTCTTCGCCTGGTTTTATAGAAATGTTTTAACTAGGGAAAGGATCGAAAGGATCGAATGTTATGTATGGCTAGAAGGGTCATAATAAGATAGACTACAACCAATCTGTAGGGGCAGTATTGGTCTCTAATCCAGCACCAGTGCAACGACGACAACATAGCAACCAGCATAAACAAGACACACCTAAAAGACAATTTACCAAAATCAACATGTCTTTGGCTCAAGCATTGCAACACATGTTGAAGATGGAGTTGATTACATTGAGGGATCCTCTTCAGAATCCTAATACTTCCGTTCCTAGCTATCATCCTAATGCAATATGTGCATACCATTCCAATAGTCCTAGACATGATACGAATGACTGTTGGGTGTTGAAGAACAAGATTCAAGATTTGATTGATGTTAAGGAGATTGAGTTTGGCCCTCTTGAGACTCCTAACGTGATTAATTCTCCCATTCCAAATCATTTTTAAGATGGAGAGTGTCCAGTTCATTTGGATTTTTTCAATTGTAATTTCTTTTGTTTGTTCGAACACTTATCTTTATATCAAACTATGTGTTTTTCCATTAATTCATTACATATGTTGGTCTTGAATTAATCCATTCGTTTTCACTATACTTAAACTGTGCTTTTACTTCCTTTTTGTGATATTCAACTCTCGATTAAAACCTATAAGCCTTTAGAGGGAGGATGACGAAAATAATACCATAATCTCTACATTATGCTTTGGATTAGACCTTGTTGACGATGTACAGACATTGTTTCAAATCCTAAATAGTGGAGTTATAAGGAAGATAATCCCTATTCAACCCCTTTGAGCCTAAGAAGTAGGAGTTTTCTTTTTCACACAAATTGAAACCTTTAATCATAACCTGGGGCAGGGTAGTTTCTCAATTAATTCAATGGTGCATTCAATCGCAAGATTTCCCTTCATACATGACGAGTAGTGCCGGAGGTATCCTTCCAAATCAAAAGATGGTGATGGTTCCACATAATCATTAAAACAGGCAGTCATTATCTATCAAAAGAAAAGCCCTCTAAGTCAAAACCTATGAAGGAGACTTAAGAAAAAAATTGGGGCATCCTGCTGACTATAATCATAAAAGAAACAGTTTAGGAAAAAGGTAAGGATAATAAAATCAAAAAATAGGTCGATATGAATCCTCAACAAAAAATATTACAAAAAAAAATGATGACTGCCTTCTCAAATAAACTTTCAGTATCCGAACCATCACCGTAATATAAGGGAAAAGATTCCAGAATCAATTGAGATCTAAACGCACCATTAACTGAGTATAGGACTGAAGAACATCATGAAGAACGAGTTGGATACAAATAAAGTTTGAGCCTTTATCCTTTGTTTCTTAAACCGTGAACCAAGCCACGTTACATCCCTTAAAAAACCTAGCTGAAGCATGGATTATTTAGAAAGCATAGTGTTACTAAAGGTATCCTGACTCCTGTAAGGTTTACTAAAAATCCTGAGTTGAATTCATATTCTTACAAAATTTTGTTTGTTTACTAAAAATGCATTTGTTTGCATATGACTAATCGCTCGACAACAGAGACATCCGCACAACGAAAATTCAATGAACAGAAATCCTCTCAATAGACAAAATCACCTCAGTTGGAAAGACATTTCCAGTAACAGGCCTTTCATAATCAAGGGGCATGACATGTTATCTAACTGATCTGGGGGAATTCGAGTCAAGATTCGAGGAATCTCTCAAAAGGGCCAAATAGCCAGGGGCAAGCCTCCATCTGAATCACAAGGGGAATGACATGTTGTCTTACTGATCTGGGGGCAGTCAAGTCAAGATTCGAGGAATCTCTCAAAAGTGCTGAATAGCGAGGGGCAGATCCCCATCTGAATCACTTAAGGCATTGGACATGAATTCTAGCAAAAGATCATGTACGGTCGAACAAAAATTTTTCTAGCAGTGCTACAACACTTACTACTATGGACAGTGACAATTCTCTGCATCTTGTGAACGCGGATATAGTCTAAAATACTACGCATGAAAAAAGACCTTCTAGGTTGATTGGCCTAGGAAAATTAAGGGCATCCAGGCGAACCAAAAGAGTTCGGGAAAAAATTAGGGACATATAAATAAATCGTACACCCAGCAAGTTGAAAACCTGAAAAGGCGGCTTGGGCAAAAAAGGGTATCCCGGTGGACTGAAAATCTTAAAGGACAGTCCAGGAAAAAGTTAGGGATTAAAGCGTACGACTATGTCTCGTCATCTCGTTATTTGTCTATCAGTAGAAGACTTATCACCCTGATCAGCATTCACCAAGGGCTCTAGAAGTTGAGGAATGTTCAAGTCTCCAAGGACCCCCACAGAGCTAATTCCATGAGATTATCTCCATAAAGTAATCTTCACAAAGTCATACATTCCATGAAATTTCCCCGACAGATCTCTCTGGTAGATAAAGGAGTATGATCTTCTTCCTGGCAATATCACCAACTTACGGAGTTTCAATCAGTACAGTTAATGGAGTTTCTCTTCCCCAGCTGAGCTTGTTCCTCCAAGGTTGTAAAACCCCCTTCAGACTTCTGCTCTCCAGCAGAGTTCATTTCCTTAACAAGGGTGTTTCCTCAGCAAGAATACTTCCCCATCTATACGTTTTATTTCCCCAAACAGTTTATCATCTTCTAGATACAGTGCAGATACAATCAAGACACAGGTTAATTATGACACTCATTGCAGATTTCTCTTCTAGATACAGTACAGATATAATCAAGACACAGATTCATTCTAGAACTCATTCCAGATTTCTCTTCCAGATACAGTTCAGATACGATCCATATATGGATGTCATTCTGATACTCATTCAGTACATCTTTCAGATATGGTTCAGATATAGTCTAGATATGGATGTTATTCTTATACACATTCAATACATATTCAGATACAATCAAGGCATGGATTTATTCTGACACTACCCAGATTGAGTGTGCTTCTACCATAAATCACTGGAAAATCCCTCTCTCCAATGAAGTCGTCACTATCTCCAAAGAGTTGCTATAGAACCCGGAAACCAGACCAGATGTCAGTCGACTTTATCCTCCCCATGTGAGAAAGAAGTTTATCCATCTCTTCTATTCCCAATCAGGGTATAAACTACCCAGTATAACAATGAACATCCAATGTTCTTAAACTCTTCTCCCCAAGCAAGAATTAACACGATCCAACAGAGTTTCCTCAAGCAAAGAGCAAAAATCAATGTTCCCCAACAGAGTTTCCTCAAACAAGAAAGCAGGGATCCCCAATGGAAACAATTCCTAGAAGATCGAATATACACATATTCTTCATCCCTAACAACTGTCAGGGATTTATTTTCCCCAGAAAAAGATGCTCGAGTTTACAAATGCACCTCAATAACATTTCACATTCATACATCATTTACAAACGATATAGCATATGCATACAAAATGAATATAGCACAATCTCGTTTATTTTGAGAGCATAATTATGCAATACAATACCTACATCATGCCATTACATAAAATAACTTTGTCTTTTCTGGTTAGTTCCCGAACAGATAGAGATTGTCAACAGTTTATCATCTTCCAGATGCGGTTCAGATACGCTCCAAATACAGATGTCATTCTGATACTCATTCCAGATCATCTATCAGATACAATTTAGATACGCTCCAAATACGGATGTCATTCTGATACTCATTCAGTACATCTTTCAGATACAGTTCATATATGCTCCAAATACGGATGTCATTCTGATACTCATTCAATACATCTTTCAGTTCATATATTATCAAGATATAGATTCATTCTGATACTCATACTGAATACATCTCCAGATACAATCATAACATATATTCATTCTGACACTCCCCAAGACATCTGCTACATACAATCAAACACAAACTCATTCTATTATACTTCTCATACAAAGTCAGATACAGAGACCTCTTCTGGCTTAGATAAAATCAATCGTAGATTTATTATGATACTTTTTCTAGTTTGGAGTCAACATTTACTTTGGATGGCATCTATAAGATCATCTCTGACGACTCTCAGTCATCTTATCCAAATGGCATCAATAAGCCCATTCCCGATATCATCAACCAACAAGGTTACTTCATGCACAGGCGAGTGCAAATTTCTTAGCACTCTAGTGTTCAATCAGCTTCCACCTTCAAGTTACTAATGGAAGACATGCCAATCTAACTCTTCAGGTTTAAGAAGATTAAACAGGGGCATCTGTTGTACCCTAATATTTTCCCTCTCATTTTATTCAATACATATTCATAGAGGTCCCCAAGTGCTCAAGGTTGACTAAGAATTGACCAGACAAATTCTACTCCTAAGCAATAGATGTCCAACTAGGGTTTCATTTTTTCACAAAGAATTTTTGGTTTAAAAGGCCTCAATTTATTTCCATGGTCCCTAATATGTTCCTAATAATTCTCATGCCAATTTTCATGCCTTGCATTACAAGTTTGCTCAGTCAATTGCTCAAATGATTGGAAATTAAATATATTAGGTCAAAAGTCAACTATGGCCAATATACAATCAAACTTCAATATTTTTTGTTAACATCAACATTTTTAAGTGATATTCATCATTTGATCAACGGTTGATCATGATTCCTCATGGAATGCTCTTAAATCATCAAGAATCAAAAATTGCTAAATTAGGGTTTCTATAGGAGAAGTCAACTGAACTTTGACCATGCATAACTTTCACATGCTTCATCAACTTTTCCCCAAACAAATCCCATTTTGAATAAAATTCAATTCCATACAACTTTCCTTTTATTCTCAAGTCCAAAAGATGCCTCATTTGAAAGATATGATCTCATACATTACAGGTCATTTTCAAAAAGTCAACAGAAGACACTTTTTGTCAAGGCAACTTACATCAAGATAATATCTCCAAATGCAA
Source organism: Vicia faba (assembly GCA_948472305.1). Lineage (NCBI taxonomy): Eukaryota > Viridiplantae > Streptophyta > Magnoliopsida > Fabales > Fabaceae > Vicia > Vicia faba. Next base: position 385,547,550 of record OX451741.1, read on the forward strand.
AAATGATTAACCGATAAAGTGTAGAGGACATATTGGGCTTTCCAAAACGTCAAAGATCATCTTCAAAAGATGAAATTTGAGCAAGTTATGAAGTGCACAAGTTGGGCAATTTTCAAGAAAATGCATGAAATCTCAATTAAGCAAATTTGTGATTTTAATTTATTGGGCCTAAATTTTTGGAGTTCAAACATACTCATGATATTTCCAAGGACTTCTAAATCTATCCATGCATTATTTTTATTTTGATTTTTATTTAATTGAATTTTTATTCATTTAAATAAGAATTAAATTAAATAAAATATGAAAACTAATGGGATAGTGCATATCGGCTTGGCTTGATCCATCATAAAGCCCAATAATTTGTGCAAGATACATAGAAAGTGTCTAGGTTCATGCAAAATTTGAAAAGAGAAAGAACCAAACAAAAATGGCAATGGATCATGAAGTTTGGAAACTTTTCAAATTTTGATTTTTTGTTTTAAGGCCATGTTTAATGGCTCGATTCTTTCCATGATGGTTTATACTCCTCTATTCCCTCTATAAATACATTACATTGCAAGCAAGAAAGGACACAAAAAAAACTGCTTAGAGAAGCTCTCATAATTTTCACAAAATTCTCAAGAATGGCAAAATTCGAAACTCAAACTTCCCGCCCATATTCATCAAAACCAAGCCTTGCATCGTGTTTCTGAAGCTCCAAGAATCTCATTCCTATCCTTCTTGTAGATTGAAGCACGCTAGAATACGCCTACGAGGTTGCCCCAGTTGGGTAAATTTCTCAATCTCAAATTTTTTAATTCTCACGTTGTAAATTGTTTTTTTAAACACCCATACATGTTCACACTGACGCTTGGATTGTTTTAGAACCATTGCCTTTGAGTTTTGGCGCAGGAATCCAGTTCTGCCATTATTAGGGCTCGTGAACTTTTGAGTTTCAGATTCAACACTACGAGCCATTTCAAACCAAACCAGTACCATGGTTGGGTTCCTAGCATATGTCCCATTTATTATTATTTTTTGCTTTATTTCATTTTCACTTATCTCTTTTATTTCAATAATTTCTTTTCCTATTAAAAAATCATAAAAGTGATCATAAAATCAAACAAACCAAAAATAATTAGACTTAGATTTTCATTAATTAAATTAATATTAATTAGTTATTTTAATCACCTTTTCTTTTTTTAATTAATTAATCAATTAGAACTAAAATTAATTTAATTTCAAATCTTTTTCGTAATAATAATAAAAAAAACAAAATAATATTAGATTTTCTTCTATAGTGGATTTTTAATCAATGGTCATTTTCTTCTATTAAATTTAAATTAGATTTAGCTTTGTAATTTTCAATTTAAATATTTTCTTAAAAAAATAAACAAAACAAAAATAACAAAAATTGTCTTAATTTGCTTAGAACATTTTTTTGGGTTTTTAGACGTTCCTTCTTAATCTTTGCGCGTTCTTTATTTTCTGCATTATTACTTTTGAAATATTGTATCTGCCCATGGTTTGTAATAGTTTAAAATTAGGATTTCTTTACTATTTTTACCCCCAGTTTTGGACTTGTAATTTCCCCCTCTCCGAAGCCATGTAGTAGTTAGTTTAAATTCCGCACTTTAAATTCTCTGCACTTGTATATATATTGAACTGTTAGATGTATTCCTAATAGGATTGTATGACAAGAATTAAAAGTAAATGTTAGCAAACTTAAACATCAAAGACAAATAACTGAAACACAACACACCCTCACATGTGCACCTCTAGGGTACTCCCACTTCGGTTGCCTTCAAAATAAAACATTCACAACTCTCAAATGTGACAGATTTTAGTGGCTACCTTTTGGTTTAAAGATCATAAAATGACCCTTTCGATGTTGCCTCGGTACATGATCTTAAAACCTTAGGGTAGTTACTAAAGTATCTTGCTAAGTTGTCTCTGTGACTATACGATAACCCTCAATTATCCCTCAAAACATCCAACGATAGGGATACCTACTCACTAATAGTAGGATAGCACTTTCTAAAGGAAAAGAGGAAAAGAACAAACCTTTTTTAGTAGGTAGATAGTTCTTAGATGCTTTCTCAAATAAAACATTTTCTACACACACACTTCATTCCAAAAATATTTTCAAAAACACTTTATATACGTTCTCAACAACATGAGAAACATTACAAAGTATACCGCACTAAGGCGTATTTTCAAAATACTTTTTTTCAAACATACAAACACAAGGTATTTTCAAATGAGCTAACAACTAAGATCCCATAGATAACTACGGATGGAAAGGGTTCTAACACCTTCCCTTTCTATAATCTACCCCCTTACTCAAAAATAATCTCGAAAGGTCTTTTTCTGTTCTTTTCACCCTTTCCTTTGTTGGATAAAAGAAAAGTCGGTGGCGACTCTTGCTTACCGTAACATTTGCGAATACAAACTCAAAACAAGTATAGTAGTCGGTTCTACCACCGTATTAGAATACCTAATAATCAACTCAAACTATAAAAAACTTTATTATTACTTGGACTATTTGGTTACTATCCTTGGCATGACGGAGTTATGGACTTCTTGGACTTAGGAGTTGACACCTTGATTACCCTGAGAAATTAGTTTGTTTGTTTTCTTTGTGTGTGGGTTATTCTAATTATATGCTTTGTCTATGATCGAGAATTCATATGTATACAGCCATTACTCTGCCCAATTTTTATGAAGACTTAATGCATTTGAAGCTTAGTTTTCTTAAGAGGTTTATTATCTTTGATTATTTGGTTTCAATCCAAAGGATGGGAATTCTACATTGATTTATTATGTCAAGTGTTGGCTTCTTATTTCTTTAGGATAGTCCCTTCATCTCCTCCCACCTTTTTTAATTTCTAAAATCTTCTCCCTCCTTTTCAAAACTATTCATGTTTTTTTAAAAACTTGAATCGCTTTCATAATACTTAGACTTAGGTCCATGCATTTTCAAAAAAATCTTTTCTTAATCAAACTTTAAACAACTTAGTAATACTTTGACATTTTTAGTGAGAAGACTAAAAGACAATCAATCTCATTCAAACCATTTTGCCATCTCGGCCTTTCATTTTAAAATTTTCTCAAAAGATTAGACTCTTGAAAATTCTTGTAGTGATGCGAACTACTATGCTTATACAATATGTAGTAAAGTGAGATATTTTCCACTTGGGTGTTGAGCGAGGCTTTATTGATATTAAAATCCAAGTTATATCCTCTACTTTGAGATGATGCAAATTCTCCTTTCTCATAAACGTGGGTAGTAAGTATGTTCTTCCACTCGGATTCGACGATGATGTTTTGTCTCTTAAAATTAACCAACACACTTGTGTTTTAAAATTTCAAAGGTGAACTACGAGTACCCTGATCCTCTGTTGTACTGAAGGTGGTGTGTAGGCACTAAAGATTCACAACCGCGACGGGTGCAAAAATTATAAAAATACTTCTTTTCTTATCCCCATAAATATATTTTTGTATACAACATTTATAGCCAAAATACACAGATTTACAAAGAAGTTCCTGCGGGGTACCGTAGATGTTTAGGGTGCTAATACCTTCCCTTTTCATAACCAACCCCGAAACTTAGATTCTCTCCTCCTTAGTTTGGGTTATTCGCTCTTTTCACATTCCTTTGAAAACAATAAAGCACGATGGTGATTTTTATTTGATCATTGTGAGTCAAGTCAATCCAATGGCTTAGTCTCAACATTTCTATCGCTATAGAAAAAAATAGCGACTTCACTGGGGATAAATCGTCCAATTTTCGGTCCATCCCTAAGTGGGTTGAACCTATCTTTGTTTATTTATGTATGTGTTATTATTTGTTGTATATTATGTGTTGTATATATGTATGTCTGGATTTTCCTGGTTTTTAGGGTGCTTGGTGATTTCTCATAAATCCTCTACCCGGACTTGGGTAAACTTAAGATAGGACGGGCGGTATAGTCATGTTAACTTTGAGGGAGTAATCCCAAAAAGGAGGTATGAGATCCCCCACTCATTGGAGGCCCCTTTGACTGTAGTTTCGATTACTGAGTAATCAAGAAGACGTGCTGCTTTCAACCTGGGAGCCTGCTGAAACTGAGGACCGTAGAACCTTTAAACCATCTTGGCCTTTTAGGTGTAGTGCGGAAACTATGACGGAGTAATCCGGAAATGGTTGTCACACGATACTACACTCAGACGAGTTTTTATTGATAATATTACTAATTACTCAGTCAATCAGGATGTTGGTAATATCCTAAGGAAGGATGTAGACTATGGGAACTTCTTAGAACCTTGTACGGAAGATGATAAACTATTATACCATATCTTGTGGGTAGTACCTTTGACTTCATGCTCGTGACATCAAACCGATGAACCTCATTTTTGTGATCTTGTGTGTGATTGTTGCATCATGCATTCATGCACCCATGAGCATCCTTTAAGACATTTTGGTTCAAGGGACTTAAAGTTGACTTTTTGCAAATATCTCAGGTACTTTTGACCATGGATTCTGGAAAAAGAAAGAATGGGAAGTAAAGTTTCAAGAATCCCAAGATAGATGATTTGATGAGTCTGATTCTCGAGATTAAGAGTTCTACGGATTTTCAGAAGAAGTATGGATCCATCGTGTCTCTCATGAAGCTCAGGATGAAGGAGGGTATTCTCTCGACTTTGGTCTAGTTCTATGATCTGATGTATCGATGTTTCACTTTCCATAATTATCAGTTAATGCCTACATTGGAGGAGTATTCTTATCTATTGGGTTTACCTATTACCAATCATGTTCCTTTCACCGGTTTGGAAGGGGAGCCAATATCTCATGAGATTATTGTTATGGCTCATTTGGGGAAGTCTGAAATTGAGGCCCACGTGACTACCAAAGGAGGAATTAAAGGATTACCCACTCAGTTTTTATTGGAAAAAGCTTGCTACTTTGTTAGGATGAAGAGTACAGTTGCTTTTGAGGCCATCTTAGCTCTGCTTGCTTATGGGTTGTTCTTATTTCCGAACGTCGACAACTTTGTGAATATCAATACCATCATGATCTTTTTGATAGGAAATCCAATCCCTACATTATTAGGAGATTCTTATTTCTCCATTCATCTTAGAGATTATTTTCATGGAGGGATGATCATTTGTTGCACGCCTTTGTTGTATTAGTTTTTTATTTCTCACTTACCTCCGTCAAATGCTTTCTGGGATGTCAAGAAGGAACCTCGTTGGTCGCCAAAGATTATGGCCCTCACTCATTCAGATATTGTTTGGTATCTCCAGGCTTACCATGATGTAGATATTGTAGATAGTTGTGGTAGTTTCCCCAATTTACCTCTTCTTGGTACAAAGGGATGAATTAACTACAATCCGGTTCTTGCACGACAAAAACTTGGATATCCGATAAGAGATAAGCCAAATAGTACTCATCTGAGTGGTTTCTTTCTCAAATAGGGAGAGGATCATAAGAAAGCTAAGGAGGAGATTGAAAAGGCTTGGCACTGTGTTCACAGGAAGAGTAGAAATGACTTGGGACCTAGATGATTTGTTTCTTTGGATCCTTATCTCCAGTGGGTGGAAGCAAGGGCAATTTAATTGAAGATGTCATATTCCCGTGAAGCACATATGCCTGATATGTTTGTGAAGACCACTCCTCACCTTTTAGATGACGTGGAAGAGCTTCAGCTTGCCCTAGTTAGGATGCAGCAGGAGAAGGAATCTTGGAAGAATAAATGTCAGACTTTAGAGATGTCCTACCGAGCAGACTTGAAGGAGAAGGATGACTTGACCGAGATTATTGAGAGTTGTGTTGTAGATATGATGGAGATAGAAGAGGATTTATTTTGCTCTAAATCTCAGTCAAGACTTAGTCATTAACTTCCCAACTCTGGTAATTGGAAAGTGGTTGCCGCCAGGTATGCAGAAGAGAACAAGCATTTGAAGGCTCAGATTGCAAGACTCACGCGAAAACATAAGTGTATGGAGTGATCTTAATTAGCTTTGCTTTCTTAGGATTTTAGATTACATCTTCTTTTTTACTTGGGATTGTTGAAACTTGTACTAAAATTTGTAATCCATTTTGAAGTTATTATAATAAGATTTTCAGTATTTCAAAAATGTGTTAGTACTTTAGTATTTTAAAATTGTCTGTAATTCTTTGAGTCCCTTGATGTATTAATAATAATAAAATAAATCATGTGCATTGCATATCATGCATCATCTTGTACATATTTCTTGCATTCTTGTTCATACCCAGGTGTCTTACTGAATTTGTCTACTTCGTTCAGCAAGTTGTCTCACCAGTACAATACTCGAGCTAATTCCAGCAAGAAAATGGAGAATCTTGAACAAGAGAATCGCGAGTTGCGCGAAGAAGTTACTTATTTGAAGGCCGGTATGGCCAATCTGACTGCTTTGATGGAATCATTAGTGGCTGCTCAGAATCAGCCACCACTTGCTCAGCCTCAACAAATAACAAATGCTTCTGAAGGTCCATCAATTCCCTTTTCTGTTACCCCAGTTACTACTGCTCATAAATGTATGCCTCAAAGTTACCCGTGGGGAATTCCTGAAAACTTCATGCCAGAAGGTTTTAATCTTGACACTCCAGTTGCTCCAGTTGTGCAAGCTGTTACTACTCTTGCACCTTCTGTGGTGCATAATACTCCTGCTTCTAGAATTGAGATCCACTATACTACACCTCCTTCTTTGAATTCTATGACGTTTTTTAATGATGAATTTTATCTTCATGTTCCTCCACCAAGTGAAAGTGTGGCTTTCTATGACCGGTTAGATGACTTTCAAGACCAGTTCAATGATATGCAAAAGGAAATGAAGGCCCTTCGAGGAAAAGAATTGTTTGGACTGAATGTCAGTGAGCTCTACCTGGTTCCCAATTGAAGGTGTGCTTTACCCCAAAATTTTCCCACTCTTTTCTTAAGACATATCTCACCAAAGATCTCAAATGCTCAAGGATTCTCAAGGGTTGATCACACAAGCTCCCTAAGCACTAGGTCAACAAATTAGGGTTTTTATTTTCTCAAGGACAATTGGACTTTTGACGTCTCAAATGACTTTAATCGTTCATTATAGGTCTCCAATATTACTCATACCAAGTTTCAAGTCTTGCACCATAAATTTGCTCAGTCAATTACTCATATGACTGAAAATCAACTGTATTGGGTAAAAAGTCATTGTGTTCAACATACAGTCAAACTTCATGATTTTTGGCCAACATCAACATTTTGAAGTGATACTTATAAATTTACCAAGGGTTGATCATAATTCCTCAATGAAATCATTCAAATCATCAAAGGGGCAAAATTGTCAAAATTAGGGTTTTGACTTAGAATGACTGATCATTGACGTTTGACCTAGTACATCACCTAATGGCTTAAAGCATGATCTCAAGGGCTCAAACACAATATCTTGACCTAATTTTATGGCTCAAATCATTTCTCAAGATCAATGGATTGATAGTTGAAATTTGATCAACTGATGAAAAGTCAATTGATACATAAAAAGTCAAACTTTGTTATTTTGGTTAACATTGAATTTCAAAGATCAAGATTCATCAAGACCTTCAAAAATATCAAAATTGATCATCAATAATCAATAAAGTCAAGAAAAGTCACAAAAGCCAATATTTTCAATACATAGAAAAAATTCTAAGTGTTTTTTACCTTGATAATTTCACAACTTCATGACAATTTTTCACCAAGATGCAAGATGATTCCAGGAAAACTTTCAACATGAAAGTTGTATATCTTGATTAATTATACAACTTAGTAACTTTGGGTTGATGTCCAAAAAAATTTTAGATTTAAAGATATAGGCTCATGAAGTCATAACATTTTTACAAAAAAACACTCAGTGAAAATTTTAGCAAGTTTAGTCAGATTTTTATCCAATTCTTTGCAATTTTTCACCTAGTTCCAATTTGATTTTGCCAAAGTGATAAAAATGAAGGTTGTAGACAATGTTTCAAGCTTTCCAAAATGTCAAATAACTTGAAGAGATCATGCTTGACCCAGGAGAATCGAAGAGAAGAAGTTGAGCATTCATTCATGAATTTTAGGTTATTTTGTGATGAACCTTATGATCCAATCTTCAAGTATGCTGCATAATGTTGCTTTGCAAGCCCCTTAACCTCTAAATATATCCATAATCAATTAATTACACAAGCTTTTGAGCCATTGTGCAAGTGATTCAAGCATTGTCCATGTTACCTTACCATTTAAGGAACAAAGTTCACACTTCCATTTTGAAAAAGTAACTTTAATCACAAAGTCAACTTATCTTGAGCCTCTAACTTGTTTGTTTTGATCACACTCAACATGTATGCTCATAAGAAACATGTTTAAAGTGTCTAACTACTCTATGAGCCCTTGTACCATTGAATTGGAACAATGTTTATCAAAGTTGCTTCAAAACCATAACATGTGATCTTGTGAATCTGATTATTTCAAACCCTCAAACCTTTCCTCTATAAATAGAGAGGTTGTTTGCAAGCTAACACACAAATTATCAAGCCATGAAACACTCTCATACTCCCTCAAACCATAATTTGCATCAAAACCTCCATAACTTGTCATTTCTGACCTTGAACTTCAAACTCACAATTCACTTGTGCATTTTCATTATAAATCAATCACAAAGCTGCCACACCTCACTTAGAAACTATCCAAGACCTTGCTACACAACTGTAACACCATTTGCACCATCCTTCATTTCCAAAAAGTTAAACCTTCAACCTGACTTCTCCAGAAATTTTCAGGCACTTTCAGCTCAAAGTAAGCATTGCAATAGCTTTCAAGGAGTTCAGTGAAGTTATCCAGATCATCATAACACCTAAAGAAGTTCTCAAACTCCAAACACGATTTCCAGTTTTGAGATAAGTTTTCTCAACTTTGAACTCCTTATACAAGCATCATTAATGGTTACTTTGTGAATGAAAAATGTAGACATCATAGCCCCTAAATCTAACCATGCCTTTAGTTTTCATTTATGTTACCTAAGTGATGCAAATTTTGAGTCTTAACTTTCTGAAAAAATTAGGTTTTAATTTGGTACCAACAAAATTCTCATTCATCTTTGATTTATAGCTTATGAAATTTAATTGGTTGAACTCGTGTTGAAAATGGAACAACTTTCATGTTTACATTTTTGAAAATGGTTGAGAAATAAGCAACATCAGAATTTCAAAAATGTGACAACGATGACTGGCGCGAGTTTAGGGATGAAGTCATGTTCAGAAACAAGTTTATTTTATATTTAGTTGAAGTTGTATTATAAACAGATGAAACAGCCACCCCAGTGGCAGAGAAGCATGCGCTAAGGCATTGATCTATAGGGACCTGGGTTCGAGCCCCAGTGGTACCCTTTTGTTTTTCACTTATTTTGTTATCACAGATTCAATGCAAGCAAGCCCTGCGCGCCTATCACGATTCTCACATCAACACCATTGGATGTTCAGCAATTCAAATCTAGCGCTCCACATGAGCAAGTCCATGGTGCACTCTAAAAAGTCATTCACACATGATCAACAGGCGCTAGACTTTTTGTTCTGGGCCTTGACTAATTTTCTTGCATACCTCCCCCCTTTTTTGCTTACATACCGCGCATGCCCAATACATTCTTTTTGTTACAAACATTTTTATTTTCTTTTATGATTTCAAAAAAGGCTCATTTGAGCCTAACAAAAAAATAATTTCTCACCCCCCGTTTTTCTTTTTAACGCCTAAGTCCAATATCGTTTTATATTCTTTATATTTTCTATACTAAATTTATTTATTTTCATTTAACCAAAAAATATAAAAAAAAAATTTATTAAATAATGAAATTAAAAATATTTTAATTTAAACACTAATTTTATTTTTGTTAATATTTAGAACTAGATTTTGTTTATTTCCCACACTTTAAAGTATTTTTTTAAAATTAACATTAACCTTCAAATTATTTTACAAACAAATTATTAGACTTAGATCTTATTTTCAATTAACTTAGATCTTAGATTTTGTTGAATAATTAATTAATATCTCTTGTAATTAAAACTAATTAGTTTAAATTAGGTTAAATTATCAAATATTTTTCTCCATCAAAAAACCTGTAGCGGTGAAAATCAGAGATCAAGCTATTAATTAACTTGACTCGCAAATAAGCAAGAGTCGCCACCGCGCTTTATTATTTCCAAGGGAAAGGGGAAAGTGCAAAATAAAACCCATAAATATGCAAAGTAAGTGCAATACTAAAAGTAAAGAAAAATACAATGTATTTGAAAAGATCGAAGATTCGGGGGTTGGTTATAAAAAGGGAAGGTACTAGCACCCTATGTATCTATAGTATCTTAAAGGAACCTTTTGAAATATCTGTATTTTTGGTTAAAAAGTTTGTTTGCACAAAAAATCGCAGAGATGAGAAATTTTGAAAATGCAACAATCTAATGTCGAGGTTTTGACTTAAAAGGGTGTAAATTTGAAAATAGCATTTTAAAGGTTTTAACTAATGAGAAACAAATATGATGGACAAAATATAAAGATTCAAAAAAACATAAAGTCAAAGAGACGATCCTTTCCCTTAGATTCAAACACAAAGATAATAATCAGATGAAGACCGGACAAGAACCATGCATCAAATAAAAATGGATAGTAACCATAGTCCAAGGATTAAAGAACCAATTTTAGGTTTTTTTTTTCTTTATTAAGTGGCTTATAACAAGCAAAAGAAAATAAGAAGCTCAAGTGAGTAAAGAGAATATAAATGCTCAAGTGAGCAAAGAAAAAATGCATAAAGTAAATAAAATAAAAAGCTATAGAAAATAAATTGCATAAAAGTAAAGAGAAGAAAATATAAAGTGGGAAAATATAAATGATATTAAAGTAAAGTTAGTACAATATAAAGTCAATAATCTGATTTGGAATAAGTGTAACTTCATATGGAGCATAGAATGTATGTATCCATACATGTTAGAGAAATGACACTTTGAAGTTCATTCTCTTATACATGTAGTACAATTAACAAACATGAGGGATCAAGACAAAGTCAAGGAAGATACATTATGGCAAACTTATCATCAATCCCAAGTACCTTGAATGATCAAAGGACCATTTAGAGGTATATTGGAAATGATTAAAGTTCATCTAATATCCGACAAACTTAGATGAACTAAAAAAACTCAAAAGCTTTCCAAATTGATCCAAATAAAAATAAAAATAAAATAGATAAAGAAGAATAAGATGAAGTCTATAATAAAAATAGTATAAATGTCATAACTTTCTCAATTTTTCATGAAATTAAACAAATGAATAATGAAAGTTTATCTACTTAATTTCACGACCAAGGATCCATGCTAAAAATAAGTAAATAAACAACAAAAAATTACATAAAAATGAAAATTAAACAACAATAAATCACTTTTTCTTTTGGAGGTTCAAGAACACTATTCAACTCTTGATTTTGAATCAATGGAGTTCCCTTCCAAAATAGTGATAATTATGGTTATAAATATATAAATAAATAAATAAAGAGTAAAAATACAATAGAATTAAATAAAGAACAAGTATAATAGCCTACCTATTCAATAAAAGGAAGAAATGACTTTAAAAAAATGAAGAGAAAAAAAAGAAGAGAGTTTTGGCTTAGTTGAGTGAATGATTTATGATATTATTCTGCAAATGAAAGAAAGAAAGATCTTATTTATAGGATGAATGAGGTGGGAATGTTGATATGTCAATCCATGTGACTTTATGAGAATGGTTCTTGGTCATTGATAAGTCCAAATTGGCAATCCATGTGAAGTGTGAGAATGATTCCTGGCCATTAATAAGTCCAAGTTGGAAATCCATGTGAATTATGAAAATAATTTTTGGCCATTGATAAGTACAAGTTAGAAATCCATGTGAAGTGTTTGTACTACATTATAGTGGTCCCAATTTTTCTTTAATGACACAAAAAAAAACAAAAAGACAAAGCAATAATAATAATAATAATAATAATTATAAAAAAAAATTAAAAGTGATAGTAATAATAATAAATACAAAAATAGAAAATAAAAGAGACATTAAATTAACTATTTATGAATTTTTTTCTTGAATTAAAATAAATGAAAATATAATTGCAAATTAAAAGATAAAAAATAAAATACATATAAGAAAATAAAAGGATTTATATAAATTTTTCTAGATTTTTTTTTTAAATAAATGATACCAATATATAAATTTAAATTAATAAAAGAACATATTTTTTATAATTTTTTAGTAAAGAGGTAAAAATAGTAAATAAAAAAAATAACATGATGCTAACTATTTTTTTTGTGATTTTTTTAAATGGAAAAGAAATCATGAATAAAACACAATAAAAATCAAATTCCACTAAATTCATAAACGACTTCTAAGATTTCTATTTTTTCATGGCTTTTCAAAGCATAATCTTTTAGAACATAGTTTGATTCTACAACCCTCAGTTAGAGTTTTGATGATAACAAAATACAAGATTAAATGAATTATGAGATTTATATAAGACATATATGCTACTTAAAATTATGTTGTGTATTTACAGGAACTCTGATGGAATCAGCATCAGAATATCAGTATCAACATCAGCATCAGAAGATATGTCAGCATCAGAAGATCAAATAACATGTGCTATACGCTGAAGCCTGATGAACAGAATATGCACATAACATACTCTGACTCTGATCAAGATCTTAACCATGTCATCAGCACTCAAAAGCGTCAGAATAAGCTAAAGCCAAGAACACTCTGATTATCATTAGCAGAACACTCTGAAGTGTCAATGTTACTATGCATTCAAGACAGATTTATTACCAACGGCTTTATTCCAAGACAAAGATCTTCTCAAAAAGGAAAGAACGTTATGAGCATTGAAAAGGATTTATGGACAACAACGTATCTCTTCCTAGGCTATTTAAACAAGTCAGTGAGAAAAGAAATGGCTAATACTCTTCACGCATATACGCGCAAAAAGCTAATCCTCACTCAAGCAGTCATACATTTTGCTAAAGCCTTCATACCATGCCTACTGCAAAAGCATTAGCAATTCAGTTTTTATTCTAAGCTTCATATTGTGTATTATCACAGTTGTGATATATAGTTTTTCTAGAAAACATCAAACACACTTTTGTTCAATTATCTGTAAGAGAAATTCCTTGAGATAAACCGGTCTGTGGTTAGACTCAAGAAGGCTTTAACAGTTGTTAAAGCAGTTGTATATTCAGTTGAATATAGTGGATTAAGACCTCGTTGGAGAGAGGCGAAATCACCTTGACGGGTGGACTGGAGTAGTTTGAGATCAAACGAACCAGGATAAAAATACAGTGTTGTCTGCATTTGATTTTAAGTTTTACAATTCAACCCCCCTTCTTGTGTTTTTCACATCTTCAATTGGCATCAGAGCGCTTGGTTCTGAGCTTATAACACTTAACCGTGTCAGTACAAGATCCAGCGTTAGAAAAACACAATGGCAGGACCACATCAAAACATCAACAATGACAACAATGAAGAAAGAGACATATTCAGTGGCAAACCTCCAGTCTTTGATGGAGAGAACTTTGATTACTGGAAAGACAGAATTGAAAGCTTCTTTCTGGCCCATGATGCTGATCTATGGGATATGGTGACTGATGGATACACGCACCCAGTGGATTCAAGTGGTCAGAAGATTGACAGGAAAGCAATGTCTGATCAGCAAAAACGTGATTTCAGAAATCATCACAAGGCCAGAATAATTCTTCTCAGCGCCATCTCTTACTCTGAATATGAAAAGATATCAAACAGAGACACTGCAAAGAATATGTTTGACTCTCTGAGAATGACGCGTGAAGGCAACATTCAAGTTAAAGAAACTAAAGCTCTTGCGCTTATTCAGAAGTATGAGGCATTCAAGATGGAAGAAAGTGAATCAATTGAAACGATGTTCTCAAGATTTCAAATTCTGGTTGCTGGTCTCAAAGTTCTGGACAAAGGGTATTCTACTGCTGATCATGTTAAGAAGATCATCAGAAGCTTGCCAAAACAGTGGAGGCCAATGGTCACAGCGCTGAAGCTAGCTAAGGATCTCAACAAAATATCTCTAGAGGAACTTGTCAGCTCCCTCAGAAGTCACGAGATAGAGCTAGAAGCAGATGAACCTCAAAAGCAAGGTAAGCCATTAGCTTTAAAATCTAACAGAAAATCTGACTCCAAAGTTTTGCAGGCTGTTGAAGAAACCTCTGATGGGTCCTCATCAGAAGAAGATGAACTATCTCTCCTCTCTAGAAGGGTGAACCAACTATGGAAGCAGAGGCAAAGAAAGTTCAGGAATCCCAGAAGATCAGAAAATCAGAATGAATCTTCCTCCAGATACAGAAGGTCAAAATCCTCCTCTGGACACAGAAGATATGAAGGCTCTTCAGGAAGCAGAAAGCGAAACAACAAAGACATCATCTACTATGAATGTAACGAGCAAGGACACTACAAGAGTGATTGCCCAAAGCTTCAGAGCGAAAACCCAAAAAGAAGTTTGGCAAGGAAAAGAAGAAAAGTCTCATGGCTACATGGGATGACTCTGACACATCTGAAGCTGACTAAGAATCATATGATGAGAGAGAAAACATAGCTCTCATGGAAAACATAACAGAAGATAGTGAAGCTTCTGAATCAGACTCTGAATCACACAGAGAAGAGGTATTCCCTGACTTTGCTATTAACTTTACTAAGGCTGAACTAGTTGAAAGCCTTAATGAAATTCTGGAAAGATATCAGCAGATCAGAGTCAAATTCAGAAACCTGAAAAGGAATCTTGCTTCTGACTCTGATAAAACTGAGAGTCTCAAATTGGAGAATTCTGAGTTGAAAGATAAAATTTCAAAATTAGAAAATCTATTACAAAACTCTCAGAAGGAAACAATCCCTGAAACTCCCAGCAGTGCTGATGAGATCATTAAGGAGTATGATCACAGCTTTCAGAAGTTTCTAGCTAAAATTATAGATAGAAGCAAGATGGCTTCAATGATCTATGGAGTTAGCAGAAATGGCAGAAAAGGAATAGGATACCATGGTAAGGTACCTACACCAAAGAATGCCATGGATTTAGTTATAAAACGCACTTCACTTGATTCACACTTTGTATATGGGCACACACATGACATCAAATATACTAGTAGTAATTATTCTGTCAAACCAAAATTCAACCAGAGTTTTGGTAAAACTAACAAATCAGGACCCAAGAAAATATGGGTACCTAAGGATAAAATAATACATGTGGAAGATATCTTTAGCAGCCAAGCAGAAACACCAGTCATGGTACCTGGACTCTGGCTGCTCACGACACATGACGGGAAGAAGGCATATGTTCCAAAGCCTGGAACTTAAGCCTGGAGGCCACGTAGGCTTTGGAGGCAATCAGAGGGGAAAGATCATTGGCTCAGGAACAGTAGGTAATGGAAATCTTCCCTCTATAAGTAATGTTTTATTAGTAGATGGATTAATGCATAACCTGTTATCCATAAGTCAATTAAGTGATAACGGTTATGATATAATCTTTAATCAAAATTCATGCAAAGCTGTTAGTCAGAAAGATGGGACTATCCTATTTAATGGAAAGAGGAGAAACAATATTTATAAAATAAAACTTTCTGAACTGAAAAGTCAGAATGTAAAGTGTCTTCTGTCTATTAACAACGAGCAATGGATCTGGCACAGAAGATTGGGACATGTTAGTATGAGAAGAATATCTCAGATTAACAAACTCAATCTGGTCAGAGGACTTCCTAACCTGAAGTTCAATTCAGATGCTCTGTGTGAAGCATGTCAGAAAGGCAAGTTTGCAAAACCAGCTTTGAAAGCTAAAAACGTTGTTTCCACCTCTAAGCCATTAGAACTTCTGCACATTGACTTATTTGGACCAGTTAAAACTGCTTCAGTCAGTGGTAAGAAGTATGGGTTAGTAATCGTAGATGACTATAGCAGATGGACATGGGTAAAGTTCTTAAGACACAAGGACGAGTCACACTCTGTGTTTGTCACCTTCTGCAACCAAGTTCAGAATGAAAAGGATCTTAGAATCGTCAAAGTCAGAAGTGATCATGGTGGAGAGTTTGAAAACAAAGATTTTGAATAATTTTTTAATGACAAAGGCATTCTGCATGATTTCTCTTATCCTAGAACTCCCCAGCAAAATGGAGTTGTAGAACGAAAGAACAGAAAATTGCAAGAAATGGCCAGAACCATGATCAACGAGACTAACGTTGCTAAGATCTTCTGGGCAGAGGCAATAAACACAGCGTGCTACATTCAGAATAGAATCTCCATAAGACCTATTCTGGAAAAGACTCCATATGAATTGTGGAAGAACAAAAAGCCCAACATTTCATATTTTCATCCATTTGGATGTACTTGTTTTATTTTGAATACTAAAAATTATTTGAACAAGTTTGACTCTAAAGCACAGAATTGTATTATGTTAGGATACTCTAAACGCTCAAGAGGGTACAGAGTATACAATACAGAAACACAGATTGTGGAAGAATCAATCAGTGTTCGTTTTGATGATAAGCTTGACTCTCAAAAGTCAAAGCAGAATGAATTACTTGCAGGTATGGAAGTTGAAATCACAAGTACTGAAGACAAGTCATCAGAAGCTCTTAACAGAGACACTCCCTCAACATCAGAAAGAGGCACTACAAGCAATCCAACACCTTCTGTTGATCAACTTCAGAAAAGACCATCCAGAAGCAGCATGGATCACCCAGAAGAAACAATCTTAGGAAGAAAGGAAGATCCAATCAGAACAAGAGCTAGCTTCAGAAACTCTGAAGAATCCCTCATGGGACTTGTTTCTCTAATTGAACCATCATCAACTGATGAAGCACTTCTGGACAATGACTGGATTCTAGCAATGAAAGAAGAGTTGAATCAATTCACAAGAAATGACGTATGGGATCTAGTTCCTAAACCAAAAGGATTCAACGTCATTGGAACAAAATGGGTGTTCAGAAACAAACTGAATGAACAAGGTGAAGTCATCAGAAACAAAGCACGATTGGTAGCACAAGGTTATAGTCAACAAGAGGGGATAGACTATACAGAAACCTTTGCTCCAGTTGCCAGGTTAGAATCTATCATACTCTTAATTTCTTTTGCTGTTAATAAAGGCATCACTCTGTATCAGATGGATGTTAAGAGTGCATTCTTAAATGGCTATATAGAAGAAGAGGTATATGTGCACCAACCCCCTGGTTTTGAAAGTTCAAAAAATACAGAATATGTTTTCAAACTAAAGAAGTCACTGTATGGTCTGAAACAAGCTCCCAGAGCTTGGTATGAAAGACTGAGTCACTTCCTGTTAGAAAAGGAATTCACCAGAGGGAAAGTGGTCACAACCTTATTCTGTAAGACAGTTAAGAATGACATTTTAGTATGTCAGATTTATGTTGATAATATCATTTTTGGATCTACTAAACCTTATCTGGGAAGAAAGTTTGCTAAGTGTATGCAGGAAGAATTTGAGATGAGCCTAATGGGGGAACTGAAATTCTTTCTGGGCATTCAGATCAATCAAACCCCAGAAGGAACTTACATTCATCAGAGAAAATATGTCAGAGAACTTCTGAAGAAATTTGATCTCTCAGAATGTAAGCCATCAAAGATTCCAATGCATCTCACGTGCATTCTGGAAAGAGAAGAGGTAAGCAAAAAGGTAGAACAGAAGGTCTACAGAGGTATGATTGGTTCTCTTCTTTATCTGACAGCTTCAAGGCCTGATATTTTATTCAGTGTATGCATTTGTGCTAGATTCCAATCAGATCCTAGAGAATCTCACTTAACAGCAGTTAAGCGAATTTTCAAGTATCTGAAAGGTACTACTAATTTGGGTTTGTTTTATAGAAAATCAAGTGATTACAGCTTAGTAGGATACTGTGATGCTGACTTTGCTGGAGACAGAGTTAAACGTAAAAGTACTTCTGGAAGCTGCCAGTTTTTGGGAGAAAATCTGATCTCTTGGTCCAGCAAAAGACAATCCACAATTGCTCTACCAACAGTAGAAGCTGAATACATAGCAGCAGCTGGATGCAGCACACAAATGCTCTGGATGAAAAGTCAACTTGAGGACTTCCAGATATTTGAGAGTAACATTCCTATCCTCTGTGACAACACTTCTGCTATTTGCTTAAGTAGAAATCCAATTTTACATTCTAGGGCTAAGCATATAGAAATAAAACATCATTTTATTAGGGAATATATTCAGAAAGGGATTTTAAATTTAAAATTTATTAACACAGACCATCAATGGGCTGATATTTTCACAAAACCACTTTCTGAAGATAGGTTCAACTTCATTCTGAAACATCTCAACATGAAGCTCTGTCCAGAATAAAATTATTTTAATTTTATATATTAACCTTCAGAATTGTGTGTATTTTCTGTGAACTACTGATCAATCTTCTTTCAGAACTTTAGAAATGCAGATTGTATCAGAATCTATCCATGAAGATCTGAGCGCTTCAGTTCAAGGATAGAAGTGTTGTTCTCTCAAGCAAACAAGTGTCATCCAGTCATCAGCTGTTTTCTGAGGCTGAACACGCGTTCACGTTTCTGAAAAGGCAAAGCGCTGATTGGATGCATTGAGACACATGTCATGGGTAACCGTTCCAAATATCTTTCTGAATCCCCTAAAATCAGCTATCATTAAATGCTAATAATCATTATTTATTTCTCTCTCTTAAACGTTTATGTTTTCAAAAACTTTTTAGAAATCTATTTAAACACCTCACACCATTCACACTTTTTACCTTTACTTTCGTTTTCTCTCAATATTTCTTATTTTTGTGTTCTTACTTTCTCAAGAAAACCTTTCAATCTTTTTCAAAAACCTCGTGTGAACATGGCTTCTTCCAGCATTCCTTCTTCAGGTTCCCAGAAAACTGCTTCTTCTGAACAATATGAAGTACCTCTCAGAACGCTTCTCACTCCAATCAAGAACCTTGAAGTTCTGTCTGAACTAATTGTGGATTTCAACAGTCTCAAGGAAAATGGTTTTGATTTATCTCAAGAGATTAAAGCTCAAGGTTGGGAAAAGTATTTTGACATGATGGTGGGTCCAACTTTTCCTATTCTGGTAAAGGAATTTTGGATTCACGCTTCTTCTTCAAATCATCAAGTTACATCCTACATCATGGGGAAGAAGATTGTGATTACTGAAGACCTGATTGCAAGAATGATTGGGTACAATGGAGGTGGTATTCGCTGCATTGACATGGCAGAAAGGTGTGCAGCTGTTGCCCTAATTGCAAGGGAAATTTTCACGCTGGGGCTTCCCTCCAGCAAGATAAGGGATTTGAAGGACAAGCACAGAATTTGGGCCAAGATCATTCTGGGTTGTTTCAACCACAGGAAGCCTACCAGCTCTCTTTATTACATTAACATTGATCAGCAGTTTCTGCTCTATTTCATCTCTCAGAAGGTCAAGATAAATCTAGCTCATCTTCTGTTTAACCATCTCAAAACAAGTGTAAAGGAAACAAGGGAAGAGGAACGTACAAAAAGGGATTGGATACCCTTGGGAAGACTGATATCAGATATTCTTAAAGAGAATAGGCTGATTGAACATTTGACAGAGGCACAAGAAATCAGCACTCTGGAACCATCTGTTGGCAAGCAACTGAATGCCAAAAATTTGAAGAACATGAAGCTGATAGAGAACATTAAGAAGGAGCCCAGCGTCACTCCTTTTGTTGAAATATCCAGCAGAAGAGTCCCTCTGGACAACTTCCCTCTGTTCTCAGAAATTGACTCTAAGCCTCAAATCATTCTGAGATATTTGGATGCTTGTAAAGCTGATGGTACAGCACCAAATCTGAATATTCAAGATCTTCAGCAGAAGGCTCCAGAATTTGTTCTGAAGAAGACGAAGAAAAGAAAAGCTGCTGCAGAAGGATCATCTCAACAGACTCCCAAGAAAAGAGGTAATCCTGTTTTTATAACTGTTTTAGATTCAACTACTGGTTCCACATCTATCCCTATTCCAACTACAATTCCAACTCCATCTGAAAACCCAACTCCTCAAACTTTCGATGATTTTGACTTAGACGTTGACCCTTCTGAATCATTAACCCTCAGAAGATCCCGCTCCCAACCACAAAATCCAAATACTGCAACCATACCAGAACAAGAACTTGCACAAGTTCTTTCTGATATAGACCAACACACTTCCGTTCCCGAACCAGAAAATCCAAATCCAAACACAGAAACTCCACTCTCTCCAGAAACAGAAATCCCACAACCTTCATCTTCTCAACCAGATATTAATCCACCCTCTCCTCAACATGAATAATCTCCACAACCTGAGACTCAAACCTATGAGGCTCAACACTCTGAATCCCCTGAACCAAAACCTTTGGCCATTCAATTTCCCTGTGGTACCACTGTGAATATTCCTCAACTTCCCTCTTCACCAGAAATAACTCCACCAAATTCTCCATCAAGTCCAATCGTAATTCCTGACTCTCCCACTCCCTCACCTAAGAAAAATTCAGATGACCACAACAAGACTGTCATTGATCTAACAATCTTTGAACGCCTTGCTGCCATAAACAACAAAATTGTTATCCTTAAACCAAAACAACCAGATGTTGGTTCCAGCATATTGAACTTTGAAACAGATATACAGAAGTGGATCACTTCTTTGAAACAAGCAAGTCTGGAACTGGTTGATCCTGCTGTATCAGACCTCCTCTGGACAAAATTCAGAAGATGGGTATGCGCTGAAACCTTTAAGTTGCAAGACCAGAGCTATGGAGAGGCTCAACAAAACTTCAGCAATCTGCTGAAGGAAATGGAAGGTCCAGTTCTGAGAAAACTGCTTAAGGAAGATGTTCTCCATCTGGACATTGCTCCTTGGTCTGAAAAGCGTCCAGCATCCAAAGTTCAACCTGCAGAAGAATAGACGATTCCAGCTGAAGACTTGGGTCAACAAGAAGTTACTGCAGAAAGCTCTGAGAAGCAACCTGTATCTGAAGATCCTCAAGCTTCCTCTCTTGACAGGCAGACTCTGGAGGATTTGAAAAGATCTGATATTCTGATGAATGAAAGGATGGATAAGCAGGACATCAAGATTGCTTCTATAGCAAACATGGTATCTCAGCAACAGGAAACCAGCAATCAAATCAAGAGCATGTTGGAAGCTCTGTTCACACGTCTTCCCCCTTCCTCTTATAATTTTCTTGTGTTTTCCTTGTTTTCTTTACATGCTTGTCTGTAATATGTTTCCATTGTTCTGACTTAATCATTGCTTCTGTTTTATATAAACGCTCTTTTTTCTCTGATCATTTTAACTCTGATTATTTGGTCTTTTTGATAACTGACAAAAAGGGGGAGAAAGAATGATATTTTTCAATAACGGATTACTGAGACATAAGTCTCAAACATTCTGATATATTTGAATTTCCTTCTTCTGAAAAGCTTACAGGTACAAGAATCTGATGGATCTGATGAACTCTGATAAAGTAAAGTTATGATGCTCAAGGTCTCATGGAATTAAAGGGAAGTAATAAACTCAGGGGGAGTTTTTCTCTTCATTACTCTGATACCTTTTATTCCTTATCTTCGTATCTCTGATACCTTTTATTTGTTATTTGTTTATCTCTTATACCTTTTCCTCTCTATCCTTAATCTCTTATACCTTTTATTATTTTATTTTAATTGAAAAAAATCCAGTTTTTGTCATCATCAAAAAGGGGGAGATTGTTAGAACATAGTTTGATTCTACAACCCTCAGTTAGAGTTTTGATGATAACAAAATATAAGATTAAATGAATTATGAGATTTATATAAGACATATATGCTACTTAAAATTATGTTGTGTATTTACAGAAACTCTGATGGAATCAGCATCAGAATATCAGTATCAACATCAGCATCAGAAGATATGTCAGCATCAGAAGATCAAATAACATGTGTTATACGCTGAAGCCTGATGAACAGAATCTGCGCATAACATACTCTGACTCTGATCAAGATCTTAACCATGTCATCAGCACTCAGAAGCGTCAGAATAAGCTAAAGCCAAGAACACTCTGATTATCATTAGCAGAACACTCTGAAGTGTCAACATTACTATGCATTCAAGACAGATTTATTACCAATGGCTTTATTCCAAGACAAAGATCTTCTCAAAAAGGAAAGAACGTTATGAGCATTGAAAAGGATTTATGGACAGCAACATATCTCTTCCTAGGCTATTTAAACAAGTCAGTGAGAAAAGAAATGGCTAACACTCTTCACGCATATACGCGCAAAAAGCTAATCCTCACTCAAGCACTCATACATTTTGCTAAAGCCTTCATACCACGCCTACTGCAAAAGCATTAGCAATTCAGTTTTTATTCTAAGCTTCATATTGTGTATTATCACAGTTGTGATATATAGTTTTTCTAGAAAACATCAAACACACTTTTGTTCAATTATCTGTAAGAGAAATTCCTTGAGATAAACTGGTTTGTGGTTAGACTCAAGAAGGCTTTAACAGTTGTTAAAGCAGTTGTGTATTCAGTTGGATATAGTGGATTTAGACCTTGTTGGAGAGAGGCGAAATCACCTTGACGGGTGGACTGGAGTAGTTTGAGATTAAACGAACCAGGATAAAAATACAGTGTTGTCTGCATTTGATTTTAAGTTTTACAATTCAACCCCCCTTCTTGTGTTTTTCACATCTTCATAATCATCTATTGACTTGTAAAGAGAAATTGTAGATGATGTCAAGGAGAATCATATGCGAAAAAATAGCTAAAAAATGTTGAAATTTGAAGAAGTTATAAATTTTTGAAATCTAACTCAAGAATTGGAAAAAAAAGAGGTCAAACCACTCATGAACACTTGTTATGCAATGATGCAAATGGAGGGTGGAATCTTAGGTCAAAATTTGGGGTATGACAACTGCCCCTATTTAAGTTTCTTCCATTCGGAGATATGAAGATTGAAATCTTTGTTTCGATGAGATTGAAGATACTTAAATATAGAATACACAATTGTTGGTCCTAAGATACCACAATGATGTTTATGATATGATATGGATGCAATGATCTAAATTTTATAAGGAATGATGCCACATGAGACAAACTACTGTTTGAGAAACCAAGCACATGATAAAGTAATCCCACTGGGGAAGAGATTATAACTCCACCGGGGAACAGAGCCACAAACTTCGATTTAAAGACTCTTATTAGGGAACAACTTCGAGAGAAGAAAAAAATACTTACTCTATCAATGAAGACGCCTTGCATAGGTTGTGAAAAGATAAATGGTTACTGACTCAAGATGATGGTAAATTTCTAACTCAGTGTCAAAGGTAGAAAAATCAAAAAGGATACCGACTCACAGATGAAGATAAACTACCAACTCAATAGTTGAAGGTAGAATATCAAACAAGACATCGACTCACAGATGACGATAAACTACCAAATCAATAGATGAAGGTAGAAAAGTAAGATACCGACTCATAAATGACGATAAACTATCAACTCAATAGTTGAAGGTAGAAGATCGATGAGATACAGACTCATAGATGACGGTAAACTACCAACTCAATAAATGAAGATAGAAAAGTAAGATACCGACTCACAGATGACGGTAAACTACCAACTCAATGATCGAAGGTAGGATAAAAAAAGATATCGACTCATAGATGACGATAAACTACCAACTCAATGGATGAAGGTAAAAAAGATAATTAACTTTTCCACGAAGAACGGGTTCCATTTTCTTCTTTATCAAGTCTTCCACTTGAAAAGGATAATATGCAAACTTCTCTGCGGGACTTTTCTAGAGAGATACCATTTGTTGTTGATGAGAAAAATTCTCAAAAGAGATACCATTTGTTGTTTTTGAGCAAACTTCTCAAAAGAGATACCATTTGCTGTTGATGAGCAAACTTCTCAAAAGAGATACCATTTGTTGTTGATGAGAAAACTTCTCAAAAGAGATACCATTTTCTAATGATGAGAAAACTTCTCAAAAGAGATACCATTTGTTTTGGTGAGAAAACTTCTCAAAAGATATACCATTTGCTATTGGTGAGAAAACTTATCAAAAGAGATATCATTTACCATTGATGAGCAAACTTCTCAAAAGAGATACCATTTGTTGTGTAAACCTCCCCCAGAACCTGGTCACAAGCCACAAACTGGTCTCAGTTTCTTCTTAATTAAGTCTTCCACTTGAAAAGGACAATATACAAACTTCTCTGTGGGAATTTTCTGGAGAGAGGTCATTTCTTGTGTAAACCTCCCCAAGAATCTGGTCACAAGCCACGAACTCGTCTCAATTTCTTCTTAATTAAGTCTTCCACTTGAAAAGGACAATATACAAACTTCTATGTGGGACTTTTCCGGAGAGATGTCATTTGATGAGTAAACCTCTACAAGAACCTGGTCATAAGCCACTAACCGGTATCAGTTTCTTCTTAATCAAGTCTTCCACCTAATAAGGATAATATAGAAACTTCCCCACGAGAATTTTATGAAGAGATATTGTTTGCTGAGTAAATCTCCCCAAGAACCTGGTCATAAGCCACAAACTAGTCTCAGTTTCTTCTTAATCAAGTCTTCCATCTGATAAGAATAATATACAAACTTCCCCATGGGACTTTTCCGAAGTGATTTCATTTGCTGAGTAAACCTCCCCAAGAACCTGGTCATAAGCCACGAATTGGTCTCAGTTTATTGTTAATCAAGTCTTCCACCTGATAAGGATAATATACAAACTTCCCCATGGGACTTTTCTGAAGAGATGCCATTTGTTGTAAACCTCCCCAAGAACCTGGTCATAAGCCATGAACAAGTCTCAGTTTCTTCTTAATCAAGTTTCAACCTGATAAGGATAATGTACAAACTTCTCCACGAGACTTTTCCGAAGAGATGTTGTTTATTGTTGATGAGAAAACTTCTCAAAAGAGATACCATTTTCTAAAAAATCATATTTGATATGTTGGAGATAGACAAACTGCTCATGAAGAGACCTCCATTTCCCATAAGGTAAAAGTATGCTGGAAATACACAAGCTGCTCAAATAAAGAGGCAGACACTTGCTGCCAGGCAAAAGATTTCAATATAGTATTATAAAGACACGTTTGTGAATGAGAATTAATAAAATCATCGGGGATATACAAACTACTCATGAAGAGACCACCATTTTCCATAAAAGAAGAAATCCAAAAATAATCAAACTGCTCAAATAAAGAGTCTGCGATTTTATTATCATGTTGAGATTCCGAAAGAGTGTTGTAACAACACTACTGGGGAACAAAGTTCACCTTCAATGGGGAACCATGAATATAATTTTACTGAGGAGACAACAGTATTTAGAGGTGCAAAATAAATGAACTCTCAAACAAGATAGAGAGAAACAGCCAAACAAGACTCTATCGGATGAGGAATAAGCTCAACTGGGAATTATCATATCCTAAGATGAAATAAAAACCCTTCCACGAGGAATAAACTCAGTGGGGAATTAAAAAGGATGTACACTTTTGGCTTAAGTTGTCACTCTATTTGGAAAGAGGAACTAAGTTACTTGGGGTTAAACACAACCAACAAAGATGGATCCAAAAACATAGAGAAATGCGAATGTGCATGAATGATGTAAGAGTGAATGAATAAATGAATGTCATGTATATGCTGAGAAAACAGACAAAATAGATAAGCTGGAGATGAAAAGACATCATTGTACAAACAAATACTCGACTAATCTCGACAAGATGGTAAAATTAATGGAGATAGAACAAAAGCCATTGATGGAGCATATTTATGCTATAAGGGTCTAATTTCTTCGGAGAGGAAGATGCTTTTTGGGAGAAAACCCAAAGTTAAATCTTCTAACATTAATAACCCATTGAAAGGATAACAACATGAACTCTGCTGTAGCTGGAGAAAAATCTTGCTTTGCTGGAACTATTGGGGAACACCATCATCTGACAATGTGTGCAAAATAGATCACATATCTTGACAAATCTGGATTTCCCCTGGAACTAACTTTGTATGCCCCAAGTTTACTACTGATAAACTGCATGATGCGCGATAATTCTTGCGAATAACTTCACTTCTTAAATTCCCCAAGCTACATGGTTTACGAGAAGAAATCCTCTCAAGAGGATTTTACAAAAGACCTAACATCCAAAATTCTCTAGTGTCTTCAAAATCTTGGAGAGATTCGTTTGATCTTGATGTGACTGCCCCCATATTGACTGTATTTGACAAAACATAGTCTTTAAATATACCCCATGAGGGTAATCAAACTATGAGGTAGTAACATGTTCATGCTGAAGGTATTCAGGCAACATTCCCCTGGATATGATCATTCTTAGAAATGATTCGCCAATTACTTCAAAGTTGTAGACCTCAAAAGATTAAAATCACCATTGGTGCTTATATGTAAGCTTCCTTGACATTAAGCAATTATTTTACAAGCAGAAAAGTTTATTCTAAGAATGAAAATTCTAATGCAACAATTATGTAAGCCTTGAAATTTTTTGAAAAGATGTCACATAGCTTGCGAATTAGTGCATTATTTATTTTTGTATGAAAGATAACAAAAGCATATGATACCAACACAAATATTTTAGCAAGACTTATGGGAGTCAGGAACACTATCTTGTTGGAGTATGCTTTTGAAATAAATCATGTTTCAATTATGACTTTTGAAGGTTATAACGTGGTCTGGTTCACGGTTTTTAGAAAAAAGATTTTAAGGCTCAAAATATTTGGTTCCTACCCCCTTCATGATGTTCTTTAGTCCTATATTTAGTTAATTTGATACTAGTGTTCATTTCTCAAAAAAATGTTTCGTAATGGTTAAAGAAGTGTTAAGACTTTAAGAGTAGCAGTCACCCTTCTAGTGTTTGTATTTTTAATCACGTGAATCTATTCTTTGCTGAGGAATTTTCTTCGTAATTATTTCTTTGCTAATTTTTGTTTTCCCTAACTTTTTCCTGAACTAATTCTTTTGAATTGATAGTTCAGCGGGATGCCCTGACTTTTGCCTAAGCGACTTATTTTTTCAATTTCTGACTTAGCGGGGCTTTTTGTCTCTTTCTTTTTTTCATCAATTTTTATTCATTTCATTTTTCTTCCCTTTTGAACACGTCGTATGACTTCGATTCGTATGTGACTTATTGGAAGAATTGTGACTGCCTGAGTCCTTGGTGGATGAGGGATAACTGTTGTGGTATCGTCATTTGTTGATCTCTTGATGTGCGAGAGATAGCCATTAGGATATCATCTTCTCTTGATACACACTAATGATAGGAAAAGATTGACCATTGCGGTATTGACTTTCCTCAACCTTTCGAAGGATAATCATTCTTGTAACCTTGGATGCGTACTCTTGATGAGATTTGAATACTCAATCGATTAACTGAACACTACCCTTCCCCGGGTTAAAAATTGAGGGTTTTTCTGAACAGAAAGGAAACTCCTACTTCAAGGCTCAAAGGGATTAACGAGGGTTTCAGTCTCTTATATCTCCGGTGTTTGTGAATTTGAAACAATGTCTGTACATCGTCAACAGGGTTTTATCCAAAAGCATACAACCAGAAATTTTGCGTTTTAAAATCATCATCCCCCCTCCAATATCTTCCTAGGCAAGATAATGGGTGACAAATTGGTATCATAAAGCAATTTAAAATTGAAAGCAAATACGAGTGAAACAAATAAATTTCTTCAAGACAAACATACTCGTTGTATTAAGGTTAAACATTCAAATGCAAACCAGATCTTACATGCAAACAGTGCAATGATAAACAAGAAAAAATACAAATGAGAAAGCAGTAAAATGCTAATAAACTAAGAAGACTCTCTTATCTGGACATGAATTAAAGGAAACATTTCCCAAACTTTGGAACTACCAATAACATAGATTCATTCATGCTTTGCAAACATATTGTTTTGAACATTTGGGCCAATATCCTTAAATGACAAGATGCCGCTTCAGACCATCCTCTGAACTTCGACCTTCAAAGAAAAGTAATCTTCCAAATCTTACCCAGGAGCATCCTGATGAAAGGCACAAGTAGCGTCAACCTTATATCCTCTTGGAAGTTTTTCAGGAACAAATGGTTGAGCTCGTAATTGAACCAGATTCTTCTTCAACAAATAAGGATACAACTCTATGTATGTCATTGGAATTGGATTAAAGCTCATTTTCATCTAATGACCTTACCCTTGATTACCTTGTTAAGGTGCCCACTGATATGCAACAATAGTCATAGCCATATTGACGACTGGAGTCCCATAAGCAACTTGTTGATTCTTATTATGAGATCTCCCTTTCCTACCACGAAGTATAGCGTGTGAGTCTTTCTCTTTCTCTTTGGAAGAACTATCACCATACTTCTTAGAACCATTTGATCAGTCCCCATCTTTAGATAAGTGGCCTTCATGGAAAGCTTCCTCTAAATGGACTCCCGTGCTTACCATTTCAGTGAAATCAGTAGGAGCACTTGCAACCATCTTCTCATAGTAGAAGGAATTGATAGTTTTCACAAAGATCTTTGTCATTTCTTTCTCTTCTATTGGAGGGATCACCTGGGAGGCTAATTCATGCTATCTCTGTGCATATTCTTTAAATGACTCTTCATCTTTCTGAGTCATCGCTCTCAGCTGGTCACAGTCAGGTGCCATAAATATGTTGTACTTATACTGTTTGATAAAAGCTTCACCCAAATCATTGAATGTGTGAATGTGGCTACTGTCCAATCCCATATACCATTTCAAAGCAGCACCAGTTAAACTATCCTGGAAGAAATGAATAAGAAAACATTGGTCATCTGTGTGAGTGGACATCATTCTGATATACATCACCAGGTGGTTACGGGGGCAAGAGTTTCCCTTATATCTCTCTAATTATGACACCTTAAACTTTGCTGGCACTTTTATGTTAGGAACTAAGGAGAGTTCACTGGCATTTTGTCTGAATTTCTCTTTCCCTCTAAGAGCCTTTATTTATTTCTGAATTTCAATGAATTGGTTCTGAAAGTCATCAATCGGTCATAGAAGCCCACACTTTCACTTGGTGGAGGAACAAGACGATAAACTTCATCATTAATAAATGGCATGGAATTCACCATAGGAGGTGCAGTGTAACGGATATCATTTTTAGCAGCAAGAGTAATATGCACCACAGGAGGTGTAGGAATAGCAGCAGCTTGGGCATCAGAATTATAACCTTCTGGCATGAAGTTTTCAGGAATTCCCCACGGGTAACCCTGAAGCATACAATATCGAGAAACAGTAAATGGAGTAACAGAAATGGGAACTGACGAAACCTCAGAAGCAACAGTTGTCTGTCGTGCCTGAGTAGCATGAGGAGACGGAGGAGAAGTCAGTGGCTAATTATGAGCAACCACCAAAGATTCCACCAAAGCAGTCAAATTGTCCATACCAACTCTCAAAGCAGCAACTTCTTCACACAGCTCGTGATTCTCTTGTTCAAGATTTTCCATCTTCTCTTAGCACGAGCGTTGTACTACGGGACCAAAGGATAAATAAGACTCGAGAATGACTTTCAAAAGTGAAACAAAAATGTAGAATGATGCATGATTATGCAAATGGTAAGTTCACTTCATTTATAAGGACCTTAAATTTTGATTCAAGCTTCAAGTGAGAAATAATTAACAATAAAATGTGACAAATGAGTTTAGTACAAAGTTTAGAGCCTAGAGGCTACAAAGGTACAAAGCCAAGAGATCCCAATCAAAAGATCTGACGGTAATCATCAAAAATACAAATCATAAACCCTAAGATGTTTCCCCAAACTCTACATCAACAAGGGTATCCCAAACTAGATTCTCATTACATCACTCTTGGGCCCTTCTAAAGATCTTCTTTGTTTCTTCGATCTTTGATCTCTCAATTAGATCCTTGATGAATACATTCCTTCTATTGATAATGCTTTTCAGATGATCAACATCTTATTAAAGTTGTAAGCCGTAAAAATCTTCTTGTTTATCTTCATCTTTAAACTTCATGACCTTAATTTGAACTGGCGTCTAAACATTGTAATTGATGGTACTCCTCTTTCTAGTGTCCATTTATGAGTAATGAGCTTGATACGAGAATCAAAGATAAAGTTACCTAGAAATGAAATGACCACGTATGTCGCAAGCATGTCATGATGTTTATGAATGCATGAATGTATGGCTATGTAAAAAACACATACAAGGTTCAAAGGTTTAACATCATGAGCATGGAGTCAAAGGGTGAGAATCAACCCGCAAGGTATGTACTAAGTGTTTATCACCTGCCGAACAAGGTTCTAAAAGTTTCCCAGAGTATACATCTTTCCTTCGGATATTACCAACATCCTAATTACTCGATAATTAGTAATATTCGCAAGAAAATCTCGTCTGAGTGCAGAATCGCACGACAACTAATTCCGGATTACTCTGTCATAGTCTCTGCACTACATCTAAAAAGGCCAAGATGGGTTAGGGGTTCTATGGCTCTCAGCTTCTATAACTCCCAGGTCGAGAGGAGCAATGTCTTCCCGATTACTCGGTAAACAAATACTACAGTCAAAGGGGCCTCCACTGATTGGAGGATCTCATGCCTCCTTTTTCGGGATTACTCCCACAAAGTTAACATGACTATATCGCCCGCCCTATCTTAAGTGTACTTAATCTGGGTATAGGACTTGTCTGTTGTAATCAACACCCAAAGAAACCACAAAATAACACATATAAGCAAACAAGAAATAATAACAAAAACAGATATAACAAATTAGGTTTAACCCACTTAGAAATTTTTCCCCAATAGATTCGCCAATTTTGTAGGGTGAAAATCAGAGATCAAGCTATTAATTAACTTGACTCACAAATAAGCAAGAGTCGCC
This sequence comes from Vicia faba, assembly GCA_948472305.1. Lineage (NCBI taxonomy): Eukaryota > Viridiplantae > Streptophyta > Magnoliopsida > Fabales > Fabaceae > Vicia > Vicia faba. The sequence goes on from OX451741.1 coordinate 385,578,407, forward strand.
ACCGCGCTTTATTATTTCCAAGGGAAAAGGGAAAAGTGTGAAATAAAACCCATAAATATGCAAAGTAAGTGCAATACTAAAAGTAAAGAAAAATACAATGCATTTGAAAAGATCGAAGGTTCGGGGGAACGTTATGCAAAGGGAAGGTACTAGTACCCTATGTATCTATAGTATCCTATAGGAACCTTTTGAAATATCTACATTTTTGGCTAAAAAGTTTGTTTGCAAAAAGGATCGGGGAGATGAGAAATTTTGAAAATGCAACGACCTAATGTTGAGGTTTTGGCTTAAAAGGGTGTAAATTTGAAAATAGAGATTTAAAGGTGTTAACTAATGAGAAACAAATATGAGGGACAAAATATAAAGATTCACAATAATATAAAATCAAAGAGACGATACTTTCCCTTGGATTAAAACACAAAGATAATAATCAGATGAAGACCGGACAAGAACCATGCATCAAATAAAAATGGATAGTAATCATAGTCCAAGGATTAAAGAACCAATTTTAGGTTTTTTTCTTTATTAAGTAGCTTATAACAAGCAAAAAAAAAAAGAAGCTCAAGTGAGAAAAGAGAATATAAATGCTCAAGTGAGCAAAGAAAAAATGAATAAAGTAAAGAAAATAAAATGCTATGGATGATAAATGGCATAAAAGTAAAGAGAAGAAAATATAAAGTGCGAAAATATAAATGATATTAAAGTAAATTTAGTACGATATAAAGTTTATAATTGAATTTGGAATAAGTGTAACTTCATATGGAGCATAGAATCTATGTACCCATACATGTTAGAGAAATAATACTTTGAAGTTCATTCTCTTATACATGTAGTACAATTAACAAACATGGGGGATCAAGACAAAATCAAAGAAAATACATTATGACAAACTTATCATCAATCCCAAGTACCTTGAATGATCAAAGGATCATTTAGAGGTAGATTGGAAATGATGAAAGTTCATTAAACATCCGACAAGCTTAGATGAACTAAAAAAACTCAAATGCTTTTTAAATTGATCCGAATAAAAATAGAAATAAAATAGATAAAGAAGAATAAGATGAAGTCTATAAATAAAATAGTATAAATATCATAACTTTTTCAATTTTTCATGAAATTAAACAAATGAATAATGAAAGTTTATCTACTCAATCTCACGGACAAGGATCAATACTAAAAATAAGCAAATAAACAACCAAAAATTACAGAAAAAAATGAAAATTAAGCAACAATAAATTACTATTGCTTTTGGAGGTTCAAGAACACTTTTCAACTCTTGATTTTGAATTAATGGAGTTTCCTTCAAAAATAGTGATAATTATGGTACTAAATAAATAAATAAGTAAAGAGTAAAAATACAATAAAATTAAATAACTAACAAGTATAAAGCCTACCTATTCAATAAAAGGAAGAAATGACTTGAAAGGAATTGAAGAGAAAAAAAAGAAGAGAGTTTTGGCTTAGTTTAGTGACTGATTTATAGTATTGTTCTTCAAATGAAAGAAAGATCTTATTTATAGGGTGAATGAGGTGGGAGTGTTGATGTGGCAACCCATGTGACTTTATAAAAATGGTTCTTGGCCATTGATAAGTATAAGTTGGCAATCCATGTGAAGTGTGAGAATGATTCTTTGCCATTGATAAGTCCAAGTTGACAATCCATGTGCAGTGTGAGAACGATTCTTGACCATTGATAAGTACAAGTTGGCAATCCATGTGAAGTGTTTGTACTATATTATAGTGGTCCCAACTTTTCTTTATTGACACAAAAAAAAAACAAAAGGACAAAGTGATAATAATAATAATAGTAATAATAACTAAAAGTGTTAGCAATAGTAATAAATACAAAAATAGAAAATAAAAGAGACATTAAATTATCTACTTATGATTTTTTTCTTGAATTAAAATAAATAAAAATATAAGTGCAAATTAAAAGATAAAAAATAAAATACATATAAGAAAGTAAAAGGACTTATATAAATTTTTCTAGATTTTTTTTAAATAAACTATACAAATATATTAATTTAAATTAATAAAAGAACATATTTTTGATAATTTTTTAGTAAAGAGGTAAAAATAGTAAATAAAAAAATAACATGATACTAAGTATATTTTTTGTGATTTTTTTAAATGGAAAAGAAATCACGAATAAAACACAATAAAAATCAAATTACACTAAATTCATAAACGACTTCTAACGTTTCTTTTTTTCGGTAGCTTTTCAAAGCATATTCAACTCTTGACTTGTAAAGAGAAATTGTAGATGATGTTAAGGAGAATCATATGCAAAAAAATCACTCACAAATGTCGAAATTTTAAGAAGTTAAAAAATTTTGAAATCTAACTCAAGAATTAGAAAAAATAGGTCAAATCACTCGTGAACACTTGTTATGCAATGATGCAAATGGAGGGTGGGATCTTAGGTCAAAAATTGGGGTATGACAAAACCCTAAAAATGATTTCTTTTCCTTCTTTGTATTTACATTTTATGCATTTTATTATTATTCATGTTCAATAGTTTGTAATAGTTAATTAGGGATTTATTGCTTTCTTCCCCCTATTCACAAAACTTGTACCCCCACTCATTCACAAAGCATTGTAATAGCGTAGGACATTTAAATTCCGCAATTTACCGCTTTCCTTATTATTGTTAGTAATTAGGGTTTGTATGATAAAATTAAAAATCAAACATTAGAAAACCTTAATTCAAAGATAAAATATTTGAATCAAACACACTTTAAACACTTGCACCTCTAGGGTAACCCACACTTGTTGTCTCGGATAAAATCAATCATGTCCCTCGAATGTGGGATGTTTTAGCAAAGACCCTTGATTAAAATATTATAGTCCCTTGATGACCCTTCAATGTTACCTTTGATGAACGATCTTAGTCCCTTACAACAAATTGCTAAAACATCTTACAAGTTTCCTTTTATGACTATATGATGACCCACGCTTGTCCCTCACATCCAATGATGTGAATCCTTACCAACCAATGGTAAAATAGCACTGTCTAAAGGAGGAGGAAAAGAACAAAGACTTTTTGAGTAGGTAGATCGCTCGTAATTTCTTGCTCAAAAACTAAAACCATTTTCATACCTCACACTTTCAAAAACAAACATCTTTTCAAAATACTCTTCAAAATAAACATTTTGTATACATTCTCAATGATACGAGAATCATTACAAAATTGCTTTACATTTTGGCATTTTCAAAACAGCTTTCCAAACATTCAATTTCAACAAATAATTTCAAAACCAAAACGTTGTGTACATTCTCAACGATACGAGAATCATTGCAAACTTTACCGAACGAAGGCATTTTCAAAATACTTTCAAACTTACACAAACATAAAGCCTTTCAAAGTGAGCTAGAAATTAAGAGCCCGTAGATAACTACGGATGGAAAGGGTGCTAACACCTTGCCTTTTCATAACCTACCCCCCGAACTCAAGAAAATTCTCAAAAGGTCTTTCCTATTCTTTTCACTCTTTTCTTTGTTGGATAAAAAAAAATCGGTGGCAACTCTTGCTATCCGCAACATTTGTGATAAAATTTAAAACACCCAAGTCAGTTCTCCCACTGTATTACAAGGTGCCAGCGAAGTTTAAAGTGTCGGAATTTGAGAGGTACAAGGGAAACTCTTATCCTCATGACAACCTTGTAATGTATATCAGGAAAATGTATACCCATACTGATGATAAGCGTTTTCTCATTCATTTCTTCCAAAATAGTTTAACTGGTGCTGCTCTGAAGTGGTATATGAGTCTGTAAAGTAGTAGTATCCATACCTTCAATGTTCTGGGAGAAGCATTTATTAAGCAATACAAGTACGATATGTTCATACCTTCAATTAAGGAAAATGGCTTGAGAGACAAGGAGTCATTCAAAGAATATGCACAGAGATGGCGCGAGATAGTTGCCTAGGTGGTTCCACCTATGGGAGAACAAGAAATGACCAAGGTCTTCCTGAAAACCCTTGGATCATTTTATTATGAAAGGATGATCGCCAGTACACCGAGTGATTTTACCAAAATGGTAAGCACAGGTGTTTGTTTGGAAGAGGCTGTAAGAGAGGGGTGTTTGACAAGAGATTAAGTGACGAAGAAGTCGTCATACTATTTCTCTCGAAATAAATAAATTGAAACGAATGTTGTTATTGGAGAAAGAAAGATTAGACCAACTAGAAGGCATCAACGGTACCAGCAACAGGTTGCTTCTGTGACTCTAGTCGTCAATGAAGCTCCAACCACTGGTGCCTATCAGAGACCATCTCCTCAGGGGAATCAAGGGAAAAGTATGAAGAGAGAAGCTTTTGACTCTATTCCAATGAGTATGCAGAGTTACTTTCGGCTTTGATTCAGAAGAAGTTAGTTCAAACCAGGACGCCCATACTATACCATCACTTTTACTTGGGTATTATAAGGCAGACCAGTCGTGTGCTTTTCATCAGGGAGCACCAAGGTACAATATTGACAATTGTTATCCTTTGAAATCTGAAGTACAAAAGATGGTGATATCTGTCCTTTTATCCTCTAAAGATGTTGGACCTAACGTGAAAGATAATCCTTTGCCAAAGCATGGAGGAGAAAATGTTATAAACATGGTTGCTGGTTGTCCAGGGGACTTTCGGATTTTTGATATCAACCTGGTTAGAGGAGATTTGGTAAAGATGCATGTTAACCTCTGCGAGTTTAGTTACTATATGCACGGCCATGTTGGTTGTGATATTTGCAATACCGGTATCCAGGGATGTGATAAGATAAAAGTTGATCTTCAGGAAATGATGGACGAATACCTCATTCATATAATTAGGCCTAGGGAAGAGTATGAAGAAGATGTTAATGTGGTCTTTATATTTCCTAGAGAATTCCAGATTTTTGAGGTGAATCATAAGAATGATTATTTGGTGCAGTTGCACGCTACCTTCTGTCACACGGATGGTCAAGAAGAACACCATTATGGGTCTTGTCGGATCTACTGCATATATTCTCGTTATTATTCCATAGTGAGAAAGGGTGTTGAGTTGTTGTTAGACAATGGTACTATCAAGATTTCAGGAAATAGAGATGATTACCGTGGGATTAATGTGATTGAAGATTGCTTAGCTGAGACTGTGTCGGATGATGAGTATGATTCCGCAGATGAATTCTTTTCCTCAGAAGAAGATATGTTCTCCATCAATGATTTTGTGATGTCCAAGTATTCTGAATAAGGGGTGAATGCTATTGTTCCTTGTTTTGGTGTTCTTACCCCTATATAGATTGAGTACCATAGCAAACAAATTGTTGCCCCAATGGTGATTTGCTTGCCAGGTCGTGTTCCTTACGAATCAGACAAAGTCGTGCCATATAAATATAATGCTACAATATTGGAGGATGGTGTGGAGGTTCCCATCCAACCTTTGTCTAATGACAAGAATATTGCTGAAGCCAGCCGAGTGACCCGCAGTGGTCGTGTTTTCGCACTTGTCATTCGAGGGAATGTTAATGTCGATAAATAGGTTATTGAAAGTGATAAACCCAAGAAATAAGTGGGGGAATCTAGTGGTACTACTCAGGAAAAATATATGGACAATATATTGAAGATTATCAAGATGAGTGACTATAGGATCGTAGATCAATTGTTGCAGACTCCATCAAAGATATCTATTCTAGCCTTGCTAATGAACTCTTCTACCCACATGGAATCTTTGATGAGAGTATTAGATCAAGCTTTCATGGAAAGTAATATGCCTTTGGACCAATTCAGTAGTGTTGTTGGGAATATTACCTCCTGTAATAACCAGAATTTCTGTGATAACGAGCTGCCTGATGAAGGATGGAATCATAACTTGGCTCTCTATATCTCCATGAACTATAAAAATGATTCATTGTCAAATGTGCTGATTGACAATGGGTTCACTTTAAATGTCATATCGAGGAGCACGCTCATGAAGCTGAAGTAACAAGGAACTCCCATTCGCCCAAGTGGCATAATTGTGAAGGCTTTTGATTGATCGAGGAAGTCTATCATTGGGGAAATAGATTTGCATATCCATATAGGCCTGCACTTATTTCAGATTACTTTCTAGGTTATGGATATTGTTCCCACTTAAAACTGTTTACTGGGGTGACCGTGGATCCATGAGGCAGGGGCTGTTACTTTAAATTTGCACCAGAAGCTGAAGTTTGTTCGTGAAGGAAAGGTTTTCATCATAAATGGAGAACATGCTTTGATAATATCTCATTTATCCTCTTTCAGTGTTGTCGAAGCGGATGAAGCTACTATTGGAAATCAGTTCTAAGCTTTATCCATTGATAATGTGAGGGAAAATGAGGATTCTATAGCCTCATATAAGGATGCTCAACAGGTATTGCATAGTGACCCTAGTAAAGTATGGGGGCAGATTGTTGATCCGCCTGTGAATAAGAATAGAGCTGGTTTGGGATTCTCTGTGAATAATGGTAAAGGTGAGAACATGAAGTCGAAGGCTACTTTGGGAAAATATCAGGATATCTTTCATAGAAGAGGTTATCGTCATCCAACTGTTCCTAGGATTAGTGCTATTATGGAAGGAGAAGCAGAGCAGGAGATGCCAAACTACGTAACGCGTGGAATTAGAGTCCAAAATTGGATCACTATTGATGTTACCTCTTGCATTCATGTCTCAAAGTAATTTATTTTTTGTTAATATTTTCAAAAATATTTCACTCTGCCCAAGGTGAAAGTATTGATGTTGTATAGGCTTATTTGTTGCTTTGATGTTTAAAATCAATAATAAAAGTTGTCTTTGATTCCCAAAGTGTGTCTTTATTTTCTGATTTTTCTTGGAAAATGGTAATCAGAAAAAACCTTTCAAAATAAATAATAATTATAATTGAATCTGCATAATCACTTGCTATATGTGTCGGTTTCTAAAAGCAGTCATAAATCATATGTGCAGATTAATTAAAAAACTCGTTGAGTACAATGACCTTGTACCCTCTCCCAAATTTGAATATCTTGTGTATGTGGTTGAAGAAGAGGAATATGATGAAATACCATAAGAGATTTCATGGTTGCTTGAGCGCGAGGAAAGTGCCATTCAGCCGTATAAGGAGTCGTTGGAGACAATCAATTTGGGTTCAGAGGAAGATCCAAAAGAAGTCAAGATTGGAGCATTGCTGCATCCAGACGTGAAGAGCTGGTTGATTGAATTGTTGAAAGAATATATGGATATATTTGCTTGGTCTTACTAAGATATGCAGGGGTTAGATACTGATATTTTAGAACATCATTTTCCGCTAAAGCCAGAATGCCCACCAATCAAGCAGAAATTGTGAACAACTCACCCTAATATGGTAGTGAAAATTAAAGAAGATTTTTTAAAGAAGATTAATGCCAGTTTTCTTGTGACATCAGTATACCCTCAGTGGATTACAAATATTGTCCCAGTATTAAAGAAAGACATAAAAGTTCACATGTGCATTGATTATAGTGATTTAAATAAAGCTAGTCCAAAAGATAACTTTCCATTGCCATATATTGATATATTGGTTGATAGTGCAGCAAAATTCAAAGTATTCTTGTTCATGGATGAATTTTATGGATATAATCAAATCAGGGTGGCTCCCGAGGACATGGAAAAAACAATGTTTATCACACCCTGGGGAACATTCTGTTACAGAGTGATGCCCTTCGGGTTGAAGAACGCTGGTGCAACATACCAAAAGGATATGACAACCTTATTTCATGATCTATTCCACAAGGAAATTGATGTATATGTTGATGATATGATTGCTAAGTCCCAAACCGAAGAAGGGCATATAGAAGATTTGTTGGAATTGTTTCAGCATTTGAGGAAGTATCGTCTCCGCTTGAATCCAAAAAAATTCACCTTTGGTGTCCGATCAGGGAAATTGTTAGGTTTCATTGTCAGCCAAAAAGGGATTGAAGTGGATCCTGATAAAGTCAGAATATTAAGAAATGCCAGCACTAAGAACTGAAAAGCAAGTTAGAGGCTTCCTTAGGCGTTTGAATTACATTTCCAGATTTATCTCCCATATGACTACAATGTGGGAGTCGATCTTTAAGTTGTTAAAGAAAGATCAAGGTTGTGTATGGAAAAATGATTTCTAAAGGGAATTTGAAAGTATTAAAGAGTATGTATGTTCTCCTTTCTCATAAACGTGGGTAGTAAGTATGTTCTTCCACTCGAATACGACGATGATGTTTTGTATCTTAAAATTAACCAACACACTTTAAAATTTTTAAGGGTGAACTAAGAGTACCCTGATCCCAATTGCACGGAAGGTGGTACGTAGGCACTAATGGTTCGCAACCGTGGCAGGTGAAAAAATTATAAAAATACTTCTTTTCTCGTCCCCACAAATCTATTTTTTGTATACAACAATTATAGCCAAAATACACAGATTTACAAAGAGGTTCTTGCAGAGTACCGTAGATGTTTAGGGTACTAATACGTTCCCTTTTCATAACCAAACCCCGGACTTAGATTCTCCCCCGCCCATTCTTTTAGGTTATTCTCTCTTTTCCAATTCCTTTGGAAACAATAAAGCGTAGTGGAGATTTTTATTTGATCTAGTGCAAGTCAACTTAATCCAATGGCTTAGTCTCAACATTTATACCGCTACAGGGGAAACTATCTATACGACCAAGCGGTATGAATTCCCAAAACAAGACGGGTTTACCAACAAAAAACAGGCCTGATATTAGTTCTCGAAACAGGACGGGGCAGCTATCTGTACGACCAAGCAGTATGAACTCCCAAAATAGGACGAGTTTACCAACACAAAAAATGGGTCACAAATTAATTCCTGAAATAAGACGGGGCAACTATCTATATGATCAGGCGATAAGAATTCCTAAAACAGGATGGGTTTACCAATGAAAAACAGATTGTAGATTAATTCCCAAAACAAGACGGGGTGACCATCTGCATGACTAAGTGAATTCCTTAAGAGACTAAATTTTGATGAGCATTCCCTTTCAGAAGTTTATTCTGAAAAGTATTCCCCCCAAAGAAAGGATTCTGGAGAGCATTTTCCTTCTGAAAAACATTCTTCACATTCAGTTGTAGACTTGTTCTGATACTCCTATCAACAATTACTTTGGATGGAAGCTAGAAGCCCATCCCTGACGACATTTTATCATCTCTCTGAATGGAATCTTTAAGCCCATTCAATAAATACTATCAACCAACAGCGTTACTTCATGCACCGGCGAGTGCAAATTTTTGGGCACTTAAGTGTTGAATCCTCTTCCACCTTCAGATCACAAATGGCGGACATGCCAATCAAACTCTTCAGGTTTAAGAAGATTGTACAGGGGCAGCTATTGTACCCTAAAATTTTCCCTCCCATTTTCTTCAAGGAACCTCCTCATGCTCCTAGGGTTTTCAATTTCTTAAGGCTACTCAATGTTTGATCAGACAAATTATCCTCCTAAGCAATTGGCCTACAACTAGGGCTTTGATTTTCTCAAGTAAATTTGAGCTTATAATGACTCAATTGGATTTCATGGTTCCTCATATGTATAAAGGAATTCTCATGCCAAATTTTAAGCCTTGCATCACAAGTTTGCTCAGTCAATTACTCGGATGACTAAAAATCAACTATATTGGGTAAAAAGTAAAATGTGATCAACATACAGTCAAACTTCAAGATTTTTGGTCAACATTAATATTTTGAAGTCACATTCATCATTTAATCAAGGGTTGATCATGATTCATCAAGAAAAATCTCAATTCATCAAAAGTCAAAGTTGCCAATTTAGGGTTTTCTTAAGGAGAAGTCAACTGAACATTGACCAAGCATAAATTTCACATGCTTCATCAGATTTTCATAATCCAAATATCATTTTGAAGGAAATTCAATTCTCTACAAGTTTGGCTCTCTAAGCTCAAGTCCAAAAAATGCTTCATTTTAGAGATATGGGCCAAAATATTATAAGTCGTTTAAAAAGTCAACAAAAAGACACTTTTTGTCAAGGAAAATTACATCAAGATAAATTCTTCAAATGAAAAAATGATCAACATAGAGATTATAGAGGAAATCTTGAGATTTCCAAAAAGTCCCAAATCACTTTAAAATGAAAAAAATTGAGATAGTTATGATTGGTGCAAGTTGGGAAATTTTGAGAAAATGCATGAAACCTAAAGTGACCAAACTTGAATTTTTGGGAAAGTGGGCTTGTGTTTCAAGGTCCATGTGTGTTATAGGCCTCAATATGAATCTCATAACATATTCATACACCCCTTGGATTTTTCATGTTATTTATTTTGATTTTATTTATTTAAAATTCAAAATAAATTAGATAAAATAAGAGCCTTTCATACAAGGTCGAAGCCCACACTTTCTTGACCTAATTTGTCTCTATATATTCTCATTCATTCAGACAAGACCAAGCACAAAACCCTTGCAAGAAGATCACCTTTCCAAACTTCCAAAATTATCAAAAACTAGGGAAAATCAAAAACCCTTGTTACAGCTTATTTCCAAGCAAGCCAATCCTTTAAATCACTTTTAGAAGCATTGTAGGGTAATATTTGATCATCCCTGATGATCCAAGAAGCCTGATAATTGCGTATATGCCTCACTGATTTTGTTCATTACATGAAATTCATATTCTCATTTTCTCTGTGTTTTAATGCATGCTAATGATACTAACTTGCTTATGAGGTATAAGAATGAAGGGTTGAACCATATCATGGCCCTCATAACGACCGGACAAGGGTTTTCCATGTTCACACCGTTTCATATTGTTTGCATTGTATCTCACCATACAATACGAATCAGCTAAAACTAATGGCACCATTGAGTTCGCAAGTCCCAAATTAGGGGTGTAGGGTCCCTGGGAATCACTAATACTTCTTATTTTGCAGGAACAAAAAATGTGCTCGCTGGAGAAGATGACCGGAACTAGAGCTCCTGCGCATCTCCAACCTAGTAATTTTGTTTTATTACTTATTTGTTTTCATTCATGTTACCAGATGTATAGTCACCCCACTGGCAAGCGTGCACATGATAAGGCTTTGATGTAGAAGGGTGTGGGTTCGATCCCTGCCTTTTGACGTTTTTATGTTTTTTCCATATTTTTTTCCATATTTTTGTAGGTTTTAACATGTAAGCACATGGTTTCCATTCTTCTAACACGGGCGCGGGCCTGGTGCAGTGGCGAAGCGTGTTATGGAAAAGGATAAGGGCGTGGGTCAAACACCCACCCCTGACATTTTGCTTGGTTTTGTTTACAACTTGTTTTTCTAACTTAATTTCTTCCCATAAACCCTAATTCTTTTGGCAAACTTAATCTTTTTCAATTAACAACAAAACCTTTTTTACAAACCCTAAAAATAGTTAGTTTTTAGATTTTTATTAACATTTTTTAATTTCATTAATTAACCTTTTTTTAATTAAAATTAAATTAGGTTTTAGGTTTTTAATTAATTTAATTAATCAACTTTTTATTAATTAAAATTAATTAGCTTTTTTAGGTTTTATCTTAATCATCATAAAAAAATAAACTTTTTATTAATTAAAATTAATTAGCTTTTTTAGGTTTTATCTTAATCATCATAAAAGAAACCTTTTTCATAAAAAATCGCCAAAAAACATTTTGTTTTCCTCTTTCCTTCATCTTATTTTATTTGGTTAGATAAATTGTATAGGATGTTATCACGAATGTAATAGCATAACTTTTATCTTCTCGCATTTTTATTATTATGTAATTACTCTGGGATGTGATAGTGGTAGGTTTTAATTTACGCATTTTATTTTCTCGCACCTCTATTGTGTATCTACCCCAAAGTATTGTAATAGTCTAGGTTTACACTTCCGCACTTTATTTTTTCCGCTACTATAACTGAAACAAACACATTCACACACTTGCACCTCTAGGATAATCTCTCTTGTTGCCTTCGGAATAAATTGGTCATGTCCCTCGAAAATTGGGACACTTTAGCAAAGTACCTTAAATAAAAGATCATAGTCCCTCGATGACCCTTTCGATGTTGCTTTTTGATAAATGATCTAGTCCCTTACAAAAATTGCTAAAGCGTCCTTACAAGTTTCCTTCGATGACCATACGATGACCCTTTTCATGTCCCGTCACATACAATGATAGGGATTCCTACTAACTAATGGTAAGGATATCATTATCTAAAGGATAAGGAAAAGTACAAGAACGACCTTGAGTGGGTAGAACTGTTAATCACTTGCTGACAAACCTTTCAAAACAAAAACATTTTACACAAACCCTTTCAAATGTATTTTTAAAACACTTTGTACGCATTGTTGAGGACCGATACAAGAATTATTACAAAGTTTTGCCTTACATTGGCAAATTTCAAAATATTTTTAAACACACACAAAAAGAAAATTTTCAAAAGAGAGCTAAACGATTAAGAGCTCGTAGATAACTACGGATGAAAAGGGTGCTAATACCTTCCCTTTTCATAACCTACCCCCGAACTCAAAATTTAAAGGTCTTTCCTGTTCTTTTCACCCTTTCCTTATTGGATAAAATAAAATTCGATTGCGACTCTAGCTATCCGCAACATTTGCGATAAAATGCAAAATTATTCAGTTCTCTCACCGTGTTACACACTACTCGGGGACAACTTCCTGATATTCCTTACAAATCTGATCAATTTAGTTTTGGGTTTCACTGTAGAGGCTCAGAGGGTTGTTCACCATGCTCTTATTGGAAGACCCCCATTCTGCATCAGCAATAATAGAGTCAATATAGTAGAAGATGTTGATAGTGACTATGACCTAGACAGGGTGATCTTTCCTACCACCGGCAACAGGCTTAGAAACTGGAAGACTAAAGACGTTATACCAATCTCCTTTCATCAGGCGTAAACTCTATTTTCTGTTTTCTTGCTTTTAAGTTTTTGTTATATAATTTTAAAACAATAACTTTAAGCCCTGTGCCTTGCCCAAGGAAGAATTGTCCATTTGTTAGGATTGTCATTTTTCATTCACATATTTTCATTCAATAAATCATTGGATGTTTTCATTCAAATTTTGCTCTCTTTATCTTTCTTTTACTTTATTACTTTCAAAATAGCCATGTGTTCTTACACCACACCCGCATGAAAACTTGCATATCCATATCCACTATGGATCCCATTGATGATAATTCTGCTATTGCCAATTATGACATAGAAAATCTGATCTACCAAGCCGAGGATGAAGGTGAGGGAGATTGTGAAGTACATGGAGAGTATGCTAGGCTGTTAATGCAAAAAAAAAGAGCCATACAACCACATGAAGAGCTAGTCGAGGTTGTGAACTTAGGTACTTAAGAGGACAAGAAAGAAGTCAAGATAGGTGCCAATTTAGAAGACAACGTCAAAAACAGATTAATCCAGATGTTGCATGACTATGTTGAGATTGTTGCTTGGTCATACAAAGACATTCCAGGGCTCGATACTGATATTGTGGTTCACCGTCTACCAATGAAAGAAGGTTGTTCTCCAATAAAACAGAAGTTTCATCGTATGCATCTCGAAATGTCTGAAAAGATCAAGGTTGAGGTTATGAAACAGTTCAATGTCGGCTTCCTAGCTGTTACGTCATATCCTCAGTGGGTTGAAAATATGGTGCCAGTACCTAAGAAAGATGGAAAAGTGCATATGTGTGTAGACTACATGAATTCGAATAGGGCAATCCCCAAATATGATTTTCAGCTTCCGCATATTGACGTTCTGGTTGACAACATCGCTCAGCACAAAGTGTTCTCCTTCATGGATGGTTTCTATGGGTATAATCAAATCAAGGTGGCACCTGAAGACCTGGAGAAAACTACTATTGTTACACAGTAGGGCACTTTATGTTACAAGGTTATCCCTTTAGGTTTGAAGAACGCTGGGGAAACATATCAGTGTGATATGGTAGCTTTGTTCTAGGACATTATCCTTCATGAGATAAAGGTTTACATCGACAACATGATAGCCAGTTCTCATACTGAAGAAGAACATCTTGACCACATACATAAGCTATTTGAGAAGTTGAAGAAATACAAGTTGAGGTTGAATCCAAAAAAAGTGCACCTTTAGGGTGAGATTCGGAAAAATCCTAGGGTTCGTCGTTAGTGGTAAAGGTATTAAAGCGGATCCTTCCAAGGTGAAAGAGATTCAAGAAATGCGAGATCCCCGTATTGAGAAGGAAGTCATAGGTTTCTTGGGACGACTGAACTACATTGCCATATTTATTTCCTATTTGACTGTTACTTGTGAGCCAATCTTTAAGTTGTTGAAGAAAGATCAAGTAGTGAAGTGGAACGACGACTTTCAGATAGCTTTTGACAAAATCAAGGGGTACCTCTAAAAACCACCAATTCTGATACTTCGAGTTGAAGGAAGACCTTTGATCATGTACTTAACAATGTTAGAGAACTCAATGGGGTGTGTATTTGGGGAAACATGACTAGTCTAGTAAAAAATAGCATGTAATATGCTACCTTAGCAAATAGTTTACCGACTGTGAAGCAAGATACCTAATGCTTGAGAAAACTTATTGCACTTTGGCATGGGCTGCTCGCCGACTAATACAGTATATGTTGACTCATACCATTTTGTTGATCTCTAATATGGATCCTGTTGTACCCCAAAATTTTCCCTCTTAATTATCAAGACTTTTGTCACAAGATCTCTTTGACTCAAGACTGGATTAGGGTTTGGTCAGCTCAAGACATCTCATCTTACACTGTTGATCAAAAATTAGGGTTTGAGTTTTCACAAGGATTTTTAGACTATCAATGCTTCATATGACTTTCAAACATCATTATGGACCCCTAAGATTGCTCATGACAAGTTTCAAGCTTTGAACCACATTTTTGATCAGTCAATTGGACAATTGACCTAAAAAATCAGCTGTATTGGGGAAAAAAAGTCAACCATGACCAATTTATAGTAAAAATTTATAATTTTTGATCCAAATCAACATTTTAGACTCATGTGAATCATTTGATCAAGTTTGGACCACAATTCCTCAAGAAATTTAATCAAATCATCAAAAGGGAAAAATGGTCAAAATTAGGGTTTTGACTGAGAAAGGGTAAATTCTGATTTTGACCTAGCAAATGACCAATTGATTTAAAGCATGATTACAAGGTTTCATTTACATCATCTTGACCTAATGACATGTTTCAAAACATTGCAATTTCATTGGATTGACATATGAAATTTGCAGTCAACTGATCAAAAGTCAACTGTATACTGAAAAGTCAAACTTTTACTTTTTGGTCAAAATCAAGTGCCAAGGATCACAATTCATCAAAACATGTCAAAATATGAAACTTGTTCATCAAGGAATCAAATATTGAAGATTTGATTTTGAATTTTGAATTTTTCATAACTTAGAAATTTTTCTAAGTATAGAAAATTTCTTATTTTTTCTCAAACTTTAGGTCAATTTTCCACCATGATACAAGATGATACAAAGAAAGTTCCCAACATGAAAGTTGTAGACCCCCATGAAATCTACAACTTTTCTTGACACATTTTTTCCTAAAGATTCTTGGATCTCAAGATATAATATTATGAACACATGCCCATGAACTGAAATAACTTAGTGAAATTTTGCCCTAATTTAGGCAGGTTTTTGACCCAACTTCATGGAAATATTTCACCTAGTTCCAAGGGGAATCTTGAAATTCATTTCAAATATGAGTTATAGAGAATGTTTCAAGCTTTCCAAAATGTCCAAGAACTCCTTAAGATCATTTATGAGTAGGGAGAATCGAAGAGATGAAGTTGACAATTTCTCACTTTGAATTCAAGCCATTTCATGAAGAACAAAATTCAAATCTGAACCTATGCTTCCTAACCCATGTTTTAAAGGTCCCAAACTTGTTTCTCACTTCATAATTTAATGCTTACTCAGTTTACAAAGCCTTAATCCAAGCCCAAGAGTCTTTGTCCAAGTTGTAATTCCATAAATGGCACAAAGTTGCCATTGCCATTTTGGAAAAGCATAGCTTTTGCAACTTTACATTCCTTGAGCATTGGACCTGTTTTCTCTGCATACACAAGTCCTATAAACCAAATACAAGTTGTCTAGGATTGGTACCAACTCTAAGCAGGCCAGTACAAGCAAGTGGAGACTTGTCCCTTCACTTTGCTTCAAAAGCAAGAAAGAGTACAAAAAGGCTACAACTCAAGGATCTGTTGAAGAGCTGACTTGAAACCTTTTCCATGCTAATACACAAACCCATTACAACAGGAAACACAATTGCTAAAAGCCAGAAAGACTCTAAAACTCTATATCACCAAAAAACTATCAAAACTTGCAGTTTGTGCCCAAGCATAGAAATCCACAAATTGTCTCATGCGTTTCAAGTTTTAATCATCCAAACACTTTACCTACTTCATATCTAAGTGATCCAGACCATCGTGCATGCACTGTAACTCCTCCTTCTTCATCTGCCATTTTTGTTTTCCAAGCTTGCATGTTGACTTGGATAGAGAGTTCCAGGCACTTCCAAAGCAAGGTAAGGATTGGAACACACTCAGGGAGGTTCAAGCAAGATAAAGTAACCTTCAAGCCATCCTAAATATCACTCAAACTCCATTCACGATCTCAACTGAAAGAGGTAAGAATTCCAACTTCTATCTCTTCATACAGGCATCCATTGGCCACGATTTGTGAAAGGAAAATGTAGATATTATAGTGTTGAAGCCAACCATGTGCATAGATTTCATTTCTGATCATTGTGTACAGAGAATTTTAGCATTCAAATTTATGTAAAAATTAGGTTTAAAATTAGGGTTTTCAAAATTTGTTTTAATCTTTGATTGTTAGTTTCCATAAGTTACATGGTTTAAATTGTGGGAATGAGTACTATCATTTTCATGTTGGAAGTTTTCATTTTCATGGAGAAATGAGAAAGTTACAGGAGTTCTGGCCAGCTTGAGGAAGAAGATGAAGTACAGGGAAAGGAAGCTTCTTATGTTATGTTTTTATTGTTTCACATAAACTAACGGATGTACAGCCACCCCAGTGGCAAGGAAGCGCGCTGAAATTGCTAAGGTCATGGGTTCAAGCCTTGGTGCCTGCGTTTTGCCTTTTTTCTCACATTTTTGCCATTTTTTCTCACTATGCAGCGCTGGGCCTTTGTCTCATTGGGTTTTTTTTTCTTCTGATGCTTACATGTTGTTTACTCAAGACACCCCCTGGCCCATGCATTTTATTTATTTGTTTTATTTTCATTTTTGTTTTCATTAAATATTTTCTTTAATACATAAAAATCATAAAAAATATAAAACTTGATAAGTATTGCATTTTTGTTTATTTTATTTTATTTTCACATAAAAAAATATTTTTATTAAACTATATATTAATTATTTTTCTTAAATAAACTTTTAAATATAAAAAAAAAATAGATTTAGGTTAATTATTTTATTCCTTTTCATTTCATACATGTAAAATATTTATTTTGACATAAAAACTAAATATTTTCATAAAATATTATTTATTATTTTTAATACAAAAATATACAAAGAATAATGGTTAAAGAACTTCATTTTCTTTTAAATTAGAAAATTAGGTTTAACTTCTTTTTTAAGAAATAATTCCTTTTTTAAATATTTTTTTGGATTAGGTTAAAACCCCTTTTCACATAAAGATAAAACAAAGAATCTTTTTTTCTTGCATATACATACCATTGCACATTTAATTTATATTGTATTTTATTTATTTAAATATTTGTACAAATTCGATTTGGTTGTAATAGCTTAATTAGATTTACATTCTTGGAAATCCCCATTTATAATTTGTATTCCCCCCTCCCATAAAATATTGTAATAGCGTAGTAATCTTTAAATTACGCAATTTACCGCTTTTACATACCATGCTAGTAATTAGGGTTTGAATGGTAAGATAAAAACAAATCAAATAGACAACCCTAAATCCAAGACAAAATCAAACATGAAAATGACACACTTGCACACAAAACACTGTTAGGGTTACTCCACTTGGTTGCCTTATACAAAAATGGCCATATTACGCATGTGAAGTATCTTGGCAAAATAAACAAATATAAGATCATAGTCCCTCAATGACGCTATTCTAAGTTGCCTTACAAAATGATCTTAGTCCCTCAAAAAATGCTAAGATACTTTGCAACATTGCTAATCATGGTTATACGATGACCCACGCCCATCCCGCTTACATCCAAAGATAGGTTTGCTTACCAAATCAATGGTAAGACAACAATGTCAAAGGAATAGAAAATGAACAAAGAAAGACATTTGAGTAGGTAGATTGCTTCAAGTTACTTGCTCTATTTTCAAACAACTATCCTTGCTATCTTCAAAAAAACACACACACATTTCGAAACATCTTACAAACATTGAAAACATTTTCAAAAAGACAAACATCTTTGTATACATTCTTACAAACGAGAATAATTACAAAGATTGCCAAAACAATGGCCTCTTTTACAAAATACTTTCAAAAACCACATAAAGCACAATTTCAAAATAAAAGCAAGTGATCTAGCAATTAACTAAGAGCCCATGGAAAACCATGGATGAAAAGGGTGCTAATACCTTCCCTTTTCATAATCTACCCCCCGAATTAAAGAAACAATCTCAAAGGTCTTTCCTGTACTTTTTCACCTTTCCTTTTGGATAAAAGAAACGTCGGTGGAGACTCTTACTAAACCGCAACATTTGCGATAAAACGCAAAACCCTCAAGTCAGTTCTCCCAGCGTATCACAGAACTGGCGACTCTGCTGGGGAATTTCTAAAAGTGGGGTTACCTTAGGGCTAGATCACATTTATTTTCTTACATTGTTTGATTTGTTTGCTTTATATTATGGATCTTTGTTTGGGTTTGAAATCCTCTACCAGGATTTGGGATACATTATAGGTAAATAGCAATACATTGTGGAAACTGTGCGGGGTATACCGATATAGTATAAGCAATAGCTATGTTAGTGTGACATATTTGTGGGTGTCGGTATCCTTTGAGTCAATCAAAGAGAATACGGGGCCGCTGAGTGATGTCATGAAGCACTAATGAACTTCTAGAACCCTTTACTTGACCAACTTGGCCTTTAGGATGTAGTGAGATGACCGACTTTAGTGCAGTCAGAAGTTGGTAGATACTCGATACTACACTCATTAAGGTTTAGTTTCTTGGGATATTTTAGTCGCCATTAAAGAGGCTTGAGCTTAAATAATGACCAAGGAAACAATCCAGTGATATTGAGCTCCTTAGAACCCGGTTACTATTGCTAAGACAGGTTTAAGCCAACTAAACTTCAAGAGGGTACTTACCTATAAAACCCCATGCAAGCCTAAACTAAGAACTTGTTTGTTTTGCTTGTATATGCATACTTGTACATAACATCATGGACATCATGAGCATCATATGCATCCACTAACCATTTCAAGGATTTTGGAGATTCGTCTTTGTTCTTGTTTTGTAGGATATGGATTCACTTCACAGGAAAACTATCCAAGTCAATCTTGTAAGAATTCCTCCACAACTCAAGGAGCTAGCTTCAAGGATCCCTGAGAAATCTCCATTCACCGAGAGACATGGTCGTCTACTCAACTTGGTCACCTCCAATACAGATGAGGATATGATAAAGGTGCTCTTCCAGTTCTTTGATCCTTTGCACCATTGCTTCACATTTCCCGACTATCAACTTGTGCCCACATTGGAAGAATTCTCTCAACTCTTGAGGATTCCCATTCTCAATTAAATACCTTTCAACGATACGGAAAGAGACCCAAAGCCAGAAGAGATTGCTCAAGCGTTGGACTTGCACTCATCTGATGTCACAACTCATTGGGAAACTAGAAGTGGTGTCAAAGGCTTCTTAGCAAAGTTCCTATTTGAGAAAGCCCAAAGCTGTTGGAATTCCTTAGACTTGCAAGCCTTTGAGGATATTGTGGATCTTCTTATCTATGGGATGGTCTTGTTCCCCAATCCTGACCAACTCATAGATGTGAGTGCCATCAAAATCTTCATGTCACGCAATTCGGTGCCTACATTGCTAGGGGATATCCTACACTCTTTTCACACTCGTACAATGAGGAAAAGAGGTGTCCTTATGTGTTGCACTCCTCTCCTAGCAAGATGTTTTATTTGTCATCTTCCCCAATCTGTCTTAAAGAATGAGCAAGGATTAAGGTGGTCACAAAGGTTAATGATGCTCAAACATTCATATGTTCATTGGTGCTCTCGATCCAAAGAGAATGTTATCATTGTTGACCGTTGTGGGGAATTCCCTAATGTCCCTCTACTTGGAATTAGGGTAGGAATCACCTACAACCCATGCTTATATCTAAGACAGTTTGGTTATGCCCGAAGGGATGGCCCACATGAGATTTTGATTCAAGGTTTGGTATTCGACTACGACAACAACGATCAAGGTCTTCGCCAGAGATTCATCCCAGCATGGAGGGTGCTAAACAAGGTGGATAGAAAGACTTTTGGACACAAGAATTCCATCCCTCTTGAGCCTTACCTCAAGTGGGTACGAACCCGCGCTCAAAGTCTTATGATGCCTTATCCTTCCATTCTTCAGGTGATCATTGAGCCTGTTAAGGAGGGAGAAGTTCCATACACTATCCTACATCCTGACATGCCCACATCTCTTGAATACCTACAAAGGGATTTGATACAACTCAAAGGAGAGAGAGATACTTTCGAAGCCCAATTCTACACAAGCGAGAAGAAGGTTTTGGAACTCACTAGGTTACTTCATGAGGAGCAGACTCTAAATGCCTAAATTGCACCAAAGAAAATGCGCACTACCTTTTTATCTTAGAGTGTTGTATTATTTCGCCCAAGGGGCATTGATGTACTCAAACTCTATCTTATTTCTTATTAATATAAAGTTTGTTTCTTTTTGTCTAAAACGAACTTGAATCTTTAAAAATCCTTGAAAACATTACATATGCACATATCATTCATCATAACATAAACATGTCTTTTGCAACGAGTTTCCTCATCTCTCTATTGTTTATTTCAGTAAGATGGATCTCGAACAGACAGTCAAAGATCTTCAAGTTCAAAACACGCAATTTCAACAGTTACTCATGACCCTAGCCAAGGGGAAGGAAGAGTTAAAGACTCTGTTAGCTGAAGAAAGAAAGAAAAAAACAAAGAAGGTCACTGGGGTTTTGAACATGGGAAGAAGGTTTCAACGACATACTAGAAGAACCTTGAATTTTGCTACAACATCCGGTGAAGGAGAGGGGAAAGGAAAGGAAACAGCGGTTCCGTCAGAATCTGAAGAGGAGGAAGAAGAGGAAGACTACTCTGAGGAACAATATCCTCCAGCTGATGATAAGTACAGATATCTTGAAGAGCGTTTGAGCGCTATGGAAATACCAAAGGTGCCAGGTCTAGACTTTGAAGAATTGGGACTAGTGTCGGGGATTGTGATTCCTCCGAAATTCAAAGTGCCTTTGTTCGCAAAATATGATGGGGTGTCATGTCCTAAGATGCACCTCCGATCATATGTGAGAAAGATCCAGCCACACTCCGCCGATAAAGACCTGTGGGTGCATTTTTTCCAAGATAGCCTATCTGGAACACAACTCGATTGGTTTTACCAATTGGAAAGGGCCAACGTCCACAACTGGGAAGATCTTGTCGCAACTTTCTATAAGCAATACCAATATAATGCAGATTTGGCGCCTACCCGTACTCAACTTCAGAGTATGGCCATGGCTTCCAATGAGGGTTTCAAGGATTACACGCAGAAGTGGAGAGATCTAGCTGGAAGAGTTCAACCCCCTCTATCTGAAAGGGAGCTCATCTGCAGGATTTACTGAGTTAATACTGACCGGAGAAAGGGTGGAAGCTGGCATAAAAAGTGGAAAGATTCAGAAGGATTCATCTGCCTCTATAGCTGTGAGGAAACCTTTCATTGGGAAGAAAGAAGTAGTTACTGTATATCCACAAAGGAACTAAGGGAGAGCCGAGTGCCGACCAATGGTGGGTGCTATCATGATCCCAAAGCCTACATCTGATCAACCAAGAAGTAATCAACCGAGGGTGGAGAGGCCAGTCCGGCTATTCACCAGAATCCATATGACTCTAGCCCAGGTTTTACCGCACCTTCTGAAATCCAATTTGGTAACTTTAAAAGAAGCTCCAAAGAACCCCAACACAGCGTCCCCTCATTATCACCCAAATGCCTGTTGCGCATATCACTCCGAAAGTCCGGGTCATGACACCAACAATTGTTGGGCCTTGTAAAATAAGATTCAAGACCTTATAGAGGCAAAAGATATTGAGTTTGATGCGCCTGAGAAGCCAAATGTCATTTCTGCTCCTATGCTTAGACATGGTCACAACACCATTGCAATTGAAGAAGATTTGTTTATTACCATAATCGATGAACTTTTGAATCCACTCCCAATCATTAAGATGAACTTGTTAAAAGCCGGTGTATTCTCGGGTTGTAATGAAGACGGCCATATTTGCTTATCCTCACAAACTGTTTGCCCTTTGTTGAAAACAGGCATTCAACGCTTGATATACAACAAAGAGATTCTGTTTGAAAGTACTCATGTTTTACCTATTCCTGTTGAAGATGTTTCAATCATTACCATCTCCGCCAATTCTTCCAGGGTCCCCAAAAGACCCGTTAGAATTACATCGGTTCCAAAAACTACTCCTCTTATAATCACAATGCCTGGGCCAGTCCCGTATCAATCAGACAAAACTGTGCTGTGGAATTACCCGTGGTTGCTCCAAAGGTTACCTCCGTACCAATAATCATATATGCAAGTGCTCCTATTACAAAGACGACACAACCCCTGTTTTTATCCCTACCAACACTCCTACTGCTGAAACTCGAGGAAAAAGTATTCAAGTAGAGCCTGTCTGGACGAAGGCTCAATCCCTGACTATCTCTGAGGCCTCCAAGAAGGAAATGGAGGAGATCCTGAAAATAATAAAGAGGAGCAACTACGACGTCGTTGAATAGTTGGGGAAAACTCCCTCCAATATCTCCATGCTAGCATTGTTGCTGTGTTCTGAGGCACATGCGAAAGCCTTGGTGAAGTTTCTAAAGACATCCCATGTGCCTCAGGAGACGTCTGCTGACCAATTTCAAGATTGTGTGGCCAGTTTGACGGCGGATAATGGCCTAGGCTTCTCGGATGCTGATCTGATACCAAGGGGAAGAAAGCACAATGAGGCATTGCATGTCTCTGTGGAATGTAGAGGAACAACTCTGGCCTATGTCTTGGTCGACACTTGTTCATCTTTGAATGTTTTACTGAAGAAAGCTCTCGATAGACTAGACTGCGAAGGACTGACGTTGAAACCCAGTAACATAGTTGTAAGGGCATTTCATGGCTCAAAGATGATGGTCCACGGGGAGGTGGATATCCCCATAAAGGTTGGGACTCAAACTTTAAACTCCACCTTCTATGTAATGGACATCTGCCCCTCTTACTCCTGTCTGCTAGGACGACCGTGGATCCATAATGTCGACGCTATCACCTCTACATTGCACCAGATGCTGAAATATCCCGTCCAAGGAAAGATTATCACTGTCCACAGAGAGGAAGAATATATGATTAGACACCTCAATTCCTTCAACTATGTGGAATTGGACGGCAATTTCATTGAAACTCCTTTTCAACATTTAGAAGAAGTCCCCCAAGAGGTAGCAGTAACCTAGATTGTGTCCCAGATCCTAAGATTACAAGACCTCCACTCCGGATGTCATCTCTGAAAGACGCCAAGGAAGTTGTAGAGGAGGGTGGATGCACCATCTGAGGGAAACTTCCGAATATTCCGTATAAATCTGACAAGTTTTGTTTAGGCTTCACTTCAAGTGCTCAGAAAGTTGTACGCTGTGCCCGTGCTGGAGGGCCACCCTTGAAGATTAGCAACCGAGAGGTGAATGCAATAGAAGATGGTGAAGAGGATTGCAACTTGGAGGATTGGATCTTTCCTACTATCAATGGAGGACTTCACAATTGGGAAGCCAGAGACTTTGTCCCAATAACTTTCATCCCTCAGTAATTTATCTTTACATTTCTGTTGGACTTGTAATATTCACAAACAATTCGCACATTTAAAACCTTGTGTCTTGCCCGAGGCACAATGGTCCATTTGTAAGAGTTTTTATTTCATCTTCATATGACATTCAATGAATCATGGATGATTTTCACATACAAACTTTTGTGCTCATTTTTTTTCTTTTACATTTTATTTTTAAGGATGGCTATGCCCTTACACACACCCACACGCACAAATGCAGGTACCCCTCCATTCCGGATCCCATGGGTAACGATACTGCTATGGCCTTTTATGACTCTGAGGATCTAATCTACCAAGCCGAAGACGAAGGTGAGGAAGATTGTGAAGTACCAGGGGAACTGGCCAGACTAGTACAACAAGAGGAAAGAGTTATTCAGCCTCGTGAGAAACCGGTGGATACAATCAACTTGGGTACCAAAGAGGATATAAAAGAGGCCAAGGTGGGTGCCAATCTGGAGCCTAGTGTCAAGGAGCGTCTGATTCAACTGTTGCATGATTATGTTGAGATCTTTGCCTGGTCATATGAAGACATGGCAGGACTTGATACAGACATCGTGGTACATCGTCTGCCTACAAGAGAAGACTGTCCATAAGTAAAATAAAAGGTCTACCGCATGAGACTTGACATGTCAGAGAAGATCAAAGAGGAAGTCATGAAATAATTCAATGCTGGATTCTTGGCTGTCACTTCCTATCCCCAATGGGTTGCGAACATTGTTCCAGTGCCTAAAAAGGACGACAAAGTACGAATGTGTGTGGACTATAGAGATTTGAATAGGGCGATCCCTAAAGATGATTTTCCACTTCCCCACATTGATATCCTAGTTGACAATACGGCACAACACAAAGTGTTTTCCTTCATGGATGGATTCTCAGGTTACAACCAAATCAAAATGGCACCTAAGGACATGGAGAAAACTACATTTGTCACACAGTGGGGCACATTCTTCTACAAGGTGATGCCATTCGGACTGAAGAATGTTGGGGCAACCTATCAACTTGCCATGGTAGCTTTATTTCACTAAATGATACATCATGAAATAGAGATCTACGTAGATGACATGATATCCCGATCATAAAAAGAAGAAGAGCACTTGGATCACTTGCAAAAGCTGTTTGAGAGACTAAGGAAGTACAAGCTAAGGTTGAATCCAAACAAGTGCACATTCGGAGTACGGTCCGGTAAACTCTTAGGCTTTGTCGTCAGCAACAAAGGTATTGAGGTCGATCCTGCCAAAGTCAAAGCAATACAAGAAATGCCTGCTCCTCGTACTGAGAAGGAAGTCAGAGGATTCTTGGGACGCTTGAACTATATTGCCAGATTCCTTTCTCACCTAACATCTACTTGTGAGCCAATCTTCAAACTATTGAAGAAAGATCAAGTAGTAAGATGGAATGATGAATGCCAAACTACTTTCAATAAAATCAAAGAGTACTTACAAGATCCTCCTGTTTTGATGCCACAAGTCGAGGGAAGACCACTGATCATGTATCTGACCGTTTTAGAGAACTCAATGGGGTGTGTATTGGGCCAGCATGACGAGTCTGGCCGAAAAGAGGACGCTATTTACTACCTGAGCAAAAAGTTTACCGACTGCGAAACCAGATATTCACTGCTCAAGAAAACTTGTTGCGCTCTGGCATGGGCTGCTCGCCGGCTAAGACAGTATATGCTGACTCATACTACCTTGTTGAAATCTAAGATGGATCCGATAAAATACATCTTCGAGAAGCCTGCTCTTTCTGGGAAGATAGCTAGATGGAAGATGATCTTAATAGAATATGACATACAGTATACTACCCAAAAAGATATTAAGGGCAGTGTGCTAGCTTATCACCTTGCTCATCAGGCTGTAGAAGACTATCAGCCCATGAAATTTGAATTCCCGGATGAAGACATCATGACATTAGACAACTGTGAAGAAATCAGACCATATGACGGACCTGAAAAAGGATCCCGATGGACCCTGTTCTTTGATGGGGCATCCAATTCACTTGGTAATGGTATTGGCAC
This sequence comes from Vicia faba, assembly GCA_948472305.1. NCBI lineage: Eukaryota > Viridiplantae > Streptophyta > Magnoliopsida > Fabales > Fabaceae > Vicia > Vicia faba. Next base: position 385,604,429 of record OX451741.1, read on the forward strand.
TGTACTCATATCTCCGGAAGGATGTCATAATCCCTTTACTTCCAAACTTTGCTTCAACTGTACGAACAACATGACGGAATACGAAGCGTGCATCTTTGGTCTCAGAGCTGCCATATACTTGGGGATCAAATCTTTGGATGTTTTTGGAGATTCAGCTTTGGTCATCAGTCATATCAAAGGGGAATGGGACACTAATAACCCAAACCTTATCCCGTACAAAGAACATGTTTTGACATTGCTACCACATTTTGAGGAGATTACCTTCGAGCATTCCCCGCGAGAAGAAAATCAGCTAGCAGACACTCTAGCTACAATGTCATCTATGTTTAAACGTAATTGGGATAACGAAGCTCCCTAGATCACCATCGAACGAATGGATGAACCAGCACACTGTCACGAGATTATTACTGAAGAGGTAGTGGACCGGCCTTGGTTTCATGAAGTGAAGAGGTATCTCGAGGCTCAAGAATATCCAGATGAGGCTTCAATCAATGATAAGAAGTTCTTAAGGAGATTCTCTGCTAAGTTCTTCTTGAGTAATGGCATCCTGTACAAGCGTAATCATGACTCCATTCTACTTCGGTGTGTGGATAAGGTTGAAGCAGAAAAGATCATGGCTAAATTACATGAAGGTACTTTTGGAACTCACTCCGGTGGGCATACGATGGCTAAGAAAATCCTTCCGGCAGGCTATTATCTGTATACCATGGAAGAAGATTGCTATCAACACTCTTAGAACTGTCATAAGTGTCAAATTTATGCTGACAAGGTGCACGTACCTTCGGTTCCTCTGAATGTCTTGACGGCTCCTTGGCCCTTTTCTATATGGGGAATTGATATGATTGGGGAGATCAAGCCAACAACCTCCAATGGACACCGTTTCATCCTAGTGGCCATTGACTATTTTACGAAGTGGGTCAAAGCAGCTTCCTTCGCTTCCGTTACCAAGAATGTTGTTGCCCGCTTCATCAAGCAAAACCTTATTTGCCGGTATGATATCCCGGAAAGGATCATCACTGATAATGGTACAAATCTTAACAACACTATGATCACCGCCTTGTGCGAGTAATTCAAGATTCAGCATCACAATTCTTCCCCCTATCGACCAAAGATGAATGGTGTTATCGAGGCTGCAAATAAAAACATTAAAAAGATCATACAAAAGATGACAGTCACATACAAAGACTGGCATGAGATGCTGTCGTTCGCTCTCCACGGGTACCGTACCACGACTCTCACGTCAAACAGGGCAACACGCTATTCTTTGGTTTACGGCATGGAGGTTGTTCTACCTATTGAGGTTTAGATCCCCTCTCTGAGGATTATGAAAGATGCAGGTTTGAATAAAGACGATTGGATCCAGACTCGACTTGATCAATTGAACTTAATTGATGAAAAGAGACTTACTGTTGTCTTCCATGGTCAAATGTATCAAAAACGGATGATCAAGGCTTTCAACAAGAAAGTCAGGCGCCAGGTATATCAAGTCGGGGATCTGGTGATCAAACGTATCATCTTGCCACAAAGTGATCCCAGGGGAAAATGGACTCCTACCTTTTATGAAAAAGAGTACTCAGTCCTTTGCCAATTTATCCAAGAATGCTATTATCCAATGAATAAATCTTCGAACCCTTAGGAAATGTATCACAAACTTGTGTAAGCCTTTGATTATGTACAGATTTGGAAGCAGCATAGCATTGAAAATGAGATTTGGTCTTGAGTTGAATGCAAGAATGAGATCGAAACACACTTGTTCGAAGGAAGCCTTTCCCTCAGTCAAAGCTTGTGGTGGAAACAAGCTAATGTCCAATTGAAGCTTGTATCGAAGAAAACATATTGCCAAATCGAAAGCTCATGCTCGAAGGAAGCATATTTCCCAATCGAAGCTTGGGTCGAAACAAACATAAAGGGAGTCATTGCCTTTTAGTGTGAGGGAAGTTCCAGGATTCTGAGTCGAATGGTATTACCAAGTTTCATTCGAAGGAGGCTCTTGCTCAAAACGAAGGATGTAATCCAAGTTGCATTCGAAGGAGGTTTCAAATCCAAACGAAGGATGTACCTAAACATGCATTCGAAGGATACATATAGGGAACGAAAAATGCAAATAGAAGGATGCTAAAAGAGAGCCTTTTTCCTTGGAAATGAAATATATTACAAAAGGATTTTCTCCTTGTGAATCCAAACCAAAATGTGCCAGAGGCCCATGCCCAGTCGAAGGATGCAAGCCAAGCTTACATCAAAAGAGGCCAAAAGGCCAATCGAAGGAGCTGAAACGAAGAACACTTGTATTTCTCCAAATTTTGTCAAAATAATATTTTGGGTTAATACCTATTTTCACCCCTGACATATGGGGTGTATTTGAAAAACCCCCCTGCCAAAAAAAAAGTTTCAATTGTTACCTTGACAAATTTTAAAAGTTTCAATTTTTACCTTGAGGATGCCACATCCCTAAAAAGGCTGATGTGGCTTATATTTTTGTTATATTTTTATTATTATTTAATGACATGGCTTGATTAGTTGTCATTTTTAATTAATTTTTAATTTTTAATTCCACATGGCATTTATATTAATATTTTATTAATTGAGTGTTAATTCAAAGTTAAAAATTTTTTGTCCTTCAACAGGATTCGAACCATGAACATTATATTTGCAATAAACACTTCTTACCACTAGACCAATGCATTTTCTTTGTTACATATATGCATCAATAAATATTCATATCATTAACATATTAATTACAATTATCAATAAATTTTCTTAACTAGTTGATTTAAATAATTTTTAAAAAAAATGTTTTATACATATTTTATCTTTTTACTCTAACTTTTTTTAAATTTTAAATTTTCAAAAATCACTTAAATTAAAAAAAATCACTTAAATTTTCAAAAAACACTTAAATTTAAAAAAATCACTTAAATTTAAAAAAATCACTTAAATTTTAAAAAATCACTTAAATTTTCAAAAGTCACTTAAATTTTCAAAAATCACTTAAATTTTCAAAAATCACTTAAATTTTCAAAAATCACTTAAATTTAAAAAAATCACTTAAATTTTCAAAAATCACTTAAATTTTCAAAAATCACTTAAATTTTCAAAAGTCACTTAAATTTTCAAAAATCACTTAAATTTTCAAAAATCACTTAAATTTTCAAAAATCACTTAAATTTTCAAAAATCACTTAAATTTTCAAAAGTCACTTAAATTTTCAAAAATCACTTAAATTTTCAAAAGTCACTTAAATTTTCAAAAATCACTTAAATTTTCAAAAATCACTTAAATTTTCAAAAATCACTTAAATTTTCAAAAATCACTTAAATTTAAAAAAATCACTTAAATTTAAAAAAATAAGTTAAATTTAAGTGATTTTAAATTTAAGTGATTTAAATTTAAGTGATTTTTGAAAATTTAAGTGATTTTTGAAAATTTAAGTGATTTTTGAAAATTTAAGTGATTTTTGAAAATTTAAGTGATTTTTGAAAATTTAAGTGACTTTTGAAAATTTAAGTGATTTTTGAAAATTTAAGTGATTTTTGAAAATTTAAGTGATTTTTGAAAATTTAAGTGATTTTTTTAAATTTAAGTGATTTTTGAAAATTTAAGTGATTTTTGAAAATTTAAGTGATTTTTGAAAATTTAAGTGATTTTTGAAAATTTAAGTGACTTTTGAAAATTTAAGTGATTTTTTAAAATTTAAGTGATTTTATTAAATTTAAGTGATTTTTTTAAATTTAAGTGTTTTTTGAAAATTTAAGTGATTTTTTTTAATTTAAGTGATTTTTGAAAATTTAAAATTTAAAAAAAGTTAGAGTAAAAAGATAAAATATGTATAAAACATTTTTTTTAAAAATTATTTAAATCAACTAGTTAAGAAAATTTATTGATAATTGTAATTAATATGTTAATGATATGAATATTTATTGATGCATATATGTAACAAAGAAAATGCATTGGTCTAGTGGTAAGAAGCGTTTATTGCAAATATAATGTTCATGGTTCGAATCCTGCTGAAGGACAAAAAAATTTTAACTTTGAATTAACACTCAATTAATAAAATATTAATATAAATGCCATGTGGAATTAAAAATTAAAAATTAATTAAAAATGACAACTAATCAAGCCATGTCATTAAATAATAATAAAAATATAACAAAAATATAAGCCACATCAGCCTTTTTAGGGATGTGGCATCCTCAAGGTAAAAATTGAAACTTTTAAAATTTGTCAAGGTAACAATTGGAACTTTTTTTTTGGCAGGGGGGTTTTTCAAATACACCCCATATGTCAGGGGTGAAAATAGGTATTAACCCTAATATTTTTATCTATTTTCTCTCTTTTTGACAGTTTCCTTTTAATTTTGGTACTGGAAAACTCCAAAGTACTTGTGCAAGCTTAAACCTTGAGAATCCTTGTGAGAAAGGCCTTGAAGAATAAGAGGGAAAATTTTGGGGTACAACAGCTGCCTCTGTTCAATCTTCTTACACCTGAGGAGTTAGATTGGTAAATCTGTCATTCGTGACTTGAAGATGGAAGATGATTGAACACTAGAGTGCCCAGAAATTTGCACTCAATGATATGATGGTAGAGGGAATGGGCTTAAAGATGCCATTCGGAGAGGTGATAAAATCTTGTTGGAGATGGGCTTGAAGATGCCATCCAGGAATGTTTGTTGAATTGTAAATTGTAAGTTGAAAAAATGAGTATCAGAATTGCATCCATGTCTGAAGTGTATCTGAGCTGTATTTGAATGAGTATCAGGATGACATCCGTATCTGGAGCGTATCTGAACTATATTTAGAAGTTGAATCTGAATGAGTATCAGGATGGCATCCGTATCTGGAGCGTACCTGAACTGTATCTGAAAGCTATCTTTGAATGAGTATCAGGATGGCATCCGTATATGGAGCGTATCTGAACTATATTTAGAATCTGAATCTGAATGAGTATCAGGATGGCATCTATATCTGGAGCGTATCTGAACTATATCTGAAAGCTGTCTTTGAATGAGTATCAGGATGGCATCCGTATCTGGTGCGTATCTGAACTGTATTTGAAAGCTGAATCTGAATGAGTATCAGGATGGCATCCGTATATGGAGTGTATCTGAACTATATCTGAAAGTTGAATCTGAATGAGTATTAGGATGGCATCTGTATCTGGAGCATATCTGAATTGTATCTGAAAGCTGAATCTGAATGAGTATTAGGATGGCATCCATATCTGGTGCGTATCTGAACTATATCTGAAAGTTGAATCTGAATGAGTATCAGGATGGCATCCGTATTTGGAGCGTATCTGAACTGTATTTGAAAGCTGAATCTGAATGAGTATCAGGATGGCATTCGTATCTGGAGCGTATCTGAACTATATCTAGAAGCTGAATCTTAATGAGTATCAGATGGCATCCGTATCTGGAGCGTATCTGAACTGTATCTGAAAGCTGAATCTGAATGAGTATCAGGATGGCATCCGTATCTGGAGCATATCTGAACTGTATCTGAATGCTTGATCTGAATGAGTATCAGGATGGCATCCATATCTGGTGCATATCTGAACTGTATCTGAAAGCTAAATCTGAATGAGTATCAGGATGGCATCCTTATCTGGAGCGTATCTGAACTGTATCTGAAAGCTGAATCTGAATGACTATCAGGATGGCATCCGTATCTGAAGCGTATCTGAACTATATCTAGAAGTTGAATCTGAATGAGTATCAGGATGGCATCCGTATCTGGTGCGTATCTCAACTGTATCTGAAAGCTGAATCTGAATTGTTGTACCCCGAAATTTGCCCTCCCATATTCTTCAAGATTTGCCAAGATCAATCTCCAGATGATTCAAAATCCCTCAAAGGTTGCACAGTCCAATTGCCTCCTAACATAGTCAAAATTAGGGTTTTGGTTCTGGCAAAGAAAATGAGGTTTTCAAGGGTCCAATCAAGTCCCACATGCCTACATACATTGTCAAGCATCCATATGTCAAGTTTCAAGACTCACAGCATCAAATTGCACAGTCAAAAACCCTAATTGCTCCACAGTCAACTGCAGGGGCAAAATGGTCATTTGACAGTCAAAAGTAAAAAAATTTGGTCAACATCTTATTTTGAAGCCACAAACATCATTTGATCAATTCTTGATCATGATTCTCAAAGCATGGCTCAAAAAGTCTCAAGATGCAAAAGTTTCTATTTTTGGACAGTTGAAAAGTCAACTGCAAATTGACCAAGGCATAACTTCTTCATGGTTTATCAGAAAAATTACATCCAAAGCTCATTTTGAAGAGGATGACATTTTCTACAACTCATCTTCACACTTCAAGTCCAAGAAATGCTCTCACAAAAAGTTATCAATTTCAACATTATAGGTTATTTTCAAAAGTCAACAAAAAGGCACTTTAAGTCAAAGACCATAACTTGATATTGGTAAATCAAAATGACATGGGACCAAAGACATGGGTTAGAGGACTTCAAGACCTTTCCAAAATGTCCAAGAACATGGTCATAGCTTCAAAATTGAGCAAGATATGCCTTGAAGAAGTTGGGAAATTTTTGGGAATTTTGAAAAGTCAACTTTGCCTAAAACACTTCAAAAATGCTAATGGGCCTCAAATTCTTCCTTGAATCATTACCCAAAGCATATGCACGACCCATTGAGCTAAAGATGATTTATTTCTTATTTTTTAATAATTAATTGAATTTTTATTCTTATTAATTCATTTAATTAGATTTAAATATAATAAAAATATCAAATAATGCTTTTCAAATCTTTTTGTGCAGCAAATTCACTCATTATGTGCTAAAGATTTCGTGCACCAATCAACAAGACAAAATCATCCATATTTGGCAAGATTTGCATGAAAAAAAGATTGAAAAAGATGTGATAAAAATCAAATATTGAAATCATAAATTGATGGATCTTTGGGCTCATTCTTGACCTAATTTGTATCACCTACAAAGGCATAAGGAAACCCTGAAGCCAAAGACACGAAAAAGCTGCTCACAAACATAGAACCACTTTTCAAAATTTCCACCAAAACTTGAAAACTGAAATCATAGTTACAGGGTGTTTCAAAGCATAACAAGCATTCCAATACGTTGCTAAACCTTCCAGGAATTGATTGCAATCAAGAACACGCTTCCACACTCAAAGAAACGGTAGAACAGCATCGCGTTTGTCACAAACATTTCCATAATCGTTTTTGAATTTTCACGCATCATTCATGTGTTTTGATTGTTGATTTACACTAATAACATCTTTCTGAAGCGATTGGTAACATTTAATTGAACTAACGATGCTTGTATCCAAATCTGCCATGGATGAAACCTAGGGTTTCAGAAGCTTCGAAATAGGGTTTCTCATATATGGTAAAATTAGACCACTGGACTTATACAGCTGAATTCGGTGCATCAAGACGAAGCTATTAAGACCATCGCACCTTTTTTATATTAAGTATATGCCTAATCGCTATTTTCACGTTTTCAGGTTGTGGGGGTTTAAAACCCCGCTATTCATTCCTTTTTGTTTCAGGAAAACGAAGAAGAAAGCATGTGTGTCTTCATATGATAGGGGCATTCAAATATCTGGCGCGCTTTTCTTTGTTTATACCACTAACATTGCATTTTTTATATAACATTTATTCTTCATTATGTTAACAAGCGCGTTGCCTGGCTCAGTTGGTTGATGAGGTGTCTTGCAAACAATGGGACCTGGGTTCGATTCCCAGGTCCCCCATATGTTCAATAATTTTTGTCTTAACGTATTCCCATGCAGTTTCCATCCATGTTCTACCATACACGCTCATGCGCTAGCCTGACAAGTGGCTTCAAGGTCCAATCTGAAGGCTGCAGAATGAGGTCCATGGTACACTCAGTCAACCATCCCATACGTGATCCCAAAAAGTCAAACGAGGCTCTATGCAAATGGGCCAAAATTACTGCAAGCACCTCCATTATGGGCCTGATACCCCCAATGTTTGTATTCTATTTTTAATTTCCTTTTCTTTACTTTTTAATTATTTTAATTGTTTTAATTGTTTTATTTAATTCACCTAAAATAATTTTCATAATATAAAAATCAGAAATCAAAAAAATGTTTAATATTTAATTCTTATTAATTTCACCCTTTAAATATTTTTTTAAATAAATTCTAACAATTAATTTAGTTTAATTTAGGTTTTAACTTTAATCCTTTTCTTAATAAATAAAAAATATCTAGACTTAGGGTTTTTTGACATTTTTCATCCTTTTTCTTAATTAATTATTTTTCTCATTTATTTATTATTATAATTACTATTTATTTTTTTGTAAATAAACATGTATATTAATTAATTAGTAAATTAGAGTAACTTTAATATTTCTTTTTATTAATAATTAAAATATTTAGAACTAGGGTTTCACTAAATTCTAATTTTAATTCTTTTCTTATTTTCATTAAATACAAAAATACAAAAAAACATTTTCTTTTATTTCTTTTCTTTAATTAAATAATTAATTAGACTTTAAATCAATTTAATTTCAAAAGGGTCAAAACCCTCGGACGTTCAATTTTTATTCTTTTCGCGCATTATTTTCTCTTTGAATATTATGTAATTGCTCAAGGCTTGTAATAGTAATTAGGTCTTTTATGTTCCGCATTTTTATCAAACGGGTCTTTGTATTTTGGCGATGTATAGACCCGCGCCTTGTAATAGCGTAGGATTTATCTTTCCGCATTTAAATTTCCGCACTCTTAAATTCTAATTGCATGAAAGAATGTATGGTTAATTAAAAACAAGCGTAGCTCATAATACCCTGATCAAAGATAAATACTAAACTGAAAACAACACACAAATTCACACACCACTCTTAGGGTACGCCTCACCTGTTGCCTTTGAAACGTGGTCGTCAAGTATGGGACGTCCTAGTAAGTCCTTATGTCCATGATCCAGTTGCCTCGAAACGGTTGCCTCGGAATAGTTGCCTCGAAACGGTTGCCTCGGATTAAAAAAAGGGATCAAGGGCATAAGGGTAGCTTCTAAGGTGTCCTGCCGTTGCTTCGGTGACCACACTGTCCCTAAACTCGAATTGACCCGAACACCTCCAACGGTGGTGCTACCTACCTCTCAATGGTGGGATGGAACTACCTTAAGGACATTTACACAGCTTAATTCCTTAGGGTAGGTAGATGACTCATAGATACTTGCTCTCTTCTCAAAAACAAATCAAAACTCTTTTCACACCGACACTTTTCAAAAAGCTTTCAAAACAATTTTTCAAACACTCTTGAGGACTGATACAAGAGTCATTCTGAAATTTTTAAACGAAACTTTTTTCAAACCCACTCACACTTTGAAAAGCAAACATTTTTGAAAACACAAATGAGCAAGTATCTAAGAGCCCATGGATAACCATGGATAGAAAGGGTGCTAACACCTTCCCTTTCTATAAAACTACCTCCCGAACCGAGAAACGTTCTCATAAGGAATTTTGCTGTGCTTTTGTCCTGTCCATGTTGGAGAAAATAAAAGACGGTGGCGACTCTTGCTTCCGCGACATTTCGCGAACCAGCGTTAAACAGTCAGTTCTAAATCCACCGATCACAGAACTGGCGACTCTGTTGGGGACAATATAAAAGTGAGGTGTACCTTAGGACTAAGATCACTTGTGTTTTCAATTGTCTGAATTGTTTGCTTTGTTATTGTGGGTACTGTCTTGGGAGTTCTATAGATCCTAACCCGGATCTGGGGGATACCTTCTTAGAAAGTAGCAACAAGGCTGTGAGGGAACTGTGTGGGGTATACCGACATGGTTGAAGCAGTCTGCTACGTTGATGTGGCACTTTGGTGAGTACCGGTAACCCTTGAGTCCAGTCAAGGAGAGTACGGGGCCGCCGCGTGGTGTCGTGAAGTATCAACTGACCTTAGGAACCTTAATTGAACCATCTTGGCCTCTTTAGGGTAGTGAGATAACTGACTTTGGTGCAGTCCGAGGTTGGTTGATACTCGATACTACAGTCAATTGAGGGTTGTTTTCTTGGAATATTTCGGTCGCCAGTTCAGTGGCTAAATCAAAACGATGAACACAGAAAGCAATCCAATGATATTGAGACCCTTACAACCCGGTTACTTCTGATAGGAAAGGTTTTGAGCCCACCAACTTCAAGAGGGTAGTACCCCAAACTTCACGCTGGCCTAAACTCTAAGGGCTGTCTTGTGTGACTTGTGTGCCTTCAAACTTGACTACTTGCATACTTGTTATCTAACAACACGAGTTCCTTGCAGGTTTTGTTTACAGTCCTTAATTGGGACTCATTACAGGGCCTATTTACATCACCCCATGCATAGCATAACATCATGCCACTACATACATCTTGCATAAGGACTAACCCATTTCAAGGATCTCAAGGGTCTATGATGCAGGTCATGATGAATCAAAATGTCTAACAAGGGGCAAAAGGGGATTTATTTTCCTCTAACCAAGGTTGATAACTTGAGTCAGGGGCTATGACCCACTGGATATGGTGAGCCTTTGACCCTTGAAGAAGGACTCTCTACAATATGCAGTTCCTTCAATCAAGCTACCAGATTCCAACTCTAACAATTTTACTGTTTACCCCGCGAGATCCTTGAAAACATTACATGCATATCATACATATCATTGCATTACAGGTACTCCTTTGACAGGTCACTTACCTTTTTCGCTGTTTATTTCAGCAATGGCTTCCCAACAAGATAACCAGGGTCTTCATGCTCAAGAGACTCAGTTCAGGGAGATCTTCTTAAGCCTATCCAAGGGGCAAGAAGAGTTGAGGACACTCCTCATGGGGAATTTGGCCAAGAAAAGTCCCGAAGATGACAAGGACGAACGGCTGAAACGTCTGCAAGCTGAGGTAGATACAATGAGAACCCAGATGCTGGGGCAAATGACTCTCATCCAAGGCTTAGCTCGGGAGCAAGAAGAGTTGAGGACCATGATCAGTCAGCTTCATCAAGACATGAAGCAACCGGTCCAAGTCAGGGACCAAGTCTTTGATCTCCTTCCAAGAGGACAAGAGTCTGGTATGGAGAAGAATAGACCTCTCCAAATTGCTACCACTTCACAGGTCCAACCACAACCCCGCCCAGAGCAACAGGTTGATCAGAATAAGCCAAGCAGGTCCAAGACGCAGTTCACCCAGCTCAACATGCCGTTGTTTCAAGCTCTACAACACCTGCTGAGGTTGAATCTGATTACACTAAGAGCTCCTCCCCGGAATCCCAACATCTCTGCTCCTAACTATCATCCCAATAGAAGACGTGCATACCACTCTGATAGTCCTGGACATGACACTGCCGACTGCTGGGCTCTGAAGAACAAGGTCCAGGACCTGATTAATGAAGGGGCAGTGGATTTCACCCAAGTGGGTCAGGCTGAGTGCTTCTACCATCCCTACAGGATTCACCATTTGAAGTGACAAGTCCTGAGACTAGAATACTTTTTGTTCATTCGAATGTTCAAGTTGTATTTTCTTTGCTTATACAAACAATTATTGTCATAGCAAACTTTATTACTTTATCAATGCATCGCATATGTCTGTTTTGAATCAATATATTCGCATTCGCTATATTTAAAATTGCTTTCATTTTTTGTGATGTTCAATGCTCGATTAATAATTCTAAGCCTCTTGAGGGAGGATGACGAAAACGATACCATAATCTACAATATGCTTTTGAACAGACCCCGCTGATGAGGTACAGGCATTGTTTCAATTCCTAAACACTGGAGTTATAAGGATGATAATCCTTCGTCAACCCCTCTGAGCCAAAGAAGCAGGAGTTTTTTCTTTTCGAAAATTAAAACCCTTAATCATAACCTGGGGTAGGGTAGTTCTCTCAGTTGATCCAAGTGCACAACGAATGGCATCAAAAGAAGTCCTTCTGAAACAAAAGACAGTGATGGTTCCGAATAATCAAAAAGACAGGCAGTCATTATCTTTCAAAACAAAAGCCCGATAAGTCAAAACCTATGAAGGAGACTTACAAAACTGGGGCATCCCGCTGACTGTAATCACAAAAGAAACAGTTCAGGCAAAAAAAAACCAGGGATAACGCAATCAAAAGAAAGAGGTCCTACAAACCCTCAACAAAAAAAGAAAATGACTGCCTATTCAAAATAAACTGTCAATGTCCGAACCATCACCAGAATATCAGGACAAAGACTCAAACAAGGTCTAACGCACGATCAGCTGAGTTTAGGTTTGAAGAACATCACGAAGAGCGGGTGGGTACAAATAATTTGAGCCTTTATCCTTTGTTTCTTAAACCATGAACCAGGCCACGCTACAACCCTTAAAAGTCCTAGCTGAAGCATGGGTTAGTTCGAAAGCATACTGTTACAAAAGGTATCCTGACTCCTTAAGGCTTGCTGCAAAGTACCGAGTTGACATCACATTTTACAAAAATTCACTTGTTTTATTAAAAACTGCATTTTTAATAATAAAAAAAAAACGTCAAGACAGACATAAGCTTTGCATTCTTGAAATAATATTGCTTGCATATGACTATTTGTTCGAACAGCAGAGAAATTCGCACGATGAATATCCAGTGAACAAAGAACCTTCTCAACACAAAAGGTCATCTCAGGTGGAAGAAACACCTCCAATCAAGGGGCATGGCATGATCATTGTCCATAATCTGGGGCAGTTAAGTCAAGATTCATAGAATCTCTCAACAATGCCAAGCAGCTAGGGGCAACTCTCCATCTGAGACATTTGGGGCATTGGACAGGAATTCCAGCAACAAATCTTGCCCAATCAGACATCTTCTGGTAACATGGCAACACAAGCAGCCAGGGGCACCTCCCTGCATTCTAAGAGCATGGACATAGTCGAAAAAATACTACGCATAATCAAAGACCCGCTAGGTTGACACACCTAGGCAAAAATAAGGGCTTCCTGGCGAACCAAAAGGGTTCGGGAAAAAATAAGGGATGAAATGAAAAATCTGTACACCCGGCAAGTCGAAAACCTGAAAAGGCGGCTTGGGCAAAAATGGGTATCCCGATGGACTGAAAACCCGAAAAGGCGGTCCAGGCAAAAGTTAGGGATCAAAGCGTACGAATATGTCCCGGTATCTCGTCACTTGCCTACCAGAAGAAGGTTCATCAATCAGCAGTTATCAAGCACCTCCTAGGTCTTTTTTCTCCCGCAGAAACAGGGGCAATAATGAGTTGTCCGAACGATCTAATTGCTCTGTCCACCAAGGTACCAAGGTAAGTTCGGCTGAAGAACGTAACCAAGATGTCTTAATTCCCCAGAGAGTGAGCCAGCAAGTCAACGATACTCTCCCCAAGCAGAGTTAGTCTACTGTCAGCCTTAAGGAAATTGGATTATCTCCCGAAGATCTCAACATTCCTCAGCGGAGTACACAAACATTCCAAGCAAGCATCCCTGGCAGTCTTGATCTAAGATCGTTCCCTGGCGGAATACCAGACACCCCGGTGGAGCCACTTCCCCAGTGCAATCTCAAAAGTGTCCCCAGGAGAGTTGAATCATCCTCCCCAGCAGGTCTTGAAGCTTATCCCCAGTAGATTCTGGAAGCTTGTCCCCTGCATAGCACGAACGCTTCCCCGGCTTTATTCAAAAGGTTATTTCCCCACCAGGATATAACTGGGTTATCCTCAGCCAATTGCCATGGAAAGATCGTCCCCGACGAAGTCTTCCTATCCCCCAGCGGAGTTCATCTTCCAACAGAGCTCAACAATGGTATCCCCACCGGAGTTATCATCAACATCTCAGCAAAGTATCTCTCTTTCACCACAGAGTTCACTCCCCGCAGAGTATTCTATTCGCCAAGTTTATTCCCCAACGGAGTCATCTTCTCCTACCGGTATTCTTGCAACCATCATCCCCAGCGGAAAAAAAGCATTATCTTTCAACATCAAGCCCAGGATTCAACTTCCCGGCACCCGTCAAGGATTTACTTTCCTAGACAAAAATACATACATGAACATCACATCTTCATACATTATGGAATGCACATACGCATCATAAACATACAATCTCATTTATTCTGAGAACATCTCGCATGTCATACATCATGACATTGCACACAACTAATGTTTTGTCTTTTCAGGACAAAGGTTAATACAAAGATGATTACTATCAAAGGTCGTGATTCCAGATCCGATTCTTGTATCTTGCCAGGGTGTATCTGTTGACGACTAATTCCAGACTCGATTCCTGTATCTTGCCAGGGCACGTCTGAAGAGTTCGAAGATCCGATTCCTGTATCTTGCCAGGGTGTATCTGTTGACGACTAATTCCAGACTCGATTCCTGTATCTTGCCAAGGCACGTCTGAAGAGTTTGAAGATCTGATTCCTGTATCTTTCCAGGGTGTATTTGTTGACGACTAATTCCAGCCTCGATTCCTGTATCTTGCCAGGGCACGTCTGAAGAGTTTGAAGATCTGATTCCTGTATCTTGCCAGGGTGTATCTGTTGACGAATAATTCCAGACTCGATTCCTGTATCTTGCCAGGGCACGTCTGAAGAGTTTGAAGATCTGATTCCTGTATATTGCCAGGGCACGTCTGAAGAGTTCGAAGATCCGATTCCTGTATCTTGCCAGGGTGTATCTGTTGACGACTAATTCCAGACTCGATTCCTGTATCTTGCCAGGGCACGTCTGAAGAGTTTGAAGATCTGATTCCTGTAACTTGCCAGGGTGTATCTGTTGACGACTAATTCCAGACTCGATTCCTGTATCTTGCCAGGGCACGTCTGAAGAGTTTGAAGATCCGATTCCTGTATCTTGCCAGGGTGTATCTGTTGACGACTAATTCTAGACTCGATTCCTGTATCTTGCCAGGACACGTCTGAAGAGTTTGAAGATCCGATTCCTGTATCTTGCCAGGGTGTATCTATTGACGACTAATTCCAGACTCGATTCCTGTATCCTGCCAGGGCACGTCTGAAGAGTTCGAAGATCCGATTCCTGTATCTTGCCAGGGTGTATCTGTTGACGACTAATTCCAGACTCGATTCCTGTATCTTGCCAGGGCACGTCTGAAGAGTTTGAAGATCCGATTCCTGTATCTTGCCAGGGCACGTCTGAAGAGTTTGAAGATCTGATTCCTGTATCTTGCCAGGGTGTATCTGTTGACGACTAATTCCAGACTCGATTCCTGTATCTTGCCAGGGCACGTCTGAAGAGTTTGAAGATCCGATTCCTGTATCTTGCTAGGGTGTATCTGTTGACGACTAATTCCAGACTCGATTCCTGTATCCTGCAAGGGCACGTCTGAAGAGTTCGAAGATCCGATTCCTGTATCTTGCCAGGGTGTATCTGTTGACGACTAATTCCAGACTCGATTCCTGTATCCTGCCAGGGCACGTCTGAAGAGTTCGAAGATCCGATTCCTGTATCTTTCCAGGGTGTATCTGTTGACGACTAATTCCAGACTCGATTCCTGTATCCTACCATGGCACGTCTGAAGAGTTCGAAGATCCGATTCCTGTATCTTGCCAGGGTGTATCTTTTGACGACTATTCTCCGGACTCAATTCCTGTATCTTGCCAGGGCACGTCTGAAGAGTTTAAAGATTCGATACCTATATCCAGCCAGGGCACATCTACATAAAGAGTTTGAAGATCAACTCCTGTAACAGGCCAGGTAATTATTTTTCTTTCCAGGTACGCAAGTTCTCGCTAAGGAATCTCTTACGCGATCGACACCTAAATGGCATCTATAAGCCCATTCTCGACAAGGTTCTGTCACATCTCCAGATGGAATCTATAAGCCCATCCTCCTATCCATCATTCCTCCAAATGGCATCTGTAAGCCCATTCCCGCCATCACACTGCTGATACGCAACTATGTGAGCGCAAATTTCTGGGCACTTTAATGTTCAATCATCTTCCACCTTCGGATTACGAAAGGCACGCCAGCCAATCTACATCCTCAGGTCTAAGAAGATTTAACAGGGGCAACTGTTGTACCCCAAAATTTGCCCTCCCATATTCTTCAAGATTTGCCAAGATCAATCTCCAGATGATTCAAAATCCCTCAAAGGTTGCACAGTCCAATTGCCTCCTAACACAGTCAAAATTAGGGTTTTGGTTCTGGCAAAGAAAATGAGTTTTTCAAGGGTCCAATCAAGTCCCACATGCCTACATACATTGTCAAGCATCCATATGTCAAGTTTCAAGACTCACAGCATCAAATTGCACAGTCAAAAACCCTAATTGCTCCACAGTCAACTGCAGGGGCAAAATGGTCATTTGACAGTCAAAAGTCAAAAATTTTGGTCAACATCTTATTTTGAAGCCACAAACATCATTTGATCAATTCTTGATCATGATTCTCAAAGCATGGCTCAAAAAGTCTCAAGATGCAAAAGTTTTTATTTTTGGACAGCTGAAAAGTCAACTGCAAATTGACCAAGGCATAACTTCTTCATGGTTTATCAGAAAAATTCCATCCAAAGCTCATTTTGAAGAGGATGGCATTTTCTACACCTCATCTTCACACTTCAAGTCCAAGAAATTCTCTCACAAAAAGTTATCAATTTCAACATTATAGGTCATTTTCAAAAGTCAACAAAAAGGAACTTTAAGTCAAAGACCATAACTTGATATTGGTAAATCAAAATGACATGGGACCAAAGACATGGGTTATAGGACTTGAAGACCTTTCCAAAATGTCCAAGAACATGGTCATAGCTTCAAAATTGAGCAAGATATGCCTTGAAGAAGTTGGGAAATTTTTGGGAATTTTGAAAAGTCAACTTTGCCTAAAACACTTCAAAAATGCTAATGGGCCTCAAATTCTTCCTTGAATCATTACCCAAAGCATATGCACGACCCATTGAGCTAAAGATGATTTATTTTCTTATTTTTTATTAATTAATTGAATTTTTATTCTTATTAATTCATTTAATTAGATTTAAATATAAGAAAAATATCAAATAATGCTTTTCAAATCATTTTGTGCAGCAAATTCACTCATTATGTGCTAAAGATTTAGTGCACCAATCAACAAGACAAAATCATCCATATTTGGCAAGATTTGCATGAAAAAAAGATTGAAAAAGATGTGATAAAAATCAAATATTGAAATCATAAATTGATGGATCTTTGGGCTCATTCTTGACCTAATTTGTATCACCTACAAAGGCATAAGGAAACCCTGAAGCCAAAGACACGATAAAGCTGCTCACAAACATAGAACCACTTTGAAAAATTTCCACCAAAACTTGAAAACTGAAATCATAGTTACAGGGCGTTTCAAAGCATAACAAGCATTCCAATACGTTGTTGAACCTTCCAGGAATTGATTGCAATCAAGAACACGCTTCCACACTCAAAGAAACGGTAGAACATCATCGCGTTTGTCACAAACATTTCCATAATCGTTTTTTAATTTTCACGCATCATTCATGTGTTTTGATTGTTGATTTACACTAATAACATCTTTCTGAAGCGATTGGTAACATTTAATTGAACTAACGATGCTTGTATCCAAATCTACCATGGATGAAACCTAGGGTTTCAGAAGCTTCGAAATAGGGTTTCTCATATATGGTAAAATTAGACCACTGGACTTATACAGCTGAATTCGTTGCATCAAGACGAAGCTATTAAGACCATCGCGCCTTTTTTATATTAAGTATATGCCTAATCGCTATTTTCACGTTTTCAGGTTGTGGGGGTTTAAAACCCCCGCTATTCATTCCTTTTTGTTTCAGGCAAACGAAGAAGAAAGCATGCGTGTCTTCATATGATAGTGGCATTCAAATATCTGGCGCGCTTTTCTTTGTTTATACCACTAACATTGCATTTTTTATATAACATTTATTCTTCATTATGTTAACAAGCGCGTTGCCTGGCTCAGTTGGTTGATGAGGTGTCTTGCAAACAATGGGACCTGGGTTCGATTCCCAGGTCCCCCATATGTTCAATAATTTTTGTCTTAACGTATTCCCATGCAGTTTCCATCCATGTTCTACCATACACGCTCATGCGCTAGCCTGACAAGTGGCTTCAAGGTCCAATCTGAAGGCTGCAGAATGAGGTCCATGGTACACTCAGTCAACCATCCCATACGTGATCCCAAAAAGTCAAACGAGGCTCTATGCAAATGGGCCAAAATTACTGCAAGCACCTCCATTCTGGGCCTGATACCCCCAATGTTTGTATTCTATTTTTAAATTCCTTTTCTTTTCTTTTTAATTGTTTTAATTGTTTTAATTGTTTTAATTGTTTATTTAATTCACCTAAAATAATTTTCATAATATAAAAATCAAAAATCAAAAAACTGTTTAATATTTAATTCTTATTAATTTCACCCTTTAAATATTTTTGTAAATAAATTCTAACAATTAATTTAGTTTAATTTAGGTTTTATCTTTAATCCTTTTCTTAATAAATAAAAAATATCTAGACTTAGGGTTTTTTGACATTTTTCATCCTTTTTCTTAATTAATTATTTTTCTCATTTATTTATTATTATAATTACCATTTAATTTTTTGTAAATAAACATGTATATTAATTAATTAGTAAATTAGAGTAACTTTAATATTTCTTTTTATTAATAATTAAAATATTTAGAACTATGGTTTCACTAACTTCTAATTTTAATTCTTTTCTTATTTTCATTAAATACAAAAATACAAAAAAACATTTTCTTTTATTTCTTTTCTTTAATTAAATAATTAATTAGACTTTAATTCAATTTAATTTCAAAAGGGTCAAAACCCTCAAACGTTCAATTTTTATTCTTTTCGCGCATTATTTTCTCTTTGAATATTATGTAATTGCTCAAGGCTTGTAATAGTAATTAGGTCTTTTACGTTCCGCATTTTTATCAAACGGGTCTTTGTATTTTGGCGATGTATAGACCAGCGCCTTGTAATAGCGTAGGATTTATCTTTCCGCATTTAAATTTCCGCACTCTTAAATTCTAAACTGAAAACAACACACAAATTCACACACCACTCTTAGGGTACGCCTCACCTGTTGCCTTCGAAACGTGGTCGTCAAGTATGGGACGTCCTAGTAAGTCCTTATGTCCATGATCCAGTTGCCTCGAAACGGTTTCCTCAGAATAGTTGCCTCGAAACGGTTGCCTCGGATTAAAAAAAGGGATCAAGGGCATAAGGGTAGCTTCTAAGGTGTCCTGCCGTTGCTTCGGTGACCACACTGTCCCTAAACTCGAATTGACCCGAACACCTCCAACGGTGGTGCTACCTACCTCTCAATGGTGGGATGGCACTACCTTAAGGACATTTACACAGCTTAATTCCTTAGGGTAGGTAGATGACTCATAGATACTTGCTCTCTTCTTAAAAACAAATCAAAACTCTTTTCACACCGACACTTTTCAAAAAGCTTTCAAAACAATTTTTCAAACACTCTTGAGGACTGATACAAGAGTCATTCTGAAATTTTTAAACGAAACTTTTTTCAAACCCACTCACACTTTGAAAAGCAAACATTTTTGAAAACACAAATGAGCAAGTATCTAAGAGCCCATGGATAACCATGGATAGAAAGGGTTCTAACACCTTCCCTTTCTATAAAACTACCTCCCGAACCGAGAAACATTCTCATAAGGAATTTTGCTGTGCTTTTGTCCTGTCCATATTGGAGAAAATAAAAGACGGTGGCGACTCTTGCTTCCGCGACATTTCGCGAACCAGCGTTAAACAATCAGTTCTAAATCCACTGATCACATAAATGAGTATCAGGACGGCATCCGTATTTGGAGCGTATCTGAACTGTATCTGAAAGCTGAATCTGAATGAGTATCAAGATGACATTCGTATCTGGAGCGTATCTGAACTATATCTAGAAGCTGAATCTTAATGAGTATCAGATGGCATCCGTAACTGGAGCGTATCTGAACCGTATCTGAAAGCTGAATCTGAATGAGTATCAGGATGGCATCCGTATCTGGAGAATATCTGAACTGTATCTGAAAGCTGAATCTGAATGAGTATCAGGATGGCATCCATATCTGGTGCGTATCTGAACTGTATCTGAAAGCTAAATCTGAATGAGTATCAGGATGGCATCCGTATTTGGAGTGTATTTGATCTGTATCTGAAAGCTGAATCTGAATGAGTATCAGGATGGCATCCGTATCTAGAGCGTATCTGAACTATATCTAGAAGCTGAATCTGAATGAGTATCAGGATGGCATCCGTATCTGGTGCGTATCTCAAATGTATCTGAAAGCTGAATCTGAATGAGTATCAGGATGGTACCCGTATCTGAAGCATATTTGAACTGTATCTGAAAGCTGAATCTGAATGAGTACCAGGATGGCATCCAGATCTGGTGTGTATCTGAACTGTATCTGAAAGCTGATTCTGAATGAGTATCAGGATGGCATCCGTATTTCGAGCGTATCTGAACTGTATCTGAAAGATGAATCTGAATGAGTATCAGGATGGCATCCGTATCTGCAGCGTATCTGAACTATATCTAGAAGCTGAACATGAATGAGTATCAGGATGTCATCCGTATCTGGTGCATATCTGATCTGTATCTGAAAGCTGAATCTGAATGAGTATCAGGATGGCATCCATATCTGGTGTGTATCTGAACTGTATCTAGAAGCTGAATATGAATGAGTATCAGTATGGCATCCGTATCTGGTGTGTATCTGAAAGCTGAATCTGAATGAGTATCAGGATGGCATCCATATCTGGTGTGTATTTGAACTGTATCTGAAACCTGAATCTGAATGAGTATCAGGATGGCATCCATATCTGGTGCGTATCTGAACTGTATCTGAAAGCTGAATCTGAATGAGTATCAGGATGGTATCCGTATCTGGAGCATATCTCAACTGTATCTGAAAGCTGAATCTGAATGAGTATCAGGATGGCATCCATATCTTGTGCGTATCTGAACTGTATCTGAAAGCTGAATCTGAATGAGTATCAGGATGGCATCCGTATCTGGTGCGTATCTAAACTGTATCTGAAAGCTGAATCTGAATGAGTATCAGGATGGCATCCGTATCTGGTGTGTATCTGAAAGGTGTCTTTGAATGAGTATCAGGATGGCATCTCTATCTAGTGCATATCTGAACTGTATCTGAAAGCTGAATCTGAATGAGTATCAGGATGGCATCCATATCTGGTGCGTATCTGAACTGTATCTGAAATCTGAATCTGAATGAGTATCAGGATGGCATCCGTATCTGGTGCATATCTGAACTGTATCTGAAAGGTGTCTTAGAATGAGTATCATGATGGCATCCGTATCTGGTGCGTATCTGAACTGTATATGATAGTTGAATCTGAATGAGTATCAGGATGGCATCCATAACTGGTGCATATCTGAACTGTATCTGAAAGCTGAATCTGAATGAGTATCAGGATGGCATCCATATCTGGTGCGTATCTGAACTGTATTTGAAAGCTGAATTTGAATGAGTATCAGGATGACATCCATATCTCGTGCGTATCTGAACTGTATCTGAAAGCTTAATTAGAATGAGCTGGTTAAGTAGATATTTGTCCTGTCTGGTTTCAGGTTTTAATCTTTGACCTGAGAAAGAAAGATAGTTTTCCTGGTTTGCTACAGGTATTAATCTTCAATCTCTTCATGTAGATAGTTTTCCTTGCTTGTTACATGTATTAATCTGGAACTTGAAAAGGTTGGTCGACGAGATAGTTGTCCTGTCTGGTTGACCTTTCCTGAAAAAGGTAGAACGTTAGTTGTATGCAATGTCGTGATGCATGAAATGCATGATGTCATGATGTTCTTAAACTAAATGAGATTGTGTTGTATGCACTTTATCATGTATGTAAATATGAGGTATGAAATGTGAAATGTTAAAGAATGTATTTTTTTCTGGGAAAATAAATCCTTGACAGATGTCGGGGAACCGTTAAATCCTGGACTGCTGTTGAAGAATTGGTGTGTCTTCAAACTTTGCTTAGAATGTTTCCATTGGGGATTCCTGTTTTGTTGTTTGAGGAGAAATCCGCTGGGGGATATTGAAAACTTTGTGGGAAGCATGTTTATTCCTGCTTGGGAAAAGAGTTTAGGATTCTTAGTCGTCCGTTGCTCTACTGGGGAGTCGAAGTTGAACTGATATCTGGTCGGGTCCAACTTTCGCAGTAACTTGTTGGGGATTGTAGAGTAGTCTAATGGGGAAGAGGAGTTGTGGTCCTTTGATTTGTAGTAGTCGGAAAGGCTACCTCAAGCTAGGGAATCCTGTCGTTTGTTGGGGAAATAAACCCTGTTGTTGGTCTGCTTGAGAGGTGACGACTTCGTTGGGGGAAAGTCTTTGAGGATTCTTGAGGTTGTCTCAGCTGGGGAAAGGTGTTCAGAGATTAAACTCTTGCTGGGAAATCATCCTATGACAAGGACTTTGGGGAGACTTGGCATTGACCCTAGCAGCCAATGTTTGTGGTATTACCAAAAATATTTGATTGTACGTAACTCTTTGCCGAGATTGACGTTCAATGCCCCAAGTGACGGAGATGGAGGCCTGCCCCTGGTTACTCTGAATTTCTTGAGAGGTTTCCTGGAATCTTGACTGGACTGCCCCCGGTGAGCTGGATAGTGACATGTCATTCCCCCTTGTTGATAGGAGATTTTTCATTGTAAGTGTCATCCCACTTGAAGTGATTTCGTTCACTGAGAGTGCTTTCGTTCACTGGATATTCATTATGTGAATTTCTCCATTGTCAAACAAATAGCCATATGCAAACAGTGATATTCAAGTAATGCAAAGTTTATGCTTGTCTTGAAGTTTTGAAAAATGCGTTTTTGTAAGTAAAGGAATTTTGTAAGAAAATTCAATCTCAGGATTTAGAGCAAAGCCTTACAAGAGTCAGGATACCTTTTGTAACAGTATGCTTTCGAACTAACCCATGCTTCAATTAGGACTTTTGAAGGGTTGTAACGTGGCTTGGTTCAAGGTTTAAGAAACAAAGGATAAAGGCTCAAAGTGTATTTGTACCCACCCGTTCTTCGTGATATTCTTCAATCCTAAACTCAGTTAATTGTGCGTTTGAACTCCAATTGAGTCTGGAATGACGTTTGTGTGATGGTCCAGACAGGTTAAATTTATTGGAAAGCTGTCATTTTCTGCAACATTTTTTCATTTTGTTGAGGATTTGTAGTGACCTTTTTCTTTTGATTTGTTATCCCTAATTTTTTCCTGACTGTTCTTGTTTTGAGATTACAGTCAGCGGGATGCCCCAGTTTTCTTAAGACTCCTTTGTAGGTTTTGACTTAGTGGGCTTTTCTTTTTGAGAGATAATGACTGCCTATGTTATAGGGAACCTTCACCGTCTTTTGATTCCAGAGGAATGTTTCTTGACGTCATTCGTTGTATTACGAGATGAGAGTTTGCGGCTAAACGCGCGTTTGAATTAACTGAGAGACTACCCTGCCCCAGGTTTTGTTTAAAGGTTTTAATTTTGTGAAAAAGAAAAACTTCTACTTCTTTGTCCAGAAGGGTTTGACTAGGGATTATCTTCCTTATAACTCCAGTGTTTAGGATTTGAAAGAATGCATGTACATCGTCAGCAAGGTCTGTTCAAAAGCATACTGTATGAGATTATGGCGTTGTTTTCGTCATCCTCCCTCTAAAGGCTTGTAACTTTTAGCAAAAGTTGAATGTCATAAAGTTAGTAAAAAGCATAGTTTAAATGTAATGAAAATAAAATAATTCAATACAAACATATGCAATGCATTAATGAAACAAAGTTTGACATTAATAGGTAAATATTTGAATAACAAAAGAAATTACAACTTGAAAATTCAAATGAAACAAAAGCCTTCAATGATTTGGCATAGGAGCAGTGATCACGTTTGGAGTCTCTGGAGGGTCAAACTCGATCTCCTTGGCATCAATCAAGTCTTGAATCTTGTTCTTCAAAGTCCAACAGTCGTCGGTGTCATGTCCGGGACTGTCAGAATGATAGGCACATCTTACGCTCGGATTGTACTTAGAAGAGGCGGTATCAGGATTTTGAGGAGGATCCTTTAGTGTGATCAGGTTCACCTTCAGCAATTGTTGTAATGCTTGAGACAAAGGCATGTTGATGTTAGTGTATTGCCTTTCTTGATATATTACCTTACGCCTATTGCCCTGTCTTTGTTGAACAAATGTAGGATTAGAGATCAAGATTGCCCCTACCTGTTGATCATGACGACTCTTTCGGCTGTACACAGAATTGGACTCTTTCTTTCCATTTTTTGGCTTTTTCTGAACATCAGAGGGTGTAAATCCTTGGATCTTTCCACTTCTGATGCCATCTTCAACCCTTTCACCAGTCAGTATCAGCCTGGTGAACCCGGTCGAGGAGCTTTCGATTAGGTGTTTGAAGAAAGGCCCTGTCAAAGTTCCCATGAAGATGTCGATCAGCTCCCTGTCAGTTAAAGGGGGTTGCACCCTACCAGCCAGAACCTCCACTTTTGGGCGTATCCTTTGAAGCTCTCGTTGGAACCCATGGTCATGTTCAGCAATTGCACGCGAGTTGGTGCAAGATCAGTGTTGCACTGATACTGTTTGTAAAAAGCAGCAGCTAAATCCTCCCAAGTGTTGATGCGAGAACTCTCCAATTGATAGAACCACTCGAGTTGAGTCCCTACGAGACTTTCTTGGATGAAATGGATCCAAAGCTTTGGATCAGTTGTGTATGGTTGAATCTTGCGGACATAATACTTTAAATGCATCTTAGGGCAAGAGACTCCATCATACAGGGCAAAGGTAGGGATTTTGAACTTTGGCGGGATGACCACTCCAGAAACCAAACCCATGTCTCCTAAATCCAAGCCAGGTGTCTGTTGAATATCCATAGCACTGAGGCGATCCTCCAATAGTTTGTACTTGTCATCAGTGGGAGGATATTGTTCTTCAGAGTAGTCAGCTTCAGCTTCATCAATCTCCAGACTGTTGTCTTCTTCATGACTATCCCACATGTTGGATGGAGTTGAAATATCTAGAGCTCTTTTGACTGGTCCTCTAGGTCTTCTTCTCAAGTTCAGGATGCCTACTGACTTCTTGGACTTCTTCCCCTTGTCTTTGAGAAGGAGAGTTTTCAGGTCTTTTTGCCCCTTAGCCATAGCCTGGAACATTTGTTGGAATTGAGCATTTTGAGCTTGAAGACCTTTCACCGTTTGTTCCATATCCATCTTACTGAAATAAACAGTAGGAAGATAAGGAGATATGTATGGGAGACACCTGTTATGATATGATGTATGATATGTGGATGCATGTTTTGAAGGATCTCGCGGGGTAAACAACAAACTGTTAGAATTTGATTGCAGCTTGATTGAAGAAACTTCATGTTGTTGAGAGTCCTTCTTCAAGAGTCGAGCTCACCATATCAAGTGGGTCATAGCCTTTAACTCAAGTTTGTTTTACTTGATCTTTGACGGAGTTTGGTTCGTCATAACCTGCACCAAAGGCCCTCGAGATCCTTGAAATGGTTATTGAAAATGCTATGGTATGATGTTATGATGTTATGTACAAATATGCGAGGTAAGCAAGTGTATATACAAATAATCATATTCACACAAAGCAAACAAATCCTTAGGTTTAGGCTTGCATGGAGTTTGTAGGTAAGTATCCTCTTGAAGTTTAGTTGGCTCAACCTGTCCTAGTTAATAGTAACTGGGTTCTAAGGGATCTCAATATCACTGACCTTTCCCACAAGCTTCGTTCAATAAGCAATTGACTCGCAACCGAACAAAACTCAAGGGTCAAGTCTCAATGAGTGTAGCATCGAGTATCAACCAATTTTCATCTTTACACCGAAACCGGCTATCTCACTACTTCCTAATGGCCAAGTTTGTCAAGTAAGGCTCTAAGGTTAGTTGATGCTTCACGACACCACGCGGCGGCCCCGTAATCTCCTTGATTCAACTCAAGGGTTACCGATACCAACCAAAGTTCCAAATCAACGTAGCTACTGCTTCAACCATGTCGGTATACCCCGCACAGTTCCCTCACAGTCTATTGCTACTTACCTAAGAGGTGTCCCCAAATCCAGGAGTAGGATTTAAAACAAACCCAAACAAGGAACCAAAATGTAAAGCATACAAATCGAACAATGAAGGCAAGTAAAGGTGATCTAACCCTAAGGTAACCCCACTTTTTAGTCGAATTCCCCAGCAGAGTCACCAGTTCTATGATACGGTGGGAGAACTGACTTGATGTTTTGCGTTTGTGTTTGCAAATGTTGCGGTTTAGCAAGAGTCGCCACCGACTTTTCTTTTATCCAAAAGGAAAGGTGAAAAAGCATAAGAAAGACCTTTAGAGATGTTTCTTGGGTTTGGGGGGTAGATTATGAAAAGGGAAGGCATTAGCATCGTTTTCATTCATGGTTTTCCATGGGCTTTTAGTTACTTTCTAGATCACTTGCTTTTGTTTGAATGTGTGCTTGTGGTGGTGATTTTTGAAAGTATTTTGAAAATGGATCTTCGTAATGGTTCTCGTTTCTATAAGAACGTCTACAAAGTGTTTGTTTCGAAAATAGTTCAAAAGTGTGTTTGTGAGATGTGTTTTTGAAAGTATTTTGAAAATGGAACTTCGTAATGGTTCTCTTTTCTATAAGAACGCCTACAAAGTGTTTGTTTCAAAAATAGTTCAAAAGTGAGAGTGTGGGTAAATATGTTTTTGTTGTGAGCAAGCGAGTAACTAAGAGCGAATCTACCTACTCGAAAGGTCTTAAATGTGCTTTTCCTCCTCCTTTAGATGTCGTTGTCTTACCATTGATTTGGTAAGAAGCCCCATCATTGGATGTGAAGGGACGGGCGTTGGGACGTTTGTATAGTCATAGAAGGCAACATATGGGATGTTTTAGCAATGTCGTTTTAGGGACTAGATCTTTTACCGAAGGCAACATCAAGGGTCATCGAGGGACTACGATCTTTTATCAAGGGTCTTTGCTAAAACGGCCATGCTCGAGGGACATGACTATTTTCCGATAGGAAACAAGTGGAATTACCCTAAGGGTGTAAGTGTGCAAATGTGTTTTATTTACATGCATTTTGTCTTTGATTAGGGGTTGTCTACTTGTAGTTTTTATCTTGCCATACACACCTAATTACCAGCATTTGTACAAAAGTAATAAAAAGTGCAAAAAATAAATCCTACACTATTACAACCATATTGAAGTGCATAGAAATGTAAAGGAAAAAATAAGATAAAAAATAAATAAAAAAGAGCTCCTTCGACCCAGGAGTAGCACTCTTCGATTTGCATTATGTTGGCCTCCTTCGATTGGGACTAGCACCAGTGAGTTCATAGCCTTCGATTGTATAAGTATGTGTATGGCAAAGCCTTCTGGTTCTACCTTGTTTTCTTCTTCGACTGGAGGTTGAAAGCAGTGAGGGAATGCCTTTCGACTGAGGGCTGGCACCAGTGTAGGCATGCTTTTCGTCTGGGCCTGGAAGTCAACATGGTTTGCCTCCTGGTTGTCTCTTTCGACTGGGGGTTGGAGTCAGCGGAGTCATGCCCTTTGACTTTCCTTTGTCTCATTCGACTGGGGTTGGAGTCAGTGGAGTCATGCCCTTCGACTTTCCTTTGTCTCCTTCGACTGGGGGTTCGAGTCAACATGGTTCTATATTATCTCCTGTTTCCTGTTTCTTTCATGTAAAGCATTAAATGGCAACATGGCCTGAGGCCATGCTAGTATTTTTCTTGTAAACAGTTTAATAGTTAAAGCAAGTTCAGATAAACAGAAAGCAAAAAGAAAGAGTTATCTCTGAAAAAATATGTTAAAAGGGTGGAAACGAAAGGAACAATGGTATGTACATGTTTCAAATGAAAGGGAAAATTACTATGCCATGAAACGAAAAGTTCAAAGGTAAGAATAACTTACCTTGCTTCAGGCCTTGAATAGATGTGGGGCCTTGAGTGGAGGCCCTGGATGCTGGATTCAAAAGTGGGGGTCAATAGCTGTGCTTGGAATGCTGGATTCGAAGGAAGAGAAAAAGCAAGTGTGATGCTTCTTTGATTTGAAGGACACTGAAGTGTGGTTGTTCTTCAGAGTCGATGGAGATGAATGTGATTCTGGGTTTTTTGTGATTTCTCAAGTGTTGATGAACTTTGAGAGTTTTATTGTGTTTGAGAAAATTTAGGGGATTCGTTCCTCTGGTCAAAAGATCCTCCCTTAGCTTTGCAAATATTCCTTTATTTATAGAGAAAAAGAATGGACATGTTTTCAATAGCCAGCCTTGCAAAATAATAAAATAATAGGTAACGTGAAAGGTACAAGTGGGGGGCCTGTTGGCAGTTGGGGTGCAGAAGATGTGACTTATGCTTTTTGGCGTTGCTTGTGCTCAAACAAAATTTAGGTTGAAAGCTGCTTTTGTGACAAAAGTACCTTTTATGAAAAAGAGTACTCAGTCCTTTTCCAATTTATCCAAGAATGTTATTATCCAATGAATAAACCTTCGAACCCTTAGGAAATGTATCACAAACTTTTGTAAGCCTCTGATTATGTACAGATTTGGAAGCAGCATAGCATTGAAAATTAGATTTGGTCTTGAGTCGAATGCAAGAATGAGATCGAAACACACTTGTTCGAAGGAAGCCTTTCCCTCAGTCGAAGCTTGTGGTCGAAACAAGCTAATTTCCAGTCGAAGCTTGTATCGAAGAAAACATATTGCCAAATCAAAAGCTCATGCTCGAAGGAAGCATATTTCCCAATCGAAGCTTGGGTCAAAACAAACATAAAAGGAGTCATTGCCTTTTAGCGTGAGGGAAGTTCCTGGCTTCTGAGTCGAAGGGTATTCCCAAGTTGCATTCAAAGGAGGCTCTTGCTTAAAACGAAGGATGTAATATAAGTTGCATTCGAAGGAGGTTTCAAATCCAAACGAAGGATGTACCTAAACTTACATTCGAAGGAGGCATATAGGGAACGAAAAGTGAAAATCGAAGGATGCTAAAAGAGAGCCTTTTACCTTGGAAATGAAATATATTATAAGAGGCTTTTCTCCTTGTGAATCCAAACCAAAATTTTCCAGAGGCCCATGCCCAGTCGAAGGATGCAAGCCAAGCTTGCATCAAAAGAGGCCAAAAGGCCAATCGAAGGAGCTGAAACGAAGAACACTTGTATTTCTCCAAATTTTGTCAAAATAATATTTTCATCTGTTTTCTCTCTTTTTGGTAGTTTCCTTTTAATTTTGTTACTGGAAAACTCCAAAGTACTTGTGCAAGCTTAAACCTTGAGAATCCTTGTGAGAAAGTCCTTGAAGAATGAGAGGGCAAATTTTAGGGTACAACACTTCCCTTTTCATAATCTACCCTCCGAACTCAAGAAAACATCTCTAAAGGTATTTCCTGTGCTTTTTCACCTTTCCTTTTTGGATAAAAGAAAAGTCGGTGGAGACTCTTGCTAAACCGCAACATTTTTCGAACACAAAACGCAAAACAATCAAGTCAGTTCTCCCACCGTAGCACAGAACTGGCGACTCTACGGGGGAAAATGTCGTAAAAGTAGGGTTACCTTAGGGTTAGATCACATTTACTTGCTTACATTGTTTGATTTGTTCGCTTTACATTATGGTTCCTTGTTTGGGTTTGTTTTAAATCTTATACCCGGATTTGGGGAGACCTTTTAGGTAAGTAGTAATAAACTATGAGGGAACTGTGTGGGGTATACCGACACGGTTGAAGTAGTAGCTATGTTGATGTGGTACTTTGGTTGGTACCGGTAACCCTTAAGTCAGTCAAGGAGAGTACGGGGCCACCGCGTGGTGTCGTAAAGCATCAACTGACCTTAGAACCTTACTTGACCAACTTGGCCATTAGGAAGTAGCGAGATAACCGGCTTTGGTGCAGTCCGGAGTTGGTTGATACTCGATGCTACACTCATTGAGGTTTGACTCTTGAGTTTTGTTTGGTTGCGAGTCAATCGCTTATTGAACAAAACTTGGGGGAAAGATCAGTGAATTTGAGATCCCTTAGAACCCGATTACTATTAACTAGGACAGGTTGAGCCAACTAAACTTCAAGAGGGTAATTACCTACAAACTCCATGCAAGCCTAAGCCTATGGACTTGTCTGCTATATGTGAATATGACTATTTGTATATAAACTTGCTTACCTCGCATATTTGTACATAACATCATAACATCATACCATAGCATTTTCAACAACCATTTCAAGGATCTCGAGGGTCTTTTATGCAGGTTGATGAACCAAACGTCTAGCAAGGGGCAGGGGGATTTATTTTCCTCTGACCAAACGCCGTCAAAGATCAAGTACAACAAAATTGAGCCAAGGGCTATGACCCACTTGATATGGTGAGCTTAATCCTCGTGGAAGGACATCCACCGATACAAAGTTCTCCAATCAAAGATGTTGATCAAAATTCATATCTAACCTTTTATTGTGTTTACCCCGCGAGATCCTTGAAAACATGCATCTACATATCATGCATCATATCATGACAGGTTTCTCCCATACAGGTCTCCTTATCTTGCTACTGTTTATTTCAGTAAGATGGATATGGAACAAAGGGTGAAAGATCTCCAAGCTCAAAACGCTCAATTGCAACAAATATTTTTGGCTATGGCTAAGGGGCAAGAGGACCTGAAAGCTCTCCTTCTCAAAGACAAGAAGAAAAAGTCCAAGAAGTCAATAGGCGTCCTGAACTTGGGAAGAAGACTTGGAGGACCAGTCAAGAGAGCTCTAGATCTTTCAACTCCATCCAACATGGGGGATAGTCTTGAAGAAGACCAAAATTTTGAGATTGATGAAGTTGAAGCTGACTACTCTGAGGAACAATATCCTCACACTGATGACAAGTAAAAACAGTTGGAGGATCGCCTCAATGCTATGGAGATTCAACAGATACCTGGCTTGGATCTAGGAGACATGGGTTTGGTTTCTGGAGTGGTCATCCCGCCAAAGTTCAAAATCCATACCTTTCCATGTACGATGGAGTCTCTTTCCCTAAGATGCACTTAAAGTCTTATGTCCGCAAGATTCAACCATACACAACTGATCCGATGCTTTGGATCCATTTCTTCCAAGAAAGCATAGTAGGGACTCAACTCGAATGGTTCTATCAATTGGAGAGTTCTCGCATCCATACCTGGGAGGATTTAGCTGCTGCTTTCTATAAGCAGTATCAGTACAATGTTGATCTTGCACCAACTCGTGTGCAATTGCAGAACATGACCATGGGTTCCAACGAAAGCTTCAAAGGGTACGCCCAAAAGTGGGGAGATCTGGCTGGTAGGGTGCATCCCCCTTTAACTGATAGGGAGCTGATTGACATCTTCATGGGAACTTTCAAGTTGTAATCTCTTTTGTTATTCAAACAATTATCTATTAATATCAAACTTTGTTTCATTAAATGCATTGCATATGTTTGTCCTGATTTGATCCACTCATTTTCATTACATTTAAACTATGCTTTTTACTCACTTTATGACATTTAACTCTTGCTAAAAGTTACAAGCCTTTAGAGGGAGGATGACGAAAACAATGCCATAATCTCATACAGTATGCTTTTGAACAAACCTTGTTAATGATGTACATGCGTTCTCTCAAATCGTAAACACTGGAGTTATAAGGAAGATAATCCCTAGTCAACCCCTTCGAGCCAAAGAAGTAGAAGTTTTGTGTTTCAACACAAATTGAAACCTTTAATCAAAACCTGGGGCAGGGTAGTCTCGCAGTTAATTCAAATGCGCATTAAGCCGCAAACTCTCATCTCGTAATACAACGAATGACATCAAAAAAAAATTCCTCTGGGATCAAAAGACAGCGATGGTTCCCTACAAAATAGACAGTCATTATTTCTCAAAAAAGTAAAGCCCACTAAGTCAAAACCTACGAAGGAGACTTAAAGAAAACTGGGGCATCCCACTGACTGTAATCTCAAAACAAGAACAGTCAGGCAAAAATCAGGGATAACAAATCAAAAAGAGGTCACTACAAATCCTCAACAACATGAAAAAGGTTGCAAAAATGATTGCCTTCCAACAAACTCAACCTGTCTGAACCATCACCTAAACGTCATTCCAGACTCAATTGGATCTCAAACACACAATTAACTGAGCTTAGGATAGAAGAACATCACGAAGAACGGGTCGGTACAAATACACTTTGAGCCTTTATCCTTTGTTTCTTAAACCGTGAACCAAGCCGCGTTACAACCCTTCAAAAGTCCTAATTGAAGCATGGGTTAGATCAAAAGCATATTGTTACGAAAGGTATCCTGACTCCTGTAAGGCTTTACTCAAAATTCAGAGTTAAATTACAAAACTTCTTTACTTGATGAAAACGCATTTTTCAAAACTTCAAGACAAGCATAAACTTTTCATTTCTTGAATATCACTGTTTCCATTTGGCTATTTGTTTGACAGCGGAGAAATTCACACAACGAATATCCGATGAACGAAAACTCTCTCAGTGAACAAAATCACTTCAAGTGGGATAACACTTCCATTGAAAATCTCCTATCAACAAGGGGGCATGACAAGTCACTATCCAGCACTCCTGGGGCAGTACAATCAAGATTCCATGAAATCTCTCAAAGTGCAGAGTAACCAGGGGCAGGTCTTCATCTCCGTCACTTGGGGCATTGAGCGTCAATCCAAACAAAGGGTTACATACAATCAAACATTTTTTAGCAATGCCACAAACATTTGCTGCTAGGGGAAATGACAAATCTCCCCAAAATCCTTCTCATAAGATAATTCCCCAGCAAGAGTTTAATCTCTGAAAACCTTTCCCCAGCTGAGACAACTTCAAGAATCCTCGAGGACTTCCCCAACAAAGACGTCACCTCTCTAGCAGACCGACAACAGGGTTTATTTCCCCAACAAACTATGGATTCCCCAGCTTGATTTTGCCTCTCCGACTACTATAAATCAAAGAACCACAACTCCTTTTCCCCAGTAGACTAATCCACAATCCCCAGCAAGTTACCGTGAAACCTGGACCCGACCAGATATCAGTTCAACTTCGACTCCCCAGTAGAGCAATGGACAACCGAGACTCCTGAACTCTTTTCCCAAGCAGGAATAAACATTCTCCCGACAAAGTTTTCAATATCTCCCAGCGGAGTTCTCCTCAAACAACAAAACAGGAATCCCCAATGGAAACATTCTAAGCAAAGTTTGAAGACACACCAACTCTTCAACAGTAGTCCAGGATTTAACAACTCCCCAACATTTGTCAAGGATTTATTTTCCCAGACAAAAATACATTCATTAACATTTCACATTTCATGCATCCTATTTACATACATGATAAGTTCATACAACACAATCTCATTTATTTTTGAGAACATCATGACATCATGCATTTCATACATCATGACATTGCATACAACTAACGTTCTACCTTTTTCAGGAAAGATCAATCAACAGGTGGCTACCATCAACCATTTTCAAATAAGTTCCAAGATTAATACCTGTAACAAACCAGGAAAACTATTTGTGGACGACTGATTGTAGATTAACACATAAAACCAGATATGACAACTATCTACTTGACCATCATCAGGAAACCCTACACAGGTTCTTTCTTTCCAAGATGAAGTTTTACACGGACTCATCATCAGACAACCCTATATAGGTTCCTTCTTTCAAAGATGAATTTTTACACTGACTCATCATCAGGCAACCCTACACAGGTTCCTTCTTTCCAAGATGAAGTTTTACACGGACTCATCATCAGGCAACCCTACACAGGTTCATTCTTTCCAAGATGAAGTTTTACACGGACTCATCATCAGGAAACCCTACACAGGTTCCTTCTTTCCAAGATGAAGTTTTATACGGACTCATCATCAGGCATACCTACACAGGTTCCTTCTTTCCAAGATGAAGTTTTACACAGACTCATCATCGGGCAACCCTACACAGTTTCCTTCTTTCCAAGATGAAGTTTTACATAGACTCATCATCATGCAACCTTACACAGGTTCCTTCTTTCCAAGATGAAGTTTTACACAGACTCATCATCAGGCAACCCTACACAGGTTCTTTCTTTCCAAGATGAAGTTTTACACGGACTCATCATCAGGCAACCCTACACAGGTTCCTTCTTTCCAAGATGAAGTTTTACACTGACTCATCATCAGGAAACCCTATACAGGTTCCTTCTTTCAAAGATGAAATTTTACACGGACTCATCATCAGGCAACCCTACACAGGTTCCTTCTTTCCAAGATGAAGTTTTACACGGTCTCATCATCAGGAAACCCTATACAGGTTCCTTCTTTCCAAGATGAAGTTTTACACGAATTCATCATCGGGCAACCCTACACAGGTTCCTTCTTTCCAAGATGATGTTTTGCATAGACTCATCATCAGGCAACCCTACACAGGTTCCTTATTTCCAAGATGAAGTTTTACACGGACTCATCATCAGGCAACCCTACACAGGTTCCTTCTTTCCGAGATGAAGTTTTACACAGACTCATTATCAGGCAACCCTACACAGGTTCCTTCTTTCCAAGACGAATTTTTACACGGACTCATCATCAGGAAACCCTACATAGGTTCCTTCTTTCCGAGGTAAAGTTTTACACATACTCATCATGAAGCAACCCTACATCGGTTCCCTCTCTTTCCAAGATACAGTTTTACACGGACTCATCATCAAACAACCTAACCTTCCGTTATAGTTCAGATACGCTCCAGACATGGATGCCATTCTGACAATCATTCAGTTCCAACTTAAAGATACAATCTAGCAATCATTTCTGGATGGCATCTTTAAGCCCATCTCCAACAGGATTCTATCCCCTCTCCAAATGGCATCTTTAAGCCCATTCCCTACATAATCAACTAACACACCTTCCAGTGCAAATTTTCTGGGCACTCTAGTGTTCAATCATCTTCCACCCTCAAGTCACAAATGGAAGATTTACCAATATAACTCTTCAGGTGTAAGAAGATTGAACAGGGGAAACTGTTGTACCCCAAAATTTTCCCTCTCATTTCTCAAAGAATCACCTTGGATCCTCAAGTTTTCTTCCATCCAATTCCAAGCCTTGAACTGCAAATTTTCAAGGAAATCATCCACAAGGGAAAAATGGTCATTTGCACGCTGAATGGTCAAACATTGACTTTTGGATCAAAACCAAGTTTCAAGAATCATATTTCATCAAGACATGTTGAAATGTGAAATTTGTTTCATCTAAATACTTAGAACTTTTCTAAAGTATGACACTTTAGAACTTCTAAGCCAGCCTCCATGCAAGTACAGTCATAAGTTGCAAACATGGTTTAGAACATAGCCTTCAGTCAGAACATGGCTCTTCAGCCTCTACGCAAGCTCAGTCAGATTTTTCCAGGGTAATTCAAAGAAGGTTAAGAAGTGTGCTACAAGATTTGTAGAAAGTCTGAAAGCTCCTTCAGAACATGCTGGAGCCAGAAAATAAGAGGATCAGAAGATGGGATGCTACGCTGAAGCAGAACTTATGATCCATAACTAAGCCTTGGTGTAGAGTTTCACGTTGCAGGATTTCTGGTTGTGATAAGTCTCATCATCATTTAATGCTCATTTAATGCTCACAACCACCTTCTGAGTCATTATCCAAAGGATTTTCACCACGTGTACCTCTATTGTCTTGGGATAGCAACTTTGCTACTATGCCCATGCTTTACTTTTTGCTTTTCCTTAATTCCTGCTGATAACCACCATGCTTGCTTCAAAAACAAGGCAGCGCTTCAGCACATGAAGGCTATATTCAACGCTTTGGTTAGAACTTGACCAAATCCAAAAACCTTGTTTATACAAGCTGATGCAGACCTATGACCAACAGCTGGTTCAGCCTACGCCTGCATCCCATGACTGCACCAAACTAGCATACGAAAAATGTGATGAAAAAGCAAAGGAATAGGATGCCAAAACAGGTTCAAATCCCATTTGTTCCCCCCCCCCACCCCAAAATCACAGCAAATTCATCTATAAATACTTGGCTCCATCACACGTTCAAGGGGCTGGATTTTAAAGAGAGAGATTGGCCAAAAGAGAGAAAAGGAAGTTGTGAAACCTTCATAAAAACCAAGATTTCTCATACATAAAAATAAACCTTTGTTCTTCCCTTGGAACCAAAAAACACAACCACTCTTTCATTTATCTTGCTGACTCATAACATCCAAAGGCAACCACTCAAAGCTCCAAGCACGCTCCAGGTTCAAGGTAAGTCCTTCTGACTTTGCTTGTTTTTTTTCTCTTTCTAAACATCATTAACATGTAAATATCATAGTATTAATGTTGTTTATATCATTGCACGATTAGAAAAAACTGTGGATCAGATTTAGGATTAGAACTTCTATGAACTGTTGTACTTTTTTTCTTCTTACTTGTTGTTTGTTAAAAAATGAATAAGTTGTTGACGTGCTGATTAATATGAGAAAAGAGTTACAAAATCGTCATGTTATGCATGTGGGGTGTCTTAGCACAAACAAATCGAAAATACAGGATCATAGTCCCTCGATGACGCAATCAAAGTTGCCTTTCAAAATGATCTTAGTCCCTAAAAGAAAAGTGCTAAGTCATCTCATAACATTGCTATCATAGTCATACGATGACCCAACGCCTGTCCCTTCACATTCAATGATGGGGCTTCTTACCAAAACAATGATAAGGTAGAAACATCTACAGGAGGAGGAAAAGAACATCTAAGACCTTTTGAGTAAGTATATTACTTTTAGTTGCTTGCTCAATTTCAAAATAAACATCCTTGCTATTTTCAAAAACAATCACATACACTTCCAAAACATTTTCAAAACACTTTCCAAAACTTGAAATATTTTCAAAAGCTCAACACTTTGTATATGTTCTTACGAACGAGAACTATTACAATGTTTTCCTAAATGATGGAGCCTTTTCAAAATACTTTCAAAACCCATATCACAAAGCACATTTCAAAACAAAAGCAAGTGATCTAGCAAGCAACTAAGAGCCCATGGAAAACCATGGATGAAAAGGGTGCTAATGCCTTCCCTTTTCATAATCTACCCCCCGAACTCAAGAAAACATCTCTAAAGGTCTTTGTTGTACCCCAAAATTTGCCCTCCTATATTTCTCAAGATATGTCAAGAATAATCTCCAAGTGACTCAAGTTAGCTCAAGAGTTGGACAGTCAAATCACCTCTTAAGGCAGTCAATTCAAAATTAGGGTTTTGTGTTGCATCAAGGTCCTTGCATCCAAATGACCTCATGTGCTCCCCAATGTACTAATATGTCCTCAAGTTCATCCATGTAAAATTTCAAGCCTTGCAGAGGAAGTTGGGTCAGTCAATTGCTCAAAAGGTCCAAAAGGCGACCATGCTAGGGCAAAAGTCAACTGTGTCCCAAATACAGTCAAACTTCAAGATTTTTTTGTCAACATTCTCATTTTTAAGGATAATTCATCATTTGATCAAGGGTTGATCATGATTCATCAAGGATTTCTCAAGATTCATCAAGATTCAAAAGTTGCTAAATTAGGGTTTTGTAGGAAAAGTCAACTCAACTTTGACCAAGCATAAATTCTCATACTTTATGAGAAATGACCCATCCAAAGCTCATTTTGAAGAGGATGCAGTTTCCTACAATCCATATTCACACCCCAAGATCAATAAATGCACTCACAAAAAGTTACAAATTTGGACATTATAGGTCATTTTTGAAAGTCAACAAAAACACCTTTTTTGCCAAAGCTTATAACTTGAGCATGGAATATCAAAATTAGATGAGACAAAAAGGGTTGGTTAGAGGACATCTCAAGGTTTCTAAAAAATCCAAGAACACCTCCAAAAGTTCAAAATTGAAGAAGTTATGCATTGTTGAAGTTGGGTATTTTTCTAAAATTGCCAAAAGTCAACTATCCCCAAAACTTCAAAATTTCTCAAATAGGCCCACTTTTTTCCACTTGATTTGATCTTGTCACACCACACACGTGTCCTATCTTCAGTTTTATGTCCAATTATTAATTTTTATATTTTATTTGATTTTTATTGATTTAATTCATTTTAAATCAATTTAAATCCAAATAAATTCCAAAATTTAATCAATTGATATCTTTTTTATCATTACAAGTCTTTATTACCATCATGGACAAGATCAAACTCGAATCATGCTATGTTATGTACAAAATATTTGATTTGAGACAAATATGGAAGCTTTGTTAATGGTGGTCAAATCATATGTTGAATCATCAATACACAAGGATTGGAGGCCCAAAGTTTAACCTAATTCATTCCAATATACTCACACAAGCTAGAGCACACAAGAACACGGCCTGAAGCTGCCCAAAATCGAAAAATCAAACTTGGAAAAAAGCTTGAAAAGCTTGAATCTGAAAACGATCTTAGAGGTGTTTCCAAGGCAAAAACTTCACACTACTCTCTTGCTGGACGTCCACTGGATCTATTGGGATCAAAACCAAGCCTTGAAACCTCCTAAATCGCGCTGTAAGTACTCAAGAACATGGCCCTGAACACGAAATCACATCCTCTGATTCTTGCATCTTTTCACTAAAATATTTGCATATTTGTGTTTGTCGCTTCATTTAGAACATTTTTGCAATATTTGATTTTGTTTTGGTAGCCTGTACAGCCATGCCCGAAGCTAGGGTTTTTGTTCTTGCTTTTTAGGCATTTTGATTTCAGGGAAAATTAGAATAAACCATGGACATGGATGAGTTTAGGAGGAAGAAACAAGCATAATGATGGTCTTGGTTTGCATTTTCGTGGCCTAGAACTCGTTCTAGGACGAAGCCACGGATCTGGCTGCGGATAAAATCCACAGGTAAAAAGATCAGTGTTTCAATGAAGAAGACGACTACGCGTCCTCTTCCCATTGGCCAGTTTCAAATCAGCGCGCTTTTTTTTTCCAGGCATAGTGGTTTGTTTTAAATATAATAATTGTTTCATATTCCATTAACAAAAGTATTACAGTGGCCTAGTGGTAGAAGCGCTAGTGCATTGGCTAATGGGACCTGGGTTCGAATCCCAGGTCCCCCGAAACTTTGTTGCATTTTATTTACAGGCGATTCCATGCAGCATCAGGAGCGTGACCTACCATATGTCTCCATCCAGATGGTTGCCAAATGGCTTCAGATCAAATCCAATGGACAAAATTGAATATCCACCATGGTCTCCAGTCAATGCATGCGCGTGGAATAGAGAAAGTCAAAGCAGGCTGGTTTGGATTGGGCTTCAGAATTGTAGATTTCACCCATTTCCAGGCCCAGCACCCCCATTGGTTTATTCCTTTTCTTTTATATTTCTTATTATTTATTTGATTTTAGTTATTATTTTTATTGTTTAAATCAACCAATTAACATTTTTCTTAATAAAATCAAAATACAAAAAATATTATTTTATTTCTTAAAATTAAAATCATCACTTTATTTTTGTAAATAAATATTAATCAAATAATTTAGTTTTTTTAATTAGGTATAATTTTAATGTTTTTTGCAATAAATTAAAATCAATGTAGAATATTAGGTTTTACCAACTTTTAATCATTTTTATTTTATTTCCTTCAATATTCAAGAACCCCAAAAATATTTTTATTAATTAATTAATTTTGACCTAATTTAATTTCCATTTAATTCAAAAAAATAACAAAAACATGCTTTCTTTTCAAAAAGGGTCAAAACCCTAAAAACTCGCCCGATTAAATTTCTCGCACGCGTAACGTTTTATCCAATATTGTAATTGCTTCCAGAATGTAATAGCTTTTAATTAGGACTTTGAATTATTTTATAGCTTTTATTTACTTTCCGCAATTTAAATTAAATGGTTTGTTTTTGGCGATGTAAATACCCGACGCCTTGTAATAGTTTAGATTTAATTTCCGCAATTTAAATTCCGCAAACTATACATTGTTAGATGTTTGATAATAGGGAATGCATGACAAGGTCCAATGTATGAACTTAAAATCAACATAGCTCACCCATAACATGTACAAAGATAATATAACCGAACTAACACACTCGCACATATGCACTCTTAGGGTACACCTCACTTTGTTGCCTTCGAACGTGGTCATTGAGTATAAGAAGTTTTAGAGGTCGCCCTCTTGTCCAAAGATCATAAGTTGCCTCGAAATGTTTGCCTCGGATAAAATGATCTAAGACATTAGGGTTACCGCTAAGGTGTCCTAACATTGCTTTAGTGACCACACGTCCCTTAATCGAATTGACCCGAAAACTCCAACGACGATGCTACCTACTCATCAATAGTAGGCTAGCATTACCTAAAGGACATTAGCATAGTTTAATTCCCTTTTCGAGTAGGTAGATGGTTCTTAAGTACTTTCTCCTTTTAAAAACAAAACAAAACTTTTCGCACTTACACTCCTTTCAAACAAAAACTCCTTTCAAACCCACAAACACAAAGAAAAGCAAATTTTGAAACCACAATGAGCAAGTACCTAAGAGCCCGTGGATAACCATGGATAGAAAGGGTGCTAACACCTTCCCTTTCTATAATCTACCTCCCGAACCTGAGAAATATCTCGAAAAAGGAATTTTTCTGTGCTTTTTTTCCTTTCCTTGTTGGATAAAATAAAAGACAGTGGCCACTCTTGCTTACCGCGACATTTTGCGAAAACAAACGTAAATGCGAACCAGCATTCCCAAAACAGTCAGTTCTCATTCCCACCGATCACAGAACTGGCGACTCTGCTAGGGATCTTATAAGTGAGGTGTACCTTAGGATTAGATCATTGTGTTTTCAATTGTATGCTTTGTATGATTTATCTTTGTGGGCTTGTATCGGAGTTCTATAGATCCTAACCCGGATCTGGGGATACCCTTTAGGTAAGTAGCAATAAACTGTGAGGGAACTGTCCGGCATAGACCGACACGGTTGAAGCAGTAGCTACATTGGTGTGCCACTTTAGTCTATACCGATATCCCTTGTGTTGGAACGAGGAGAATATGGGTCTTCTAAGGGGTCATTACGCACCAACTGACCTTAGAACCTTAAATTGACCAACATGGCCATAGAACAGTAGCAGTATGCTACACTCATTGAGACTAAACTCTCGCGATGATTTCGGCCGCAAGGTTGCTAAACTGGAATTATGACCGATTGAGGGTAGTCAGTGATATTGAGATCCTCTAGAACCCAGTTACTATTTTTAGGACAGGTTTAAACCAACTGAACTGAAAGAGGGTAGTACCTAAGCTCCATGCCAGCCTGAAATCTAAGGGCTCTCAGTGTGACTTGTATGCCTTTACCATGTTTGCTATTTGTGGATACTTGTGGTGTGCTTACTATCATGACATCATGACATCATAACATTGCATACATCTTGCATTGGACTAACCTATTTCAAAGACAGGAGGGATTCATCTTTGCTCTATTTTGTAGGTCATCATGATGCCCATACGTAGGAATACCATCCGGATTAACTTTGTCCAGGTCCCCACCTTGCTTAAAGAGTTGGTTGCCAAGATGCCTGACACTACTTCCTTCATCAGGAGGCATGGTTCTATTCTCAGTTTGGTCACCTCCAAATTGGACGAGCGGATGATGAGTGTCCTGGTCCAATTCTATGATCCGCTGTATCATTGTTTTACTTTTCAAGACTATCAGCTGGTTCCCACCCTAGAAGAGTTCTCTGAGCTTCTCGGTATCTCTGTTCTGGAGCAGACCCCGTTTACTAGTTGGGAGAAGACCCTTAGGCCCGAAGAAATTGCTGCAGCCCTTCATTTGACTAAAGAGGAGGTAATGGCTAATTGGGAGACTAGAAGTGGAGAAAAGGGCTTCTTGACTAAGTTCTTGGTTGGTAAGGCTAACTATTTCTGGGATGGTCTAGACTTCAAGGCCTTCGAGGATATTCTGGATCTTCTGATTTATGGCTTGGTTTTGTTTCCGAATCTTGACACTTTTGTTGATGTGAATGCGATAAAGATCTTTATCTCTCAGAATCCTGTACCCACTCTCTTGGGTGACATTCTTCATCAGCTCTATGCTCGTACTGCCCGAAAGAGGGGAACCTTGATGTGCTGTGCTCCTTTATTGTCGAGGTGGTTTATTTCGCACCTCCCCAAGTTAGTGCTGAAGAACAAAGAAAGAATGGGCTGGGCTTATAGGGTGATGTCTCTCTCTCACAGTGATATCATTTGGACTCTTAAGGGTATGGACGAGGTGACCGTCATTGATCGTTGTGGGGAGTACCCCAATGTTCCCCTGCTAAGAACCCATGGAGGAATTTCTTACAACCCATGCTTAGCTCTCCGTCAGTTTGGGAGAGCCAGAAGAGAAGGACCTCATGAGCTGTTAATGCCTAATATCATCTTTGACTTCCAAGGAGATAGCGACGAGCAACATCGCAGATTCATAAAGGCCTGGGATAGAGTCCATCAAGATGATCCACATGAATTGGGACCAAAGACTTCTCTGCCAATGGAGCCATATCTCAGATGGGTCCGCATCCGTGCCCAAAAGCTGGGTATGCCATATGAAGTTGTCCGGCCTGTCACTCTTGAAGTTGCTAATGAATAAGGGGTTCTTCCAACCATTCTCCATCCTTATATGCCCGCTGACATTGGGGAACTGAAGAGATCTTGGATGCTATTGAGGGAGGAACGTGATTCTTACTGAGAGAAGTTCAATGAACAAGAGCAGAAGATCCAGAGGTTATCTAGGCAGTTAGAGAACGAGCGGATTCTCAATGACTATGTCCGCACTGATAAGAAGAGATAATGGGAGCATTGATGGACCTTTGATGATTTCCTTTCCAGTTTTTGTTTACTTTTCAGTATTTCCATTCTTGTAATGCCTTAAGGGCAATTTATTGAACAATTTGAATTACAAAGTTTATCTAATAAAGTGTGTTTCCTTTCTGGTTTACAAATTTGAATCTCCCGATTGTCTTTGAAATCATAAATCATACACATTTCATCTCATGCACGTCATAAACAGGTACCCTTTACAGGTCTCTTATCTTCTTCGCTGTTTATTTCAGCGCTCACTCATCATGTCTACTGAACCTTCAACTGAGCAAGCTATCAAGGCCCTCCAAGCCCAGAATGCCCAATTTCAAGAGCTATTCATGAATCTAGCTAAGGGTCAGCAAGACTTGAAGACCCTGATTCTGAAAGAGAAGAAGAATAAGAAGAAGAGGACCATCCTGTTTAACACAGAGCACAGGTTTGGAAACAGGTTACAGAATGAAGTTGATCTGACCACCTCATCTAGAGGGAAAGGTAGTCAAGAGGAAAGGAAGGGTCCTAGCCTTGTGGTCTCCGACAACGAGACGGACTACGATGAAGAACAGTATCCTCCTGCCGAGGATAAATACAAGAAACTGGAAGACCGGTTGAATGCTATGGAAGTTCAGAAAGTGCCTGGTCTAGACTTTGGAGATCTAGGTCTATCATCTGGGGTAGTGATTCCCCACAAATTTAAGGCACCGTCCTTTGCTAAGTATGATGGAATTTCTTGTCCGAAGCTGCACCTCCAGTCATATGTAAGGAAGATTCAGCCTTATACTGCTGATAAGAACTTATGGATCCATTTCTTTCAAGATAGTCTCTCAGGGACTCAGCTTGAGTGGTTCTATCAGTTAGACGGAGCCAGTATCCGCAGTTGGGAAGATTTGGCTACTGCATTCTACAGGCAGTATCAGTACAACTCCGACCTCGCTCCTACGCGTACCCAACTCCAGGGTATGTCAATGGGAATGGGTGAAGGATTCAAGGATTATGCTCAGAAGTGGAGGGACCTCGCCGGTAGAGTACAACCACCCTTGTTTGATCGGGAGCTTGTTGACATGTTTCTGGGGACCCTGTCTGGTCCATTTTTCAACCACCTGATTGGAAGCTCTTTATCTGGGTTTACAGATCTTATTTTGACCGGTGAGAGGATTGAAGCTGTTATTAAGGATGGAAAGATACAGAAGGGTGCCTCATCGAGCACCGAGAAGAAGCCGTTTAAGAAAGAGTCCAGTGCTGTCTACAGTTTGAGAAGACAGAATAAACCTGAACACCGCCAAGCTGTTAACGCGGTTGTTATTTCAAAACCTGTTGGTGCTCCTCAGCACAATAATCAACAAAAGGATGAGAGACCTTGAAGGCAATTCACCCGTCTCAACATGACCTTGTCTCAGATTCTGCCACAGTTGCTGAAGACTAATCTGGTGGTTCTAAAGGAAGCCCCAAAGAGTCCAAATACCACATCACCGAGGTATAACCCTAATGTCCGCTGCGCTTTTCACTCTGATAGCCCGGGGCATAATACGGATGATTGTTTGGTTTTGAAGAACAAGGTACAAGACTTAATTGATGCGAAGGAGATTGAGTTTGAGGCGCCCGAGAGGCCTAATGTTGTGACTGCTCCCATGCCCAAGCATGGAGTGAATGCTCTAGAAGAAGACTTGTTTGTGGTTTCTGTGGATGATATTGCTACCCCTTTGATGACTGTAAAGAAGAACCTTTTGCTAGCCGGTTTATTTCCTGGCTGTGACGAAGGTTGCCATATGTGTTCTGTTTTACCTACCGGTTGCCCATTCCTGAAGTCAGGTATCCAAAACCTAATGGATAGTAAGGAGATCCTGTTTGAGAAGACTGTTGTTCCTTCTATTCCTACTGAAGAATTCGCCATCATTACCATTTTCGACAATTCTTCCAAGGCTCCCTCGAGGAAGCCTGTTAGAATTACATCTGTTCCGAGAATCGCACCTGTGATCATCACTGTTCTGGGGCCCATCCCCTACACCTCTGATAAAGCCATCCCTTGGCACTACGGGGCTGATGTTTATTTTCATGGAGTTAAGCAAGAGTTGGATGCTGATACTGACATCAGCAACATTACTAGACCTGGTAAAGTCACCTGCAGCGGAAGACTTTTCTCACTTGATATTGCTCCAC
Source organism: Vicia faba (assembly GCA_948472305.1). Taxonomy (NCBI): domain Eukaryota; kingdom Viridiplantae; phylum Streptophyta; class Magnoliopsida; order Fabales; family Fabaceae; genus Vicia; species Vicia faba. Next base: position 385,649,210 of record OX451741.1, read on the forward strand.
CAACAGCCCGAAGACCTGTTGTTATTACACCTGCCAGTGTACCTGCTACTATTCCTGATCAAGTTCCTATTCTTACCCCTGTCGCCGAGTCATCTGACACTCGGGGCAAAGGGATCACCACTGATGTGCCTGCCCAGACGGAGGCACCGAAGACAATTACTGTTGAAGCTTCCAAACAAGAGATGGAAGAGATTCTGAAAATTATTAAAAAGAGTGACTACAATGTAGTTGAACAGCTGGGGCAAACCCCGTCTAAGATTTCTATGTTGTCACTATTGCTGTGCTCAGAGACCCATGCCAAGGCTCTGATAACCTTTTTGAAAACTGCCCACGTGCCACAAGAGACATCAGCTGATCAGTTTACAGATTGTGTGGCTAATTTGACTGCTGATAATGGGTTGGGTTTCTCGGACGCAGACTTGACTGCTAAAGGGAAGAATCACAATGATGCCATGCATGTCTCCATTGAATGCAGGGGCACTACTCTTGCACATGCATTGGTGGATACTGGTTCCTCATTGAACGTATTGCCTAAAAAAGCTCTAGACCGGTTGGATTATGAAGGGTTAGAGCTGAAACCAAGTAACATTGTTGTCAGGGCCTTTGATGGGTCTAAGAGGATGTTGCATGGTGAAGTTGATATTCCAATTAAAGTTGGTTCGCAGGTCTTCAACTCTACATTCTATGTGATGGACATTCGGCCATCTTATTCTTGTTTGCTGGGTCGTCCATGGATCCACAAAGCTGGGGCCGTAACCTCAACGCTCCACCAGAAGTTGAAGTACCCGGTCAAAGGGAAGATTGTGACAGTGCAAGGGGAGGAAGAGTACATGGTCAGCCACCTCAACTCGTTCCGATATGTAGAAATGGATGGGGAGTTCATTGATACCCCGTTCCAGCATTTTGAAGAGGTTCCCCAGACACTGGCGTCAGCTGAGACTGTTGTTGAAGATTCTCCTATGAGGATGGCTTCTTTAAAAGATCCCCGGGCTGTTATTGAGAAGGGTGAGTGTGCAAATTGGGGCCGACTCCCTGATTTTACACATAAGACTAACAAGTTTGGTTTAGGTTTCACTGCAGAAGCTCAAAGGGATGTTCGGAATGCACGAATCGGAAGACCTCCCGTGTTCATAAGCAACTCAGGAGTGAATGCCATTGAAGATGATGCGGAAGAGTCTGAATTCGACAGCTGGATCTATCCTACGACCAATGGTGGACCAAGCAACTGGACAGTAAAGGACTTCATCCCTATTACTTTTGTTACCCAGTAATGAAATTTTTGTTTTAAATTTGTAACAGACAATGTTTTAAACTTTATGGCCCGGTGTCTTACCCGGGGCACTGTGGCTTCATTTGTGAGGGCTTTATGTGTGTCATTTTTCATATAACATTAATAAAAGCATTGGACGTTCTTGCATTTCAAATTTTGTGCTCCTTGTTTTTCTTTATTATATATTGCAAAAACAACTATTTTACACACACTCACATATACAGGTCCACATCCACTCTGGATCTTACTTGTAACGACTCTGCTACTGCCAGTTATGACTTCGAAAATCCGATCAACTTAGCCGAAGACGAAGGTGAAGATGATTGCGAAGTGCCTGGTGAACTTGCAAGAATGTTACTCCAAGAAGAGAAGGTTATTCAGCCACATGAAGAGTCGGTGGAATCAGTGAATCTGGGTACTGAGACAGACAGGAAAGAGGTCAAGATTGGTGCAAATCTAGAGCTTAGTGTGAAACAACGGTTGATTCAGATGATGCATGACTATGTTGATATCTTTTTCTAGTCTTACGAATATATGCCTGGTTTGGATACTGACATTGTGGTTCATCGCCTTCCTACCAAGGAAGACTGCCCTCCAGTAAAACAGAAGGTCCGCCGAATGCGCCCAGAGATGTCTAAGAAAATCAAGGCTGAAGTTATGAAACAATTTGACGCCGGTTTTCTAGCAGTTACATCTTACCCTTAGTGGGTGGCCAATGTAGTTCCGGTACCGAAGAAGGATGGTAAGGTCCGAATGTGTGTTGATTACAGGGATTTGAACAAGGCGAGCCCCAAGGATGACTTCCCTCTACCTCATATCGACGTTCTGGTTGACAACACCGCTCAGCATAAGGTATTCTCCTTCATGGATGGTTTCTCCGGTTATAATCAGATCAAAATGGCTCTCGAAGACATGGAGAAGACGACCTTTGTTACTCAGTGGGGCACCTTTTGCTACAAGGTCATGCCTTTTGGACTAAAGAATGTTGGGGCAACATATCAACGTGCCATGGTTGCTTTGTTTCATGACATGATCCATCATGAGATTTAAGTATACGTCGACGATATGATTGCGAGGTCCCAAACTGAGGAAGAACACCTTGACCATCTGCAGAAGCTGTTTGACAGGCTGAATTTGTACAAGCTAAGGTTGAACCCGAACAAGTGCACCTTCGGGGTGAGATCTGGTAAACTATTGGGTTTCGTCGTAAGCGACAAAGGTATTCAAGTGGATCCTGCCAAAGTGAAAGCGATACAGGGGATGCCAGCTCCCAAAACAGAGAAAGAAGTCAGAGGTTTCCTGGGACGACTGAATTACATTGCCCGATTCATCTCGCACTTGATTGCTACTTGTGAGCCAATCTTCAAGTTACTGAAGAAAGATCAAGTGGTACGTTGGAATGATGAATTCCAGGCCGCTTTCGAAAGAATCAAAGAGTATCTCCAAGAGCCGTCTATCCTAATGCTACCAGTTGAAGGGAGACCTTTGATCTTATACTTGACAGTACTCGACAACTCAATGGGGTGTGTGCTGGGGAAGCATGACGAGTCTGGCCCAAAAGAGTATGCTATTTATTACCTTAGCAAAAAGTTTACCGACTGTGAGACCCGATACTCACTACTTGAGAAAACTTGCTGCACTTTGGTATGGGCTGCTCGCCGGCTGAGACAATATATGTTGACTCACATTACTCTATTGATATCTAAGATGGATCCCATCAAGTATATCTTCGAAAAGCCTGCCTTGTCCGGAAGAATAGCAAGATGGCAGATGATCTTGACTGAGTATGACATCCAGTATACGACCCAAAAGGCAATCAAGGGAAGTGTATTGGCAGACCATTTGGCACATCAGGTAGTGGATGATTACCAGTCTATAAACTTTGAATTTCCGGACGAGAATATCATGTTGGTAACTGATTGTGAGACACCTGGACCGGATGAAGGACCTGAGGAGGGATCCCGATGGTCTATATACTTTGATGGAGCTTCGAACGCTTTGGGTAATGGCATTGGCGCCGTGATCATATCTCCTAAAGGCTCTCATACTCCATTCACCGCCCGACTATGTTTCAACTGCACCAACAACATGGCGGAGTATGAAGCATGCATCATGGGTCTTCGAGCAGCAATTGACCTAAGGATTAAGTTTCTGAGTGTCTTCGGAGATTCCGCTCTCGTGATCAGTCAGATCAAAGGCGAGTAGGATACGAAACACCCGAATCTGATTCCTTACAAGGAGTATGTATTGACATTGCTTCCCCATTTCGAGGAGATAACCTTTGAACACTTTCCTAGAGAGGAGAATCAGTTAGCGGACGCGCTGGCTACGATGTCTTCCATGTTCAAAGTCAATTGGGACAATGAAGGTCCCCAGATTATCATTGAAAGATTGGACGAACCTGCACATTGCTGTGATCTTGAGACTGAAGAGGTAACAGAAAAGCCCTGCTTTCATGAGGTGAAGAGATACCTTGAGGCTCAAGAATACCCCGAGGGTGCATCTGTTAATGATAAGAAGTTTCTGAGGAGATTTGCGACGAAATTCTTCATCATCAATGACATCCTTTACAAGCGTCACCATGATTCAACCTTACTGCGTTGTGTGGATAAGAATGAAGCAGAAAGGATCATGGCAGAGTTGCATGAAGGTACTTTCGGGACTCATTCTAGTGGACATACCATGGCAAAGAAGATCCTACGGGCAAAATATTATCGGTCCACGATGGAAGCCGACTGTTATCAACATTCTCGGACATGTCACAAGTGCCAAGTCTATGCTGATAAGGTACACATACCTCCAGTACCTCTGAACGTCTTAACAGAACCTTGGCCTTTTGCAATGTGGGGCATTGATATGATCGGCGAGATCAGACCTACGGCATCTAACGGGCATCGTTTCATCTTTGTAGCTATCGATTACTTTACAAAGTGAGTTGAAGCAGCTTCCTTTGCTACTGTAACCAAGAACGTCGTGGCACGGTTTATTCGGCACAATCTGATCTATCGATATGGTGTACCAGAGAGGATCATTCTGGACAATGGTACCAATCTCAACAACAAAATGATCACTGAGCTATGCGAGCAATTCAAGATACAACATCATAACTCTTCTCCTTACCGACCGAAGATGAATGGGGCTGTAGAAGCGACTAATAAGAACATTAAGAAGATTGTGCAGAAGATGACGGTGACATACAAAGATTGGCACGAGATGTTACCATTTGCTCTTCATGGGTACCGTACCTCAGCACAGACTTCGACAGGGGCAACACCCTATTCCTTGGTTTATGGCATGGAGGCAGTCTTGCCTATTGAAGTTCAGATACCCTCTCTTCGGATCATGAAGGATACAGGTTTGAGAGAAGATGAGTGGATTCAGACCCGGCTTGATCAGCTGAACCTAATCGATGAAAAGAGAGTTACTGCTATTTGTCATGGTCAAACATACCAAAAACAGATGATCAAAGCATTTAACAAAAAAGTCAAACGACAAGAGTATCAAGTCGGAGACCTGGTTATCAAACGCATCATTCTCCCCCAAGGTGATCCCAGGGGCAAACGGACCCCTACCTACGAAGGGTCATTTGTGGTTAAGAACATTTTCTCAGGAGGAGCTATGATTCTAACCACCATGGATGGTGACGACCTTCCTCACCCCGTCAATGCAGAAATAGTGAAAAGATACTACGCATAATTAAAGACCCGCTAGGTTGACTGGCCTAGGAAAAAATAAGGGCTTCCCGGCGTACCAAAAGGGTTCGGGCAAAAATAAGGGATGAAAATGAAAAAATCTATACACCCGGCAAGTCGAAAACCTGAAAAGGCGGCTTGGGCAAAAAAGGGTATCCCGGTGGACTGAAAACCCGAAAGGGCGGTCCAGGCAAAAGTAAGGGATCAAAAGCGTAACACTATGTCTCATTGGATCACCTTGCATCCAGACTTCGGTATTGATTATCAAGCTCTGACATCACTAATTAATCTGATCTACCTTCAACCAGTAGCAAAGTGATGAGATGCTCGAAGACATAAAGGCGATAGCAGAGTTGGAACCCAGTGGGATCATTCACATAGTCGTTTTGTTTTCTTTTTACAAATTATATAAATTCTATTTGTTCGGTGGCGTTCTCTTACTAGGACGTCAGCCTCTTGTACAAAAACGCCTATTTACAGGCCAAACTTCAAAATCAATACAATTCATTTTCAAACAAATTGCAAACTGTTTTTCCTTTATCTGTTTTCTTTTGCAAAGAACGTCCAATGTTCATTTTTGATATATGCATTTGACATTAATTGTTGCTCATAAATATCTACATGTGAAACGAAATATGAATTACTGGTAATATCAGAAGTAGGGGCAATAAGAATTGTCTGAACTGTACAGTTGCTCTGTCCACCAGGTACCAAGGTAGATTCAGCTGAAGAATATGACCAAGATACCTTCACTCCCCGCAGAGTAAGACAGTAATGATAGCTCTCTCAACTGAGACTTGCAACTATGGACGAATCAGCAATACTCTCCCCAAGCAGGGCTAGTCTACCATCATCCCTAAAAAGGCTTGGTATCCCCAGAAGGTCTTAATATTCCCCAGCAGAGTATAAGAATATTCCCCAGCGGAGTATAAGAATATTCTCCAGCAAGTATAAGAGTATCCCCGACAGTCTTAAAATTCCTCCACGGAGTATAAGAATGTTCCCCGGCAGCATACAAGATACCCCTGGTGAAGTCAATATTTCCCCAGCACGGTCTGAAAAAGCTATCCCAAAGGATTTGAATCATCATCCCTAGTAGACTCTGGAAGCTTATCCCCTGCAGAGCACAAATAAATCTCCCCAGCCAAATTCAGAGGGTTATCCCCACAAGAGTTTAACAGGTTTATCCCCAACAAGTTGCAGCTGAAAGATCATCCCCCAGTGAAGTTCTTTCCTTTCACAAGAAGGAATTCAATCCTCAACAGATTTAATATCACTAGCAATGATAATCCATCCCTAGCGGAGTTTATCAGCGGAATCCCCCGATGGAGTTTATCGTTAAAATCCTCAGCAAAACATCTCTACCCCATAGAGTAATTCCCCACAGAGTAATCTCTTCATCAGTTTATTCCCCAACGGAGTTCTCTTCTCATGCAGGTTTATTCTCACAATCATCTTCGTTCATCATCCCCAGCGGAAACGAAGAACTCAACTCTATTCTCCAGCGGCTCCGGGAATTATTATCCCCAGCTAAAACATTATATTCCCATACATCATGATACATGCATCTATGTGTTGTACCCCAAAATTTGCCCTCCCATATTCTTCAAGAATTGCAAAGGTCAAAGCTTCAAAATCTCCCCAAAGGTTGCACAGTTCAAGGGCCTCCTAACAGTCAAAAACTAGGGTTTTGGTTCTGACAAAGAAAATGAAGTTTCCAAGGGTCCAATCAAGTCCCACATGCTTATAAACATTGTCAAGTATCCTCATGTCAAGTTTCAAGACTTACAGCACAAAATTGCACAGTCAAAAACCCTAATTGCTCAACAGTCAACTGTAGGGGCAAAATGGTCATTTGACAGTCAAAAGTTCAAATTTTTGGTCAACATCTCATTTTGAAGCCACAAACATCATTTTATCAATTCTTGATCATGATTTTCAAGGCATGGCTCAAAAAGTCTCAAGATGCAAAAGTTTCCATATTTGGACAGTTGAAAAAGTCAACTGCAACTTGACCAAGGCATAACTTCCACATGGTTTATCAGAAAAATTCCATCCAAAGCTCATTTTGAAGAGAAAGACATTTCCTACAACTCCTCTTCACACTTCAAGTCCAAGAAATGCTCTCACAAAAAGTTATCAATTTCAACATTATAGGTCATTTTCAAAAGTCAACAAAAAGGGACTTTAAGTCAAAGGCCATAACTTGATATTGGTAAATCAAAATGACATGGGACCAAAGGCATTGGTTATAGGACTTCAAGACCTTTCCAAAATGTCCAAGAACATGAGCAAAGCTTAAAAATTGAGCAAGATATGCCTTGTGGAATTTGGGAAATTTTTGGGTATTTTGAAAAGTAAACTTTGCTTCAAATGCCTTAAAATTGCTAATGGGCCACATTTTCTTCCAAGATTCATCATCCAAAGCATATGCACGACCATTTGGCCCAAAGGGGATTTTTTTTCATCATTTTTATTATTTATTTGAATTTTTAATTACAATTAATTCATTTAATTAATTAAAATGTGGAAAAAATACTAAACCAATGTAATCAAATCTTTTTATGCAGTACAATCACTCATGATTCACTCAAGATTCGTGCACAACTCAAATGGGGAAGATTGGACATGATTGGCATCAAAAACATGTGAAAAAGATTTGAAAAATTATGCATGAAAATCAAATATTGTTCTCATCAATGCAAAGATCTTTTGATTGAAAACTCAACCCTAATTCACTCCATACATAAGCCAGATGCTAGACCTAGTGCAAGGGACCTCTAAGCTGCGCCCAAAGCTGAAGAAGAACATTGCGTTTTTTGTGAAAAATTCCAAAACTGAAAACACGATTTCAAGGGGTTTCAAGGCAAAATATTGATTCCATTACATTCCTGAAGCATCAGTGAACATTCCTGGATCAAAGCCATTAGTTTTAACACAAAGAATAGGTAGAAATATGTCTCACTTTTCATGAAAATATGCATATTCGTGTTTCAATTTTTAAGCATCCTCATTGCATTTTCTTTATTGATTTATGTTAATTGGATCATTCTAAAGCTAACCATATGTTTTGATTGAGTTTTGCTGGCCTATACGCGAAATCACCATGGGAGCATTTTAGGGTTGCAGGGACCTTCAAAGAGGGCTTCGTCCATATGGAAAAATTGAACCATAAGAATTATACCATTGAACTCATGACGTTCTCCTGAATCTAAAACATCCCTCGCGCTTTTTTTATATGCAGCCAATTTCTATTCGCTATTTTTAGCACTTCAGATTGTGGGGGTTTAAAACCCCCGCTATTCAATTCGTTTTTTGTTTCAGGTACAACAAGCCATTGGAGAAGATGGTGATGTGTAGGCCAATGAGTGGAGCATTTGAAATTCGCGCGAAAATGTCCCACTAACTCTTGTTTTATTTCATATTGATTATTTGTCATATAATAAACAAAGCGCATGGTTGGTACAGATGGTTAAGGCATTGTCTCATAAGGAACTGGGACCTGGGTTCGATTCCCAGGTCCCCCTCTTTGTTTCAATATTTTTTCTTTCAATGTAATTCTATGCAGCTGGCTTCCTAAAGATCACTACACACCCACCATCGAGGCTTGCCACTTGGCCAATAGTCTCAATCCAATGGTCCAGATCCAAAGCCTATGGTACGTCTCAGTCAATGAATGTACACGCTTCCAGGAAAGTCAACAAGGGCCTCCAATATTGGGCCAGAATTGCTGGATCAAACCTCCAGTTTGGGGACAGAACCCCCCATGGGTTTGCTTTTTCATTCTTTTTTCATATTTTGTTTGTTTTGTTTAATTTTTATTTAAATCTTTAAATTAATTTATTTTCATAAAATATAAAAATAATATAAAAACCAGAAAAGACAAAAGCAAAAATATATTTTATTTTAATATCTTTGTAAATAAATCTTGTTAATTAATTTAGTTCTTTAATTCTAGGATCAATTTTGACATTTTTTTCAATAAACTTAAAAATTATAGAATTAGGGTTTTAATCACTTTTTATCTTTTTCTTTTCTTTTACCATTATAATAATTAATTATTTATTTTTTTAAATAAAATTGCATTAATTAATTAGGTTAATTTTAGATTAAATTTTAATACTTTCCTTAATAAATTAAAAATAGCTAGAATTAGGTTTAATTTCCATAATCTTCTCATAAAAATTCATAAATACAAAAACTCAAAAAAAATCTTTTCTTTTTACTTTAATTTAATTAATTTGTTAATCATAATTTAATTTCATTAAAAAGGGTCCAACGCCCTCGCATTCGATCGTAATTCCAATTCGCGCGTTTATTTTATTTCCCCCTTTTATGTAATTCTCCCAAAGCCATGTAAATTCGATATTTATATTTCTCGCACTTTACTTTATTTTATGTCAAATCGGGTCCTGGATTTAATTTGGCGATGTGGACCCGCGCCTTTGTAATAGCGTAGAACTTTTAAATTCCGCACTTTTTTAACTGCTAATAAATTGCATGCAAGAATGAATGTTAAAATAAAAACAAAAGCGTAGATCACCCATGACATGAGCAAGACAAAATATCTGAAAACGACACACAAATCACACACCACCCCTAGGGTACGCCTCACTGTTGCCTTGCCCCTCGAAAGGTGATCGTCGAGTAGAGGATGTTTTAGTAAGTCCTCATGATTCGGGAACCTGGCATGAGGGTAGCTTCTAAGGTGTCTTCCTATTGCTCCGGTGATCACCATGTCCCGAACCTTCGAATTGACCCGACCACCTCCAACGGTGGTGCTACCTACCTCTCAATGGTGGGATGGCACTACTTAAAGGACATTTACACAGACGAATTCCTTAGGGTAGGTAGCCAACTCTAGATACTTGCTCTAATTTCAAAACAAATCAAAATACTTTTCACACCGACACCTTTTCAACAAGCTTTCGAAAGCAATTTTTTCAAACACTCTTGAGGACCGATACAAGAGTCGAACTGGAATTTTCAAAGAAACTTTTTTAAAACCCACAGTTGAAAAGCAAACAGACCATTTTTGAAAACACATAGTGAGCAAGTATCTAAGAGCCCATGGATAACCATGGATAGAAAGGGTGCTAACACCTTCCCTTTCTATAATCTACCTCCCGAACCGAGAAACTATCTCTATAAGGAATTTTTCTGTGCTTTTGTCCTTTCCATTTGGAGAAAATAAAAGACGGTGGCGACTCTTGCTTCCGCGACATTTCGCGAACCAGCGTTAAACAGCCAGTTCCAGATCCACCGATCACAGAACTGGCGACTCTGCTGGGGACTACTTAAAGTGAGGTGTACCTTAGGACTAAGTTCATAACTGTGTTTTCAATTGCTTTGACTTGTTTGTTTTAAATTGTGGGACTGTCTTGGGAGTTACATAGATCCTAACCCGGATCTGGGGATACCTTCTTAGAAAGTAGCAACAAGGCTGTGAGGGAACTGTGCGGGGTATACCGACATGGTTGAAACAGTCTGCTACGTTGATGTGGCACTTTGGTGTGTACCGGTAACCCTTGAGTTCAGTCAAGGAGAGTACGGGGCCTCCGCGTGGTGTCGTGAAGCATCAACAGACCTTAGGAACCATAATTGAACTATCTTGGCCTCTTTAGGGTAGTGAGATAACTGACTTTGGTGCAGTCCGAGGTTGGTTGATACTCGATACTACACTCAATTGAGGGTTGCTTTCCTGGAATATTTCGGTCGCCAGTTCAGTGGCTAAATTGAAACGATGAACAATGAAAGCAATCCGGTGATATTGGGACCCTTAGAACCCGGTTACTTCTAATAGGACAGGTTGAGCCCACCAACTTCAAGAGGGTAATACCCAGACCCCATGCTGGCCTAAACTCTAAGGGCTGTGGTGTGACTTGTGTGCTTTCATACTTGACTACTTGCATGCTTGTTATCTGACACTTGAGTTTCTTGCAGGTTTTGTTTACAGTCCTTAATTGGGACTCATAACAGGGTTTACCTACATTACTCCACGCATAGCATAACATCATACCATCATACCATTGCATACATCCTGCATAAGGACTAATCCATTTCAAGGATCTCAAGGGTCTGTGGTGCAGGTCAAGATGAACCAAACTGTCTAGCAAGAGGCAAAGGGGATTTATTTTCCTCTAAGCCAAGGTTGTCAGGGGCTATGACCCACTGGATATGGTGAGCCTTTGACCCTTTAAGAAGGACTCTCAACAATATGCAGTTCCTTCAACCAAGCCACCAGTTACCAGATTCTAATAATTTTTCTTGTTTACCCCGCGAGGTCCTTGGAAACATTTCATGCATACATACATATCATTGCATAACAGGTATCCTTGTTGCAGGTCACTTACCATCGTCGCTGTTTATTTCAGCAATGGCTTTCCAACCGGACAACCAAGATCTCCGGACTCAGAACGCCCAACTGCGAGAAATGTTCTTGAACCTATCCAGGGGGCAAGAAGAAATAAAGGCTCTCCTCACCAGGAACTTGACCTTAGGGAATGCAGGGGGCATCAGGAACGATCAGCTGGAAGGGCTACAAATTGAGTTGGCAACCATGAAGATCCAAATGATGGGGCAGTTGATGGGCCAGATGACTCTCATTCAGGATTTAGCTCAAAAGCAAGAAGAGCTCAGGGTCCTCGTCACCAAGCTGCTTCCAAATGATCAAGTAGCTCCAACAACTAGGGTTGAAGTCCCAGTCATCATTCAACCACAGGCGGGGCGAGAAGACAAGGGAAAATCTCCTCAGCCTGCTTCAGGGTCACGAGCCCAGCCTCAACGGAGTAGTTAGCGTAAACAAAATACGCCTGGAAGACATTTCTCTGAAACTGATATACCATCATCCTTTATACTGAGGTGTTTGCTGGAGGTTAATCTGATCACTCTAAAGGACCCTCTTAAGAATCCGAACATGACACCTTCAAGGTACAACCCCAACACCCGCTGCGCTTATCATTCAGACAGCCCGGGGCATGCTACAGACGACTGTTGGACCTTGAAGAACAAAATCCATGACTTGATTGACGAAGGGGTGATAGAGTTCATGCCGGATGGCGAGATGAAAATCTTCCGCTGAGAATTCTCCATTTGAGATCGCTATCTCAAACTAGAAAATTTTTGTTCATTAGAATTTTTTCAAGTTGTAATTCTCTTTTGATTGTTCAAACATTTGTTCATTGTTAAACGTTGTTATTTCATTAATGCATCGCATATGTCTGTTTTGAAGCAATATATTCGCATTTATTATGCTTAAAATTGTTTTCAGATTTTTGTGATGTTCAATGCTCGGTTAACAATTCTAAGCCTCTTGAGGGAGGATGACGAAGACGATACCGCAATCTACAGTATGCTTTTGAACAGACCCTGCTGATGAGGTAGAGGCATTGTTTCAATCCCTAAAACACTGGAGTTATAAGGAAGATAATCCCTCGTCAACCCCTCTGAGCCAAAGAAGTAGGAGTTTTTCTTTTCGAAAATTAAAACCCTTTATCATAACCTGGGGCAGGGTAGTTCTCTCAGTTGATCCAAGTGCATAACAAATGGCACCAAAGAGGTCCTTACAAAAAAAAAGAGACAATGATGATTCCGAATAATCATAAGAATAGGCAGTCATTATATCTCAAAAATAAAAAACCCAATAAGTCAAAACCTATGAAGGAGACTTACAAAACTGGGGCATCCCGCTGACTGTAATCACAAAAGAAACAGTTCAGGCAAAATTTAGGGATAGCGAAATCAAAAAGAAAGAGGTCATACAAACCCTCAACAAAAACAAAAATGACTGCATATTCAGAATAAATCATCAATATCTGAACCATCATTGGAACATCAGGACAAAGACTCAAACAAAGTCTAACGCACGATCAACTGAGCTTAGGTTTGAAGAACATCACGAAGAACGGGTGGGTACAAATAATTTGAGCCTTTATCCTTTGTTTCTTAAACCGTGAACCAGGCCACGTTATAACCCTTAAAAAGTCCTAGCTGGAGCATGGGTTAGTTCGAAAGCATACTGTTACGAAAGGTATCCTGACTCCTTAAGGCTCGCTGTAAAATAACGAGTTGACATCACGTTTTACAAATTCACTTGTTTTTACTAAAAAAGGGATGCATTCTCAAAAACTTCGAAACAGACATAAGCTTTGCATTTTTGATATAACCTTGTTTGCATATGACTTTTTGTTCGAACAGCAGAGAAGTTCGCACGACGAATATCTTATGAACAAAAGTCTTCTCCACAAAAGAGTCACCTCAAATGGAAGAAACACTTCCGATCAAGGGGCATGACATGATCATGGTCCATCATCTGGGGCAGTCCAATCAAGATTCAGAGAATCTCTCAAAGGCCAAATAGCCTGGGGCAAATCTCCGCCTGAGTCACTTGGGGCATTCCAACAACGAATCTTGCCTGATCAAACACCTTCTGATGGCATGACAAAACACTTCTAACAGGGGAAACTCCTTACATTCTGAGAGCATGGATATAGTCGAAAAGAATACTACGCGTAATCAAAGACCCGCTAGGTTGACACACCTAGGCAAAAATAAGGGCTTCCCGGTGAACCAAAAGGGTTCGGGCAAAATGAAGGGATGAAATGAAAAAATCTGTACACCCGGCAAGTCGAAAACCTGAAAAGGCGACTTGGGCAAAAATGGGTATCCCGGTGGACTGAAAACCCGAAAGGGCGGTCCAGGAAAAAGTTAGGGATCAAAGCGTACGACTATGACCCGTCATCTTGTCACCTGCCTACCAGAAGAAGGTTTGTCCATCAACAACTATCAGCACCCCACAGGTGCCTCCTCCCTCAGAAACAGGGGCAATAATAAGTTGTCCAGGAGATCCAGTTACGCTGTCAACCAAAGTACCAAGGAAAGGTCAATCAAAAGATGATTACCATCTACCTTTATAATTCCATATCAATACTGGTAACAAGCCAGGAAAATTCGGTAGACGACTGATCATGGGTTAACATCCGAAACCAAACAGGACAATTATCTACTTGATCATCAACAGGCGACCCTACACCGGTTCCTTCTCAACTTCAGATGTAGTTTCACACGAACTCATCATCAGGCAACCCTACACCGGTTTCCTTCTCAATCTTCAGGCGAAGTCTTACACGGACTTATCTCAAGATGACCTTACCCCGGTTCATCCAGAAGTCTTACACGGACTTATCTCAAGATGACCTTACCCCGGTTCATCCAGAAGTTTTACACGAACTTATCTCAAGATAACCTCACCCCGGTTCCTCCAGAAGTCTTACGCGGACTCATCACCAAGTAACCTTACCCCGGTTCCTCCAGAAGTTTTACACGAACTTATCCCGAAGTAACCCCACACAGGTTCCCTTCTCAAACTCTAGACGTAGTTTTACACGGACTCGTCATCAGTAAACCCTACATAGGTTTCCTTCCCAGCTCTAGATACGGTTTTACACGGACTCGTCATCAAAAGTAACCCTACACAGGTTCCTTCTCCATTTCAGATGCAGTCTTATACGGACTCATTATCAGTAAACCCTACACAGGTTTCCTCCCTCCAAAGATGCAGTTGTACATGAGCTCATCATCAGGCCTCCACCAGTATCTTCTCCCACAGAAACAGGGGCAGTAATGAGTTGTCTAAGCAATCTAGTTTCTCTGTCCATCAAGGTACCAAGATAGGTTCGGCTGAAGGATGTAGCCCAGATGCCTTAATTCCCAAGAGAGTGCGTCAGCAAGTCAACGATACTCTCCCCAAGCAGAGTTATCCTGTCAGCCTTAAGGAAGTTGGGTATCCTCCAGCAGATCTCAACATTCCCCAGCACGATATGCATATATTCTTAAACAAGCATCCCCGGCAGTCTTGGTCTAAAACTGTTCCCCGGCGGTATACCAGACATTCAGTGGTGTCACTTCCAGTACATCTCAAATTTCCCCAGGAGAGTCCAGCATGGTTCAAGATTTCCCCAGGACAGTTTGAATCATCTCCCCAGCAGTAAGCTTATCCCCAGTAGGTTCTGGAAGCTTATCCCCTACAGAGCGAACACGTCCCCCGGCCTTATTCAAAGTTTATTTCCCTACCAGGATATAACTGGGTTATCCTCAGCCAAAAGCCACAGAAAGATCGTTCTCGGCAAAGTCTTCTTATCCCCAGCGAAGTCTATTAACACTTCCAATATATCAATGGTACCCCCAGCGGAGTTACCATCAACATTCCAGCAAAGTACATCTCTCCCCACAGAGTATTGTTTCCCAGCAAGATCGTTAGAGTACTTTTCTCCCCGCAGAGTAATCTATTCGCCAAGTTTATTCCTCAACGGAGTTATCTTCTCCTACCGGTATTCTTGCAACTATCCTCCCCAGCGGAAGCAAATATTCTTTTCTCCAACATCAGCCCAGGAGTGACTTCCTGGCACCCGTCAAGGATTTATTTTCCTAAAGACGAAAAGATACATTCATAAACATCGCACTTCCATACATCATAGCATGCATATGTGCATCATATCTTACAAATCTCATTTATGTTAAGAACATCATTGCTTGATCCATATCATGCATTGCATATAACTGACCTTTACCTTTCAGGAAAGATCCAGTTAAGTTCTCAGCTACATTTCAAGACCTAGACCGGTTCAGTTAAATCGACCCTAAGATTTTTCTGTTTCTTATCCAGTCAAAGGCCTTCTCTGGTTCAGTCAGATCGACCCTAAGATCTCCCTGTTTCTTATCCAGTTGAAGACATTTCAAGACCTAGACCGGTTCAGTTAAATCGACCCTAAGATTTTTCTGTTTCTTATCCAGTTAAAGGCCTTCTCTGGTTCAGTCAGATCGACCCTAAGATCTCCCTGTTTCTTATCCAGTTGAAGACATTTCAAGACCTAGACCGGTTCAGTTAAATCGACCCTAAGATTTTTCTGTTTCTTATCCAGTCAAAGGCCTTCTCTGGTTCAGTCAGATTGACCCTAAGATCTCCCTGTTTCTTATCCAGTTGAAGACATTTCAAGACCTAGACCGGTTCAGTTAAATCGACCCTAAGATTTTTCTGTTTCTTATCCAGTCAAAGGCCTTCTCTGGTTCAGTCAGATCGACCCTAAGATCTCCCTGTTTCTTATCCAGTTGAAGATTTCAAGACCTAGACCGGTTCAGTTAAATCGACCCTAAGATTTTTCTGTTTCTTATCCAGTCAAAGGCCTTCTCTGGTTCAGTCAGATCGACCCTAAGATCTCCCTGTTTCTTATCCAGTTGAAGACATTTCAAGACCTAGACCGGTTCAGTTAAATCGACCCTAAGATTTTTCTGTTTCTTATCCAGTCAAAGGCCTTCTCTAGTCCAGCTAAATCGACCCCTAAAAGATTTTTCTGATGAAGACCCAGTAGAAGATAACCAAGGTTCTCTCAGCGTTCCTGTTGAGGTCGTAGCTATCCCTGGTTCATTCATCACCTTTTGAAGATCCAGATCCAGCTCCTGTAACCAGTCAGGACACATCTATACGAAGAATCTGAAGACCAGCTCCTGTAACAGGCCAGGTAATCATTTTTCTTTTTCAGGTATGCAAGCTCTCGCTAAGGAATCTCTTGCGCGATCGACATCCAGATGGCATCAATAAGCCCATCCATTGTCCATCACCTCTTAGCATGGCATCTATAAGCCCATCATCCTATCCATCAATCTCCAAATGGCATCTATAAGCCCATTCCCATCATTACACTACTATGTGAGCGCAAATTTCTGGGCACTCTAGTGTTCAATCATCTTCCACCTTCGGATTACGAAAGGCACGTCAGCCAATCTGCATCCTCAGGTCTAAGAACATTGAACAAGGGCAACTGTTGTACCCCAAAATTTGCCCTCCCATATTCTTCAAGAATTGCAAAGGTCAAAGCTTCAAAATCTCCCCAAAGGTTGCACAGTTCAAGGGCCTCCTAATAGTCAAAAACTAGGGTTTTGGTTCTGACAAAGAAAATGAAGTTTCCAAGGGTCCAATCAAGTCCCACATGCTTATAAACATTGTCAAGTATCCTCATGTCAAGTTTCAAGACTTACAACACAAAATTGCACAGTCAAAAACCCTAATTGCTCAACAGTCAACTGTAGGGGCAAAATGGTCATTTGACAGTCAAAAGTTCAAATATTTGGTCAACATCTCATTTTGAAGCCACAAACATCATTTGATCAATTCTTGATCATGATTTTCAAGGCATGGCTCAAAAAGTCTCAAGATGCAAAAGTTTCCATATTTGGACAGTTGAAAAAGTCAACTGCAACTTGACCAAGGCATAACTTCCACATGGTTTATCAGAAAAATTCCATCCAAAGCTCATTTTGAAGAGAAAGACATTTCCTACAACTCCTCTTCACACTTCAAGTCCAAGAAATGCTCTCACAAAAAGTTATCAATTTCAACATTATAGGTTATTTTCAAAAGTCAACAAAAAGGGACTTTAAGTCAAAGGCCATAACTTGAGATTGGTAAATCAAAATGACATGGGACCAAAGGCATTGGTTAGAGGACTTCAAGACCTTTCCAAAATGTCAAAGAAAATGAGCAAAGCTTAAAAATTGAGCAAGATATGCCTTGTGGAAGTTGGGAAATTTTTGGGTATTTTGAAAAGTCAACTTTGCTTCAAATGCCTTAAAATTGCTAATGGGCCACATTTTCTTCCAAGATTCATCATCCAAAGCATATGCACGACCATTTGGCCCAAAGGGGATTTTTTTTCATCATTTTTATTATTTATTTGAATTTTTAATTACAATTAATTCATTTAATTAATTAAAATGTGGAAAAAATACTAAACCAATGTAATCAAATCTTTTTATGCAGTACAATCACTCATGATTCACTCAAGATTCGTGCACAACTCAAATGGGGAAGATTGGACATGATTGGCATCAAAAACATGTGAAAAAGATTTGAAAAATTATGCATGAAAATCAAATATTGTTCTCATCAATGCAAAGATCTTTTGATTGAAAACTCAACCCTAATTCACTCCATACATAAGCCAGATGCTAGACCTAGTGCAAGGGACCTCTAAGCTGCTCCCAAAGCTGAAGAAGAACATTGCATTTTTTGTGAA
Organism: Vicia faba; assembly: GCA_948472305.1. Classification (NCBI taxonomy): domain Eukaryota; kingdom Viridiplantae; phylum Streptophyta; class Magnoliopsida; order Fabales; family Fabaceae; genus Vicia; species Vicia faba. Next base: position 385,667,242 of record OX451741.1, read on the forward strand.
AAATTCCAAAACTGAAAACACGATTTCAAGGGGTTTCAAGGCAAAATATTGATTCCATTACATTCCTGAAGCATCAGTGAACATTCCTGGATCAAAGCCATTAGTTTTAACACAAAGAATTGGTAGAAATATGTCTCACTTTTCATGAAAATATGCATATTCGTGTTTCAATTTTTAAGCATCCTCATTGCATTTTATTTATTGATTTATGTTAATTGGATCATTCTAAAGCTAACCATATGTTTTGATTGAGTTTTGCTGGCCTATACGCGAAATCACCATGGGAGCATTTTAGGGTTGCAGGGACCTTCAAAGAGGGCTTCGTCCATATGGAAAAATTGAACCATAAGAATTATACCATTGAACTCGTGACGTTCTCCTGAATCTAAAACATCCCTCGCGCTTTTTTTATATGCAGCCAATTTCTATTCGCTATTTTTAGCAATTCAGATTGTGGGGGTTTAAAACCCCCGCTATTCAATTCGTTTTTTGTTTCAGGTACAACAAGCCATTGGAGAAGATGGTGATGTGTAGGCCAATGAGTGGAGCATTTGAAATTCGCGCGAAAATGTCCCACTAACTCTTGTTTTATTTCATATTGATTATTTGTCATATAATAAACAAAGCGCGTGGTTGGTACAGATGGTTAAGGCATTGTCTCATAAGGAACTGGGACCTGGGTTCGATTCCCAGGTCCCCCTCTTTGTTTCAATATTTTTTATTTCAATGTAATTCTATGCAGCTGGCTTCCTAAAGATCACTACACACCCACCATCCAGGCTTGCCACTTGGCTAATTGTCTCAATCCAATGGTCCAGATCCAAAGCCTATGGTACGTCTCAGTCAACGAATGTACACGCTTCCAGGAAAGTCAACAAGGGCCTCCAATATTGGGCCAGAATTGCTGGATCAAACCTCCAGTTTGGGGACAGAACCCCCCATGGGTTTGCTTTTTCATTCTTTTTTCATATTTTGTTTGTTTTGTTTAATTTTTATTTAAATCTTTAAATTAATTTATTTTCATAAAATATAAAAATAATATAAAAACCAGAAAAGACAAAAGCAAAAATATATTTTATTTTAATATCTTTGTAAATAAATCTTGTTAATTAATTTAGTTCTTTAATTCTAGGATCAATTTTGACATTTTTTTCAATAAACTTAAAAATTATAGAATTAGGGTTTTAATCACTTTTTATCATTTTCTTTTCTTTTACCATTATAATAATTAATTATTTATTTTTGTAAATAAAATTGCATTAATTAATTAGGTTAATTTTAGATTAAATTTTAATACTTTCCTTAATAAATTAAAAATAGCTAGAATTAGGTTTAATTTCCATAATCTTCTCATAAAAATTCATAAATACAAAAACTCAAAAAAAATCTTTTCTTTTTTACTTTAATTTAATTAATTTGTTAATCATAATTTAATTTCATTAAAAAGGGTCCAACGCCCTCGCATTCGATCGTAATTCCAATTCGCGCGTTTATTTTATTTCCCCCTTTTATGTAATTCTCCCAAAGCCATGTAAATTCGATATTTATATTTCTCGCACTTTACTTTATTTTATGTCAAATCGGGTCCTGGATTTAATTTGGCGATGTGGACCCGCTTCTTTGTAATAGCGTAGAACTTTTAAATTCTGCACTTTTTTAACTGCTAATAAATTGCATGCAAGAATGAATGTTAAAATAAAAACAAAAGCATAGATCACCCATGACATGAGCAAGACAAAATATCTGAAAATGACACACAAATCACACACCACCCCTAGGGTACGCCTCACTGTTGCCTTGCCCCTCGAAAGGTGATCGTCGAGTAGAGGATGTTTTAGTAAGTCCTCATGATCCGGGAACCTGGCATGAGGGTAGCTTCTAAGGTGTCTTCCTATTGCTCCGGTGATCACCATGTCCCGAACCTTCGAATTGACCCGAACACCTCCAACGGTGGTGCTACCTACCTCTCAATGGTGGGATGGCACTACTTAAAGGACATTTACACAGACGAATTCCTTAGGGTAGGTAGCCAACTCTAGATACTTGGTCTAATTTCAAAACAAATCAAAATACTTTTCACACCGACACCTTTTCAACAAGCTTTCGAAAGCAATTTTTTCAAACACTCTTGAGGACCGATACAAGAGTCGAACTGGAATTTTCAAAGAAACTTTTTTAAAACCCACAGTTGAAAAGCAAACAGACCATTTTTGAAAACACATAGTGAGCAAGTATCTAAGAGCCCATGGATAACCATGGATAGAAAGGGTGCTAACACCTTCCCTTTCTATAATCTACCTCCCGAACCGAGAAACTATCTCTATAAGGAATTTTTCTGTGCTTTTGTCCTTTCCATTTGGAGAAAATAAAAGACGGTGGCGACTCTTGCTTCCGCGACATTTTGCGAACCAGCGTTAAATAGTCAGTTCCAGATCCACCGATCATACTATGCATCATACGAATACAATCTCATTCATTTAGAGAACATCATTGCCTGATCCATATCATGTATTGCATATGATTGACCTTTACCTTTCAGGAAAGATACAGTTAAAGTTCTCAGCTACGTCGAAGACCTGACCGATTCTTAAATCTCAATTGAATTATCCTCGGTTGAATTTCAGATAAGGTTCTCAATCTCGACAATTTCTCTACATCATAGTGTGGATGAGTGCTATAACCTCAACGGTATACTATGTTGAGCACTAGTCAGTTCCTAGATCTTGATGTTTTCCTCCGTCATAGTGTGGACGAGTTCTGTAATTTCAACGGTATACTACGTTGAAGACCAGACAGTTCCTAGATCTTGATGAAGATGTTTCCCTACATCATAGTGTGGACGAGTGCTATAACCTCAACGGTATACTACGTTGAACACTAGTCAGTTCCTAGATCTTGATGTTTTCCTCCGTCATAGTGTGGACAAGTTCTCTAATTTCAACGTTATACTACGTTGAAGACCAGACAGTTCCTAGATCTTGATGAAGATGTTTCCCTACGTCATAGTGTGGACGAGTGCTATAACCTCAATGGTATACTACGTTGAGCACTAGTCAGTTCCTAGATCTTGATGTTTTCTTCCGTCATAGTGTGGACAAGTTCTGTAATTTCAACGGTATACTACGTTAAAGACCAGACAATTCCTAGATCTTGATGAAGATATTTCCCTACGTCATAGCGTGGACGAGTGCTATAACCTCAACGGTATACTATGTTGAGCACTAGTCAGTTCCTAGATCTTGATGTTTTCCTCTGTCATAGTGTGGACAAGTTCTGTAATTTCAACGGTATACTACGTTGAAGACCAGACAGTTCCTAGATCTTAATGAAGATGTTTCCCTACGTCATAGTGTGGACGAGTGCTATAACCTCAACGTTATACTACGTTGAGAACTAGTCAGTTCCTAGATCTTGATGTTTTCCTCCGTCATAGTGTGGACAAGTTCTCTAATTTCAACGGTATACTACGTTGAAGACCAGACAGTTCCTAGATCTTTATGAAGATGTTTCCCTACGTCATAGTGTGGATGAGTGCTATAACCTCAACGGTATACTACGTTGAGCACTAGTCAGTTCCTAGATCTTGATGTTTTCCTCCGTCATATTGTGGACAAATTCTCTAATTTCAACGGTATACTACGTTGAAGACCAGACAGTTCCTAGATCTTGATGAAGATGTTTCCCTACATCATAGTGTGGACGAGTGCTATAACCTCAACGGTATACTACGTTGAACACTAGTCAGTTCCTAGATCTTGATGTTTTCCTCCGTCAAAGTGTGGACGAGTTCTACAATCTCAACGGTATACTACGTTGAATAATGGACAATTCCTAGATCTTGATGAAGATGTTTCCCCCAATAGAATTATGGACAGGTTCTTAAGACTCAGCTGAGGCATTCTCTTAGTTGAAGTACAAGCAAGTTCCTAAATCTCAACAAAAGTTAGACTTCCCCAGCGGAATCTTCTACAACCACAAGTATGCAAGTTCTCGCTAAGGAATCTCTTATGCGATCGACACTCCTGCAGATGGCATCTGTAAGCCCATCCTCCTACCAACAATATCCTAATGGCATCTGTAATCCCATTCCCGACATCACAATGCTGATACTACACCATGCGAGTGCAAATTTCTTGGCACTCTAGTGTTCAATTATCTTCCACCTTCGGATCACGAAAGGCTCAAAAGCCAATCTATATCCTCAGGTTTAACAAAATTGAACAGGGGAAACTGTTGTACCCCAAAATTTTCCCTCCCATGTTTCTCAAGATATGTCAAGAATAATCTCCAAGTGACTCAAGTTAGCTCAAGAGTTGGACAGTTAAATCACCTCCTAAGGCAGTCAATTCAAAATTAGGGTTCTGTCTTGCATCAAGGTCCTTGCACCCAAATGACCTCAAGTTCTCCCAAATGTCCTAATATGTTCTCAAGTTCATCCATGTAAAATTTCAAGCCTTGCAGAGGAAGTTGGGTCAGTCAATTGCTCAAAAGGTCCAAAAGTCGACTGTGCTAGGGCAAAAGTCAACTGTGTCCCAAATACAGTCAAACTTCAAGATTTTTGTCAACATTATCATTTTGAAGGATAATTCATTATTTGATCAAGGGTTGATCATGATTCATCAAGGATTGCTCAAGATTCATCAAGATTCAAAAGTTGCTAAATTAGGGTTTTGTAGGAAAAGTCAACTCAACTTTGGCTAAACATAACTTTCTCATACTTTATGAGAAATGACCCATACAAAGCTCATTTTGAAGAGGATTCAATTTCCTACAATCCATCTTCACACCCCAAGATTAATAAATGCACTCACAAAAAGTTACAAATTTGGACATTATAGGTCATTTTTGAAAGTCAACAAAAACACCTTTTTTTCCAAAGCTTATAACTGGAGCATGGAATATCAAAATGATATGAGACCAAAAGGGTTGGTTAGAGGACATCTCAAGGTTTCTAAAAAATCCTATAACACCTCTAAAGGTTATAAATTGAAGAAGTTAGGCATTGTTGAAGTTGGGCATTTTTCAAAAATTGCCAAAAGTCAACTATCCCCAAAACTTCAAAATTTGTCAAATAGGGCCACTTTTTTCTACTTGATTTGATCTTGTCACACCACAAACGTGTCCTATCTTCAGTTTTATGTCCAATTATTAATTTTTCTATTTTATTTGATTTTTATTGATTTAATTCATTTTAAATCAATTTAAATCCAAATAAAATCCAAAATTTAATCAATTGATATATTTTTGATCATTACAGGTCTTTATTACCATCATGGACAAGATCAAACTCGAATCATGCCATGTTATGTAAAAAATATTTGATTTGAGACAAATATGGAAGCTTTGTTAATGGTGGTCAAATCATATCTTGAATCATCAATACACAAGGATTGGAGGCCCAAAGTTTAACCTAATTCATTCCAATATACTCACACAAGCTAGAGCACACAAGAACACAACCTGAAGCTGCCCAAAATCGAAAAACCAAACTTGGAAAAAAGCTTGAAAAGCTTGAATCTGAAAACGATCTTAGAGGTGTTTCCAAGGCAAAAACTTCACACTACACTCTTGTTGGACATCCACTGGATCTATTGGGATCAAAACCAAGCCTTGAAACCTCCTAAATCGCGTTGTAAGTACTCAAGAACATGGCCCTGAACACAAAATCACATCCTCTGATTCTTACATCTTTTCACTAAAATCTTTGCATATTTGTGTTTGTCGCTTCATTTAGAACATTTTTGCAATATTTGATTTTGTTTGGTAGCCTGTACAACCATGCCCGAAGCTAGGGTTTTTGTTCTTGCTTTTTAGGCGTTTTGATTTCAGGGAAAATTAGACCAAACCATGGACATGGATGAGTTTAGGAGGAAGAAACAAGCATAATGATGGTCTTGGTTTGCATTTTCGTGGCCTAGAGCTTGTTCTAGGACGAAGCCACGGATCTGGCTGCAGATAAAATCCGCAGGTAAAAAGATCAGTGTTTCAACGAAGAAGACGACTACGCGTCCTCTTCCCATTGGCCAGTTTCAAATCAGCGTGCTTTTTATTTTTTTTCCAGGCATAGTGGTTTATTTTAAATATAATAATTCTTTCATATTCCATTAACAAAAGTATTACAGTGGCCCAGTGGTAGAAGCGCTAGTGCATTGGCTAATGGGACCTGGGTTCGAATCCCAGGTCCCCCAAAACTTTGTTGCATTTTATTTACAGCTGATTCCATGCAGCATCAGGAGCGTGACCTACCATATGTCTCCATCCAGATGGTTGCCAAATGGCTTTAGATCAAATCCAATGGCCAAAATTGAATATCCACCATGGTCTCCAGTCAATGCATGCGCGTGGAATAGAGAAAGTCAAAGCAGGTTGGTTTGGATTAGGCTTCAGAATTGCAGATTTCACCCCCTTTCCAGGCCCAGCACCCCCATTGGTTTATTCTGTTTCTTTTATATTTCTTATTATTTATTTGATTTTAGTTATTATTTTTATTGTTTAAATCAACCAATTAACATTTTTCTTAATAAAATCAAAATACAAAAATTATTATTTTATTTATTAAAATTAAAATCATCACTTTATTTTTGTAAATAAATATTAATCAAATAATTTAGTTTTTTTAATTAGGTATAATTTTAATGTTTTTTGCAATAAATTAAAATCAATGTAGAATATTAGGTTTTACCAACTTTTAATCATTTTTATTTTATTTCCTTAAATATTCAAGAACCCCAAAAATATTTTTATTAATTAATTAATTAATTTTGACCTAATTTAATTTCCATTTAATTCAAAAAAATAACAAAAAACATGCTTTCTTTTCAAAAAGGGTTAAAACCCTAAAAACTCGCCCGATTAAATTTCTCGCACACGTAACGTTTTATCCAATATTGTAATTGCTTCCGGAATGTAATAGATTTTAATTAGGACTTTGAATTATTTTATAGCTTTTATTTACTTTCCGCAATTTAAATTAAAGGGTTTGTTTTTGGCGATGTAAATACCCGACGCCTTGTAATAGTTTAGATTTAATTTCCGCAATTTAAATTCCGCAAACTATACATTGTTAGATGTTTGATAATAGGGAATGCATGACAAGATCCAATGTATGAACTTCAAATCAACATAGCTCACCCATAACATGTACAAAGATAATATAATCGAACTAACACACTCGGACATATGCACTCTTAGGGTACACCTCACTTGGTTGCCTTCGAACGTGGTCATTGAGTATATGAAGTTTTAGAGGTCGCCCTCTTGTCCAAAGATCATAAGTTGCCTCGAAACGGTTGCCTCGGATAAAATGATCTAAGACATTAGGGTTACCGCTAAGGCGTCCTAACATTGCTTTAGTGACCACATGTCCCTTAATCGAATTGACCTGAAAACTCCAACGACGATGTTACCTACTCATCCATAGTGGGCTAGCATTATCTAAAGGACATTAGCACAGTTTAATTCCCTTTTAGAGTAGGTAGATGGTTCTTAATTACTTGCTCCTTTTAAAAACAAAACAAAACTTTTCGCACTTACACTCCTTTGAAACAAAAACTCCTTTCAAACCCACAAACACAAAGAAAAGCAAATTTTGAAAACACAATGAGCAAGTACCTAAGAGCATATGGATAACCACGGATAGAAAGGGTGCTAACACCTTCCCTTTCTATAATCTACCTCCCGAACCCGAGAAATATCTCGAAAAAGGAATTTTTCTGTGCTTTTTTCCTTTCCTTGTTGGATAAAATAAAAGACGGTGGCGACTCTTGCTTACCGCGACATTTTGCGAAAACAAACGCAAACGCGAACTAGCATTCCCAAAACAGTCAGTTCTCATTCCCACTGATCACAATCTTTCCTGTGCTTTTTCACCTTTCCTTTTTGGATAAAAGAAAAGTCGGTGGCGACTCTTACTAAACCGCAACATTTTACGAACAAAAAATGCAAAACAATCAAGTCATTTCTCCCACCGTATCACAGATACGCTCCAACGACATATTGCATCCATACGTCATTTACAAAATATCATAACATATGCATACGAAACACATATACTATTCTCATTTATTTTGAGAGCATCATTACAAAATGCATTTCATGCATCATGACAATGCATGAAGCTAACTTTGTTTTCAAGTTAAGTTTGCAAACAAATGAATATTATCAGCGACTTATAAGCAGGTTATAGATCAATTCCTGAAACAGGACGTGATGACTATCTACATGACGAGATGATTTCCCTCAGAGACTAATTCTTACGAGCATTTCCTTCAGAAATTCATTCTGAAAAGCATTTCCCTCAGATGAAATCGGATAGATTCATTCTGAAAAGCATCAGTCGGATAAAACTAGATGAAAGTTCATTCTTACACTCTTTTATATATAGTCGGGCGTAGACTCATTCCAATACTTCTTCTAGATACGGTCGGACGTAGACTTGTTCTAGTTCATTTTTCAGATACAGTAAGGTGAACACTCATTCTGATCCACTTCTAGATACAGTCGAGTGTAGAATTATTCTATTACATTTTTTGGATACAGTCGGGAGAAGACTCATTTTGATCCACTTCTAGATACAGTCAGGCGTAGACTCATTCCAATACATTGTTTAGATACAATCGAGTGAAGACTCATTCTGATCCTCTTATAGATATAGTTAAGAGATAGAATCATTCTAGAACATCATTCATACACAATCGAGACATAATATATTTTAGAACATCATTCTGATACAGTCGGACACATACTCATTCTAGTATATTTTTCAGATAGAGTCGAGCATAGACTCATTCTGATAATCCTATCAACATTTACTTCAGATGCCATCTATAAGCCCATCTTCGACAGAATCTCGTCACCTTTTCCAAATGGCATCTTTAAGCCCATTCCCGATACAATCAACCAACAATGTTACTTTGTACACATGTGAATGCAAATTTCGGGGCACTTAAATGTTTAATCCTCTTCCACCTTCAGATCACGAAAGGCAAGAATGCCAATCTAACTCTTCAGGTTTAAGAAGATTGAACCGGGGTGAGATACAATGGGAGAACTGACTTGGTTGTTTTGCATTTTATCACAAATATTGCGGTTAGCAAGAGTCTCCACCGACTTTTCTTTTATCCAAAAGGAAAGGCTGAAAAGAACAGGAAAGACCTTTAAGATTATTTCTTGAGTTCGGGGAGTAGATTATGAAAAGGGAAGGTATTATCACCCTTTTCATCCATGGTTATCTATGGGCTCTTAGTTGCTTGCTAGATCACTTGCTTTTGTTTGAAAATGTGCTTTGTGTGGTTTTTGAAAGTATTTTGAAAAGGCGCCATCGCCTAGGAAAACTTTGTAATAGTTCTCATTCGTAAGAACGTAAACAAAGTGTTGATCTTTTGAAAAATGTTTCATGTTTAAAAAATGTTTGGAAGTGTTTTTGAAAGTGTTTGGTGTTTGTTTTGAAAATAAGCAAGAGTGTTTGATTTGAAATTGAGCAAGCAACTAGGAACAATCTACCTACTAAAAAGTCTTTGTTCATTTCTTCCTTTCCTTTGATATTGCTATCTTACCATTGATTTGGTAAGAAACCTTATCTTTGGATGTAAAGGGACGGGCGTGGGTCATCGTATAGTCATGATAGCAATGCTGTGAGATATCTTAGCATTTTATTTTGAGGGACTAAGATCATTTTGAAAGGCAACATTGATAGCGTCGTCGAGGGAATATGATCTTATATTTTTTATTGCTTTTTGCTAAGATATCTCACATGCATAACATGGCCATTTTTAGAAGGCAACAAAGTGGAATTACCCTAAGGGTGTAAGTGTGCAAGTGTGTTGATTTACATGCATTGTTTTGTCTTGAATTAGGGTTTGCTAACTTGTTGATTTTATCTTTTCATACAAATCCTAATTACTAGCATTTATATAAAGCGATAAATTACGGAAAGTAAAAAAACTAAGCTATTACATCATTAGGGGAGGGAGTTTAAAAATTTACAAATGGGTATTTTGCAAGAAAATTAAACCTAATTATCTATTACAACCATATTGAATAAATGTACAAGAATTGAAAATAAAATAATGCAAGAATGTAAATGCAAATGGAAATGATTTTTGTTTGGTTTTCATAAAAAGGGTTTTGACCTTGACCTAATTTGGGAAATGATTATGTTAAGTTTAAAATGACTTTTTAGGGTTTTTTTTATGAAAAGGTTTTATCTTAATAAAAATAATATGAAAATTAATTAATTAAAAGAAACCTAAGTTCTAAGTTAATTTTAATTAAGAAAATAAAATAATATAATAATTAAACCTAATTATCGAAATATTAATTATTAAAAAAGAAATTAAATTTATTAAGAAAATATTTTTCGTCTTTTTGTTTTATAAAGAAAAATAAAATCTATAAGCATTTTTTAAATATGCAAATAAATAAATAAAATATTTTTGGATTTTTTATTAATAAAAATAATAATAATGATAATAATAGTAATAATAAAAATAATAAACAAAATATGAAATAAAAATAAAAATAAAATGAGGAAAATGAAATAATAAATAAAATAATGGGCTAGGGGTGCAAAAGTAGTCAGGGTGTTAGAAAAAATTAAAAAAAAAGTGGAAAGCCCAAAGGGGGAGGCCCAGCGCTGCAAGATGAAACAAAAAAGGATGAAAAATGTTGAAAGATGACCAAAAGGGTACCACTGGGGCTCGAACCCAGGTCCCAAAGGTTAACAGGCGCGTGCTGTATCACTGGGGTGCCTATACATCTGTTAATATTGATAAAACAATAAATATGTAACATAAATCAAGTCCTGAATGAACTTCATCTTCAACCTCCATCCATGGATCCTATAACTTCACCATTTCTCATCCATTCATAAAACATCTAACATCAAACTTGTTAGAACTTTCCTCACGATTCTGAATATGTAAATAACTTAAGCTAATTCTCAAAGATGAGCATGAATTTCTAAAATTACCAAATTCTGACCTAAATATTTCAGCAAGTTCAAGCTCAAAATTCTCACTACTCAAGCAATATAAATGAAATCTATGGACATGTATAGTTTCAGGTCAATGATGTCTACATTATATCTTCACAAATGAAAGCCTAACAATGCCGAAATATTGAGATGAAAAGTCAGAAAATGTACCTCAAAAATGGAAATCGTGAAATGAGTTTGAGCTTGATTCAAGGTGCTGCAATGATCAGGATAGCTTAGTTGATTCTTTAGGAAGCTAATGCAATGCTTAGCTTGAATTAAGAGTGGCTGAAATGACCTGGAGAAGTCAAGTTGCAGACCCCTGTTTTTGGTTATGGAGGATGATGGAAATCGTGTTACAGTTCTGGAGTAAGGATGGGGATGAGTTGTATTTGATATGTAGGAGCTTTTTGAAGTGAAAGGCCAAGAAATGCATGAGGGAAATGGAAGTTTGATGTGTAAAGTCAGAACTTGCACAACCATGGTATCTTGAAGCAGTTTCTGGCTAGAGGGAGTTTAGGAGTATTTCATGGTGTTAATGCTCGTGTTCTAGCTCATAAATAGTGCCTCTATTTATAAGCAACAAGTTTGGAGACTTGTTGTTGATCAGAATTCAAAATCATAAGTTTAAGCATAACATGTGATTTTTGAGAAATCCAAGTTTCAAAGTCTTGTATACTTGCTAAGATAGAGTGGTTATGCGTTAAACACACTTGCTTATGACTTTTTAGATGGAGTTTGATCAGAGGGAACAAGTTAGACGCCCAAGAATTGACTTTGTGCATAAAGCTTGCTTTTCAAGAATGGTATTCTTCACTTTCTTCCCAAAATGGCAATGTGAATTGGATAAACCTTAAACCACATGGATTATAGCTCAAAAGTTTGTGTAATCCATTAATGATGGATAGATACACAAGTTAGAAGGCCTACAAAGTAAGATTATGCAGCCTAACATTGAAATTGCATTATGTGTTCATCAAGAAAGGACTTGTAATTCAAGAATGAAACCCTAACTTCTTGCCTTCGATTCTCGTTGCCGAAACATGATCTCAATGAGTTCTTTGACATTTTGGAAAGCTTGTGACATCCTTTACAACCTCTATGTTGGACATTTTTGAAAATTCATCTTGGAACTATGTGAAAAATTTCCATGAAGTTAGGTCAAAATCCTGCCTAAACTAGGGCAAAATTTCACTAAGTTTCCAAATTTCATGGACATGTATTCACAAAATCATAACTTTAAATCCATACATTTCTAGAAGAAGTTGTGTTCTACAATATTTTAGATCTCACTTAGATCTAAAAATTTCACGTTGGAAGTTTCCTTTGAATCATCTTGCATCATGGTGAAATTGTTGCTCAAAATTATTAAAAAATATGAATTTTCCAACACTTTGAAAAATTTCTAGGTTTAGAAATTTTGACTTTTCAAAATGTAATCTTGAATTTTGATATCTTGATGAAAAAGTTTCATTTTTTGACATGTTTTAATGGATTGTGATCTTTGACAATTGATTTTGACCAAAAAGTCAATGTTTGACTTTTTAGTTCTACAATTGACTTTTCATCAGTTGACTGAAATTCAACTGTCAACCAATTGAACTTGAGGAATGTTTTGATCCATTCCATTAGTTCAAAATAATTCATTTGAACCCTTGAGATTATAACTTAAACAAATCAACCATTAGTTAGATCAAAGATCAGGAATTGCACCTTCTCAGTCAAAACCCTAATTTTGACCATTTTGCCCTTTTGATGATCTGATCAAATTTATTGAGGAATTGTGATCCAAACTTAATCAAACGACATATATGCTTTCATAATTTCGATATGGACCAAAAATTATTAAGTTTGACTGCAAATTGACCACAATTGACTTTTTCCCTAATACAGTTGATTTTAGGTCAACTGATCAATTGACTGAGCAAAAATGTATCCAAGACTTGAAACTTGACATGAGCAATATTGAGGGTCCAAAATGATCCATGAAAGTCATATAAGGCATTAAAAGTCCATTTATACTTGTGCAAACTCAAACCCTAATTTTGAGTCATTAGTGCTTGAGGAGGTGTCTTGAACTAATCAACCCTTGTGCAGTCTTGAACCAAAGGAGATTTTGTGAGAGATTACTTGAGAAATGAGTGGGTAAATTTTGGGGTACAACATCTGCCCCTGTTCAATCTTCTTAAACCTTAAGAGTTAGATTGGCGGATCCATCATTCGTGACTTGAAGGGGGAAGATGATTGAACACTAGAGTGCCCAGAAATTTGCACTCGAAGATGTATTAGGAATGGGCTTATAGATTCCATTTGGAGGAATGTTGGTAAACACTGGAAGAAGTAAAAGCACAAATATTTGGTCGATTTATACTAAAACTTGATGTTTCACCTGTGGAAAAAAGGTTAGTAAAGTGCAGATGTATGCACGATATTCACAAGATGAATGAGATCGTGCTAAATGAATTTTTTATGTATGTGATATGATGTATGAATGTGAGATGCATATTTGTCCGGGAAAATAAATCCCCGACTGCTTCTAAGGAGTTCTTGGGAAGCTGAGTCCCGGGTCGCTGTTGGGGATGAAGAGTATATATATCTTCAAACTTGTTGTAAGGATGCTTCTGTTGGGGAATATCACTTGAATGTCAATTGTTATCTGGTCAGATTCAGGCTTCACAACTTGCTGAATAGAAGGAAGTCAATTGCTATCTGGTCGGATTCCAAGCTTCACGGTAACTTATTGGGGAAGAGATAAATTAACTGTTATATGGTTGGATTCAGACTTCAAAACAATTTGTTGGGGATAAGGAAGGTAATTGTCATCTGGTTGGATTCAGACTTTACAATAATTTGCCGGGGATAAGGAAGTTAACTGTTATCTGGTCGGATTCCAAGCTTTGCAGTAACTCGCTAGAAAGGAAGAAGTTGAACTGATATCTGGTCGGGTCCAGGGTTCATAGTAACTTGAAGTGGTAACTATTATCTGGTCGGGTACGGGCTTCATAGTTTTTGAAGAGTTATACTATTATCTGGTCGGGTCCAGGCTTTATAGTGTATTGCTTGGAATTGTAGCTAGTTGTTATCTGCTCGGGCTCCAGGCTTCATAATAACTTTCTTGAAAAGACGAAGTTGAGCTGATATCTGGTCGGACCCAGGATTTACAATAACTTAATGACATTGAACCGCTATCTGGTCGGATTCCAGGCTTTGCAAATTTTTGAGGTGGATGAGGTTAATTGTTATCTGGTCGGGTCCAGGTTTCACAATAAACTACTTGGGGATTTAGTTGTTATTTGGTCGAATTCCAGGTTTTACAACAAACTTTTGAGGGGAATTGCTATCTGGTCGGTTCTAGGCTTCACAATAACTTCTTGAAAAAGATGAAGTTGAAAACTGATATCTGGTCAGATCGAGGCTTCACAGTAACTTGTTAGGGTAGAGGCAGACTCTACAGGGGAAAAGAAGTTAAACCTTGGTCTGCTTAAATCCAGGTTCTTCTATATCTTGAAGAGTTAAACTATTATCTGTTTGGGTCCAGGTTTCATAGTTTTGAACGGTTTTCACTACTATATGGTCGGTTCCAGTCTCTATAGTGACTTGAGAAGTTGACTATTATCTGGCCGGGTCCAGGTTTCATAGTATCTTTTGGAGATAGTAAAGGTTTTGTTGATGACTTTACTGGGGATTAGGGGTTGTGGCCTTATGAATTGCGATAGTCTGAAAGGCGAACTCAAGCTGGAGAGTGTGGAATTCAGTCGAGAAGGATATACTCAGCTTGGGGAGGATAACCTCAGCTAGGGATAACAGGCTCAGCTGGTGAAGATAGACTATGCCGGGGGAATACAAACTCGGCTGGGGAGTTATGTTACTCGTTGTTTGTTGGGGAAATAAACCTTGTTGATGAATACTTGATGAACTGTTGACAAGGTGAGTTCTTTGAGGAAGAGATCTACAAGGCTTCTACTTATAGAATCAAATTAGCTAGGGAAAGAGCTGCCAAGAGATTAAGACTCTGGTTGGAGATTAACCTGTGTAAACAGACTTTGTGGGTAACTTTGTTGAAGATTTGTTTATCGTAGCCGTATTGTAGGGATAATGCTAATGAGATAACTCTGTGGAGATATTCCATATACATTAAAGAGATGCTTGATACTGTTTAGCAGGACACATGTGACAAATAGTTTTAATTATGTTCATATGTATATGTTCATTCAATTTTAGTCATTGGACAATTTTGCATTCAAAATAAAAATAGAAAATTTGCACTTCAAAGTATATTTATATTGATATTTTGCCCATGAATAGGCGTTTTTGTACAGATACGGATATCCTAGTAAGAGGAAATCATCGAAATTAAAAACAAAGATTGAAAACAAAACAAGTAGCCATGTGGAAATGATCTTATTGCATTCCAACTCTATTATTGCCCCAATGTCTTCGAATGCCCCTTGGTGTTGACAGAAGTTGATTTTATTAATCTTGGACCGTTTGAACCTGGACCTTAGTGATAAAGTTGACTGTGGTGATTCCACGGGACATAGTCATACGCTTTCAATCCTTAACTTTTGCCTGGACCTCCCTTTCGGGTTTTCAGCCCACCAGGATACCCATTTTTGCCCAAGTCTCCCTTTCGGGTTTTCAACTTGCCGGGTGTATAATATTTTGCATATATCCCTAATTTTTTCCCAAACCTTTTGGTTTGTCGGGATACCCTTATTTTTGCCTAGGTGTGTCAACCTAGCGGGTCTCTTATGCATAGTATTTTTTAACTATGTCTGCGTTTATAGGATGTGGGAATTCTTCACCGTCCATGGTAGTCAGCACCATGGCACTGCTAGAGAAAACTCTCTTAACAACAAATGTCCCTTCGTAGGTGGGAGTCCATTTGCCTTTGGGGTCGCCTTATGGCAGAATGATGCGCTTTATCACCAAGTCACCGGCTTGATATACTCGAGGCTTGATCTTTTTGTTGAAAGCCTTGATCATACGCTTTTGGTATGTTTGACCATGACAAACAGTAGCCAGTCGCTTTTCATCGATCAAGTTTAGCTGATCCAATCTCGTCTGAATCCACTCATCTTTGCCTGGGCCTCCTTCATACATAATCCTTAGTGATGGAATCTGAACTTCCACTGGCAAAACAGCTTCCATGCCATAGACTAGGGAAAAGGGAGTTTCCCCAGTTGATGTTCTAGCTGAAGTGCGGTAGCCTTGAAGAGAAAATGGTAACATCTCATGTCAGCCCTTATAGGTTACTACCATTTTTTGCATAATCTTCTTAATGTTTTTGTTGGTTGCTTCGACTGTGCCGTTCATTTTAGGTCAATAGAGAGAAGAATTGTGATGCTTGATCTTAAACTGAGTGAAAAGCTCAGTAATCATAGCATTGTTGAGGTTAGTCCCATTGTCGGTGATGATCCTTTCAGGGATACCATAACGATAGATGAGGTTGTGTTTGATGAATCTGGCTACCACGTTCTTGGTGACTGAGGAAAAAGAGGCGGATTCTACCCATTTGGTGAAATAATCAATAGCTACCAGAATGAAGTGATGTCCATTAGAAGCGGTGGGCTTGATTTCTCCAATCATGTCAATGCCGCACATTGCAAATGGCCATGGAGCAGTCATGACATTTAGATGGATAGGAGGCATGTGGACCTTGTCAGCATAGATTTGACATTTGTGACAAGTTCTTGAATGTTGATGGCAATCAGTCTCCATTGTTGACCAATAGTAGCCAACTCTTAGGATTTTCTTGGCCATCGTATGCCTACTTGAGTGAGTTCCAAAGAGACCATCGTGCATGTCTTCCATAATTTCCTCTGCCTCCTTCTTGTCCACACATCGGAGTAGAGTAGAATCATGGTTGCGCTTGTACAAAATTCTGTTACTTAGGAAGAATTTAGATGAAAATCTTCGTAACAACTTTCTGTCATTGATGGATGCTCCCTCTGGGTATTCTTGCGCTTCTAGATATCTCTTCACCTCATGGTACCATGGCTTTTTTGTGTCAGTGTCAAGCTCACAGCAGTGTGCAGTTTCGTCGAATCTTTCAATTGTAATCATAGGAGCTTCGTTGTCCCATCTGACCTTGAACATTGAAGACATGGTTGCCAAGGCGTCAGCCAACTGATTTTCTTCCTTAGGGAAGTGCTCAAAAGTGATCTCTTCAAAGTAGGGAATAAGAGATAGCACAAGTTCCTTGTAAGGGATGAGATTAGGGTGTTTAGTGTCCCAATCTCCTTTTACTTGGTTGATCACTAGAGAGGAATCCCTAAACACATTCAAATGCTTGATCCTAAAGTCAATGGCGGCTTTCAGACCCAAAATGCACGCTTCGTACTCAGCCATATTGTTCGTGCAATCGAAGCATAGTTTGGCAGCGAATGGAGTGTGGAAACCTTCAGGAGATATGATCATAATACCAATTATGTTACCCAAGGTGTTGGAAGCCCCATAGAAGACCATAGTCCATCAGGATCCCTGTTCAGTTCCGTCATACGGTCCAGGTTTTGCACAGTCAGTCACCAGCATGATGTTCTCATTCGGGAAGTCGAAGTTCATAGACTGATAATCATCCACAGCTTGATGGGCCAAATGATCTTCTAGTACGCTTCCTTTGATGGCCTTTTGAGTCATGTATTGAATGTCATACTCAATCAAGATCATTTGCCATCTTGCTATCCGTTCGTAGAGAGTAGGTTTATCGAAGTTATACTTAATCGGGTCCATCTTAGAAATCAACAGAGTGGTATGAGTCAACATATACTATCTTAGCCAGCAAGCAGCCATGCCAGAGCGCAACAAGTTTTCTCGAGCAGTGAATATCTAGTTTCACAGTCGGTAAACTTTTTGCTCAGGTAATAAATAACATGCTCTTTTCGGCCAGACTCGTCATGTTGGCCCAAAACACACCCCATAGAATTCTCTAGTACTGTCAAGTACATGATCAAGGGTATTCCTTCAACTGGAGGCATGATAATAGGAGGATCTGGTAGGTATCCTTTGATTTTGTCGAAAGCAGCTTGGAATTCATCATTCCATCTGACTACCTGATCTTTCTTCAAGAGTTTGAAGAACGGCTCACAAGTAGCAGTCAAGTGTGATATGAAGCAGGCGATGTAATTGAGACGACCCAAGAATCCTCTAACTTCCTTTTTAGAATGAGGGACTGGAATTTCTTGGATGGCCTTTACCTTGGTAGGATCAACTTCAATGCCTTTATTGCTGACGACAAAACCTAGAAGCTTTCCAGATCGTACTCCAAATGTGCATTTGTTAGGGTTTAACCTTAACTTGAACTTTTTCAACCTTTCGAATAGCTTGTACAGGTGATCGAGATGTTCCTATTTAGTTTGTGATCTGGTAATCGTATCATCCACATATACCTCTATTTCATGATGGATCATATCATGAAACAGCTACCATAACTCTTTAATATGTTGCCCCTACATTCTTCAATCTGAATGGCATGACCTTGTAGTAGAAGGTTCTCCATTGCGTAACGAAAGTGGTCTTCTCCATGTCTTCGGGAACCATCCTTATCTGATTATAGCCAGAGAAGCCATCCATGAAAGAGAAGACTTTATTATGAGCAGTATTATCGACCAAGATGTTAATGTGTGGTAGAGGGAAGTTATCCTTAGAGCATGTCCTATTCAAATCACTATAGTCTACGCACATGCGAACTTTTCCGTCTTTATTTGGCATTGAAACTACGTTTGCAACCCAATGGGGATAAGATGTCACAACTAGGAACCCTGCATCAAATTTTTTCATCACTTCAGCTTTTATCTTCTCAGATATATCAGGCCTCATGCGACGAACCTTTTGTTTGACAGGAGGACAGACTTCTTTTGTCGACAGATGATGAACTATGATGTCGGTACCCAACCCTGGCATATCTTCATAAGACCAAGAAAATACTTCCACATAATCATGCAACATCTGAACCGACCTGCTCTTGACACTGTCTTCTAAGTTAGCATCTATCTTAACCTCTTTCTGATCCATCTCAGTACCCAGATTGATGACTTCAGCTGACTCTTCGTGCGACTGAATTGTGTTTCCTCTTGTAATAGAAGTATGGCTATTTCTTCCGGTATTTTACAATCTTCCTCACCTTCGTCTTAGGCTTGGATAACTGGACATTCGAAATCAGAGTCGGGAATAGTAGAGTCATTGGCAATAAGATCCAGAGTGGACGAGGACCTGCAAGAGTGTGTGTGTGCATGTAAGATACATGGCTATTTTAAAAAATGTAAGAAAGGAAAGACAATGAACACCAAGATTTGAATGCAAAAGATTCCAATTATTTGTATTGAATGATCATATGATTAGATGAACATAAATAAAACCCTTGACAAGTGGACCAAAGTTCCCCGGGCCAGGCACATGGCTTAAAAGTCATTGTTAAATATTACAGATAAAATGTTCATGAATTGAAAGAAAATCAATAAGAAGTAGATTACTCCTCAATGAAGGAGATAGGCACAAAGTCCTTTGCATGCCAATTCTTCAGCTCCGTTGTAGTTGGATACACCCAATCTTCAAATGCAGCTTCTTCATCAGAGTCACCTACAACGTTGACCTCGTTGACATCCTTGCCATGCTTCAGCATAGGCGCGGTGATTACATTCAGAGTTGGAGGAGGATCGAACTCAATAGTCTTGTTATCAATCATATCCTAAATTTTATTCTTCAAGGCCCAGCATTGGTCAGTCTCATGCCTGGGGCTGCTTGAGTGGTAAGCACATTTGGCGTTCGGATTATACTTTGGAGAAGAAGTATCTGGGTTGGCAGGAGGATCGTGCAATGTCACTAAATTAGCCTTTAGCAAATGTTGAAGGGCTTGAGATAGTGACATGCCTAATCTCGTGAATTGTCTTCTCAGAGTTTCAAAATGTTGATGATTTACAGATGGTCTTTGCGTAGGAGTTGGATTGGAGATTCAGACAACATTAATAGTTGGATGATCATTTTTCTTGGTACGGTCCCTTGCCCCATACACATCATTGATTTCCTTCTTTGCGGCAAAATGTTTCTTGACAGGATTGGAAGTGGAGGCAGATGCCACAAAGATCTTCCCACTTTTGACGTCGCTTTCAACTCTTTCATCGGTTAAGATTAACTCGGTGAATCCAGAAGAGGAAAAGCCAACCAACAAGTTAAAGAATGGACCAGATAAGGTTCCCATAAACATGTCAATGTGCTCCCTATCAGTCAAAGGTGGTTGAACCCTACTGGCGATGTCTCTCCACTTTTATGTGTATTCCTTGAATCCTTCATTCTTCCCCATCGTCATATCTTGCAACTAAACTCTTATCGGCGCCAAGTCGGTGTTATACTGATACTGATGGTAGAAGGCGGTAGCTATGTCCTCCCAAGTATTGATGCGGGAGCCATCTAACTTGTAGAACCATTCTAGTTGCGTTCCGGTCAAGCTATCTTGGAAAAAGTGAACCCAGAGTTTCTTATCAGTAGTGTGCGGCTGTATCTTGCGCACATAAGATTTCAGGTGAAGTTTTGGATAGGAAACTCCATCGTACTTTGCAAAGACTAGTATTTTGAATTTGTGGGGAATGACAACCCCAGAGATCAAACACAAATCATCAAAATCTAAACTGGGGACGACTTGGATTTCAACAGCCTTCAATTTGTCTTCTAGTTATTTGTACCTGATATCGGCAGGTGGATACTGCTCGTCAAAATAATCATCATCAGATGCTTGATCGTTAACACAGTCAACCTGGGTACTCTTAATCTCACCAATCTGATTCTCGTCCTCTTCAGACGAGTCTTCCACTACCGGGATTTGACGAATTGACTCCTTAAATCTTCTGCCCATGTTGACCAGGGCTCTCTTCTTAGGTTTCTTCTTAACTTCTAGCAGTGCCATCATATCTTGTTTCCCCTTGGCTAGGGCCAGTAGAGTCTCTTGGAATTGAGAGTTTTATGCCAAAAGATCCTTTACAATTTTCTCTAGATCCATCTTGCTGAAATAAATAGCAGAAAGATAAGGAAACTTGTTATGAGAAAACCTGTCATGTTATGATGCATGGAGGATGTATATGCAAATGATTTCAAGGATGCAATTTAAATTTGCATAGGCAAAGGAATGAACAAACGTCAATTTCATTAATTAGTTCAAAAGATTACAACATGCCTTTTGGGCTTACAAAATGATTTTCTAAGATAAAAAGACTGAACACATCCTCTTTTGCGCGAGATAGGCGTTCACACTTTTCTCTTCATGTATATGCATTGTAAGCTCCAAGACCCTCTTCTCGCTAGCATATAATTGAGCTTCGAAGGTATCTCGTTCTTCCTTTAGCTGAATCCAACCTTTTTGCAAGTCATTGAGAGAAGTTGGGATGTCGGGGTGGAGGACAGTGTAGGGAACATCTCTTTCAACCACAAGTTCCTTGATAACTGGTAAGATGGAGGGATAAGGCATCACAAGTTTTTGAGCACGAGCTCGTACCCATTTAAGGTAAGGCTCGAGGGGAATGAAATTCTTGTGTCCCAATGTCTTACTATCCATTTTTCTCTCAATCCTCCAAGCTCGGATAAACCTCTGACGGTAGCTTTGATCGTCGCTCTCGTAGTCGAATACCACTCCTTGGATGAGCATCTCATGTGGACCATCCCTTCGGGCGTAACCAAATTGTCGTAAGGATAAGCAAGGGTTGTAGGTGATACCTCCTCTAATGCCAACCAAGGGGACATTAGGGAATTCTCTGCAACGGTCGATGATAGTAACATTCTCCAAGGATCGGGAACACCAATGAACATCTGAATGTCTGAGTGTCATCAACCTATGGGACCATCTCGAACCTTGCTCGTTCTTCAACACAGGTCAGGGAAGATGCAAAATAAACCATCTCTCCAAGAGAGGGGTGAAACACATGAGGATCCCTCTTTTCCTCATAGTGCGAGAATGAAAAGAATGTAGGATATCTCCCAACAAAGTAGGCACTGGATTGCGAGACATGAATATTTTGACAGCGTTTACATCTATGAGTTAGCCAGGATTTGGAAACAAAACCTTGCCATAGATGAGAAGGGCCAAGATTTCTTCAAAAGCTTGTAAGTCCAAGGAGTTCCAACAATATTAAGCTTTCTCGAACAAGAACTTGGCTAAGAAACCTTTGACATCACTCCTTGTTTCCCAATTGGTTGTGATATCAGATGGTTGCAAGTGTAGTGCTTGGGAAATCTCTTCAGGTTTTAGATCTCTTTCCGTACCATTGAAGGGTAGTTGATTGAGAATGGGAATCCTCAAGAGTTGAGAGAATTCTTCCAAAGTTGGCACAAGTTGATAACCGGGAAAAGTTAAGCAATGGTGTAGAGGATCAAATAATTTGAACAGTACCTTTATCATATCTTCATCAGTGTTGGAGGTAACCAAGTTTAGGAGTCGACCATGTCTTTCGGTGAATGGAGAATTCTCAAGAACCCTTGATGCTAACTCTTTGAGTTAATGAGGAATTCTTACGAGATTTACTTGGATAGCATTCCTGCGGATAGAAGCCATGTCCTACAAAACAAAACAAAGATAAATCCAAAAAATCCTTGAAATGGTTAGTGAGAATGAGTATGATGTTATGATGTTTATGATGTCATATACAAGTAAGTATATACAAACAAAGCAAACAAGTCCTTAGGTTTAGGCTTGCATGGAGTCTCATAGGTAAGTACCCTCTTGAAGTTTAGTTGGCTTAAACTTGTCCTAGAAATAGTAATCGGATTCTAAGGGATCTCAATATCACTGATCTGTCTTCTCGGGCAATGTTTTAGCGCAAGCCTCTTTCACGGCGACCGAAATATCCCGAAAATCAAACCTCAATGAGTGTAGTATCGAGTATCAACCAACTTCGGACTGCACCAGAGCCGGTTATCTCACTAAATCCTAATGGCCAAGTTGGTCAAGTAAAGGTTCTAAAGTCTGTTAGTGTTTCATGACATCACTCAGTGGCCCTGTGTTCTCCTTGACTACTCAAGGGCTACCGGTACCCACAAATATGTCACAATAACGTAGCTATTTCTTAGACCATGTCGGTATACCCCGCACAGTTTCTGTAACACCCCAATTCTACCCCGACAAATTATATAAATAAATAAGAGTTATAAAATTCATATCATCCAAACGAATCGGGACGTCACAAATTCTTCTATCAAAAATTCATTGCATTTCATCATGGATATATAACACTTTTAAAACATCGGATGAACCATCATAACATCTTTAATTAAATAACTCAACATCTACGCAGCGGAATTCTTAATAACATTTCTAATAATAAAACAGCAACTTCGAAACATCTCATATTTAATAATAATCAACTTAAAGTTCAACAACTGAAAATCAATAATCAAAAACAGCAAGCGTTCATCCCCCCGAGTGTTACATATCAGAGTAATGACACCGACTCGAACTACTGAAGGTATACATCCTTCACTCTTGATTACCTGCACGTTACCAACATAAGGGAAACATTCAAACAGAAGGGGTGAGATATCTAACAATATAATAAAGCGCATGATAATTAATATATTAAATTAGATCAAAAACATTACCACTTCTCATCTCATAATCAACGACAATCTCAATAATAATATACATTCATCAACATCAACATACACTTCTTCATGAAATAATATAATGTGACTCAATACTATGCAAATGCATGTGGTACCATTGGAGCAGAACTCCCATCTCAAAATTTTTCCAATTAATAGAGGCATCAACAAGGCATAGCCTTCATCTCAAAATTTTCCAATCCAGGCCATCTCAACGAGCATAAGCTCCATCTCAAAAAAATGCAATGTATGCGACACGATCATGAATGTAATAACAACACCCAATTTAACAACATCTCAAATCATCTCAAACATCTCAAATTAATATCTCAAAATAACATCTCAAAATACATATCAAAATAACATCTCAAAAACATCTCAAATAATAAACTTCTCAGATCATCAAAATAATTTATCAAACAACGTTTATTAATTATAAATCATCAACACAATATTATTAATAACTTCTCATTAACAACTTAGTAGTATTTTAATTTCCACAGTAAATCAACACTGTCATTCTGTAACTCTAACGTCAAGACCGTCCCCATCCTACTGTTATAGCTCAAACAACAGCTTCTAAGAATCTAACGTTCATCGTTCTGTTCGAAAACAACGTAAAGGCGAACACAACTTCTGACCACGCAACCTCTAACCAACACAATTTCTAACAACACAGCTTCTAATGACACAACCTCTGGGTGACACAATCTTCTGACTACTACAACTTCTGACTGACCCCATCTTCTGACTAATACAACTTCTGACTAGCCACATCTTCTGACTAACCACATCTTCTGATTAACACAACTTCGGACTAACCACATATTCTGATTAACACAACTTCTGACTAACCATATATTCTGATTAACACAACTTCTGACTAACCACATATTCTGATTAATACAACTTCTACTATCAGAACCTCTATTCTTTAATAGCGCAATGCAACTTCTAACTAACATACGTATAACATCAGAACTTCTATCTTGCACTAATCTGACTCAACTCTTATCAGCATACTTCTAATGTCAGAACTGCTACTTTTTATTTCATCCTACTATTTTGATTATTTGCCTGTTATAAACCTAATTAGGAACAATATGCCTAACACCATCCCTAATTGATTCATTGTTCTAGACAACAACTTCTGATATCCTCCACGCTCGGTTCTGCGTTTTCATCACTACAGTATTCTATGTTTCTTCCCTGCATTTTACTATGGGTTTCATAACTAAAGCCTTAGAACTTAATCTAATCATGATAATTCATCACCCATAATAACCCTATAATCTTACAGCATTTTAACAGCATCAAGACATTATTATTCATCAAAATTCATCAAACCTCATCATACATCAATCATAGACAGCCAATTCAAGAACAAAACAACAGTCCCCTCTAACCCCACATATCAAACATCATGAACCCAATTATAGAGTTAGAACCCCACCCTTACCTTGGATTGAAGGTCGCTCTACAATTTCCGGTTGGATTCACGTTCTTTCCCTTTTTCCACTTTCTCTAGCAGCTTGCACGTTCTCTTCCAATTCCTTATTTTTTCTACTGCTTATTTCTTTCTATTCCTTCTAACAAATAATAAAATAACCCTATTATTCTATTATTCCTTATTGGGCTTAAAACCAACACCCCCCCCCCCCCTTAATACTTCTATTCCTTAAAAATAAGCCTACATTAAATAATATTACACTTCTAATATTATTTCACCACATAACAATATATCTCTAACATTATTTCTCCCCTTAATAAAATAATTAAATCCAATTAATTATAACACATATTCACAAATATTCCAAAAATTAATTTATTTTAAAAAATTAATTAAATTACGGGCGTTACAACTCTCCCCTACTTAGAATATTTTCGTCCTCGAAAATTTACCTCAATCAAACAATTCAAGATAGGAGCCTTGCATCTTGCTCTCCAACTCCCAAGTCATGCTTTCACCAGCAGCTCCTAGCCAAACCACTTTAACCAAGGAAATCTTTTTGCCCCTCAGATTCTTCATTTCACGATCCGCGATCCGTACAGGCATCGTCTCCACCGTAAGATTATCCCGTACTTGCACGTCGTCCATATGAATCACATGAGATGGATCTGAAATATACTTCCGAAGTTGCGACACATGAAACACATCGTGCAAATTCAAAATATTAGGCGGTAAAGCCACTCTATAAGCAATATTCCCCATTCTCTCTGAAATCTGATACGTCCAATAAAACGAGAGGTGAGCTTCTAAGACTTCAATGCTCGCCCAACACCAGCCACAAGTGTAACTCTCAAAAACACATGATCACCAGCTTGAAATTCTAAATCTTTCCTTCGCTTGTCATGATAACTCTTCTGTCTACTTTGTGAAGCTTTCATCTTTTCTCGAATGAACTTCACCTTCTCGGTAGTCTCGCGAACAAGTTCAGGTCCAAGTACTACACTTTCACCAAATTCATGCCAACATAACAGAGTTCTACATCTTCAACCATACAATGCTTCAAAAGGTGCCATCCCAATACTATAATGGTAACTGTTATTATAGGTGAACTCTATCAACGGAAGATAAGTATCCCACGAACCTCCCTGCTCAAGAACACATGCCCTCAACAAGTCTTCCAACGATTGAATCGTCCGTTCAGTATGACCATCTGTCTGAGGATGATACGCTGAACTCAACCTCAACTTAGAACCCAACGCTTCTTGCAAACTCTTCCAAAATTCAGAAGTAAATCTTGGATCTCCATCTAACAAAATGCACAAAGGAACACCATGCAGCTTCACAATCACACTAGTATAAATCTCAGCCAACTTCGACACTAGAAAACTGATGTTAATAGGAATAAAATGAGTTGACTTTGTAAGCCTATCAACAATCACCCAAATCGAATCACGTCCTCTTAAAGTATTAGGCAACCCCGTCACAAAGTACATTGAAATGCTATCCCATTTCCATTCTGGAACTTCCAACGGTTGCATCAACCCTGCAGGATTTTGATGTTCAACTTTCGACTTCTGACAAGTCAAACATGCATACACAAACTGAGTCACGTCACTCTTCATCCCAGGCCACCAAAACAAACCTTTCAAATCTTGATACATCTTTGTAGCTCCTGGATGAATACTCAACTTACTTATATGGCTCTCTTCAAGTATCACTTTCTTCATCTCAGCATAATTTGGAATACAAATCTGATTACGAAACCTCAGCACACCTTGCGTATCTAGCTTAAAATCATTATTCTCAGATTGATCAGTCCCAACCATCAAATCTAACAGTTTCACATCCAACTTCTGAGCTTCTCTGATACTGTCTAAAAATTCATTAATAATCTTCAACATACCCAACATAACACTTCGCGGAGTAACCTCGCAAACTAAGCTCATATCTCTGAACTGTTCAATCAATTCCAACTCTTTAATCATCATTGCTGACATATGTAAAGTCTTTCGACTCAGCGCATCAGCTACCACATTGCCTTTCCTGGGTGATAATTCAAACTGAAATCATAATCCTTTAACAATTCTAACCATCTTCGTTGCCTCATATTCAACTCCTTCTTATCAAATAGATACTTTAAGCTCTTATGGTCACTAAACACTTCAAATCAAGAACCATAAAGATAATGCCTCCAAATCTTCAATGCAAAGACAACAACAACAAGCTCTAAATCATGCGTAGGATAGTTCTTCTCATGAGTCCTCAACTACCTTGACGCATAAGCAACTACCTTACCATTCTGCATAAGCACACATCCTAAACCCATATTAGAAGCATCACAATAAACCACAAAAGGCTCTCCTGGATTAGGCAACGTCAAAATCGGAGCCGATGTCAACCTCTTCTTCAATTTTGTAAAACTTTCTTTGCACTGAACATCCCATACGAAAGCTCTACCTTTACAAGTCAACTTAGTCAACGGAAGTGACAACTTAGAAAATCCTTCGATAAACCTTCTATAATAACCATCTAATCCCAAGAACCTTCTAATCTCAGTAGCTGACTTTGGAGTTTCCCATTGAAACACATCATCAACCTTCGATGGATCTACAGCAATGCCACTACCTGAAATCACATGACCAAGAAAACTAACTTCTTTTAACCAGAATTCACACTTGGACAGCTTTGCATACAACTTCTTCTCTTTCAAAACTTGCAATACTACTCTTAAGTGTTCAGCATGCTCTGCTTCTGACTTAGAGTAAATCAAAATATCATCAATGAACACCACTACGAACCGATCCAAATAAGTGTGAAAGATATGATTCATATATTCCATGAATACTCCCGGCTCATTAGTAACACCGAAAGGCATCACTGAATACTCGTAATGTCCATAACACGTTCTGAAAGCCGTCTTCTGAATATCTTCATCCTTCACTTTAATCTGATGGTAACTCGACCTCAAATCAATCTTACTAAACACACGAGAATCCACCAATTGGTCCATCAAATCATCTATTCTTGGAAGCGGATACTTGTTCTTAATCGTCACTTTATTCAACTGTCTATAATCAACACAAAGCCTCATACTTCCATCTTTCTTCTTCACTGACAACACTGGAGCACCCCACGGGGATACACTTGGTCTTACAAACATCTTCTCAAGTAACTCTTCCAATTGCATCTTTAACTCTGAC
Source organism: Vicia faba (assembly GCA_948472305.1). Lineage (NCBI taxonomy): Eukaryota > Viridiplantae > Streptophyta > Magnoliopsida > Fabales > Fabaceae > Vicia > Vicia faba. Next base: position 385,695,446 of record OX451741.1, read on the forward strand.
AATTCAGACGCAGACATCCTGTATGGTGCCATAGACACAAGTCTGGTACCAGGTACAAGATCAATTGCAAATTCAACTTCCCTCTCTGGCGGTACATCTGGAATCTCATCAGGGAAAACTTCAGGAAATTCACACACCACCTACAATTCCTTAATTATAGCTTGAGTCTTTACAGATAGTAACGCCATCAACAAAAACATTTGTACTTCCCCCTGCATCAACTTCCTCAACTGTCTAGCAGACAACATACCATCTTCTTCTTCTTTAGGAGTAGAAAACTTCACCGACTCGTCATAACAGTTAATATGAACACAGTTATGCTCTAACCAGTCCATGCCTAGAATCACATCCAAACCTCTTAATGATAAACAAACCAAATCAACAACAAAGTCTCTATAGAAGATCGACAAGGGACACTTCGAACACACAGAAGAAGTAGTCACCGACCCCTTAGCTGGAGTATCAACGACCATTTCTCCATTAAAAGAAGACAACATAAGACCCAATCTCTCAACATAATCAGCAGCAATAAAACAATGCATAGCACCAGTATCAATAATAGTGATTAAAGGAGTACTATTAATGAAACATGTACCTCTAATATGTCTGTCCTCAACGGTTGTCTGATCCTCCACCAAAGAAAACACTTTACCACTAGACTGAGCTCTCTTCGGTTTCAGACAATGGCTACCAATGTGCCTCTCTTCTTTACAGTTGAAACAAACCACATTCTTGTGTTCACACTCAGATACAACATGTCCGTTCTTGCCACAACGGAAACACCTCTTCACTTCAGCAGTGCACACATTACTCTTGTGCCCAGGTTTCCCACACTTAAAGCAAATCACACCAGCAGGAGCATCCCCCCACTAGTCCTCTGACCATGAGCAACTCTCTGTTTAGCTTTACCAGCTGGGGAATCATAAGGCTTACCATGATTTTGTGGGTGCTTACCCCTCTTCTCATTGATAATCTTGTAATGAGCATTATTGTCTTCCTCATAAATCCTGCAGCTATCAACCAAATCAGCAAAGACACGGAATTTATGATATCCAACTGCTTTCTTAATCTCCGGCCGCAACCCGTTCTCAAATTTAATACACTTTGAAAACTCAGCATTTTCCTCAGCGTAATGCGGATAAAACTTGGCCAACTCAGCAAACTTGGTAGCATACTCAACAACAGACATACTTCCTTGCTTTAGTTCAAGGAATTCAATTTCCTTCTTACCACAAACATCTTCAGGAAATTACTTTCTCAAAAACTCCCTACGGAACACAGCCCAAGTGACATTCTCACCTGCAGCTTCTAACTGCTGACAAGTCTCTAGCCACCAGTCATCAGCCTCAACTGCTAGCATATGAGTCCCATAACGAACCTTCTGCGCTGGAGTGCAATCCATCACGAGAAAGATTCTCTCAATCTCTTTCAGACATTCCAATGCTCCATCAGGATCATACTTTCCCTTGAACGTATGTGTATTCTCTCTCTAGAAAGTCGCCAAGGTACGAGATCCAGCATTCCCGTCATCATTCGGCTGATTTTCCATCGCATGAGCCATTGCTTCTAGAGCAGCAGCAAGTGCAGCATCATTCCTTCCAGCCATCTCAACTTCTAACTACAACATAAACAATGATTAGAACTCAAATAACAATACTCGTCTGTTAGACAACTACGACTCGGCGACAAGGTCAGACCAACTTTTTTCTCTGATACCAACTTTGTAACACCCCAATTCTACCCCGGCAAATTATATAAATAAATCAGAGTTATAAAATTCATATCATGCAAATGAATCGGGACATCACAAATTCTTCTATCAAAAATTCATTTCATTTAATCGTGGATATATAACACTTTTAAAACATCAGATGAACCATCATAACATCTTTAATTAAGTAACTCAACATCTATGCAGTGGAATTCTTAATAACATTTCTAATAACAAAATAACAACTTTGAAATATCTCATATTTAATAATAATCAACTTAAAGTTCAACAACTGAAAATCAACAATCAAAAACAGCAAGCGTTCATCCCCCCAAGTGTTACATATCAGAGCAATGGCATCGACTCGAACTACTGAAGGTATACATCCTTCACTCTCGATTACCTGCACGTTACCAACATAAGGGAAACATTCAAACAGAAGGGGTGAGGTATCTAACAATATAATAAAGCGCATGATAATTAATATATTAAATTAGATCAACAACATTACCACTTCTCATCTCATAATCAACAACAATCTCAACAATAATATACATTCATCAACATCAACATACACTTCTTCATGAAATCATATAATGCGACTCAATACTATGCAAATGCATGTGGTACCATTGGAGCAGAACTCCCATCTCAAAAATTTGCCAATTAATAGAGGCATCAACAAGGCATAGCCTTCATCTCAAAATTTTCCAATCCAGGCCATCTCAACGAGCATAAGCTCCATCTAAAAAAAATGCAATGTATGCGACACGATCATGAATGTAATAACAACACCCAATTTAACAACATCTCAAATCATCTCAAACATCTCAAATTAATATCTCAAAATAACATCTCAAAATACATATCAAAATAACATCTCAAAAACATCTCAAATAATCAACATCTCAGATCATCAAAATAATTTATCAAACAACGTTTATTAATTATAAATCATCAACACAATATTATTAATAACTTCTCATTAACAACTCAGTAGTATTTTAATTTCCACAGTAAATCAACACTGTCATTCTGTAACTCTAACATCAAGACCGTAGCCATCCTACTGTTATAGCTCAAACAATAGCTTCTAAGCATCTAACATTCATCGTTCTGTTTGAAAACAACGTAAAGGACAACACAACTTCTGACCACGCAACCTCTAACCAACACAATTTCTAACAACACAACTTCTAATGACACAACCTATGGGTGACATAATCTTTTGACTACTACAACTTCTGACTGACCCCATCTTCTGACTAATACAACTTCTGACTAGCCACATCTTCTGACTAACCACATCTTTTGATTAACACAACTTCTAACTAACCACATATTCTGATTAACACAACTTCTGACTAACCACATATTCTGATTAACACAACTTCTGACTAACCACATATTCTGATTAATACAACTTCTACTATCAGAACCTCTATTCTTTAATAGCGCAACGCAACTTCTAACTAACATACGTATATTATCAGAACTTCTATCCTGCACTAATCTGACGCAACTCTTATCAGCATACTTCTAATGTCAGAACTGCTACTTTTTATTTCATCCTACTATTTTGATTCTTTGCCTGTTATCAACCTAATTAGGAACAGTACGCCTAACGCCATCCCTAATTGATTCATTGTTCTAGACAGCAACTTCTGATATCCTCCACGTACGGTTCTGCGTTTTCATCACTACAGTATTTTATGTTTCTTCCCTGCATCTTACTATGGGTTTCATAACTAAAGCCTTAGAACTTAATCTAATCATGATAGTTCATCACCCATAATAACCCTATAATCTTACAGCATTTTAACAGCATTAAGACATCATTATTAATCAAAATTCATCAAACCTCATCATACATAAATCATATACAGCCAATTCAAGAACAAAACAGCAGTCCCCTCTAACCCCACATATCAAACATCATGAACCCAATTATAGAGTTAGAACCCCACCCTTACCTTGGATTGAAGGTCGCTCTACAATTTCCGGTTGGATTCACATTCTTGCCGTTTTTCCACTTTCTCTAGCAGCTTGCACGTTCTCTTCCAAATCCTTATTCTTTCTACTGCTTATTTCTTTCTATTCCTTCTTACAAATAATAAAATAACCCTATTATTCTATTATTCCTTATTGGTATTAAAACCAACACACCCCCTTAATACTTCCATTCCTTTAAAATAAGCTCACATTAAATAATATTACACTTCTAATATTATTTCACCACATAACAATATATATCTAACATTATTTCTCCTCTTAATAAAATAATTAAATCCAATTAATTATAACACATCTTCACAAATATTCCAAAAATTAATTTAATTAAATAATTAATTAAATTACGGGCGTTACAGTTTCTACAACGTATTGCTACTTACCTATAAGGTATCCCAAATTCGGGTAGAGGATTAGAACAAGCCCATACAAGGAACCAAAATGTAAAGCAAACAAATCAAACAATGAAAGCAATTAAAGACGATCTAGCCCTAAGGTAACCCCACTTTTAAGTTTATTCCCCAACAGAGTAACCAGTTCTGTGATACGGTGGGAGAATTGACATGGTTGTTTTACGTTTTATCGTAAATGTTGCGGTTAGCTAGAGTCTCCATCGACTTTTCTTTTATCTAAAAAGGAAAGGCTGAAAAGAACAGGAAAGACCTTTGAGATTATTTCTTGAGTTCGGGGGGTAGATTATGAAAAGTGAAGGTATTAGCACCCTTTTCATCCATAGTTATCTATGGGATCTTTGTTGCTTGCTAGATCACTTGGTTTTGTTTGAAAATATGCTTTGTGTGGTTTTTGAAGGTATTTTGAAAAGGCGCCATTTCTTAGGCAAACTTTGTAATAGTTCTCGTTCGTAAAAACGTATACAAAGTGTTGATCTTTTGAAAAATGTTTCATGTTTGGAAAATCTTTTGAAAGTGTTTTTGAAAGTGTTTGGTGTTTGTTTTGAAAATAAGCAAGAGTATTTTATTTGAAATTGAGCAAGCAACTAGTAACAATCTACCTACTCAAAATTCTTTGTTCACTTCTTCCTTTCCTTTGATACTTCTATCTTACCATTGATTTGGTAAGAAACCTTACCTTTGGATGTAAAGGGACGGGCGTTGGTCATCATATAGTCATGATAGAAATGTTGTGAGATATCTTAGCATTTTCTTTTGAGGGACTAAATCATTTTGAAAGGCAACATTGATAGTGTCATCGAGGGACTATGATCTTATATTTTTTATTGCTTTTTGCTAAGATATCCCACAAGCATAACATGGCCATTTTTATAAGGCAACAAAGTGGAATTACCCTAAGGGGTGAAAGTGTGCAAGTGTGTTGATTTACATGCATTGTTTTGTCTTGAATTAGGGTTTGCTAACTTGTTGATTTTATCTTTTCATACAAATCCTAATTACTAGCATATATATATAAAGCGATAAATTGCGGAAAGTAAAAATACTAAGATATTACATCATTAGGGGAGGGGGTGTAAAAATTTACAAATGGGGATTTTGCAAGAAAATTAAACCTAATTATCTATTACAACCATATTGAATAATGTACAAGAAATGAAAAGAAAATAATGCAAGAATGTAAATGCAATTGGAAATGATTTTTGTTTGGTTTTCATAAAAAGGGTTTTTACCTTGACCTAATTGGGGAAATGATTAGTTATAAATTAAACAAAATTAAGTTTAAACTAATCAAGAAAGAAATTAAGTTAAAAATGATTTTTTAGGGTTTTTTTTTTATGAAAAGGTTTTATCTTAATAAAAATAATATGAAAATTAATTAATTAAAAGAAATTTAAGTTCTAAGTTAATTTTAATTAAGAAAATAAAATAATATAATAATTAAACCTAATTATCTAAATATTAATTATTAAAAAAGAAATTAAATTTATTAAGAAAATATTTGTAGTCTTTTTGTTTTATAAAGAAAAATAAAATCTATAAGCATTTTTTAAATATGAAAATAAATAAATAAAATACTTTTGGATTTTTTATTAATAAAAATAATAATAAAGATAATAATAGTAATAATAAAAATGAAAAATAATATATGAAATAAAAATAAAAATAAAATGAGGAAAATGAAATAATAAATAAAATAATGGGCCAGGGGTGCAAAAGTAGTCAGGGGGTTAGAAGAAAGTAAAGAAAGTGAAAAGCCCAAAGGGGGAGGCCCAGCGCTGCAAGCTGAAACAAAAAAGGATGAAAAAATGTCGAAAGATGAACAAAAGGGTACCATTGGGGCTCGAACCCAGGTCCGAAAGGTGATCTTCATCTTCATCCTCCAGCCATGGATCCTGTAACTTCACCATTTCTCATCCATTCACAAAACTTCTAACATCAAACTTGTTAGAAATTTCCTCACGATTCTGAATATGTAAATAGCTTAAGCTAATTCTAAAAAATGAGCATGAATTTCTAAAAGTACCATGTTCTGACCTAAATATTTCAGCAAGTTCAAGCTCAAAATTCTCACTACTCAAGCAATATAAATGAAATCTATGGACATGTATAGTTTTAGGGCAATGATGTCTACATTTTAAATTCACAAATGCATGCAAAACAATGCCTAAATAATGAGATGAAAAGTAAGAAAAAGTACCTCAAAAATGGATATCGTGAAATGAGTTTGAGCTTGATTCAAGGTGCTACAATGATCAGGTTAGCTTCCTTGAGTCTCTAGGAAGCTAATGTAATGCTTAGCTTGAGTTGAGAGTGGCTGAAATGACCTAGAGAAGTCAAGTTGCAGACCCCTGTTTTTGGTTATGGAGGTTGATGGAAATGGTGTTACAGTTCTAGAATAAGGATGGGGATGAGTTGTATTTGATATGTAGGAGCTTTTGGAAGTGAAAGGCCAAGAAATGCACGAGGGAAATGGAAGTTTGATGTGTAAAGTCAGAACTTGCACAACAATGATGTTTTGAAGCAATTTATGGCTAGAGGGAGTTTAGGAGTATTTCAGGGTGTTAATGCTCGTGTTCTAGCTCACAAACAGTGCCTCTATTTATAAGCAACCAGTTTGGAGACTTGTTATTGATCAGAATTCAAAATCACAAGTGTAAGCATAACATGTGATTTTTGAGAAATCCAAGTTTCAAAGTCTTGTCTACTTGCTAAGATAGAGTGGTTATGCTTTAAACACACTTGCTTCTGACTTTGTAGATGGAGTATGATCAGAGGGAACAAATTAGAGGCTCATGAATTGACTTTGTGCATAAAACTTGCTTTTCAAGAATGGTATTATTCACTTTCTTCCCAAAATGGAAATGTGAATTGGATAAAGCTTAAACCACTTAGATTATAGCTAAAAATTTTGTGCAATGCATTAATTATGGATATATACACAAGTTAGAAGGCATGTGAAGCAATATTATGCAGCCTAACATTGAAATTGCATTATGTGTTCATCAAGAAATGACTTGTAATTCAAGAATGAAACCCTAACTTATTGCCTTCGATTCTCCTTGTACAAACCTGATCTCAAGGATTTCTTGGACATTTTGGAAATCTTGTAACATCCTCTACAACCTCTATGTTGGACATTTTTGAAAATTCATCTTGGAACTATGTGAAAAATTTCCATGAAGTTAGGTCAAAATCCTGCCTAAACTAGGGCAAAATTTCACTAAGTTTCATGAACATGTATTAACAATATCATAACTTGAAATCCGTTCATTTATAGAAGAAGTTGTGTTCTAAAATGTTTTACATCTTATTTAGATCTACAACTTTCATGTTGGAAGTTTCCTTTGAATCATCTTCCATCATGGTGAAAATTTTGCTCAAAGATATGAAAATATATGAATTTTCCAACACTTAGAAAAATTTCTAAGTTTAGAAATTTTGACTTTTCAAAATGAAATCTTGACTTTTGATTTCTTGATGAAAAAGTTTCATATTTTTACATGTTTTGATGGATTGTGATCTTTGACACTTGATTTTGACCAAAAAGTCAAAGTTTGACTTTTCGATTATACAGTTGACTTTTCATCAATTGACTGAAATTCAACTGTCAACCAATTGAACTTGAGGAATGTTTTGAGCCATGCCATTAGGTAAAAATAATTAATTTTAATCCTTGAGATCATAACTTAAACCAACCAACCATTTGTTAGGTCAAAAATCAGGAATTGTACCTTCTCAGTCAAAACCCTAATTTTGACCATTTGGCCCTTTTGATGATCTGATCAAATCTCTTGAGGAATTGTGATCCAAACTTAATAAAATGACATATATGAGTTCATAATGTTGATATGGATCAAACATTATGAAGTTTGACTGTAGATTGACCACAGTTGACTTTTTCTCCAATATAGTTGATTTTAGGTCAACTAATCAATTGACTAAGCAAAAATGTGATATAAGACTTGAAACTTGACATGAGCAATCTTGAGGGTCAAAAATGACCCATGAAAGTCATATGGGGCATTACAATTCCATTTTTCCTTGTGAAATCTCAAACCCTAATTTTCAGTCATCAATGCTTGAGGAGGTGTCTTGAGCTAATCCCCTTGTGCAGTCTTGAACCAAAGGAAATTTTGTGAGAGATTACTTGAGAAATGAAAGGGAAAATTTTGGGGTACAACAAGGGGCAACTGTTGTACCCCACAATTTTCCCTCCCATTTTCAAGGAAATTTATTTCAATAGGTCTCCTCATGCTCCTAGGGTTCTCAATTGCTCAAGAATACTCAATATTTGAGCATACAAAGCACCCCTCCTAAGCAACCAACCTACAACTAGGGTTTTGCTTTTCCTAAAGGAAATTGAGCTGTCAATTCCTCAAGTGAATTTCATGGTTTCTCATATGTATCAAGGTATCCTCATACTAAGTTTCAAGCCTTACATCACAAATTTGCTCAGTCAATTATACAGATGATTGAAAATCAACTATATTGGACAAAAAGTCAACTTTTACCAATCTATGGACAAACTTCAAGATTTTTTGTCAACATCAACATTTTGAAGTCACGTTCATCATTTTATCAAGGGTTTATCATGATTCATCAAGAAAACTCAAGATTCATCAAAAGTCACAAGTTACTAAATTAGGGTTTTCTTTAGAAGTCAACTGAACTTTGACCAAGCATAACTTTCACATACTTCATCATAAATTCCTCAACCAAAGCTCATCTTGAAGGAAATTTAATTCTCTTCAACTTTTTCTCTCTAAGCTCAAGGCCAAAAATGCTTCATTTGAGAGATATGAGCCAAAACATTCCAGGTCATTTTAAAAGTAAAAAAAAAAAGACATTTTTTGTCAAAGCAATTTACATAAAGATAAAGGCTTCAAATGAAAAAATGATCAACATGAAAGTTGTAGGATACATCTTAAGGTTTCCAAAAAGTCAAAGATCATCTTTATATGACCATAATTGAGAGATTTATGAATGGTGCAAGTTAAGCAATTATGCACGAAGTTCAAATTGAGAAAACTTGAATTTTTGGGCTAATGGGCCTAAGTTTTTAGGTTTAAACATGTTAATGACTTCATATTAGACCTCTAAATCCATTCACATATTTTTTTATGATTTTTATTTATTTTATTTGGATTTTATTCATTTAAATACAAATTAAATCAAATAAAATATGAAACTAATGGACTTAGGCGTGTGGGCTCTTGTTTTAATCATGTTGGAGGCCCAAAAATCTACCTTGAAGCTGAAGAAATTATGTTGCCTTATTTGAAACAAGTATTCATTAGTTTTGGAAGATTTCAACTTATTTTCAAACAAAATCAAAGATATGATTTCAAGAGATCTCCAAGCCCACCACTTGACCTAATCTTCTCTTCTATATATAAATAACATTTTCAGACATAAAAAAAATACACATGCTGCCTCAAGAACAAACCTTACAAATTCTAAAATTTTCAGGAAACTAGGGAAACTCAAAACCCTTATATCCAGCCATTCTCAATCAATTCCAAGCATTTCATCATTCTCCCAAAGATCCCAAGAACTCATTCCAATCATCCCTGAAGCTTGAAGCACGCCATAACAGCATATCTCGACTGCACCGGTTTGGTAAACTTCTTGAATTTCAAACTCATAATTCATGCATTGTTGATTGATTCTATGCATATATACTTATTTATAATGATGTTTGGACTTGTTTAGAATCATCGTTTGAAATCTTTGACGCATGAATGAAGATCTACCATTGTTATGGAAGTTTGAAACATTTTCTTTGAAACTCACTCTACAAGCATTTTCATGTCAAACCAATTCCACCATTGGATTCACAAGGGTCAAAATTGGGGGATAGGGTTCATCTTGTGTTTCGATTTCACATGTTTTGCAGGTTCAATTTTGGAGATCATCAGAGAAGATGACCGGAGCTAGGGTTCTAGTCATTCCTCTGTTAGTCAAATTTTGTTGAACCAGGTTGACCATGGCGTGGCATTTTGAGAAGTTATGATTGGCTAGCACTTGATACAGGGCCCAAAATTTGACTTGCATTTGAAATTAAATTTTTAACGCGCTTTACTATATAATGATTTATTTGTGATTGAATAACAAGAAACAACAATTATCGTGATGGTAAGAAGCGTGACTGGTATTGCAAAGGGCGTGGGTTCGACCCCAACTTTTGTCAAATAATTTTATTTTTCAGGTTTCAACGCGGGTCATAACCAAATTTACTGATTCTCATTCCTAAAAACAAACAACACTGTGGCGCAGTGGTAAAGGGAATGGTCATTGAGACTGAGGGCGTGGGTTCAACTCCCACCCCATACATTTTGCTTTTCTATTTTACTAACCCTAATTTTCTCTATTTTACTAACTATTTCTAATTAACCATTAACCTTAAACTTTTTTCAAAACAATAACAAATTAGGATTAGGGTTTTTGACATATTTTTAATTAAGTTAATTAGCTTTTTTCTTAATATTAATATTAATTAGAAATAATTAGGTTTTAATTACTATTTATTAACCTAAATTGTTTTCTACAAAAAACACCAAAAATGTTAATTTAGAATTTTAGGCATCTAAACATTTCTCTAACATTTTTTCTTATTCCTTTTTTGCTATTTAATTTTCTTAGACAATTGTATATGTCACAACTATCGATGTAATAGTGAAACCACCCGGCCGGAACCTGTCATCTGGATGTAATGAAACATAAATGAAGTCGCCACCAAACGTCTTTTATCCCGCCGAAAGGGAAAGGTAAACATCGAGATAACCTGGAAAGGGAGAAATCACGGTCTTTCGACCGAGAGATCGGGTAAGGGAGTTTGTTACGCGAGGGGAAGGTATTAGCACCCCACACGCCCGTAGTACTCTATGGTATCCACTCTTGTTGTCTAATCTAGTGGGTGTGGTCAATTCCTATGTCTATGGCTTAAAATTGAAAAGGGAATGCATGCGAAAGAAAATGAAACAATGTAAGGAAAATAAAAGTTATGCTCGGTTGGGCCCTACCCCTTTTCCTACGTATCCCTTTTAAGGAATCAGAGCAGGCGTAGTTCGGCTCATATATTCTGGTTGGTTTATGTTTTTTTAGTTAAGACAACAAAAACAGTCAAGATGGCAAAACATCACATAAAACAACAAACAAATGAGATGGTAAAACATCGACTAAATAATAACAAAGTAACATCGGCTTCAAACAAATGTGCGATGGCGAAACATCGGCTAAAAGATAACAAGGTATCATGGCAAAGATGGCGAAATATCAATAAAACGGATGGCAAAATATTACACTTAACAATGATATTGAGAATCAAAGTAGGATAACAAACATGTGCGATGGCGAAACATCGGCTTCAAACAAATATGCGATGGCGAAACATCGACTAAAAGATAACAAGGTATCATGGAAAAGATGGCGAAACATCAATAAAACGGATGACAAAACATCACACCTAACAATGATACTGAGAAACAAAGTAGGATAACAAACATGTGCAATGGCGAAACATCAGCTTCAAAAAAATGTGCGATGGCGAAACATCGGCTAAAAGATGACAAGGTATCATGGCAAAGATGGTGAAACATCAATAAACCAGGTTTAAAAACAAAGCAAAGAGGCGCACAAACAAATAAGGTTGATTTGTATCTTTTACCTTGAAGAAGGGTTTGAGTTTATTAGAGGTGTTTTATGATTTTCCAAGAAAACAATTTTTGTTTTAAGATGCAAAATGCAAAGGAGGGAAAAACAACTAAGGGAAACTAGCCTAGCATTATCCCTAGTGTTATCATACAATGATTGACCCTAAGGTTGAGGGTAAAGGAAAATCCTACCCTATGCTAACATACATGGGTTCCTACCTTAATTAACATGTCAAAGGAAGCTTAACAAAACTATCCTAGAGGGAACAAGCAATGACAGCAAAGTCGTGATCTCAATTTCTAAGTTGAGTGACTCATCGATCAACAATTAAAGAAGAAAAGCAATAAACATACTATAGGGAACATGCACTGAGAGCGAAGTCGTGATCTCAATTTGTAAATTGAGTGACTCATCGATCAACAATTAAAGAAGAAAAGCAATAAACATCTTATAGGGAACATGAACTGAGAGCGAAGTCGTGATCTCAATTTCTAAATTGAGTGACTCGTCGATCAACAATTAAAGAAACAAACACAACACATGCATCTAACAAAGCAGAGGGCCTCGTGACATATATCAGCAACAGAGCTCCCATCATGCAACATAGAACTATGAAAATATAAGAAAGGAAATAGTGCAATACCAAAGGGATAACTATCCGTAGAAACTGAGCAAGAATAAAATAAACCCAGAGAACTTCAAGCAAACTGGCATCAGCAGACAAATCAAGTCAAAAATTACGCCATCAGGATGTAAGTAATGAGATTATCAGATATGAACAGATCCCATGGGCAATGTATAGCATTCATAGTCACATATATATCCTGCATAGACTATCAAATATGCCAAACACAAGGGTAGTGCCAATATAATAAATTGTGTTCCACAAATAAACTTAAACACAATAGCCTTAAGTCAAGACTGGAAAACTTTTCTCAAAGTACCTCGCACATTCAACAGCCAAGTTAGTATTCCCATATATAGAATGATGATTCACATAAGGGATGGATGATGACATCATGATGAAATGAGAAAACATGATAGCAACTATCAAACATTAGTCATGATAAACAAAAAGAAACAGGCATATGCACAATTTGGTCAAAAGAATCAGAGGAATGTTGCTCCTTTCTATCACCATATTGAATTGACAATTGAATATCAATCAAGGATCTTGGGAACTTGAGAAGAATACAATCAAGGACCAAGAAGGTCAGTAGTAACCATAATTCAATCATACTCAATTAAGTCATCACAGCTCACAAGCATAATAGAAAAGGTAACCCACACAATGCATCAAAAGGTTCAATCATTCAAACATAGGGCATGAAGTGAAATGGCTTGCGTTTATGTGGATAATCAGAACCAACATGATCATTAGGTGCCCAATTATAGGCCACACTCAAGCTCATTATCCATCAAACAAATTGCAACAAGATATGCAACATTAATTGGGTACCTTCAATTCAAAAATACATCAAAAATAGAAAAGGATTTCAATAATTCAAACAAAAAATTTCTTAGCATCTTTGAAGTGTGTAGAAGTCAGAAAGAAAGTCTTAAGTTCATGAATGATTGAGGAAGGAATCAAATGAGGCCCAAAGTTCAAAACTAGTTGGCCAAATTATCAAAACTAGACAAATTTTCAAAATAATTCATGGAAAAATATCAAGCCAAGTTAAATAATTCAAGAAAAATGGTTTTTAGATCCTCAACACATTCATGAACCATAATCAAGACTTAAATTCCATTGAAAATCCAGGGCATGATGATTTTGAAAATGAAACTTGCACAATAAGAAACAAAACCCTAATTTTTGACTTTTAATCTTAAATATTGATTAGATAAGATCAAAATTCAAACAATTCAAACCAAGATCATGTAAAACACAAGGAAACCCTAAATATCAGAATACGTATTTTCCATATTTTTAGAATTAAGGAAAAGTCAAAAATAAAAGTCTAATTCAAACAACTAATCAATTAAACAAAAATTCACATCTCAAAATAAAAATCTAATAAAAAATCAGAAAAATATCCAACCAAAATTATATTCAATTATTTGAATTAATAACACACATCCCTGATTTTTTGTGGAATTTTTGAATTAGAGGAGTTATTAAAATAAAAATCAAACAAACAAATAACAATTAAACTATTATTTAAAGAAAAAAATGCAAACCCTAGCCAAAATTCACAAAAAGGTAAAAATAAAATTATATTCAGATTCTATGATTAAAACAAGCTTGCATGATTTTTTTGAGAATTTTTGAATTAAAGGAAGTATGAAAACCAAAATTATGTAACAAATATTTCAAATAAACTTTTGAAAAATAAATTTCTAATAAAAAATAGAAAGAAATGCTAAACAAAAATCAGAATCAATTTCTAAATCATTTTATGAGTTCAAAATAGTTTTGTGGAATTTTCCAGATCAAAGAAATATTAAAACAAAAATAAACACTAAACAAATAATTAAATAATAACACAAAATTTTAAACCAATCAAAACATTTTCAAAAATTATGAAAAAAAATGCACGAGGTCAGGAATATTATTTTTAGGTTTCCTGAATTTTTTCATAATTTTTCAACCATTTTTGAGCAAGAAATAAAATCATGAAAATCAATTTATGAAACAAAATTCAAATGAATTAAAAAACAAACCAGCCAACCAGAGGAGGCCACACAATCATCTTCAACTTCTGGCTAGGGAAAAAACACGCGCATGATCAGATCCATCACCTCATGTTCCAATCAACATAACATGCTCAATTCTTCACCATTTTTCATGAAATTTTGTTCAAATTAAAGCTAGCATATCATACATCAACATGCAATTCGAATCACATCAAACAATCAAACAAAGATTAAAAACGGGTCGAGTGAAAATGACAAAAACTCACTGAGCAGAAAATTTCAGATGCATCATACATGCATATCTCATCAAATCGAAAGCTATGAAGCTACAGAACCACTTAATGAACTTCAAACAACATGATTATGAACTCAAATCACACAATGCACGGCTAGAAATCAAGATCCAAAGTTAAGAATTCTAACCTTTGAGGCAAAAACGAATCTACTGTCTCCTTCACTCCAGTTGCAAACCAAGCCTCGATCTACAATACTTATCACTTGGATAAGAGAATGCAAGAAGAATCACTCAAAATGCACAAGTGAATTGAGAGAATCGAAGAAATTTGCAGAATAAGTAGCTATGGAGTTTTCTGGGCTCAGGGGTGAAATGAAGCATGAATCCCGTTCAATGAAGCTTGCCTCTTAATATATAGAGCTTGAAGAGGAGGGTAGGATAGGTTTTTCACACTGAAAACCGTTAGAAAGAATGAATTCCTCTTTTTGCCAAAATCAAGTGTGCACATGCAGCCCTCAAATCCCTCGTGCGTTTGCTTGCCTTTTACAGGCATTTCAATCCATTTTATCTCAGGAAGAGATTATCAAAATAATTAAGGCTCAAATCCTTGTCTTAACCAAGTGTTGGTGATTAGGCATTTTCATGCCACTTTTTGCAAAACCACGAGTTGCCCTTGCATTTGCCCATGTGCAGCTCAATCTTTGGCATGATGGGCCTTAGTACACTGCATATTAGTCATGGGCCAAGTTTGAAGTGAAACAAATGGCCATAAATCAAGTTATCAAGAATTTGCAATTTGCATGGTATGCATGAATTCAATGAAATGCTTCCAAATTCCAAGGTCCATAACTAGCTCATATTTTTGAATTTGGACACAAATGAGTACAATTTGTAAAGGTATTGAAAAGATATGCAATCCATAAGTTTTGAGTTTTCGCAATTGAATCCATTAAGGTCCTCAAAATTGAGCTTGCAATTCACTACTTTTGGAAAGTGACCTATAATTTTGTGACATCTAAGCTTCATAAATCTTGACTCTTTGCCAATTTGAACATGAGACCAAAAGGAGATGAAAGATAATCCTCTTATCATTCCAAGCATACTTAATTTGCATTTTTTGATCAAAGCTGAATAAAATATGAATTTTTGAAATTAAGTCCTCATTTTCCAAAATTAGAAACTTTTAGGGTTTCTTCATGAACAAGTTTCAACTCAAACCTCAATCTTTTTGATCCAATGATCCAAATGGACTTGAAATATGGATAGTACATCCTTGAATTGATGGTTGAACAAAAATTCCCTTGGTCAACCTTGACTTTGACTGATTTTGACCAAAATGACCATTTTGCCCCTTTGAATTAATTGATCCACTTCCCTTCAAAATTGATGATCAAAACTTCAAACATATGATCTTCTAAACATATAAATGCCATGTGCAAAGTTTCACTTCAAAATTATCAAGAAATCTTGATGAAATCCTAAACCCTAGTTTTGGTTAACACCCTAGGAGACTGATGAATCATCTCCAAAATTTCAAATCCTCTAGGCATCCTGGCCAATTTCTTGTACAAATAATTTTCAAATACCAAAGAGATGTTGTAGCTTCCAAATCAAGACTTGTACATTGATCAATAGCCTTGATCAAACAAAACCCTATTTTGACTGGTGAATCAAAGGAGTGATTCCTTCTTATAACCAAACACAAACTTCAATCCTCTAATGATCCAAAGAGATGGATAAAATATCTTGAGATATGCAATAACTTTTGAGCTTGAAAGATCTAGGGGTTTAGATGATAAGATTCTACTTGAGCAAATTGTCAATGCAATCAACCTTCAAAGCTTGAGGAAGAATTGATAACTAAAGTACTTTGATCCCATCACAATGTATGAATGCAATGCAATATGATATTCATGATGAAACATAATCCTAAATCAAGAGGGTAAATTTTGGGGTGCAACAGCTGCCCCTATTCAAATATCTTCAACATGATAACTGAGAAAAGTGACAACTTTCGAGCGTTCAGAGTTGAAGATGATTGAATACAAAAGAACCCGAAAATTTACACTCTTGAAGAAGAAAGGAAAAGAAGCAGAAAATCCCCAAGACATGCGTCAGGATGAAGCTGTAATGCAGGTTGAAACAGAACGAAAACAAAAGAAGAGTAGACGCAACTAAACTTCAAGAAAAATGTTCCAGGGTAAAATTGGGCTTCAAAAAGAAGGGGTGAGACAGAACTCAACCACAGAGTATAGGCGAAACTAAGCTTTGGAAAAAAGAAAACGTACGCGGGTGAGGAGACGAAACTCTGAGCTCGAACTAAAGCAAAGTGGCTAGAGTGCGTGATTCTAGGAGCACTTGCTAATATCAACTAAGATAGACAGTATGAAGGAACTGAAAGAATCCCAGAAATGAGGAACAAAAGCGAAACGAAACTCGACTCAATAACCAGTTAGACGAAACTAAACTAGATGAGTACCAGGACAAAACATGATTTCATGCGCAGGTAACGAGGCGAAACTTGATCCATAGCAAAGTGATGAGAGTGCATGTTTCTCAGAGCACCTGCTGGTCTCAGATCAATGGATAAATAGTGACGAAAACTGATAGAAGAATCCAAGGAACAAAAAGAGACAGATTTCAAACCAGGGACGCAGTACAAACACTGCACTAGGTAAACAAACACCGTCAAAGGGTCCAAGGTAAGAAAACAAAAAACGAGATGAAACTCGACTCAAAAACTGGTTAGGCGAAACTAAACTAGATGAGTACCAGGACGAAACTGGATTTCATGCACAGGCGATAAGGTAAAACTCGACCCAAAGCAAGAGTGATGAGAGCGCATGTTTCTCAGAGCACCTGCTGGTCTCAAATTGATGGATAAATAGTGACGAAAACTGATAGAAGAATCCAAGGAACAAAAGAGACGGATTTCAAACCAGGGACGCATTACAAACACTGCACTCGGTAAACGAACACCGTCACAGGGTCTAAGGTATGAAAGCAAAAACGAGACAAAACTCGACTCAATAACTAGTTAGGAGAAACTAAACTAGATGAGTACCAGGATGAAACTGGACTTCATGCACAAGGTGAGGAGGCGAAACTCTGAGCTCAACCCAAAGCAAGAAGATTAGGACGTACACCTAAAGACCTGCTGAAAGCGAATATCAGGACGAAATTGGTATTCGAAAGGTGCATCAATAAACATTGGAATGAACCGGAGAGGGTAGTGAAGACTAAACCTGAGAAGACCGCGCTAGGGAGAAGCTGAACTACAGTCAAGAGTAGACACTCAAACAAATAAATGATTGACGTCAAAAGGATATTGGTATAGGGGGAAAACTGAGATAATGAGGACGAAGACCTCGCTGGGGATTTAACCTAAAGTATTAGCAAATTTACTGGGGACAACAAAAACAAAAAATGGCTTATGTTCAGATGCATGTTTGAATTCTTTTTATATAGCGCAATGTTCCATATAATGGAAATGCTACATGTTTTGGTAGATGTAATGTAATGATGCATGTTTAAAAGTTTCACTGGGGAATGGCTAATTGAGAAGCCAATAACCAAGAAGTCAAAATCTGACATGACTTGCAAAAATAAATTGCAAAATCCAAAGTGGAAGAGAAAATATGGGGAACCACTAGAGAGGGAACCTCGAAGAGATGATGCTTCGCGGGGAATAGCAACCGAGCAACCAGTAGAAACGGGCCACGAACATTGAGAGGAGCTGCAAAAATAAATTGCAAACTTCTAGAGAAGATCAGTTCGACATTGTAGCTTCTGGAAAATATTAGACATTGAGGGAGAAGATTAGGGCAAGACTGTAATTTCTGGAAAAGACAACGCGCGGCCGTGTTGAGGATGATACCAAGACAACAAACCCGACGTGAGGGGTGAAAACCTTTGCTGGGGGAACAAAGCTCTGCTGAGGAAACGGGACTTCACCGGGGAGACAAGACTCTGTTGAAGGTTTTATTGGAGAGAGATTTTTCTTTGGAATGCAACCATTGGACGGATCATGCAGATAGTCACACAGTACCGACCTTACTGGGGATAAGGAAAGATTTTAACATAAGGATGCCCCAATCCACCGACTGGCTAGGAAATGAGAGGTCATGGCGAGGGATCTCTTATTGGCAACTCTGTTAGAGAGTTAAAACTTCTTCAGAATGTGGATTCTCATTTAAACAACTCCACTAGGGATGTGAGACATATCCAAACTTGAAGTCTCAGAATGAAGCCTTTAAAAGAATATTCCTGGGGAAACAAAACATCGCTGTGGAAACAAAACTTCACTATGGATAGGAAAATTCCTATTCATACATGGACTCTGTCTAGCAGCAGAAAACCAAATATTCCCTTCCTGACAATCATTAAGCTCTTTACAGGTGTTCAATGTGTAAACTCTTTTTGATGTCAAACAAATGTTTTGCATGCAGAAAAATGTTTATTTTGGGAATGACAGATCTGATGCGACGATTATTTAAGCCTTAAAGTTGAAAAACCTTAATAAAGTTTTGTATCTCTGTTGTGAATGAATCACTGGCTAGAGTGCAAAAATTTCAAAAAATTTCTTCCCCTTTTCTTTTTTCAAAAAAAAAAAGAGTCATGATGCGGGTGATAAGATACCATAATGGATATGAAACTCATATTTGGGAGTTTAGGAAACGGTACCCTGTTGTAGTATGCTTTCTAGTTAAACCCTTATTTTAGTTAGGATTTTTAAAGGTTGTAACTTGGCCTGGTTCGAGGATTTATTTAGAAAAAAGTTTTTCAAGGCTCAAGTTATTTGGTGCCAACCCCCTTCGTGATATTCTCCTGTCCTGAGTTCAATTGACTTACCACAAGCATTCCTCTTTCAAAAGGATTTATAACGGGTGAGTGATCACGACAAATTCTCCAACATGATTGTCACTTAACTTTTCCTGCTTTTGTTTTTGTTGTTATTGTTCCTCTTCTTTTGATGAAAACTTCATTGAATAATCTCTCTTTTTTTTGGCATTTTAGGCTCTCTTTTCCCTAACTTTTTCCTGGACAAAAATCTTTTGAATTTCAATTTTGGGAATCCAGCGGGATGCCCTAACTATTGCCTAAGCGGCTTGTTTTCAAGTTTCGACTTAGCGGGGCTTTTTGTTTCTTTCTTATTCATACTTTCCACTTAGAACAAGTCAATATGACTTTAGTTTTTTCAACTTTTTCTTTCTTTATCTCTCTTTTTTTGAAGAAAACAAATGCCTCATTCCTTGGTCGGCGAGGGATAGCCATTATTGTATCGATTTGATCTCGACTACAGGACTTTGTGAGAAAATGAACATCGTGGTTTAGACATTCTTCCTGATCTCATGATGCGAAAGATAAAATGTGGTGATCCTCAGATGAGACATTCCTTCTGAAATTTGAATGCTTGGTCAAATTAGCTGAACATCTACCCTGCCCCTGGTTTAAAAAATAAGGGTTTTTTTTAACGGAAAAGAAAACTCCTACTTTGAAGGCTCAGAGGGGTTAACGAGGGTCTAACTCCCTTATATCTCCAGTGTTTGAGGATTGAATTAATGCCTGTACATCATCAACGGGGTTCTACTCAAAAGCATACCACTACAGTCATCGTTTTTAACTAAACTCCTTCCTCCAAACTCTTGGCTAAGCAAAAGAATTGGCATGTCCAGTATCAAAATGCCCGAAAAAATGATTAAAGAGTGATACCGGATGGATTAAGTAAAATGAAACAAAAATTTTTTCAAGGCAAAAATATTCAACGCATCAAAACTGACATTCGGCTATAAACAAAATCCTATATGCAGACAATGCTAAAACAATCAATCAAGATGACACATGAAAGTGCGGCAAAGAAACGTAATAAAAGCCATTATGGTGAAGAAATATCTCCAAATAGGTTCGCCGATCTGCCGTACTCTTGATATTATCCTGACCCACGACCTTTAACAAAAGCACTAGGCTGTGAAACAAACGGGCAAGGCAACCACCAGTAAAGTGAATGAGAATCCTATCAATCATAGAACCAAACACGCCCCTTGCACAATAGTAGTTGTGTTTGTTATCCATATTTCAAGCGATCAACCAACCATGACTTAGATTACCATTTCCGTGTAAGGCCCACGAAGTTTATATGCACATGCTTATCAAAAATATTGGACGTTTTCGCAAGCAAAATAGTAAAAAAAAGAAGAGAAAAGAAACGTATACGTATACTTGAAAGAAGATATTCTATTGATTTTGAGAAATCAGCCCGTGGAAAAGGCATTTCATTTGGAAGCAAGTAATTACAAAATCAAAGCAAACAAGTGTTTACAAATGGCAATGTGAATGTGAATATCCATCAAGTCCCGACTCTGGTATGACTCTTGTGACTCTTACGCCTTCATCTTCCTGCTTTCAGACAAATCATTCTTGGATTAGCTTCGAGCTTATGTCAGGTGACGGAACGAAGGAAATAAATAAAGGATCTCATGTTGAGCGTAGTCGTTTGCTTTAAGTCCCTAACTTTTGCCTGAACCGCCCTTTCGGGTTTTCGATTCACTAGGACACCCTCTTTTTTGCCTAAACCGCCCTTTCGGGTTTTTAGTTTAGTGGGGTTTTTATTTTAGTTTTTATGCAAAGTATTTTTTAACTACGTCAGCATTCACAGGGAGAGGGAAGTACTCTCCATCCATAGTCGTGAGCATCATCACTCCTCCAGAGAAAACTTTTCTAACCACGAAAGGAACTTCATAAGTCGGAACCCACTTGCCCCTGGGATCTCCCTGGGGGAGAATTATCCTTTTCAGCACAAGGTCACCTGGCTTTTAACACTGAGGCCGTACCCTCTTATCAAAAGCTTTCCTCATCCTTTGCTGATATACCTGAACATGACATACAACCGTCAACCTCTTCTCATCAATAAGTTCCAACTAATCCAGCTGATTCTGTACCCATTCACTTTCACCCAGCTCAACATCCCTCTTGATCCTAACAGAAGGAATCTCGACTTCCACCGGCAATACTGCTTCCATGCCGTAAACCAATGAAAATGGGGTTTCCCCAGTCGAAGTATGCACAATGGTGCGATAACCATGCAAAGCGAAAGACAACATCTCATGCCAATCTTTGTAGGTTACCACCATCTTTTGTAAAATCTTTTTGATATTCTTATTAGCCGCTTCGATAATGCCGTTCATCTTTGGTCGGTATGGGGAAGAGTTATGATGCTTGATTTTGAAGGACTCACAAAGCTCCTTCATCATTTTGTTGTTCAAATTAGACCCATTATCGGTAATGATCTTTTCAGGCACTCTGTAGCGACAGATAATATTATGGTTAATGAACCGAGTTACCACCTGCTTGGTGACATTGGCATAGGATGCAGCTTCGACCCATTTTGTAAAATAATCGATGGCAACCAGAATGAAATGGTGCCTGTTGGATGCAGTCGGTTCAATTTTGCCAATCATATCAATTCCCCACATCGCAAACGGCCAAGGGGAATTCAAGACATTCAAAGGTACTGGCGGCACATGCACTTTGTCAGCATAGACTTGACATTTGTGGAAAACCCGTGCATGATTGTAACAGTCAGTCTCCATGGTGGACCAATAATAACCTGCTCACAAAATCTTTTTAGCCATGGTATGCCCGTTGGAATGAGTCCCGAGATCACCTTCATGTATCTCCTCAATGATTCTAGCTGCTTCTTTCTTGTCAACACATCTGAGCAATAAATCGTCATGATGCCTTCTATACAACACACCACCAATGAGAAAGAACTTGGCTGAAAATCTTCTCAAGAACTTCTTATCTGTGATGGATGCCTCTTCAGGGTACCCTCGCGTTTCAAGATATCATTTAACATCATAAAACCAAGGATTACCATCTGATTACAAACTAGTCTCGAAACAGAAAGCTGGCTCACTCAGACTTCTGATGGTAATGGAAGGTGCCTCATTAGCCCACTTAACCTTGAACATGGAGGACAAAGTTTCCAGTGCATCAGTTAGATTGTTTTCTTCTCTGGGAATGTGCTCAAATGTGTTCTCTTCGAAGTACAGAATCAGCTTCATAACATGCTCACGATACGGAATTAGGTTCTGATGGCGGGTCTCCCAATCTCCATTAATCTGGCTGATAATAAGATTGGAATCCCCGTAAACTTTCAAAAATTTGATGCGCAGGTCGATCGTTGCTTCAATGCCATAAATGCAAGCCTCATATTCGGCCATGTTGTTAGTGCAAACGAAACAAATATAGGCTGTGAAAGGAATGTGTTATCCCTCAGGGGAAGTGATAATAGCTCCGACACCGTTGCCCATGGCATTGGAGGCACCATCAAAAACAAGCGTCCAACATGATCCTGGCTCGGGTCCCTCGTCTGGGTCTGGCATATTAAAATCCTGAATATACACAATTTCCTCATCTGGAAAATCAAACTTCATTGGTTCATAATCGTTCATGGGCTGATGAGCAAGATGGTCGGCCAGTACACTACCCTTAATTGCTTTTTGAGTAGTGTATTGGATATCATATTCAGTGAGTATCATCTGCCAACGAGCTACCCTACCTGTAAGAGCTGGCTTCTCAAATATGTACTGGATTGGATCCATTTTGGATATCAATTAGGTCGTGTGAGTTAACATGTACTGCCTCAAATGTTTGGCGGCCCAGGCAAGCGCACAAGAAGTCTTTTCCAGCAATGAGTACCTCGACTCGCATTCCGTAAACTTCTTACTCAAGTAGTAAATAGCCTGCTCTTTCTTCCCTGTCTCGTCGTGCTGACCGAGGACACAACCCATTGAGGTCTCCAACACAGTTAGATACATGATTAGTGGCCTTCCTTCCACTGGCGGCATGAGTATCGGAGGTTCCTGCAAATACTCCTTTATTTTGTCAAAGGCCTTCTGACAATCCTCATTCCATTTCACTGTCTGACTTTTCTTCAACAACTTGAACAAAGGTTCACAGGTGGCTGTGAGATGAGAAATAAATCTAGAAATGTAGTTTAACCTTCCCAAGAAACCACGTACTTCCTTCTCTATCCTTGGTTTGGGCATTTCTTGTATCGCTTTTACTTTGGTCGGGTCCACCTCGATACCTTTTTCACTTACAATAAAACCCAGCAGCTTGCCGGATCTCACCCTGAAGGTGCACTTATTCGGATTCAACCTTAGCAAGAACTGCCTCAGTCTCTTGAACAATTTTTCCAGATGAACAAGATGTTCGTCTTCCATGTCAAACTTAGCAATCATATCGTCCACATATACCTTAATCTCTTTGTGAATCAAATCATGAAAGAGAGTGACCATGGCGCGCTGATATGTTGCCCCGACATTTTTCAATCAAAACGGCATCACTTTATAGCAAAAAGTTCCCCAAGGCGTGATGAATTTTGTCTTCTCCATATCCTCCGGTGCCATCTTAATTTGATTATAACCTGAAAAACCATCCATGAACGAAAACACTTTGGAATGACCAGTGTTATCGACCAACACATAAATATGCGGAAGAGGGAAGTCATCTTTAGGGCTGGCCCTGTTCAAATCCCTATAATCTACGCACATCCTGACCTTACCATCCTTCTTGGGTACATGCACAATATTTGCAATCCATGGTGGATAATTGATGACCTTTAAGAAATTTGCGTCCAACTGCTTCTGGACCTCCTCCTTGATCTTCTTGGACATCTCAGGATGAGTTCTTCAGAGCTTTTGCTTGACAGGAGAACAACCTTCTTTGAGCGGTAGTCGATGCACCACTATGTCTGTATCCAACCCAGGCATATCCTCATAAGACCAAGCGAAGATATCAGAATACTCATGGAGTAGCTCAATCAGTCTGACCTTTATACCTTCTTCGAGATCTGCCCCTATCTTGACTTCTCTTCTTACTTCTTCTGTGCCAATATTTATCACCTCAATCGAATCCTGATTCAGCTGGATAACCTTCTCCTCTTGTTTTAACAATCTTGCTAATTCCTCAGGAAGATCACAATCCTCATATGCTTCTTCTTCAGCTTAATAAATAGGAGTATCAAATTCATAATGAGCCATAGCAGAGTCATTATCAATATATTCGATGGTGGAAGTGCATCTGCATGAATGACATTTTGGCAGTTTTTAGTGACAGTGTGTGAAAAGATAAATATTGCCATTCAAATAAAAAAGAAATGGAGCAAAATTTTGAATGCAAAAAATTCCTTTATTTCATGATAAACTTTTGAAAATAAACATGGTGGCCCTACACAAATGATCCACTACGCCTTGGGCAGAGCGTAGGAATTATGATATGATAATAAAAGAAAACAAGAAAATTAATCCTCAGCGCTTGAAACTTGGATAACATCCACAGAAGTCCAATTGTTGAGTGTCTGGCTTGGAATACTCGGACGAATCCAATCTTTGATATTGTATCCATCAGCCCTATCATCACCAACTGCATTTACGTGTCCTTCTCGAGCAGCACAAGGACGGGAAAACTTCACAGGAGTAGATAAACTAGATGCTCTGGGAGTTGAACTCTACTGACCTGGGTTAAAACCAAGACCAAATTTATTAAATTTTAGGGTAAAGTCCAGCACATGACCCCAACCTTCAGGGTTGCCATTTTCCACCACAGCTCTCGCATCCTTGAGAGAAGACATAACAGTCTCAGGCTTCCTTTTCTGCTCTGGAGGAGGAAAATTGACAGCATGAACTGTCTCAAACGCTTGAAACGGAGTCTCATGTATCTCGCCTTCAACTTCAACATAGCGGAACAATGTCAAATGACTCACGATGTATTCTTCCTCGCCGCACACAGTTATCACCTTTCCCTCTGCAGGATACTTGAGTTTCTGATGAAAAGTAGAAGTGATTGCACCTGCTCTATGAATCCACGGCCGCCCCAACAAACAACAATACACTGGCTGTATATCCATCACAAAAAATGTAGCCATGAAGGTGCTAGGACCAACCTTGATTGGTAACTCCACTTCCCCAAACACTGACCTTCGAGACCCATTAAACGCCTTCACCATCAAATAACTAAGGCGCAACTCCAATCCAGAATAATCAATCTTCATCAATGCTGACTTAGGAAATACATTCAAAGACAATCCTGTATCCACCAAAACCCGGGATAAAGTAGTTCCCCTGCACTCCATTGAAATATGCAACGCTTTGTTATGGTCTCTCCCCTCCAGAGGAAGATCAAAATCTGTGAAGCCCAGACCATTCCCGGCAGATATGTTAGCACAAACATTCTCAAACTGATTGACTATTATCTCATGTGGCACGAACGCATTCTTTAACAACTTCATCAAAGCATTTCTGTGAGGTTCTGAATAAATCAACATAGACAAGATAGACATCTTAGAAGGATTATGGCTCAGATGATCAATTATGCTATAATCACTCTTTCTGATAATTCGCATTAACTCTTCAACCCCATCGGGAATTGAAGAAGCTTATGGTATCGGAATTGGTTGAGTCACATTGGCTGGCGTAACCCTTGGATTACCAATCATCGCCAGTTGTTTTACTTTTTCTCTTACAGAAGCATCTTGCACATTGGAAGGACCAAATACTCTCCCGCTTCTAGTCATTCGACCCACACCAGAAAAATTATGAACTTCCCCTTCATTATCTTCAGCATGTTCTTCCTCAGACAAACGGGTACTTACTTCCTACTTCACCCCATGGTAAAAATATCAGCACCGTAATGCCATGGGATGGCCTTCTCACTGGTATACGACATAGGACCAGGTACCATAATCATCAAAGGAGGTGCCCTAGATGGGGTAGGAATGCGCACAAGGGTGTAAGGAATAGATACCACAACAACATCTTCTTCAGTAACCTTACGGTAGCTCGATTTTCTATTGAACTGCAGGGAACCCTCCTCTATCATCAACTGGATACCAGACTTTAAATCATCACAGCCCTTCGGTTTCTCTCTACACTTGGCACACTCTGAAGTACAACCCGGGAAAATAGAATTGTCAAGCAAATACCTCTTAACAAACCACAACGGAGTAGTTACTTGTTCCACATTTATGATTAAATTCAACACTTCATCATTATCATCAATCATATTAACAACACCCCCTCCATGCCTAGGCATCGGGTTCTGAGTAACATTCGGACCAGTCAATGGAGTAAACTCAATTGCCTTAGCATCCAACAAATCTTATATTTTACACTTCAACACAAAGCAATTGTCAGTAAAATGACCAACTCCGCCTAAATGGAATTCACATCTTGCATTAGCATCATAATTAGGAGTAAGTCTTGCGGGGGGTGGTGGCATATTTCTCAAACCGATCAACTTCAAATCCAGCAAATGGTGGAGTGCTTTTGTAAGAGATACTGGCAAGGGATCGAATTTTCTCAACTGTCTCTGTTGTTGATTATTATACTGATGGGGAGCATCTTGCTGTCTTTGCTATTGAGGCACTGTATTTGGTCTCTGCTGCGGAGGAGTATTAACAGGAATATAAACAACATTGATTTGTTGGTGCTGACGATCTTCTCTTCTTCCTCTATGAGAGTAAACCGCACTTGCGTCCCCTTCCCTTTTCTTAGGGTAAGTGTTGAATGGTTTCTTACTTCCCCCTGATGAGCCACTAGAACCTCCAATCTGAATTTTCCCCAATTTCAAACCTACCACAATTCTTTCACCAGCCATTACCAAGTCTGCAAATCCTGCCGAGGTACTTCCTATCATGTGCGCATAGAACGACCCCTGCAGGGTACTCATAAACATATCAATGAGTTCTCTCTCCATGAGTGGAGGTTGAACCCTCGCAGCCAACTCCCGCCACTTCTGAGAGTATTCCTTGAAAGATTCTCTTGGTCCCTGTGACAAATTATGTAACTGAGTGCGATTAGGCACCATATCCACATTGTACTGATAATGTTTGACAAAAGCCCGGGCAAGATCATTCCTGAAGCGAATATGGGTTTTCTCCAACTTCATGTACCACTCCAGGGATGCCCCAGATAGGCTATCCTGGAAAAAGTGAATCAAAAGTCCCTGATCCTCAGTATGCACCAACATCTTTCGAAAATAAGCAGTTGCATGAGTAACAGGAC
This sequence comes from Vicia faba, assembly GCA_948472305.1. NCBI lineage: Eukaryota > Viridiplantae > Streptophyta > Magnoliopsida > Fabales > Fabaceae > Vicia > Vicia faba. Next base: position 385,723,172 of record OX451741.1, read on the forward strand.
ATGACGTTCAGTTGTACTTTTCAAATACATGAGACTTGAACTTTGGAGGAACTTTCACCCCAGACACGAACCCGAGATCATTAGCATCCATACCAAGGACTCCTTGCCCTTCCATAGCCTTCAAACGTTCTTCCAACAACCGATACTTCCTATCCTCAACCTGAACTTCTGGCTCTGAACACCAAACAGAAAACTGATCTTCATCCTGGTCAAAGTCATACTCCTGCTCCTGATAGTTCCTTACACTGCCTTGGTTATCTCTTCTGTTCCCCATAAGACGAGGTCCTGGTGACGGGGGAAACTGCCCTGCGTTGCGCACAAAAGGGTTTCCAGGCATCCCGTGAAAATTTCCAGCAGGCTGATCTAGCACATCTCCCAATCCTACAGAAATGTCCCAATAGAGCCCTTGATTTCCACCATCCCCTGGATAGCGGCACTGGTTGTTGACAATGGCAGCCAGTTCCTCCTGTCGGTGATTCACATTGGTGAAAACCTCCATGAACTGAGTCATCTGAGTAGCCATCTGGGTCCTTATTTCAGCGAGTTCAGCTTGAACTTGTTCCATATGTCTTGGCAAATTGTTTCTGGTGGAATACCGATGAGTAGTAGTCTTGAATTCTGAATAAGAAAAGCAGACGAATAAGAATACCGTTTTGAGATAACCTGTAATGTTATGAAATGCATGATGTGCATGATATGTTTATCATTTCCCGGTATTCAAGAGTCCTTTTATTCATCAGTCACGGTGCGCAACCAATAATCAAGCATACAAACAAAGGAAAAAAGGACAATAAGACAAACACTTCAATTACTTACAAACAAAAGAAACGATGCTCAAGTGACTTCAGACATTTAGGAGTGTAACGATAAACAACAAAATACGTGTTTCAAAGTAAACTTATCAAAAAACTGAATAATAAAAACAAACAAATGGTCCCTTCCAACAATCCTGGGGGTGACCAAATACACCAAAGATAAATAATAAAACTAAATCTCCGGAACAAGACACGCTTCAAGGTGTTGACAATACTCTTCAAGCATGGCTTTCTCTTTCAAAAGTTGTGATGTGACTACTTTACTTTCTTGAAACTGATCCTATGCGACACGCCTCTAGGCTATTTCCTTCTTAAGCTGAGCATCTTTGTCTTCGAGCTGTTTCTCCAAGTTTCGAATCTTCTTCTTGTAGCTATTCTCAGATGCTTGAAGCTTCTGGAACTCTTGCTGGGTCTTACTCAACTCTTCTTCCATTTCAGCACGAGATCTTTTCCTAAAATAGGTTGCATCAGAAGTTTCCCCTTGAGCTTTTTTGAGTTTGCGAGCTAAGTCGGCCCTTTCTTGATCTACCCAATAAAGTTTCGTCCCTGCCTCATGATCTTTTGCACGAAGTTGAATGTTCTCAACATGAACCTGGGTGAACACCTCGGTAGGCAACGTGTTACTCAGATCAGTAGGAGGTTGCTCACATATAGGAGCCGACCTTGCAAATGGTAACTGTAAAATCTTAACCCCGGCTTTAATCCATTCCAAATAAGGAACTCTAGCAATAGGAACCTTCTTGCCCAAAGTAGTTCTATCCTTCTTGTGAATTCTCTTCCAAGCACTTGTCACTCTTTTCAACATCACATGATCACTACCTCTAACAAAATACACTAATTCAGACACCTCCTCAACTTTTGGCGGTCCATCCATTGCATATCCCAATTGACGATAAGCAAGCACAGGATTATAGTTGATACACCCCTTTGTTCCTATGAGGGGAACATTAGGGAAATCTCCGCAGCTAGTGATAACACTTCGTACTTCCCCCATGTCATAATTCCACTGGATATCAAATGAAGTAAGGTTGACAAGCTTTGATGACCATCAGAGAGAATGTCTGGTATCCACGAAAGGGCCACCTACCGGTAGGTGAAACTTAAACCATTGATACAACATCGAATGACATAAACTTACATTACCTCCTTTTCCATGCCTCAAATGAATGGTGTAAAGAGTATCTGCCAAGAGTGTTGGTACCGGGTTCTTACTTCTAAAAACACAAATAGCCGCTAAATCCACAAAATTTCTCTTATGGAGAAAGAGGATGATCCCGTATATCATGAGAGAAAACAGAGAGTTGAAGTCATTCCAATTTCCTTTCTTTGCCCAATCTTCATCTTTCTTCACTAAGAAATCCAAATAAAACCCTGTAGTATCCTCACTCAATTTCCAATTGTCTTTCACCTCTTTCCAACTCAAATGAAGAATTTCAGCAATAACTTCGAACTTCAGCTTCTCCGGCACTTGGACAAATGGAACTTCATCGGACAACTTGATATTAAGTAGGTACACGTACTCTTCTAGTGTGGGAACCAGTTGATAATATTGAAAAGTAAAACACTGTAACTCCTTGTCATAGAACTGGAAGAGGGTGATCAAAGCCATTGGGTCAACTGGAGTGTTAAGGATTAGTAACAAATTGCCATAGTTTTTGTTGAAATTATTCAGAACATCACTCTTCAGATAAGAACTCAACCTCTTCAATTCGGGCACGTCAACAGTAGGAATCTGATAAGTGAATGTATGCCTGGTTAGATCTTTAACACGAACTGAATCAAAATCAACTGACGGGAGGCTAGCCATTTCTGATGGAAAGAAGACTCGTGAATGTCCCTGGAAGATGACATGCGCATGATAGTTATTTTTTATACATCATTTTTTTTAGAAATAAATATGCTATGATGCAACATGACAGGATCAAAGTTTCACATTGGATGATGGCTGGACCATTACAGAACAGCACCACTCAAGATCAAAAGAAAATCCCAAAGCTTCAAAACTATCATGGGAACCTGAGTCACCTTCGCAACACAAAGTCACCAACAATACCTGTACCTGTAAGAAAAGTTTTCCCTCCCCTCTCACGGGTGTAGTCTAGGTCAAGGTAAGGTTAAAAGCCAAATCAAAGTACAAGAGCTCGATTGTCGGTATCATCATACGATAACACCTATCTGAACTACCTCTGAAGTCATGGGTCTCATGGTCAGGTCTACAAAACATCCGCCTCATAGCTGCCATGGCCACTCTATTCCTAGTTCCTATGGAATTCACTCATAGCCTGGGTACGAGGCCTTTTACCTCATGGAACAACCCACCCACCAAGAAAACCAGAATCCAAACAGTCCAGCCAAAATTATTTTCTACAAAAAACACCAAAAATGATAATTTAGAATTTTAGGCATCTAAACATTTCTCTAACATTTTTTCTTATTCCTTTTTTGCTATTTAATTTTATTAGACAATTGTATATGTCACAACTATAGATGTAATAGTGAAACCACCCGGCCGGAACCTGTCATCTGGATGTAATGAAACATCAATGAAGTCGCCACCGAACGTCTTTTATCCCGCCGAAAGGGAAAGGTAAACATCGAGAAAACTTGGAAAGGGAGAAATCACGGTCTTTCGACCGAGAGACCGCGTAAGGGAGTCTGTTACGCGAGGGGAAGGTATTAGCACCCCACACGCCCGTAGTACTCTACGGTATCCACTCTTGTTGTCTAATCTAGTGGGTATGGTCAAATCCTATGTCTATGGCTTAAAATTGAAAAGGGAATGCATGCGAAAGAAAAAGAAACAATGTAGGGAAAATAAAAGTTATGCTCGGTTAGGCCCTACCCCTTTGCCTACGTATCCCTTTTAAGGAATTAGAGCAGCCGTAGTTCGGCTCATATATTCTGGTTGGTTTGTGTTATTTTAGTTAAGACAACAAAAGCAGTCAATATGGAAAAACATCACATAAAACAACAAACAAATGAGATGGTAAAACATTGACTAAATAATAACAAAGTAACATGTCAAAAACACCAAATGATAAAACATCACACCTAACAATGATATTGGGAATCAAAGTAGGATAACAAACATGTGTGATGGCGAAACATCAGGTTCAAACAAATGTGCAATGGCGAAACATCGGCTAAAAGATAACAAGGTATCATGGCAAATATGGCGAAACATTAATAAAACGGATGGCAAAACATTACACCTAACAATGATATTGAGAATCAAAGTAGGATAACAAACATGTGAGATGGCGAAACATCGGCTTCAAACAAATATGCGATGGCAAAACATCGACTAAAAGATAGCAAGGTATCATGGAAAAGATGGCGAAACATCAATAAAACGGATGACAAAACATCACATCTAACAATGATACTGAGAATCAAAGTAAAATAACAAACATGTGCGATGGCGAAACATCGGCTTCAAACAAATGTGTGATGGCGAAACATCGGCTTCAAGATGACAAGGTATCATGGCAAATATGGCGAAACATCAATAAACCAGGTTTAAAAACAAAGCCAAGAGGCGCACAAACAAATAAGGTTGATTTGTATCTTTTACCTTGAAGATGGGTTTAAGTTTATTAGAGGTGTTTTATGATTTGCCAAGAAAACATTTTTTGTTTTAAGATGCAAAATGCAAAGGAGGGAAAAACAACTAAGGGAAACTAGCCTAGCACTATCCCTAGTGTTATCATACAATGATTGACCGAAGGTTGAGGATAAAGGAAAATCCTACCCTATGCTAACATACATGGGTTCCTACCTTAATCAACATGTCAAAGTAAGCTTAACAAAAATATCCAAGAGGGAACATGCAATGAGAGCGAAGTCTTGATCTCAATTTCTAAATTGAGTGACTCATCGATCAACAATTAAAGAAGAAAAGCAATAAACATCCTATAGGGAACATGCACTGAGAGCGAAGTCGTGATCTCAATTTGTAAATTGAGTTACTCATCGATCAACAATTAAAGAAGAAAAGAAACAAACATCCTATAGGGAACATGCACTGAGATCGAAGTCGTGATCTCAATTTCTAAATTGAGTGACTCATCGATCAACAATTAAAGAAACAAACACAACACATGCATCAAACAAAACAGAGGGTCTGCTGACATATATCAACAACAGAGGTCCCATCATGCAACATAGAACTATGCAAATAGAAGAAAGGAAATAGTGCAATACCAAACGGATAACTATTCGTAGAAACTAAGCAAGAAGAAAAGAAACACAAAGAACTTCAAGCAAACTGGCATCAACAGACAAATCAAGTCAGAAATTACGCCATCAGGATGTAAGTAATGAGATTATCAGATATGAACAGATCCCATGGGCAATGTATAACATTCGTAGTCACATATATATCCTGCATAGCCTATCAAATATGCCAAACACAAGGGTAGTGCCAATATAATAAATTGTGTTTCACAAATAAAGTGAAACAAAGTAGCCTTAAGTCAAGATTGGAAAACTTTTCTCAAAGTACCTCGCACATTCAACAACCAAGTTAGTATTCCCATATAAAGAATGATTATTCACATAAGGGATGGATTATGACATCATGATGAAATGAGAAAACATGATAGCAACTATCAAACATTAGTCATGATAAACAAAAAGAAACAGACATATGCACAATTTGGTCAAAAGAATCAGAGGAATGTTGCTCCTTTCTATCACCATATTGAATTGAAAATTGAATATAAATCAAGGATCATGGGAGCTTGATAAGATTACAATAAAGGACCATGAAGGTCAGTAGCAACCACAATTCAATCATATTCAATTAATTCATCACAGCTCACAAGCATAATAGAAAAGAAAACCCACACAATGCATCAAAAGGTTCAATCATTCAAACATAGGGCATGCAGTGAAATGGCTTGAGTTTATGTGGATAATCAGAACCAACATGATCATTAGGTGCCCAATTATAGGCTTCACTCAAGCTCATTGGCCATCAAATAAATTGTAACAAGATATGCAACATTAATTGGGTATCTTCACTTCAAAAATACATCAAAAATAGAAAAGGATTTCAATAATTCAAACCAAAAATTTCTTAGCATCTTTGAAGTGTGTAGAATTCAGAAAGCAAGTTTTAAGTTCATGAATGATTGAGGAAGGAAACAAATAAGGCCCAAAGTTCAAAACTAGTTGGCTAAACTATCAAAACTAGACAAGTTTTCAAAATAATTCATGGAAAAATATCAAACCAAGTCAAATAATTCAAGAAAAATGGTTTTCAGATCCTAAACACATTCATGAACCATAATCAAGACTTAAATTCCATTGAAAATCCAGGGCATAATGATTTTGAAAATGAAACTTGCACAATAAGCAACAAAACCCTAATTTTTGATTTTTAATCTTAAATATTGATTAGATAAGATCAAAATTCAAACAATTCAAACTAAGATAATGTAAAACACAAGGAAACCCTAAATATCAGAATACATATTTTTCCATATTTTTAGAATTAAGGAAATGTCAAAAATAAAAGTCAAATTCAAACAATTAATCAATTAAACAAAAATTCACATCTCAAAATAAAACTCTAATAAAAAATCATAAAAATATCCAATCAAAATTATATTCAAATATTATAATTAAAAACACACATCCCTAATTTTTTGTGGAATTTTTTAATTAAGGGAGTTATTAAAATAAAAATCAAACAAACAAATAACAATTAAACTATTATTTAAAGGCAAAAATGCAAACCCAAGCCAAAATCACAAAAAGGTCAAAATAAAATTATATTCAGATTCTATGATTAAAAACAAGCTTGCATGATTTTTTTGATAGTTTTTGAATTAAAGGAAGTATTAAAACCACAATTATGAAACAAATATTTCAAATAAACTTTTGAAATTAAATTTCTCATAAAAAATAGAAACAAATGCCAAAAAAAAAATCAGAACCAATTTCTAAATCATTTTATGAGTCCAAAATATTTTTGTGGAATTTTTCGATCAAAGAAATATTAAAACAAAAATAAACACTAAACAAATAATTAAATAATAACACAAATTTTTAAACCAATCAAAACATTTTAAAAAATTATCAAAAAAATGCCCAAGGTCAGGAATATTATTTTTAGGTTTCCTGAATTTTTTCATAATTTTTCAACTATTTTTGTGCAAGAAATAAAATCATGAAAATCAATTTATGAAACAAAATTCAAATGAATTAAAAAAACAAACCAGCCAACCAGAGGAGGCCACACAATCATCTTCAACCTCTGGCTAGGGCAAAAACGCTCGCATGATCAGATCTATCACCTCATGTTCCAATCAACATAACATGCTCAATTCTTCACCATTTTTTATGAAATTTTGTGCAAATTCAAGCTAGCATATCATACTTCACCATGCAATTCGAATCACATCAAACAATCAAACATAGATTAAGAACGGATTGCGTGAAAATGACAAAAACTCACTGAGCAAAAAATTTCAGATGCATCATACATGCATATCTCATCAAATCAAAATCTCTGAAGCTACAAAACCACTTAATGAACTTCAAACAACATGATTATGAACTCAAATCACACAATGCACAGCTAGAAATCATGATCCAAAGTTAAGAATTCTAACCTTTGAGGAAAAAACGAATATATTGTCTCCTTCACTCCAATTGCAAACAAAGCCTCGATCTACAATACTTATCACTTGGACAAGAGAATGCAAGAAGAATCACTCAAAATGCGCAAGTGAATTGAGAGAATTGAAGAAATTTGCAGAACAAGTAGCTATGGAGTTTTCTGGGCTCAGAGGTGAAATGAAGCATGAATCCCGTTCAATGAAGCTTGCCTCTTAATATATAGAGCATGAAGAGGAGGGTAGGATAGGTTTTTCACAATGAAAACCGTTAGAAAGAATGAATTCCTCTTTTTGCCAAAATCAAGTGTGCACATGCAGCCCTCAAATCCCTCGTGCTTTTGCTTGCCTTTTACGTGCATTTCAATCCATTTTATCTCAGGAAGAGATTAGCAAAAGAATTAAGGCTCAAATCCTTGTCTTAAACAAGTGTTGGTGATTAGGCATTTTCATGCCACTTTTTGCAAAACCACGAGTTGCCCTTGCATTTTCCCATGTGCAGCTCAATCTTTGGCATGATGGGCCTTAGTACACTGCATATTAGTCATGGGCCAAGTTTGAAGTGAAACAAATGGCCATAAATCAAGTTATCAAGAATTTGCAATTTGCATGGTATGCATGAATTCAATGAAATGCTTCCAAATTCCCAAGTCCATAACTTGCTCATATTTTTTAATTTGGACACAAATGATTAAAATTTAGAAAGGGTGTTAATACCTCCCCTTTTTATAATATACCCCCCGTACGTAGAAATATCTCAAAAAAGGAATTTTTCTGTGCTTTTTTCCTTTCCTTGTTGGATAAAATAAAAGTCGGTGGCGACTCTTGGTTAACGCGACATTTTGCAAACACAAGCGCAAAACGCAAACCAGCAATTCCTAAAAAAGAGGAAAACAATCTCGGTTCTGGCCACCGTATCACAGAACTGGCGACTCTGCTAGGGACTAAATAAGTGGGGTGTACCTTAGGATTAGTTCATCATATTGTTTTCAATTGTTTAATTTGATTGTTTTATCTTTGTGGGCTTTGTATCAGAGTTACTATAGATCCTAACCCGGATCTGGGGGACACCTTTTAGGTAAGTAGCAATAGATTGTGAGGGAACTGTACAACATAGATTGATACGGTTGAAGCAGTAGCTATGTTGATGTGGCACATTAGTTGTTACCGATATCCCTTGTGGAGGAACAAGGAGAATATGGGGCTGCTAATGGGTCATTAAGCATCAACTGACCTTAGAACCTATAATTGACCAAATTGGCCATAGAAAGTAGAAGAATGCTACACTCATTGAGACCATACTCTCGAGATGGTTCCGGCTGCAAGAAAAGATTGCATGACTGGAATTATGACCGATGGAGGATGGTCAGTGATATTGAGAAACTCTAAAACCCGGTTACTATTATTAGGACAGGTTGAACCAACTAAACTGCAAGAGGGTAGTACCTAGACTCCATGCAAGCCTGAAACATAAGGGCTACTGTGTGACTTGTTTGCCTTTTCCATGTTTGCTATATGTGATGCCTGTGGTGTGTTTTTATCATGACATCATGCATCATGACATCGCATGCATATTTCATCAGACTAACCATTTCAAAGACTGAGGGGATTCATCTTTGTTCTGTTTTGCAGATCATGGCTTCTATGCGCAGAAATACCATTCGAATCAGCTTCGTGCAAATCCCTGCTCAACTCAGAGAGTTAGTCTCAAAGGTTCCTGATACTTCTTCATTTGTTAGAAGACATGGTCACCTCCTTAGTTTGGTCACTTCAAAGTTGGATGAGCAAATGATGAGTGTGTTGTTCCAGTTCTTTGACCCGTTACAACACTGTTTTACCTTCCCGGACTATTAGTTAGTCCCTACTTTGGAGGAGTTTTATGACTTATTGGGCATATCTATTCTAGAGCAGACACCCTTTACAGGTTTGGAGATAGCTCATAGGCCAGAGGATATTGCTTCAGCCCTACATCTAAAAATGGATGATGTAATATCTAACTGGGAGACTCGGAGTGGGGTTAAAGGTTTCTTGGCTAAGTTTTTGATTGATCAAGCTCAACAGTTCTAGGATAGTTTGGACTTTCAAGCATTTGAAGACATACTGGCTCTCCTCATCTACGACTTGGTTCTTTTCCCGAATCCAGATGCCTTCATAGATGTAAATGCGGTCAAGATTTTCATGTCTCGTAACCCAGTGCCTACTCTCTTAGGTGATATTCTACATGCTCTCTGCACCCGTACTGTGCAGAGAAGGGGAACTTTCATGTGTTGTACACCGCTGCTGGCAAGGTGGTTTATTTCGCACCTCCCCAAGTCTGTTTTGAAGAATGAGGAAGGCGTAGGTTGGGCTTATAGAATCATGTCCCTCGCTCATACGGATATCCTCTGGAGTACTAAAGATATGGAAAAAGTAGTTGTCATTGATCGCTGTGGGGAATACCCTAATATTCCATTTCTTGGAATTAGAGGGGGAATAACCTACAATCCTTGTTTGGCTTTACGACAGTTCGGACGCGCTCGGAGAGACGGTCCTCATGAGCTGCTGCTTATAGGAATTGTCTTTGACTTCAAGGGGGATGTTGAGGGACATCGCCGCATCTTTATACGAGCTTGGGACAGGGTGAACAGGTCTGACCCCCATGAGCTAGGAATGAAGACTTCTCTCCCGATGCAACCGTATCTCCAGTGGGTTCGAGCCCGTGCTCAAAAGCTGGGGATGCCATATGAAGATGTTTTGCCGGTGATTGTGGAGCATACTAATGAAGAAGGCGTTCCTTATACCGTCATCCACCCATACATGCCTATTGATCTTGGGGCATTGAAGAGGTCTTGAATCCAGCTAAAGGAAGAAAGGGATACCTACAGTGAGAAGTATCCCGAGCAGGAACGGAAAATCTTGAGGCTTACAAGGCAGCTTGAGAATGAAACGACAATCAACGACTATGTCAGCACGAATTGAAGGCGGCCATGGGATTTTTGATTTCTATGTTGTTTTTCTAGTTTAGATTTGCTTTTCAGTATTTCTTTTGTAACGCCTTAAAGGCATTTGTTAAACATTGTTACCAGTTTAATCTAATAAAGTTTGTTTTTATTTTGGTTTACAAATTTGAATCTCCCAAAGTCTTTGAAATCATTTCATACGCATTCCATTATCATGCACCTCATCACAGGTACCAATATAGCTTTCTCATCTTCTTCGCTGTTTATTTCAGTAATCATGTCTTCTGAAACACCTACTGATCAAGCCATCAAGGCACTTCAAGCACAAAATGCTCAATTCCAGGAGCTGTTCCTGAACTTGGCTAAGGGACAACAAGATTTGAAGTCTCTCATCTTGAAGGAAAAGAAGAAGAAGAAGAAGAAGAAGGTGATCCTCCTGAATATGGGTCACAGATTCAGGAATAGATTGCGACAGGAAGCTGATTTGTCCCATTCATCTAGAGGGGGAGAGAATCAAGAGGAAAGAAATGGGCCTAGTCCTGTGGTTTCTGATAATGACACTAATTTTGATGAAGACCAGTATCCTCCTGCTGAGGATAGATATAAGCAACTTGAAGACCGGCTGGGTGCAATGGAGATCCAGAAGATACCCGGGTTGGACTTCGGAGATTTGGGTTTGGCATCTGGGGTGGTGATCCCACACAATTTCAAATCTCCTGTCTTTGCTAAGTACGATGGGGTATCCTGCCCGAAGCTACACCTCCGCTCGTATGTCAGAAAGATTCAACCCTATACTATTGATAGGAACCTGTGGGTTCATTTTTTTCAAGATAGTCTGTCAGGGACTCAACTTGAATTGTTCTATCAACTGGAAGGAGCTCATGTCTGCAACTGGGAGGACCTTGCTGCTGCTTTTTACAAGCAATACTAGTATAATGCCGACCTTGCTCCCACGCGTACTCAACTTTAGAGTATGTCTATGGGTACAGGGGAAGGCTTTAAGGACTATGCTCAGAAGTGGAGAGATCTTGCTGGAAGAGTCCAACCCCCTCTGTCTGATAGTGAGTTGGTGGACATGTTTCTTGGGACTTTGTCTGGTCCATATTTCAATCATTTGATCGGTAGTTCATCTTCTGGGTTCACTGAATTGATTTTGACTGGGGAGAGAGTTAAAGCTGGTATCAAGAGTGGCAAGATACAGAAAGGTGCTTTATCAAGTATAGAAAAGAAGCCTTTCAGAAAAGAAGCTAGCGCAGTTTACAGCTTGAGGAGCCAAAACCGACCTGAACGCCGCCAAGTAGTGAATGCGGTGGTAATTTCAAGACCAACCATTGCCCCACAATGCAACAATCAGCAAAGAGTAGAGAGAACGCAAAGGCAATATACTCGGCTCAGTATGACCCTGTCTCAAATTCTACCGCAATTGTTGAAAACCAACTTGGTGACTCTGAGGGAAGCTCTGAAGAATCCCAGTACAACATCTCCGTTGTATAATCCAAACGCCCGCTGCACCTATCACTCTGATAGCCCAGGGCATGATACAAACAACTGCTGGGCCTTGAGGTATAAGGTACAAGATCTAATTGAGGCTAAGGAAATTAAATTTGACGCGCCAGAAAAGCCTAATGTCATGACTGCTCCCATGCCCAAGCATGGAGTAAATGTTGTGGATGATGACTCATTTGTAACCTTTGTGGAAGACGTTTCTACTCCGTTGATGACTATAAAGAGGAACTTATTATCAGTCGATTTATTTATGGGCTGTGGCGAAGGTTGCCATATGTGTTTAATCCTGCCTGCTGGTTGTCATTTATTGAAATCAGGTGTTCAACGCCTGATGGATAGCAAAGAAATCTTGTTCGAGAAAACTTTCGTTCCATTGATTCCTGTTGAAGATGTTTCCATAATCACCATTTCCGCCAATCCTTCCAAGGCTTCCTCGAGAAAGCCTGTTAGGATTACATCTGTTCCGAGAGTTGCCCCATTTATCATTACTATTCCTGGTCCTATCCCTTACACTTCGGATAAGGCGGTCCCGTGGCACTATGGGGCCGATGTGTATTATCATGGGATCAAACAAGACTTGAAGGTTGAAGAGGCTGATACTGATGTCAGCAACATCGTCGGGTCTAGCAAGGTCACCCGAAGCGGAAGAATCTTCTCTCCTGAGATCTCCCCACCGGTTATTAGGAATCCTGTTGCTATTCCACCTGCCAATACATCTGCTATTGTCCCTGTTCATGTTCCAATCATTACCCCTGTCGCCGAGTCATCTGGAACTCGGGGCAAAGAAGTTACAGGTGAGCCTGCCCAGACGGAGGCACCTAAGAAGATTGTTGTTGAGACCTCTAGACAGGAGATAGAGGAAATCCTGAAGATCATCAAGAAAAGAAACTACAACATAGTCGAACAGCTGGGGAAAACCCCGTCAATGATCTCCATGTTATCTTTATTGTTGTGCTCAGAAGCCCACACAAAGGCTTTAATTGCTTTCCTTAAAACTGTGCATGTGCCGCAGGAAACATCTGCTGATCAATTCAAAGACTGTGTGGCTAGTTTAACAGCTGACAACGGGTTGGATTTCTCCGATGCAGATCTGACTGCCAAAGGAAAGAATCACAATGACGCTCTGCATGTTTCAATCGAGTGCATGGGCACTACTCTGGCTCACGTGCTGGTGGATACTGGGTCCTCGTTAAATGTTTTACCCAAGAAAGCGTTAGACCGGTTGGACTGTGAAGGGTTGGTGCTGAAGCCAAGTAATATTGTGGTTAGGGCCTTTGATGGGTCCAAAAGGATGGAGCACGGGGAGGTGGATATCCCTATTAAAGTTGGTTCCCAAACTTTTGCATCTACGTTCTATGTGATGGACATCCGACCATCCTAATCTTGCTTGTTGGGTCGCCCGTGGATTCATAAAGCTGGGGCAGTAGCTTCTACGCTTCATCATATGTTAAAATATCCAGTGAAGGGGAAAATTGTTACAGTACAAGGAGAAGAGGAGTACATGGTGAGCCACCTTAACTCTTTTCGGTACATGGAGATGGATGGGGAGTTCATTGAAACCCCGTGTCATAAGTTTGAAGAAGTCCCCCAGACTTTAGCGTCGACTGAAACTATTGCTGAAGATCCTCCAATGAAGATGGCTTCCCTCAAGGACGCCCGGGCTGTTATTGAAAAAGGTGGGTGTGCGAATTGGGGCCAACTCCCTAACTTTGCACGCAAGACTGACAAGTTTGGTTTGGGTTTTACTGCAGAAGCTCAAAGGGCTGTTCGGCATGCACGGATTGGAAGACCTCCCCTACGTATCAGTAATCCGGAACTGAATGCAATTGAAGATGATGATGAAGAGTCAGAGTTTGACAGCTGGATTTACCCGACTACAGACAGTGGATTAAGCAATTGGACGGAAAAGGACTTCGTGCCCATTTCTTTTATTACACAGTAATAGACTTTTGTTTTGAAGTTTTGTAACAGACAGTTTTATGGCCCGATGCCTTGCCCGAGACACGGTGGCTTTGTTTGTGAGGGCTTAATATTTGTCATTTCCATATATCATTAATAAAGCATTGGATGTTCTCTTGCATTACAAATTTTGCGCTCCTTGTTTTTCTATCTTTCACTTTATTAAAATAGCTATAGTCTTACACACACTCGCATATCATAATACAGGTCCACATCCACTCTGGATCCCATTGATAACGACTCTACTACTGCCAATTATGAATTCGAAAGTAAGATCAACCAAGCCGAGGACGAAGGTGAGGATGATTGCGAAGTGCCTAGTGAACTTGCTAGACTGTTACTTCAGGAAGAGAGGGCCATACAGCCCCATGAAGAGCCTGTGGAATTAGTAAATCTGGGTACATAAGAAGACAAAAAAGAGGTTAAGATTGGTGCAAATCTGAAGTCTAGTGTCAAGCAACAGTTGATACAGATGCTGCGTGACTATGTTGAGATCTTTGTCTGGTCTTATAAAGATATGCCTGGGTTGGATACCGATATCGTGGTTCACCGCTTGCCAACCAAAGAAGATTGTCCTCCAGTAAAACAGAAAGTTCGCCGAATGCGCCCAAAGATGTATGAGAAAATCAAAGTTGAGGTTATGAAATAGTTTGATGCCGGTTTTCTAGCAGTTACTTCTTACCCGCAGTGGGTTTCCAATGTGGTTCCGGTGCCGAAGAAAGATGGTAAGGTTCGAATGTGTGTTGACTATAGGGATCTGAACAGGGCGAGCCCCAAGGATGATTTCCCTTTGCCTCATATCGATGTTTTGGTTGACAACATCGCACAACATAAGGTCTTCTCCTTTATGGATGGTTTCTCCGATTACAATTAGATTAAAATGGCTCCTGAGGACATGGAAAAGACAACCTTTGTTACGCAGTGGGGTACCTTTTGCTACAAGGTCATGCTGTTCGGATTGAAGAATGTTGGGGCAATGTATCAGCGCGCCATAGTCCATTTGTTCCATGACATGATTCATCATGAGATTGAGGTATACATTGACGACATGATTGCAAGATCCCAAATTGAAGAGGAACATCTCGACCACCTCCAGAAGCTATTTGACAGGTTGAAGATGTACAAGCTGAGGTTAAACCCGAACAAGTGCACCTTCGGGGTGAGGTCTGGTAAGCTGCTGGGTTTCATCGTTAGTGATAAAGGCATTCAAGTGGATCCTGCAAAGGTGAAGGCTATACAGGAAATGCCAGCTCCCCGAACCGAAAAGGAAGTCAGAGGCTTTCTGGGATGTCTGAACTACATTGCCCGATTCATCTCGCACCTGACTGCTACTTGTGAACCAATCTTCAAGCTGTTGAAGAAAGATCAAGCGGTAAGATGGAATGATGAATGTTAGGCCACTTTCAAAAGGATCAAAGAATATCTCCAAGAGCGACCTATTCTGATGCCTCCAGTAGAAGGGAGACCTTTGATCTTATACTTGATAGTACTCGACAATTCGATGGGGTGTGTGCTGGGGCAGCATGACGAGTCTGGCCGAAAAGAGCATGCTATTTACTACCTTAGCAAAAGGTTTACCGATTGTGAGACCCAATACTCACTGCTTGAGAAAAATTGCTGCGTTTTGGCATGGGCTGCTCGCCAGCTGAGACAGTATATGCTGACTCACACTACTCTATTGATATCAAAGATGGATCCAATCAAGTATTTCTTCGAAAAGCCCACCTTGTCCGGAAGAATAGCGAGATGGCAGATGATCTTGACTGAGTATGACATCCAATACACGACCCAAAAGGAAATCAAGGGAAGTGTGTTGGCAGATCATTTGGCAGATCAGGCTGTAGACGACTACCAATCCATGAACTTCGAATTCCCGGATGCGAACATCATGTTGGTGACCGACTGTGAAGAACCTGGACCGAATGAAGGACCTGAGAAGGGATCCCGATGGTCTATGTATTTTGATGGAGCTTCAAACGCTTTGGGTAATGGCATTGGCGCCGTGGTCATATCTCCCGAAGGCTGTCATACTCCGTTTACGGCCCGATTATGTTTTAACTGCACCAACAACATGGCAGAGTATGAAGCATGCATCATGGGCCTTCGAGCAGCTATTGACCTAAGGATTAAGTTCTTGAGTGTGTTCGGAGATTCCGCTCTCGTGATCAGTCAGATCAAAGGCGAGTGGGATACGAAGCACCCAAATCTTATTCCTTACAAAGAGTATGTATGGACGTTGCTTCCTCATTTTGAGGAGATAACCTTTGATCATTTCCCCAGAGAGGAAAATCAGTTAGCGGACGCGCTAGCTACTATGTCTTCTATGTTCAAGGTAAGTTGGGACAATGAAGCTCCCCGGGTTACCATTGAGAGGTTGGACGAACCTGCACATTGCTGTGACATTGAGACTGAAGAGGTAGTAGATAAACCCTGGTTTCATGAGGTAAAGAGATATCTTGAGACTCAGGAGTACCCCGAGGGTGCATCTGTTAATGATAAGAAGTTTCTGAGGAGGTTCGCGGCGAATTTCTTCATTAGTAATGGTATCCTTTACAAGCGTAACAATGATTCAACCTTGCTGCGATGTGTGGATAAGAACGAGGCAGAAAGGATTATGGCAGAGTTACATGAAGGTACTTTTGGGACTCATTCCAGTGGACACACCATGGCAAAGAAGATCCTACGGGCAGGATATTATTGGTCTACCATGGAAGCCGACTGTTATCAGCATTCTCGGACCTGTCATAAGTGCCAAGTCTATGCTGATAACGTGCACATACCTCCAGTTCCTCTGAATGTCCTGACAACACCTTGGCCTTTTGCAATGTGGGGCATCGATATGATCGGAGAGATCAGACCTACTGCGTCCAACGGGCATCGTTTCATTCTGGTAGCGATTGATTACTTTACGAAGTGGGTTGAAGCAGCTTCATTTGCTACAGTAACCAAGAACATCGTGGCATGGTTTATTCGGAACAATCTGATCTGTCGATACGGTGTACCAGAGAGGATCATTACGGACAACGGTACAAATCTCAACAATACCATGATCACCGAGCTCTGCAAGCAGTTCAAGATACAACATCACAACTCTTCTCCTTATCGTCCGAAGATGAATGGGGTTGTTGAAGAGGCTAATAAGAACATTAAGAAGATTGTGCAGAAGATGACAGTGACATACAAAGACTGGCACGAGATGTTACCGTTTTCTCTTCATGGGTACCGAACCTCGACACAAACTTCAACAGGGGAAACACCCTACTCTTTTGTGTATGGCATGATGGCGGTCTTACCCATTGAAGTTCAGATACCCTCTCTCCGAATTATGAAAGATGCAGGTTTGAGCGAGGATGATTGGATCCAGACCCGGCTTGACCAGCTGAAGTTAATCAACGAAAAGAGACTTACTACTATTTTTCATGGTCAGACGTATCAAAAGAGAGTGATCAAGGCATTTAACAAGAAGGTTAGACGACAAGAATATCAAGTTAGGGATCTGGTGATCAAGCGCATCATACTGCCACAAGGTGATCCTAGGGGAAAATGGACCCCTACGTATGAAGGGCCATTTGTGGTTAAGAACATTTTCTCAGGAGGAGCTATGATTCTAACCACCATGGACGGTGACGACCTTCCTCACCCCGTCAATGCAGACATAGTGAAAAAATACTATGCATAATCAAAGACCCGCTAGGTTGACTGGCCTAGGAAAAAATAAGGGCTTCCCGGAGAACCAAAAGGGTTCGGGCAAAAATAAGGGATGAAAATGAAAAAATACGTACACCCGGCAAGTCGAAAACCTGAAAAGGCGACTTGGGAAAAAAAGGGTATCCCGGTGGACTGAGAACCCGAAAGGGCGGTCCAGGAAAAAATTAGGGATCAAAGCGTAACACTATGTCTCATTAGATCACCTTGCAAACAGACTTCAGTATCGACTATCAAGCTCGGACGGTGCTAATCAATCTGATCTACCTTCAACCAAGTAGCAAAGTGATGAGACGCTCGAGGATATAAAGGAAATAACAGAGTTGGAACCCAGTGGGATTATTCACATAGCTGTTTTTCTTTATTTTACACAAATTGTATAAACTCTATTGTTCGGCGGTGTTCTCTTACCAGGACGTCAGCCTCTTGTACAAAAACACCTATTTACAGGCCAATTTCTAAGTTAATTCAAGTCATTTTCACAAAGAAATTTCAAATTATTTTCCTTTTTCTGTTTTGTTTTGCAAGAACGTCCAATGTTCATTTTTGATATATGCATTTGACAATAATTGCTGCTCATAAATACTTACATGCGAAACAAAGGACGATTACTCGTAATACCAGAAACAGGGGCAAATAAGAAATGTCTAAACTGTACAGTTACTATATCCACCAGGTATAGGGATAAACCTAGTTAGAGAAAACGATTGAAAGTACGTTCACTCACCGCAGAGTAAGGAAAAGTCAGTGATATTAGCGATCCTGAACAGGACACCACTCTCCCTAGCTGAGGCTCGCAACTGCGAATGAATCGGCGAGATTCTCCCCAAGCAGAGTTTATCTATCATCATCATTAGAAAATTATCCCCAGTGGAGTTTGGAGAATTATCCCCAGTAGAGTCTGGAGGATTGTCTCCAGTAGAGTCTAAAAGATTATCCCCGGTGAAGTCACAACTGGAAAATCATCCCCAGCGGAGTTCATTCCTTTCACAAACAGAAACTCATTTCCCAATAGAGTTTACCATCTCTAGCAACGGTAATTCATCCCCAGCCGAGGTTATTTCTTCCAAATCAACAAGTCCTCCGACATATTATCTCTTCCCCACAAAGTCATTTTCTCGTCAGTCTATTCCCCAGCGGAGTTATTCTCTCCCACAAGATTATTTCCTCGCCGGTTTATTCTCCAGCAGGATTATTCTCACAGTCATCTTCATTCACTATCCCCAGCGTGATCGAAGAATTCAACTCTTTTCTCGAGCAGCAATCCGGGATTTATTTTCCCCAGCTAGAGAACATCACAAACATTTACATGTCCATACATCATGACATACGCATATGCATCATACAATACAATCTCATTTATTTTGAGAACACCATACATATCATGCATTACATACAATTAACCTTTACCTTTCAGGAAAGATACAATCAAATTCTCACAAAGTCCAAGTTATGAAGCCTGGGTACGACCAGATAGTATCTTGATTCCTACAGCATATTGTGAAACCCGGAGAACGACCGGATAACAATATCAGACTACCGCGAAACCTGGGTTACGACCAGATAGTGGTATCGCTTAAAAGTAAGCTATGAAGCCTAGATTCAACCGAATAATAGTTTAATCCCCAACAAGCCGTGAATCCCGGATGCGACCGGATAACAACTTAGTTCCTTCTGAAGCCTGGATTGCGACCAGATAAGAATCGAGAAATTGTGAAGCCTGGATTACAACCAGAGATCAAGTTTAATCTCATCTCCTCAGTAAGTCACTGTAAAGCCTGGATTACGACCAGATAGCAGTCGGTCTTATCACTATGAAGTCTGGACCACAACTAGATAGTAGTTCATTCTCAACTTTCCTCTTCAATAGAGATGATTCCTCAGTAGAATAACGGATGACCGAAGTTCCTAAATTTCAACAGAGATGGTTCCTCAGTAGAATAACGGATGACCGAAGTTCCTAAATTTCAACAGAGATGGTTCCTCAGTAGAATAACGGACGACCGAAGTTCCTAAATTTCAACAGAGATGATTCATCAGTAGAATAACGGACAACCGAAGTTCCTAAATTTCAACATAGATGATTCCTCAGTAGAATAACAGACGACCGAAGTTCCTAAATTTCAACAGAGATGGTTCCTCAGTAGAATAACGGACGACCGAAGTTCCTAAATTTCAACAGAGATGATTCCTTAGTAGAATAACAGACGATCGAAGTTCCTAAATTTCAACAGAGATGATTCCTCAGTAGAATAACGGACGATCGAAGTTCCTAAAATTCAACAGAGATGATTCCTAAGTAGAATAACGGACGACCTAAGTTCCTAAAATTCAACAGAGATAACTCCCCAGTAGAATAACGGACGACCAAAGCTCCTAAAATTCTATTTCTCTCAAGACAGAGATCAGAATTCCTCAGCAGAATCTTCCTCAACAACAGGTATATAAGCTCTCGCTAAGGAATATCTTACGCAATCGACACTCCTTCAGATGGCATATTTAAGCCCATCTTCCTTAATCAATTTCCAAATGGCATCTGTAAGCCCATTCCTGACATCACAAGACAAGCACCACATCATGTGAGTGCAAATTTCTGGGCACTCTAGTGTTCAATCATCTTCTACCTTCGGATCACGAAAGACACACCAACCAATCTACATCCTCAGGTTTAAGAAGATTGAACAGGGGAAGCTGTTGTACCCCAAAATTTACCCTCCCATATTTCTCAAAACATTTCAAGAAAGATCCTCAAATTGCTCAAGGTAGTCCAAGGGTTGACCAGACAAGCACTCTCCTAAGGCAGTCTACCTCAAATTAGGGTTTCATATTGCATCAAGATACTTGAGTCTAAGGGATCCCAAATTATCACCAATGTCATAATATGTTCTCAAGATCATCCATGTCAAGTTTCAATCCCTACATAGAAAGTTTGCCCAGTCAATTGCTCAAAGGCTTGAAAATCGACTATGCTAGGGCAAAAGTCAATTGTGGCCTACATACAGTCAAACTTCAAGATTTTTGGTCAACATCCTCATTTTTAAGTATATTTCATCATTTGATCAAGGGTTGATCATGATTCAACAAGGATTGTTCATAATTCATCAAGAACCAAAAGTTGCTAAATTAGGGTTTTGTAGGAAAAGTCAACTCAACTTTGACCAAGCATAACTTTCTCATACTTTATGAGAAATGACCCATCCAAAGCTCATTTTGAAGAGGATTCCATTCCATACAATCCATCTTCATCTCCCAAGTTCAAAATTTCACTCAAAGAAGTTATGAATTTTGACATTATAGGTCATTTTGAAAAGTCAACAAAAACACCTTTTTTGTCAAAGCTTCATACATGAGCATGGAATATCAAATTGAGATGAGACCAAAAGGGTTGCTTAGAGGAAATCTCAAGCTTTCTAAAAGGTCTAAGAACACCTTCAAAATTTCAAAATTGAGGAAGTTATGCATTGGTGAAATTGACCATTTTTGCAAAATTGTCAAAAGTCAACTATGCCTAAAACTTCAATTTTTGCCAAATGAGCCCAATATTTTTCACTTGTTTTGAGTTGGAAACATAGTCCACGAGCCCTAGCCTTTTCCACTTGTCATTATCTTATTTATTTTTATTTTTATTTGAATTAAATCATTTTAAATCAAAACAAATCATATAAAATCCAAAACATTGAAATTCAAAGATCATGTGCTTGTTTCAGGTCTTAATGTCCAGCTAGCATCAAATCAAATTCATGTAAAGGCATGGTGTGCACAAAAAGATTGAATTAGGCCATTTTTGGAATGATATTCAAGAGAATCAAATCAAGATCAAATTCATTGATGGAGGAAGATTGAGGCCAGGTTTTCAAACCTAATTCATTCCTCAATACATATAGAAGGAAGGCAGACCTAAAACCAGGTTAGAAGGAGGCGTGTGATCAAGAACAAAAATTGGAAAAAACAAGGAAAAGTGGTGAATAGAATTCCTACTTAGAGGCCAATTCAAGACCTTTGGACGATTCCAATCGCTTCCTGGGATCCCCAGCAAGCAAAAGCAATCAAAAGCAAGCACTTTCAGGCCCTATATCGCGCTATAAGTCCATCACGACATCCATGTGTTTTTGAATTCGGTTTGCATGATTTAGACATTGATAGCATGAATTAATGATATATTATTGATCACCATCATGTTTGCAAGCTTCCTGTAACATTTGATTGCATTTTCATGGCTTGTATTGGATTTCACCATGGTTAGGGTTTATAGCTTCGATTTAGGAGTTTTATGTGCAGGCAAAATTTGGCCATGAAAGGGCCACCATTATACTCAGGAGGTCCAGACGAATTGATTAATGACCCTAGTTTTCGTTTATCTTGCTCATGGTTGGTTTTAAGAGAACGCAGATTGTAGCTACAGACAAACGTCCGTAGGTAAAAGTTTGGAACTTTTACCAACAGATCCAAGGAGGAAGATGACCAGTTGGCAAATAACCATTGGCTTGTTCAAATTTCCGCGCGAGTTTTTTTCATATTACGCTTGTTTATAATATAATAATTATTTTGTATTATTTAACAACAAAAGCAAGTAGCACAGTTGGTTACAGGGCAAAGGAAAAACGCTTCAGGACCTGGGTTCGAATCCCAGGTCCCCCCAATTTCTTCATATATTTTGCCTTTTCAGGATCTAGCGCGTACACAAACCAAGGGTCCACCATACGTCCTCACAATCCATCCAGCCAAGTGTTAGGAGACCATATCCATAGGCCATTAATGGAGGAACACCATTGAGCCTAGTCAACGCAGAAGCATGTGATCTTGAAGGTCAACGTGGACCTCACTGTTCTTGGGCCCAGAATCTGATACTTGCACCCCCATAATTGCTCAGGCCCAAACTTCTTTCTCTATTATTTTTTTACATTTATTTTATTTTATTTAATTTATTTATTTTATTTTACTAACCAATTAATTATTTCCTTTTTATCAAAAAATCATAAAAATAATACTTTTCACAAATTAGGTTTAGATTTTATTTTATTTTTATCAAAAAAATTAATTAATTAAATTAGATTGTAATTTTAGATAACTTTAATTCCTTTTGTATATAATTAAAATTAATTAGAACAAATAGGTTTTTAGTCCTAACTTAATTATATTTTCTTTTCTTAAAAATAACCAAAAACCATAAAAATAGGTCATTTTATTTATTTTCATTAATTAATTTAATTAGCTAATTAATTTAGTATTTAATTTAAAACCTAATTCTTTTCTTAAAAAAATAATTAAAAACCACAAAAAACAATTTTTCCTTTGATTAGGTTAGAAGGGTCAAAACCCTAGTTCGCTCTCGTTCTAATTTTCATCGCGCGCTTTATTTTATTATTTTTATCCTATTATTGTAATTGCTCACAAGTTGTAATAGTTAATTAGGTCTTTACTTTCATTTATCGCTTTATTTTTTAAGGGTTTATTTTTGGCTTTGTAAATACCTGAAGCCTTGTAATAGCGTAGTTTAATTTCCGCACTTTAAAATCCGCAAAATATTAAACTGTTAGATGTATGATATTAGGATGCACGACAAGAATGTATGTAAAATTTTAAAACGGTTAGATAAACCTAAAATGTGCAAAGATAAATAATCTGAAATTGAATCACTCGCACCTGCGCACTCCTAGGGTACACTGCCACTTGGTTGCCTTCGGTAAATGGTCATTGAGTATAGGATGCTTTAGTGGTCGTCCTTTTGTCTAAACAAAGATCAAAGTCCCGATTCAGAAAAGTTGCCTCAGAATGGTTGCCTCGAATAATTGATCTAAGACATTAGGGTTACTACTAAGATGTCCTAACATTGCTTTAGTGACCGTACGTCCCTTTCGAATTGACCCTCAAAACTCCAACGATGGTGCTACCTACTCACTAATAGTGGGATAGCGTTGTCTAAAGGAAACAGACATAGAATGATTCTTTTTTTGAGTAGGTAGATTAGTTCTTAAGTACTTGCTCAATCAAAAAAAACTTTTCACACTTACACTCCTTTACAAACAAAGTTTTCAAAAACACTTCATTACACTCTTGAAGACGGAAGCAAGAGTTAAATCAAAGTTAAACAAAAAAAACTTTTCAAAACACACAAGCACACAAAGAAGCAATTTTGAAAATGATGAACAAGTACCTAAGAGCCCGTAGATAACTACGGATAGAAAGGGTGGTAATACCTTCCCTTTTTATAATCTACCCCCCGTACTCAGAAATATCTCAAAAAAGGAATTTTTCTGTGCTTTTTTCCCTTCCTTGTTGGATAAAATAAAAGTCGGTGGTGACTCTTGCTTACTGCAACATTTTGCAAACACAAGCGCAAAATGCAAACCAGCAATTCCTAAAAAAGAGGAAAACAATCCTGGTTCTGGCCACCGTATCACACCAGTGCAACATCTTTCAAGATAATTAAGATGTCCCTAACCTGGATCGTTTCCTCCGAAGCGACACTAAAGGTTCTATTGCTCCCTAGTAAGTCTTCCCAAATGAGAAATTTTAAGAATGACCAACTGGAGTTATGCATTAAAAGAGTCTAGTTCTCTAGATACATAAAGATTTGTCTTTTGATATCACCTAGGAGAAAGTCTTTTGATTGAAAGTTGTGATCTTTTGATATGGATTTGTTCCCTTTCTCGGTAAATCTAACATGTTTGTGTATATAAGAGAATATCTATTCCTCGGAGTAGAGCATCTTTATCCTGACTGAAGATTTGGTTGAATATCTTCTTATTCCCCGATGAAGTCACTTCATGAAGAACAAATCTATTTGAGATCAGTCGTGGGTTTCTACAGGGATTTAAAGTTTGCTCCCCAGTGAATCTCCCAAAGCGGAGAAAATTTTAAGGATCGAATAATTGGAATTTTGGATTAATAAGAGTCTTATCCTCAAAGTGCTGGAAGTTTTGTCTCCCCAATATCACCTAGCAAAGAGAATGTATATTCCCTGAAGTGAAGTGTTCTCATCCCCAGCCGAAGTCGAGAGTTCCTTCGAAAATTTCTCCTGCTCCCCGGTGAAGTCACTTCATGAAGATTTCTTATTCAAGAATTTTCTATTTCCCTTTGTTGTACCCCAAAATTTTCCCTCTCATTTATCAAGATTTTCCTCACAAGACTCCTTGGACTCAAGACAAGATTAGGGTTTGGTCAGCTCAAGACATCACCTTGCACTGATAGCCTGAAATTAGGGTTTAAGTTTGCACAGGGATTTTTTGGAACACCAATGCTTCATGTGACTTTCATACACCATCTTGGACCCCTAAGATTGCTCATGTCAAGTTTCAAGCCTTGAATCACATTTTTGCTCAGTCAATTGGATAGTTGACCTAAAAATCAGTTGTATTGGGGAATAAGTCAACCATGGCCCATTTACAGTCAAACTTCATAATTTTTGATCCACAAAAACATTTTAGACTCATATGAACCATTTGATCAATTTTAGATCACAACTCCTCAAGAAATTTGATGAAATCATCAAAAGGGCAAAATGGTCAAAATTAGGGTTTTGACTGAGAAAGGGCAATTTCTGATTTTTAACCAAGCCAATGACAAATTGGGTTCAAATATGATTTCAAGGACTCAATGGCATAATATTGACCTAATTTCATAGTTCAAAAGATCTCAAGTTCATAGGATTGACAGATGAATTTTCCAGTCAACTGATTAAAAATCAACTGTACACTGAAAAGTCAAACTTTGACTTTTTGGTGAAAATCAAGTGCCAAGGGTCATGATTCATCAAGATATTATCAAAATATGAAACTTTTTCACCAAGAAACCCAAAATAGCAAATTAGGGTTTTGAATTTGAAAATTTTCATAACTTAGAATTTTTTTAAGTATGGAAATTTTCTTATTTTTTCCCAACTTTTCACAACTTTTTCACCATGATGCAATTGGATTCAAAGAAAAATTCCAACATGAAAGTTGTAGTCCTCCATGAAATCTACAACTTTGAATCACAAAGTTTTCCAAAAATATGCTTGGATTCCAAGTTATGAATTTGTGAATAGGGGTCCATGAACTAAATAACTTAGTGAAAGTTTGACCTAATTTAGCCAGTTTTTTGACCTAACTTCATGGACATTTTTAACCTAGTTCCAAGAGGTATATCAAAATGAATTTCAAAGATGGATTGTAAAGCATGTTGCAAGCTTTCTAAAATGTCAAAGAACTCTCCAAGATCATTTGTGGTTAGGGAGAATCGAAGAAGAGAAAATGGCATTTTGTCACTTTTGATCAAGCCATTTTTACAAAGTGTAAAGTTGCAAATCTAATCCTAGCATGCTTGTACATTGCATTACAGGTCCTAATTCCCTTATACACTCAATAATTAAATTCTAACTCAGAGGTTAAGGGCTTTATCTTTGCCTTTGGATCATTTTACAAAAGATTAATCCATAAATGGCATAAAGGGCACATTGCCATTTTCATAAAGCAAGCTTTTTGCGACTTTACAATTCTTGAGCCATGGGCCTATTTATTTGTTACAAGCAATGTACAAAGATATCAAGCAATGTTTACCAACCCTTGGCAGCCCTAGAACTAGAAAGTACAAGCCTTTGGCACAAGTCACTTCACCTTTCTTCAAAAACAAGAAAAGTGGCCAAAAAGTAGAGAACTTGTACCTCTGATAAAGGGTGGACTTGGCATTATTCTATACACATCCAAAAACTTGTTGCAAGCTAGCACACGAAGGAATAACCCCTGAAACATTCCAAATCTCCAAAAACATATTTTTCTGCCCAACATTGCAGTTTTGCAAAATCAAAGCCAAGTCATATTTTGCTCGTGCGTTTCTTGTTTCAACACTTCAAACACCTTCCATACATCCTACCAAAGCTATCCAAGCATTCATCTTGCAACTGTGAGCTCTGTTTCAGACATCACCATTTTCAAACTTGAAGGTTGCAGCTTGACTTTTACGGGGAGTTTCAGCCATCCACAAGGCCAGCTAAGCATTGGAATAGCTTGAGGGAACTTCAAGGAAGCTCACACGATCCTCAGGCCTCACTCAAAGTCCCCACATTGCCATATCCAAATCCATCTGAAGGAGGTATTTTTTAAAACTTTATCTCTCTATTTAGGCATCCTTAAGCCACGATTTGTGAAGCCAAAATGTAGTCTCTAGCACGGTGAAGCTGTACATATGCATAGTTGTCATTTAGATTAACTGAGCTAAGAGAATTTGAATGTTGAACATGATGAAAAAACTAGGTCAGAAATTAGGGCTACTGAAATTTTCCCTGGTCTTTGAGAGTTAGATTATGAATTTTATATCATTGGAATCGTGAGATTCCAAGCTACATTTTTTATGCTTCAAGTTTTTGTTTTTGTGCAAAGAATAGAGAGTTACATGTTGAAGGCAGAAACGTGCGCAGGGAAGAAGCCAATGACAGGGACGAAGCTGGTAATCTGGGCCTTCGCGCATTGGGCCTTACGTTTTACTTCCCATACCCCCTGACTTGATATCCACACCCCCTTTAAATATTTGTTTTATTTTTCATTTTTCTTTTTATATTTTTATATTTATTGTTTTTAATTCTTTTTTCTGAACAATAAAAAATCACAAAAGTAATTTCTTTATTTTTTGAATTTTATTTTATTATTTTTATTATTTGTTGGCATAAAAAATAGTTTATCAGGTTTATAGAATTTATTTTCTTAAATAAACTTGTAAATAATAAAAAATACCATATATTTTTATTTTATTATTTTACACATAAAATATTTATTTTCATACACATTTTAATTTTTTAATATTTATACATAATATCATCTATTATTTTCTTGCATAAAAAATGGACAAAATAATATTAGAAAGCATTATTTTCTTTTAAATAAAAAAATTAGGGTTTTCCCTTTCAAAATAATAATCTTATTTTTTCTTATTTTTTAGGACTTAAATAATTTTATTTTCTCATACATGAAATAAATACAAAATATTTTTTGCATAATTACATTTTATTTGCATATTTAAATTTTTGTTTCTTTATTTAATTTGCACATAATTCAATTGGGTTGTAATAGTATTTTAGGGTTTTATTTTGTGCAAATATCCCCATTCAAAAACTTGTATTCCCCATCCCATAATAATTGTTGTAATAGCTTAGTTTTATTTTACGCAATTTATCGCATTATACCATGTTTAGTAAAACTAGGGTTTTGCATGATAACACAAAAATCAAACAAATAGAATGACCTAATCCAAGACAATCAAAATGCATGAAAATAACACACAATGCACACAAACACTTCTAGGGTTTCACCCACTTGGTTGCCTAAATAAAAATGGCCATGGTATGCATGCAAAGTATCTTGGCAAAGCAAAACAAACAAATAAGATCATAGTCCCTCGATGACGCTATCAAAAGGTTGCCTAAACAAAGATGATCTTGGTCCCTAAATCTTGCTAAAGATACTTGGCAACATTGCTATCATGGTCATACAATGACCCACACCCGTCCCGTTTACCATCCAAAGATAGGGTTGTTTACCAAATCAATGGTAAATCAACAATGTCAAAGGAATAAAAATGTACAAGAAAGAATTTTGAGTAGGTAGATAGCTTCTAGTTACTTGATCAATTTGCAAACAATCCTTGCTATTTTCTAAAACACACACACACACATTTCAAAACATTTTCCAAACATCTTTAAAAACATTGAAACATTTTTCAAAAGAGAAACAACTTTGTATACATTCTTACGAATGAGAATCATTACAAAGATTTCCTAAACAAAGGCCTCTTTTCAAAATACTTTCAAAACCGCACAATGCACCATTTCAAACAATTTCAAAAGCAAATCAAGTGATCTAAACAAGTAACTAAGAGCCCATGGAAAACCATGGATGAAAAGGGTG
Organism: Vicia faba; assembly: GCA_948472305.1. Classification (NCBI taxonomy): domain Eukaryota; kingdom Viridiplantae; phylum Streptophyta; class Magnoliopsida; order Fabales; family Fabaceae; genus Vicia; species Vicia faba. The sequence continues at coordinate 385,751,596 of OX451741.1, forward strand.
CTAGCACCTTCCCTTTTCATAATCTACCCCCGAACTCAAGAAAACATCTCAAAGGTATTTCCTGTGCTTTTTTACCTTTCCTTTTGGATAAAAGAAAAGTCGGTGGCGACTCTTGCTAACCACAACATTTGCGAACACAAACGCAAACCCTCAAGTCAGTTCTCCCACCGCATCACAGAACTGGCAACTCTGCTGGGGAAAATTGTAAAAGTGCGGTTACCTTAGGGTTTAGATCACCTTTATTTGCTTACAATTGTTTGACTTGTTTGCTTTACATTTGGTTCTTTTGTTTGGGTTTGAATCCTCTACCCGGATTTGGGAAAACATTATAGGTAAATAGCAATATGTTGTGGAAACTGTGCGGGGTATACCGACATGGTCTAAGCAATAACTATATTAGTGTGACATATTTGTGGGTACCGGTAGCCTTTGAGTTAATCAAAGAGAATATGGGGCCGCTGAGTGATGTCATGAAGCACTAATGAACTTCTAGAACCTTTACTTGACCAACTTGGCCTTTTAGGATGTAGTGAGATGACCGGCTTTGATACAGTCCGAAGTTGGTAGATACTCGATACTACACTCATCGAGGGTTGGTTCCTTGGAATATTTGGGTCGCCAGTAAAGAGGCTGAATTGAAACAATGAATAACGAAACAATCCAGTGATATTGAGCTCCTTAGAACCCGGTTACTATTTCTAGGACATGTTGAGCCAACTAAACTTCAAGAGGGTACTTACCTATGAAACCCCATGCAAGCCTAAACTAGGAACTTGTGTGATTTGCTTGTACATATATACTTGTGCATAACATCATGGACATCATGAACATCATGTGCATTCTCTAACCATTTCAAGGATTTTGGAGATTCATCTTGGTTCTTGTTTTGTAGGTTATGGATTCACTTCGCAGGAAAACTATCCAAATCAACCTTGTAAGAATTCTTCCACAACTCAAGGAGCTAGCTTCAAAGATTCCTGAGAATTCTCCATTCACTGAAAGACATGGTCGTCTACTCAACTTGGTCACCACCAACACAGAGGAGGATATGCTGAAAGTCCTCTTCTAGTTCTTTGACCCTTTACATCATTGCTTCACATTTCCTGACTACCAGCTTGTGCCCACTTTGGAGGAATTTTGTCAACTCTTGAGGATTCTTATTCTCAATCAACTACCCTTCAACGGTACAGAAAGAGATCCAAAGCCAGAAGAGATTGCACAAGCCCTGCACTTGCACTCATCTGATGTCACAGCCCATTGGGAAACTAGAAGTGGTGTCAAAGGCTTCTTGGCAAAGTTTCTGTTTGAGAAGGCCCAAAGTTGTTGGAATTCTCTAGACTTTCAAGATTTTGAGGAGATTGTAGCTCTTCTTATCTATGGTATGGTTTGGTTCCCTAATCCTGACCAACTCATAGATGTGAGCGCTGTCAAAATCTTCTTGTCTCGCAACCCGGTACCTACATTGCTTGGGGATATCCTCCACTCTTTTCACACTCGTAAACTGAGGAAAAGAGGTGTTCTCATGTGTTTCACTCCTCTCCTGGAAAGATGGTTTATTTCTCATCTTCCCCAATCAGTCTTGAAGAATGAACAAGGTTTGAGGTGGTCACAACGGTTAATGACACTTAACCATTCAGATATTCATTGATGTTCTCGATCCAAAGAGATTGTCATCATTGTTGACTGTTGTGGGGAATTCCCTAATGTCCCTCTACTTGGCATTAGGGGAGGCATCACCTACAACCCTTTCTTGGCTCTAATACATTTTGGTTATGCCCGAAGGGATGGCCCACATGACATGCTGATTCAAGGATTGGTTTTCGACTTCGACAATGACGACCAAGGACTTCGACAAGGATTTATCCGAGCTTGGAGAATGGCCAACAAGGTGGATAGAAAGACTCTGGGACACAAGAATTCCATCCCTCTTTAGCCTTACCTCAAGTGGGTACGAACCCGCGCCCAAAGTCTTATGATGCCTTACCCCTCCGTTCTCCCAGTGATTATAGAGCCTGTTAAGGAAGGAGAGGTTCCATACACCATCCTACATCCTGACATGCCAACATCACTCGAAGATCTACAAAGGAGTTGGATACACCTCAAGGGGGAGCGCGATACTTTCGAAGCCCAATTCTACGCAAGCGAGAAGAAGGTTTTGGAACTCACTCGGCTACTTCATGAAGAGCAGACTCTCAACACCTACATTGCACCAAAGAGGATGCGCAACATATTTTTACCTTAGAATTTTGTATTATTTTGCCCAAGGGGCATTGATGTACTAACAATTCTATCTTATTAATATGACGTGTGTTCCTTTTTTGTTTAAAACAAATTTGAATTTCTAAATCCTTTAAAGCATTGCATGAATACATATCATTCATCATATTCATAAACAGGTCTTCACACCAAGTTTCCTCGTCTCTCTGCTGTTTATTTCAGCAAGATGGATATTGAACAAACGGTCAAAGATTTGCAAGCTCAGAATTCACAATTCCAACAATTGCTCATGACCTTAGCCAAAGGGCAGGAGGAACTGAAGACTCTGCTAGAGAAAGAGAAAGAGAAAAAGAAGAAGAAGCCAACTGGTGTGGTTCTCACGGGAAAAAGATTTCAGGGACAAGCCAGAAGGACCTTGGAATTCCCATCAACATCTGAAGAGGGAGAAGGAAAAGGAAAAGGAGCGGCAGTGCCATCAGATTATGAAGTAGAAGAAGAGGATGAAGAGGACTACTCTGAACAGCAATACCCTCTGGCCGATGACAAATACAAAAACTTGGAAGAACGTCTAACTGCTACAGAGATACAAAGAGTACCAGGGCTGGATTTTGAGGAGTTAGGGTTGGTCTCTGGAATTGTAATCCCTCCTAAGTTTAAAGTGCCACTGTTTTCCAAGTATAATGGGGTATCTTGCCCTAAGATGCACCTCAGGTCCTATGTCAGGAAAATTCAACCACATTCTTCTGACAAAGACCTGTGGGTCCACTTTTTCCAAGACAGTCTATCAGGAACGTAGCTTGATTGGTTCTACCAGTTGGAGAGGGAGGATGTTCAAAATTGGGAAGACTTGGTAGCAAACTTCTATAAACAGTATCAATACAATGCTGACTTGGCGCCAACTCGTACTCAGCTACAGGGTATGGCTATGGCTACCAATGAGGGCTTCAAAGACTACGCCCAAAATAGAGGGATTTAGGCAGAAGGGTGCAACCACCTTTGTCAGAAAGAGAGCTAGTTGATATGTTCTTGGGAACCCTATCGGGTCCTTTCTTTAATCACCTGATTGGAAGCTCCTCTATAGGTTTCACTGAGTTAATTCTAACTGGCGAAAGAATAGAGGCTGGTATAAGAAATGGGAAAATTCAGAAGGACGCGTCTGCCTCAACTGCTGCAAAAAAGCCCTTTATGGGAAGAAAAGAAGTGTCTGCTGTCTATGCACAGAGGAATCAGGGAAGAACTGAATGACGACCAACAGTGGGGGCCATTATGATTCAAAATTCTGCATCAGACCAACAAAGAAATAATCAGCCGAGAAATGATCAGCCGAGAAATAACCAGCAAAGGGTGGAAAGGCCTGTAAGGCAATTCACCAAGATAAACATGACTCCTACTCAAGTCCTACCACATCTCTTGAAGTTAAATCTGGCCACTTTAAAAGAGGCCCCAAAGAATCCTAATACTGCTTCTCCACACTACCATCCCAACGCCAGATGCGCGTACCATTCAAAAAGTCCAGGGCACGACACCAACAACTGTTGGGCTCTGAAGAACAAGATTCAAGATCTGATTGATGAAAAGGAAGTTGAATTTGAAGCTCCTGAGAAACCGAATGTTATCTCCGCTCCGATGTCGAGGCATGGACACAATGCCAATGCTATGGAGGAAGATCTGTTTGTTTCTACTGAGAATGTTGTTGCCCGCTTCATCAAGCAGAATCTTATTTGTCGGTACGGTATCCTTGAAAGGATCATCACTGACAACGGTACAAACCTTAACAATACTATGATCACCGCTTTGTGCGAGCAGTTCAAGATTCAACATCACAATTCATCCCCCTACCGGCCAAAGATGAATGGTGCAGTTGAAGCTGCTAACAAAAATATCAAGAAGATCATACAAAAGATGACAGTCACCTACAAGGACTGGCATGAAATGCTACTGTTTTCTCTCCACGGGTACCGTACCACAGCTCGCACATCAACTGGGGAAACACCCTATTCTCTGGTTTATGGCATGGAGGTTGTTTTACCTATTGAGGTTCAGATTCCCTCTTTGAGAATCATGAAGGATGCTGGTTTGAGTGAAGACGATTGGATTTAGACCCGACTTGATCAACTGAACTTAATTGACGAAAAGAGGCTTACCGCTGTTGGCCATGGTCAGACGTATCAAAAACGGATGATCAAGGCTTTCAACAAGAAAGTCAGACGCCAAGTATATCAAGTTGGAGATCTAGTGATCAAGCACATCATCTTGCCACAAAGTGATCCCAGGGGAAAATGGACTCCTACCTACGAAGGACCATTTGTAATCAAGAACATATTTTCTGGTGGGGCAATGATCTTAACCACCATGGACGGTGACGACCTGCTGCACCCTGCGAACGCAGACATAGTCAAAAGATACTACGCATAAATGACCCGCTAGGTTGACACACCTAGGCAAAACAAGGGCATCCCGGCGAACCAAAAAGGTTCGGGCAAAAATTAGGGATAAAATTAAAAAAAAATCTGTACACCCAGCAAGTTGAAAACCTGAAAGGGAGACTTGGGCAAAAAAGGGTTTCCCGGTGGACTGAAAACCCGAAAGGGCGGTCCAGGAAAAAGTTAGGGAATTAAAAGTGTATGACTATGTCTCGTCATATCACTTTAAGGACAATCTCTTCATTGAAAAACTCTGGACTTCTGATCAATCCAATCATCTTTGGACAAAGCAATGGACAGACAAGATTTTCGGAGATACGAAGGCTATAGCAGAATGGGAACCCCATGGGATTTTTAACACATAGCTATCTTTGTATAAATTTTTCTCGTTTTTATGACACAATCCTCTTACTAGGATGTATGTCTCCTTTGTACAAAACAGTTATTCAAAGTAAATACAAAGATATCTCTTTCAAAGTACAAAAACGGTTTGCCTTTTTCTTTACACTTGTGCTTTTATTTGCAAAAACGTCCAATGATTCATTGATGAACATATGCATTTGAACATAATTACTGTTTACAAATAAGCAAAGTGGAAAAGAACAATTGCTGACAGATTGAAAGGATAGGAAAACGTCTTTTGGCTATTCCATGAGCAATCCTTACAGTATATCATCTAGATCCCCAGCGGAGCTAATATTTCAAACCTTTAATACCCATCAGAGTTGAAATGTCAAACCCTTAATTCCCATCAGAGCCAAAACTTTTAACTATTAATCCCCAGCGGAAACCATCCAAATTCCCCAACAAGTTATCTTGAAGCCTGGAAATCAACCAGATAACAGTTAACTTTTGTCTCTCTGCAACCTAGGATAATTCCTCAGTAGAATGGCAGACAACCTAGACTCATGAACCTACTCCCCAACAGTAAGCCTTCTCCCCCACAGAGTCTTTTTTCAACAGAATGAAGATTCTCATTCTTAATTCCCCAGTGAAGTCGCCAAAGTTTTCATTACTCCTTAATAGAACGAAGATTCACATTCTTGATTCCCCGCAGAAGTCATCAGAGTCTTCCTTATTCTCCAGCAAATCAAGGTTTCCCATTGTGTAACCCCTAGTGGAAGTCATCAAAATTCTCTGGATTCCCTAAGCAGATTACTCAAGTAGTATTTGGCATTACTCTCATAATAGAATTCTTGTCAGTACTCCAACTTCAAGACATAAAGGATCCTCACATCCCCATAGAAGTTGTCAAGGATTTCTTGTCCCCAACAGTCACCAAGGATTTCTTATCCTCAACAGTCAAGGATTTATTTTCCCCGGCAGTAGTTAAGGGTTTTATTATCCCCAGTTGTCAAGGATTTATTTTCCTTAGATATACAGTAAATCAGCTTACATGCACATACATTACATCCATAAACATTGATAAATACATATATTGCATCATACATTTCATGCAACATAACTTTGTGCTTCAGCTAACATTTTACCCTTTTCAGGATAAGATTAACAGCTATCATTAACAATGTTCAAAGATTTCAGATACAATTTAGATACGCTCTAGATACGGACGCCATCCTGACACCCATTCAGATCTCAACATCTTTTAGATACAGTTCAGATACGCTCCAGACTAGGATGCCATTCTGTCACTCATTCAGATTTCAACTTCAAGTTACAGTACAAATACACTCCAGACATAGAAGTTATTATGTTACTTATTCAATTTCTAGTTCAAATACGCTCCAGACATGGAAGCCATTTTGTCACTCATTCAAATTCGGAGTTCAGATACAGTTCAGATACGCTCCAGACACAGTTGCCATTCTGTCACATATTCTGATTTTCCACAGCTTAGATACGCTCCAGAAGCGGAAGCCATTCTATTTCTCATTCAGATCAAACCTTCAGATACAGTTCAGATATACTCTAGACACGGAAGTCATTTTGTTACTTATTCATATTCACAACTCGGATACGCTCCAGACACGGCTGCTATTCCTTTGCTCATACAGATTCAATCTCCAGATACAGTTCAGATATGTTCCAGACACGGACACCATTCTGAATACTCATTAATCCGACTTACAACTTACAACTCAACAAACATTCTTGGATGTCATCTTTAAGCCCATCTCCAACAATATTCCATCACATCTCTAAATGGCATCTTTAAGCCCATTTCCTCAACTATACTTTGACGAGTGCAAATTTACAGGCACTCTAGTGTCCAATCATCTTTTACCTTCGAGTCACGAACGACAAACTCGCCAATCTAACTCTTCAGGTTCAAGAAGATTGAACAGGGGCAGCTGTTGTACCCCAAAATTTTCCTTCTCATTTATCAATATTTTCCTCACAAGACTCCTTGGACTCAAGACAAGATTAGGGTTTGGTCAGCTCAAGACATCACCTTACACCGATAGCCTGAAATTAGGGTTTGAGTTTGCACAGGGATTTTTTGGACCACCAATGCTTCATGTGACTTTCATACACCATCTTGGACCCCTAAGATTGCTCATGTCAAGTTTCAAGCCTTGAATCACATTTTTGCTCAATCAATTGGACAATTGACCTAAAAATAAGTTGTATTGGGGAAAAAGTCAACCATGGCCCATTTACAGTAAAACTTCATAATTTTTGATCCAAAACAACATTTTAGACTCATATTGACCATTTAATCGATTTTGGATCACAACTCCTCAAGAAATTTGATCAAATCATCAAAAGGGCAAAATGGTCAAAATTAGGGTTTTAACTGAGAAAGGGCAATTTCTAATTTTTAACCAAGCCAATGACCAATTGGGTTCAAATATGATTTTAAGGAATCAATGGCATCATCGTGACCTAATTTCATAGTTCAAAATATCTCAAGTTCATAGGATTGACAGATGAATTTTCCAGTCAACTGATCAAAAATTAACTATACACTGAAAAGTCAAACTTTGACTTTTTGGTGAAAATCAAGTTCCAAGGGTCATGATTCATCAAGATATGTCAAAATATGAAACTTGTTTACCAAGAAACCCAAAATTTCAAATTAGGGTTTTGAATTTGAAAATTTTCATAACTTATAATTTTTCTAAGTATGGAAATTTTCTTATTTTTTCCCAACTTTTCACAACTTTTTCGCCATGATGCAATTGGATTCAAAGAAAACTTCCATCATGAAAGTTGTAGTCCTCCATGAAATATATAACTTTTATTCACAAATTTATCCCAAAAGATGCTTGGATCTCAAGTTATGAATTTGTGAATAGGGGTCCATGAACTAAATAACTTAGTGAAAATTTGACTTCATTTAAGCAGTTTTTTGACCTAACTTCATGGACATTTTTCACCTAGTTCCAAGAGGTATCTCAAAATGCATTTCAAATATGGATTGTATAGCATGTTTCAAGATTTTTAAAATGTCCAAGAACTCTCCAAGAACATTTATGGTTAGGGAGAACCGAAGAAGAGAAAATGGCATTTTGTCACTTTTGATCAAGCCATTTTTACAAAGTGTCAAGTTGCAAATCTGATCCTAGCATGCTTGTACCTTGCATTACAGGTCCTAAGTACCCTCTACACTCCATAATTATATTCTAACTCAGTGGTTAAGGGCTTTATCTTTTCCTTTAGAGCATTGTACAAAAGATTAATCCATAAATGGCATAAAGGGCACATTGCCATTTTCATAAAGCAAGCTTTTTGCAACTTTACAATTCTTGAGCCATGGACCTGTTTCTTTGTTACAAGCAATGTCCACAAATATCAAGCAATGTTTACCAACCCTTGGCAGCCCTAGAACTAGCAAGTACAAGCCTTTGGCACAAGTCACTTCACCTTTCTTCAAAAACAAGAAAAGTGGCCAAAAAGTAGAGAACTTGTACATCTGATAAATGGTGGACTTGGCATTATTCTATACACATCCACAAACTTGTTTCAAGATAGCACACGAATGCATAACCCCTGAAACATTCCAAATCTCCAAAAACACATTTTTCTACCCAACATTGCAATTTCTGCAAAATCAAAGCCAAGTCATATTTTGCTCGTGCATTTCTTGTTTCAACACTTCCAACACCTTCCATACATCCTACCAAAGCTATCCAAGCATTCATCTTGCAACTGTGAGCTCTGTTTCAGACATCACCATTTTCAAACTTGAAAGTTGCAGCTTGACTTCTACAGGGAGTTTCAGCCATCCACAAGGCCAGCTAAGCATTGGAATAGCTTGAGGGAACTTCAAGGAAGCTCACACGATCCTCAGGCCTCACTCAAAGTCCCCACATTGCCATATCCAAATCCAGCTGAATGAGGTATTTTTCAAAATTTATCTCTCTATTTAGGCATCCTCAAGCCACGATTTGTGAAGCAAAAATGTAGTCTCTAGCATGGTGAAGCTGTACATATACATAGTTGTCATTTATATTAACTGAGCTAAGAGAATTTGAATGTTGAACATGCTGAAAAAACTAGGTCAGAAATTAGGGCTACTGAAATTCTCCCTAGTCTTAGAGAGTTAGATTATGAATTTTATATCATTGGAATCGTGAGATTCCAAGCTACATTTTTTATGTTGCAAGTTTTTGTTTTTTGTGCAACGAATAGAGAGTTACAGGTTGAAGGCAGAAACGCGCGCAGGGAAGAAGCCAAGGACAGGGATGAAGCTGGTGATCTGGGCCTTGGCGCATTGGGCCTTCTGTTTTACTTCCCATACCCCCTGACTTGATATCCACACCCCTTTGCATATTTGTTTTATTTTTCATTTTTCTTTTTATATTTTTATATTTTTGTTTTTAATTCTTTTTTCTGAACAATTAAAAATCACAAAAATAATTTCTTTATTTTTTGCATTTTTATTTTTATATTTTTATTATTTTTTGGCATTAAAAATAGTTTATTAGGTTTATAGAATTTACTTTCTTAAATAAACTTGTAAATAATAAAAAATAACATATATTTTTATTTTATTATTTTACACATAAAATATTTAATTTCATACACATTTTAATTTTTTAATATTTATACATAATATTATCTACTATTTTCTTGCATAAAAAATGGACAAAATAATATTAGAATGCATTATTTTCTTTTAAATCAAAAAATTAGGGTTTTCCCTTTCAAAATAATAATGTTATTTTTTCTTATTTTTGAAGACTTAAATAATTTTATTTTCTCATACATGAAATAAATACAAAATATTTTTTGCATAATTACATTTTATTTGCATATTTAAATTTTTGTTTATTTATTTAATTTGCACATAATTCAATTGGGTTGTAATAGTATTTTAGGGTTTTATTTTGTGCAAATATCCCCATTCAAAAACTTGTATCCCCCTCCCATAATAATTGTTGTAATAGCTTAGTTTTATTTTACGCAATTTATCGCATTATACCATGTTTAGTAAAACTAGGGTTTTGCATGATAAGACAAAAATCAAACAAATAGAATGACCTAATCCAAGACAATCAAAATGCATGAAAATAAAAAACATTGCACACAAGCACCTCTAGGGTTTCACCCACTTGGTTGCCTAAATAAAAATGGCCATGGTATGCATGCAAAGTATCTTGGCAAAGCAAAACAAACAAATAAGATCATAGTCCCTCGATGACGCTATCAAAAGGTTGCCTAAACAAAGATGATCTTGGTCCCTAAAACTTGATAAAGATACTTGGCAACATTGCTATCATGGTAATACGATGACCCACGCCCGTCCCGTTTAACATCCAAATATAGGGTTGTTTACCAAATCAATGGTAAATCAACAATTTCAAAGGAATAAAAATGTACAAGAAAGACTTTTTAGTAGGTAGATAGCTTCTAGTTACTTGATCAATTTGCAAACAATCCTTGCTATTTTCTAAAACACACACGCATTTCAAAACATTTTCCAAACATCTTTCAAAACATTGAAACATTTTTCAAAAGACAAATATCTTTGTATACATTCTTACGAACGAGAATCATTACAAAGATTGCCTAAACAAAGGCCTCTTTTAAAAATACTTTCAAAACCACACAAAGCACCATTTCAAACAATTTCAAAAGCAAAGCAAGTGATCTAAACAAGTAACTAAGAGCCCATGGAAAACCATGAATGAAAAGGGTGCTAGCACCTTCCCTTTTCATAATCTACCCCCTGAACTCAAGAAAACATCTCAAAGGTCTTTCCTGTGCTTTTTTACCTTTCCTTTTGGATAAAAGAAAAGTCGGTGGCGACTCTTGCTAACCACAACATTTGAGAACACAAACGCTAACCCTCAAGTCAGTTCTCCCATCATATCACACCCTTCATAGCAGAAGCATGGTTTGAAGTTCGTCATGTTGAGAATCTTTTATAATCCCCAGTAAAGACTATTTAAGTCTATCTTGTTTCTTAGCGAAGTCATGGGAGCATCATTTCACTTCCTCAGAGGACGCTGTTTACGAGGATTACTTGTCCAAGATTTCTCGTTCCCCAATGGAGCTGCCTTATGGGAGATCTGTTTCTCAGGAATTTTCATTCCCCCATCTGATTTGTGTTGAGGTTTATTTCATCTCTCTAGTGAAGACCTTTGTCTGAGACCTCTTATGCAAAATTTCCCCTTTTTTCTAGCGGAGCTGCCTTCGGAAATTTCTTATTCAGAAATCCTTATCTCCCCTGTGAAGTTTCCTTATCAAGAAATATCCTATTCAGGAATTCTCATTTCTCCAATTGATTTGTTTCAATGTAAGCACTTATTCACATATTCTCTCTTTTTCCAGTAGGTCTCAATCCTGGATATTGATAAGTGTTACTTCTCAAAAAGAGTATGCTATTATGGTTTCTAGCCCCAGGATAGAGCATAATAACAAGATTTCATTCTGATTAAATCACGTCCTTATTCCCCAATGGAGCCGAAGATTCTCGTATTTCCAGCAGTAGCATATTTTGTTGAGTTTCTCATACGAAGACTATTTCATTCTTGATAAGAGTTCTTTTTGTAAGGTCGTTTAACCCAGCATGGATCTTCATATCCTTGGAAGTATAAGGGCTCTTTATCCCTGGTAAAAGAGTATGGCTGAAATATTTCCTCAGGCGAGTTCTAAACCTCAAGCTCAAGGTTCAAAGATACCCTCATTTTCCCCAGGTTAAGATTGTTACTCCCCAGCGGTAGCTTCCCCGGGTTGGTCTGGTTAGATTTCTTTTGTCTAAGAACTTCTACAATTCCCCAGTCAAAGTCGCTTTCATTAAAGACTTACATCAGAAGGTCCTAGCTCCCAACAATGTTCTCTTTATCCGTGGAAGGAGATATTGGATCTTTTCCCCAAAAGGTCAAGAGGTGGAACATAGGTCAAGATTTCTTCTGCACTGCATTTTATTTTTGCAGTATTCTCCCCAGGAAGTTATCCCAGTGAGAAATTGACAAGATTTCAAACAAAATTCAGGTGAATTTTTCTCTCTCCGCCAATGTCAAGTATCCATTTTGCATTTCCTCATAGATGTTACAATTTTTGATCTGATCTTCTCTAGCGGAATCTGCAATTTATTTTTGAAATCTTTATCAGGGTTCAGCCTGTGGTTATTGGTCTTTTCGTTTCTCCAATATGAGGCTGTCAAGTTGAGGATCGATCACTCAAAGTTCCACTACCCTAGCGAAGCATATCAACGATGGTACGAATCTCATGAAGTCCTCTTGAGGAATTTCTGTTCACCCTGTAAGTTATAGCTTTCAGCACCCACGCAAGAGTCTTACCTCTAACTTTAGAACTCTGGAATTTGGAATTCCCCGTAGAGTTATTTCTCCTCAGCATTGTCATGTGAGGGATTCTCGAGGCAGATAAGGTTTTTGGATACCTTCATTCCCCAACCAAGTCTTGATGAGCTTCATCTCGTTCCTTAACAGAGACTATCCCCAGCGGAGTTTATCTTCCGATTTGAATTTTCATTGAAGTTTGCATTCAGAAATTCTCATTTTTTCCATCTGAGTTGTTTGTTGGGGCATTAAATATCAAAGTAATCTTTTATCATGCCCAACATGGTTGATGTTGGTTGAAAATTTCCACTTCCCCAGTAAAGTTGATATTGTTCGACTATCTTCATGGTCTATTTTACGGTTGCATACCGAAGGTTATGGAGTCCCCAACAAAAAACTCCCCGACAGAGTTTGGTATCCCCAATGGAGTTTTGTATCCTCAATAGAATTTTATTTCCCATAAATATTTTTCAAGAGAAAGGCTTCGTTCTGAGACTTCAAGTTTGACGATGTCTCATGCCCCCAATGGAGGTTCTTAGATACGAATTCACATTCTGAAGAAGTTTTAATTCCCTAGCAGAGTTTCTAATTAGAGATTCCTCGTCCTGATCTCTCATTTCCCAGCTAATTTGTTGCTTGGGGTATCCTTATTTAAGGATATGTCCTTATCCTCAGTGTAGTCATTGCTGGTCGAGTAATTGAGATTTTGTTAATCTTTGGCAAAAGGGAGAGGACTTTTCAATGGAAGTTTCCCCAATGAGGGTTTTGATTCCCATATCTGGTTTATTATCTTGGTATCATCCTCAACACGGATGCATGCCGTATTTTCCAGAGATTACAGTCTTACCCTGATCATTTCCAACGTCAGCCAACTTCCTTTTTAGCATCCCCTCCAGAAGTTACAACTTCAATCTGATTTCCCCTGACTGAGTTCGCTATTTACTTTTGCAACTCTTCTCAGTGTTTGCAGCATGTTTCTACCAGTTACTCATTTGATACTTCCCATAGATTTTCAGCTCTTCGAGGGTTCCTCTCTAGCGATTCCTCATATCTTCTCTCCTCCTTTTTATTTTGCAATATATTTATGCAAGTCTTGTTAGATTCTGACTTTATGATTGTTGGCCTCTCGATCAGCCATTCCCAAGTGAAGCATTTAATCATGCATCATTATATTGCATCTACCAAAACGCGTAGCATTTCCATTATATGGAAAAAAAATTCAAACATGCATCGGAACATTAGCCATTACTGTTTCTTTTATTCCCCAATGATTTTTCCATAACTTCGGATTATATCCCCAGCGAGGTCTCCATCTTCATTATCTCAGTTTCACCCCATACAAATATCCTTTTTTATGTCAATCATTTGATTGGTCAGTGTCTCCTCTTGATCGTGGTTCAGTTTTTCCATGACACAGTCTTCTCAGGTTTAGTCTTCACTACCCTCGCCGGTTTATTCCAATGTCTATTGATCTACCTTTCGAATACCAGTTTCGTCCTAATATTCGCTTTCAGCAGGTTCTTAGGTGTACACCCTAATCTCCTTGCTTTGGGTCGAGCTCAGAGTTTCGTCTCCTCACCTTGCGCATAAAAACCAGTTTCGTCCTAGTACTTATCTAGTTTAGTGTCGCCAAGCTAGTTATAATGAGTCGAGTTTCGTATCGTTTTTGTTTTCATACCTTGTACTTTATCAGTTATCGTTTACTGAACCCTTTTTCGGTTATCGTTTATCGAGTCTCTTTGCGGTGTTCATACTGCGTCCCTGGTTGAATTTAGTCTCTTTTGTTCCTTGGATTCTTCTATCAATGTTCGTCACTGTTATCCATTGATCTGAGACCAGCAGGTGCTCTGAGAAACATGCACTCTCATCAGTTTTCTTTGGGTCGAGTTTCGATCTCGTCGCTTATGCATTAAACCCAGTTTCGTCCTGGTAATCACCTAGTTTTGTGTCACCTAGCTAGTCATAATGAGTCGAGCTTCATCTCGTTTTTTTTGTTTTCATACCTTGGAATTTATCAGTTATCATTTACTGAACCCTTTTTCGGTTATCATTTACCGAGTCTCTTTGCGGTGTTCGTACTGCGTCCCTGGTTGAATTCAGTCTCTTGTGTTCCTTGGATTCTTCTATCAGTTTTTGTCATTGTCTATCCATTGATCCGAGACTAGCAGGTGCTCTGAGAAACATGCACTCTCATCACTTCGCTATTGGTCGATTTTCGCCTCGTCACTTGTGCGTGAAATCCAGTTTCGTCCTGGTACTCATCTAGTTTAGTTTCGTCTAACTGGTTATTTAGGTCATGTTTCGTCTCGCTTTGGTTCCTCACTCCTGGGATTCTTTCAATTCCTTCATACTAGTTATCTTAGTTTGAGATTAGCAGGTGCTCCTAGAATCACGCACTCTAGCCACTTCGCTTTGGGTCGAGCTCAGAGTTTCGTCTCCTCACCTGCATACTTTTTCTTTTCTAGAGTTTACTTTCACCTATTCTCTTTAGTTTGAGTCTTATCTCACCCTTTTGTGGTCCGGTTTAGCCCTGACACATTTTTGCGGAGGTTTAGTTTCTTCTATTCTTCTAAGCTTTGGTTTTGTCTCATTTTTATTAAAATCTGCATTACAGCTTCATTCTGACGCATGTCTTGGGGTTGTTTCTGCTTCTTCTTCAAGAGTGTAAATTTTCGGGTTATTTTATATTCAACTCTGAACGCTCGAAGGCTTTCGCTTTTCTCACTTATCCAGTTAAATATAATTGAATAAGGGCAGTTGTTGCACCCCAAAATTTACCCTCTTGATTCAGGCTTATGTTCAATCATAAACATCATATTGCATTGCATTCATACATGGTGATGGGATCAAAATATTTTGTTTATCAGGTCTTTCTCAAGCTTTGGAGGTTGATTGTGTTGACAAGTTTCTCAAGGAGAGCCTTATTATTTAAATCTCTGGATCATTCTAGCCCAAAGGATTCACATATCCTAAGATAGCTCATCCACTTCATTGAATCATAAGAAGATTGAAGATTGTGGTGATTATAAGGAGAATCACATCCTTTTGATTCATCAATCAAAATTAGGGTTTTGGTTGATTAAGGCTATTGATTCATGAGAAAGTCTTGATTTTGAAGCCACAACACCTCATTGACATTTGAGATATCTTTGTGCAAGAAATTGGCCAAGATATCCAGAGGATTTGAAGTGTTAAAGATGATTCATCATTCTCCTAAGGTGTTGACCAAAATTAGGGTTTGGGATTTCATCAGGTTCTCTTGAGTATTTAGAGATGAAACTTTATATATGGTCTCTATATGTTTGGAAGATCATATGTTTGAAGTTTTGATCATCAATTTTGAAGAGAAGTTGATCAATTGATTCAAAGGGGGAAACTGGTCATTTTGGCCAAAATCAGTCAAAGTCAAAGTTGACCCAGTGAACTTTTGGTCAACCATCAATTCAAGGGTGTACTTTTTATTTTTCATATCCATTTTGATAATTGGATCAAAAAGATTGAAGTTTGGTTTGAAACTTGTTCACGAAGAAATTTGGAAAGTTTCTAAATTTCGAAAATGAGTATCAAACTTTGAAAATTCATATCTTATTCATCTTTGATCAAAAAAATGAAAATGAAGTATGCTTGGAAAGCTAAGAGAGAGCTATTTCACATGATTCCATGTTTGAGAACAAAGCTTGAAATGGTGGTAAGTTATGAAGCTTGGAAGCCACAAAATTATGGGTCATTTCTCAAAATTTGTGATTTTCATGCAATATTTTGAAGGACTCAATGGAATCAAATGTGAGGCCAACTACCACAGGGTTTAAGAGCATTGCAAGACCTTTCTAAAGAGTGCTCATTTGTGTCAAAATTCAAAAGAATGAGCAAGTTGTGATCATTTGAAATTTGGCCATCTTTATTGAATTTTCACAAAGTGTCAAAATGCCAAAATTTGTGAACCTCATTTTCAGTCATTCTCTTCACTTCTAATCAGGCCCATGACCCATTTGTGATTTGTGGAAGCCCATAATGGTAGCGAAATCGTGCCCCATGTGCATCTGTACCTTCATGGCTTCAAAATTGACAAAACTTGCCAAATTTGCAAAAACACTAGCATGATCTCATCACGAGGAATCAAGGGCCAAGATTTGGTGGATCAAAATCTGAGTATGAAAGGCCTCGAAAGAAATCGAAAGGAGGAATAATGCACGAGCCAAAGGCATCATCAGAATTTCATTTTTCAACATGGCAAAAAATCCAATTGGGCAATGCACTCACTTTGAGGCCCATTTCTCTTGGAAAATCTACTTAGTAAGTTATATATGATGAGAAGCAAGAACTGAAAGCGTGCGGGGGGGGGGGGGGGGGGGGGGAGAGCTCACAACTTCCAAATTCCAGATCTGAACTCAAAATTTCCATAGCTGCACTTTTCTTTGAATCTCAAGTTTCAGTGGTGCATTTGGAGTTGTTCTTCTTGGTTCTTCATCCTCAAGGGCTAAGGAAGCTAAAGCAAGCCTTGAATCGCATCTGGAGTGAGGGAATCAAGCATTCGGATCTTGAGTTGAGGTAGGTTCATTCAACTTGGATTTTTGAAATGTAGTTGTTTATTGTTGAAATTAAGCATGAATATCTGTTTGTAGATGTTCTATGAATGATTCTAAAGTAATTTGAGGTTCGATTTGGTGTACAATGCTTGTTTGAGATCTCTGCAACTCTAGGTTTCAGTGATTTTTTGTTTTTTTTGTGCATAATTTTCTAGATCCATGTTTGATTACTTGATGAGATTCGAATTACATTGAATTCCTTGTCATGATGGCTTTAATTTGCACTTGATTTGATGAAAAATGGTTGAGAAACGAGTTTGTTTAGAGAGCCTGAAGTTGGGGTGCAACACAGATGGGTGTGCGCATTTTCTGGTTTGGCTGGAGGTTAGGGATGATGAGGTGTCATCATCTGAACGGTCCATTTGAATTTTTGAATATTATTTTATATTTTGATTTCAATTGATTTTCTGATTTTTGTTTCATGATCAAAACAATTTAAAAATTCTGAAAAAATTATCACAAGCCCAAAACAATTTCTACTATTTTGTGTAATTTTATTGGAATTTTTAAAAATGATTTGATTGGTTAAAAATTCGTAAATTGAAATAATTGTTTGTTTGGAGTTTATTTTTGTTTTAATACTTTTTTTTATCTAAAAATTCCACAAAAAATGTTTTGGACTCTTAAAATTATTTAGAATTTGATTCTGAAAATTGTTTGGTATTTTTCCTATTTTTTATTAGAAATTTAATTTGAGAGTTTTATTTGATCCTTTTTGTTTAACAATTTTTGTTTTAACATTTTCCTTGATCTAAAAATTCATAAAAAAATCATAGAAGCTTGTTTTTTATCATAGTATTTGAATGTAATTTTGTTTTGATCCTCTTCTGAATTTTGGTTAGGATTTGCATTTTGTGATCTAAACAATGGTTTAATTGTCTTTTTGTTGGTATTTGATTTTATTTTAATATTTTCATTAATAAATAAAAAATCTACAAAAAAATCAGAGATGTTTGCTTTTAATTCTAATATTTGAATATTAATTTTGAGTCTAATTTTCTTCTAACTTTTAAATAGAATTTTATTGTGAAATGTAGGTGATTTGTTTAATTGATAAATTATTTGAATTTGATTTCTTTGACTTTTCTTTAATTCTAAAAAATTGAAAAAAATAGATATTCTGATATTTTGAGTTTTCTCATGATTGGTGTATATTTCTTTTGAATTGTTTGAATTTAGATCTTATCTAATTAATATTTAAGATTAAAAGTCAAACAATTAAGGTTTTTTTTATTGTGCAAGTTTCAATTTTAAAATCACTATGCCCTGGTCTTCCAATGGGATTTGGATCTTGTTTAAGGTTCATAGATGGGTTGAGGAACTAAATCTAATTTTTCTTGGATAATTGGAATTGGTTTGATATTTTTCCACAAAATATTTTGAAAACTTGTCTAGTTTTGTAGTTTGGCCAACTAGTTTTGAACTTTGATCCTTATTTGATCCCTTCTTCAACTATTCATGAACTTAAGACTTGCTTTCTGACTTCTATACACTTCAAAGATGTTAATATATTTTTTGTGTGATTTATTGATCCTTGTTTCTACTTTTGATGCATTTTTGAAGTGAAGATGATCAATTGAGTTTGTATTCATTATTGCAACTTGTTTATTTCCCAATAAAATTATGTGAGGCCTATAATGTGGTCACCTAATGATCATATTACTTCTGTTTATTCACATAAACTTAAGTCAATTCATTTAATTTCCTCGTAATTGAATATTGAGCCTTTTGATGCATGTTTTGTAACTTTTGTTTTCTTATTGATTTTCACTTTGAAACTTGAGCCTTTAGCTTGAGTTTGAAGTCATCAAGTGGCCAATGATAATATGTAGAAAAATGACACTTCAATGATAGTCTCATAAGGACTTGAGAATAATTAATCTCTAGTGCTTGAACCAATTTCATTCATATATGAATTTTATGTTCCTTTCTTTTCTCATTTTGAATCTTTGAGGTATAATGAATGTACTTGTGCAACATGTATTAGAATCAACATTCTAACCTTTTGATCATATCCTCATAATATGTTAGAAGCTTGATTTCAAATCTTTGAATGGTTTAATATATCTAACTTTGTTTTTGTTTAACTTTCTTCCATTGCTAACTTGTGATCCAAACTTTGTGGTACATTTTTGTAGAATCCCTCCTCTATTATGCTTGTGAACCATAGTGCAATATGTATGCATGGTCGAGTAGTGTTTCCTACTGACTTTCAAGGTATTTAATTTTATTCTTCTCTAGCTCCTTTGATCCTTGATTGATATTATTTGTCAAATCAACATGGTGATTAAAAGGAGCAACAATCTTTCAGTTTTGACCAAATTGTTGCCTATGCCTACTTTGTGTTTTCTCATGTCTAATGCTATGATATTCTCTATCATGTTTTCCCATTTCCTTATTCTGTCACCATCCATCCCTTATGTGATTCATCATTTTATCTATGAGAACACTAATTTGTCTATTGAATGTGCGAGGTACTCTGAGAAAAGTTTTCCATTATTGACTTGAGGCTGCAGTGTTCCACTTTATTTGTGGAACACAATTGGCTATGCTTGCACCATTCTTGTGCTTTGCATATTTGATAGTCTTTGCAGGATATATATGTAATTATGATTGTTGTACATCACTTGTGGGATATGCTCATATTTGAAAGCCTCCATGCTTACATTTTGGTGGCGTTATTTCTGACTTGATTTATCTATTGATGCTAGCTCGCTTAAAGTTCTATGGGTTTCTTTTTCTTCTTGTTCAGTTGCTACGGATAGTTATCCATTTTGTATTGCACTATTTCCTTTTTACTGTTTCCGTTCTTTATTGCTTTCTATTGCATGATGGGACCTCTGTTGCTGATATATGTCAGGAGGCCCTCTGTTTTCTTTAAAGACCTGTAACAGGCATTCTGCACTTTGTTTTCTATATGTGTTGTGTTTGTGTTTACTTCCTTAATTGTCGATCAATGAGTCACTCAATTTAGAAATTGAGATCACGACTTTGCTCTCAGTGCATGTTCCCTATAGGATTTTTATTGCTTTCCTTAATTATTGATCGATGAGTAACTCAATTTAGAAATTGAGATCACGACTTCACTCTCATTGCATGTTCCCTATAGGATAGTCTTGTTAGACTTTCTTTGGCATTCTAACCTAGATAGGATCTCTAGGTTTGCTCTCTTGAGCTTTCTAATTTGTTTGCTTGATTTCATCTTTGTGTGTATATTTTGAGATGGCACACCCTCATTTTTCTCTTTTGAGATCGCTCGTGCAGGTTTAGTTCCCGAGCTAGAAATTAGGATAGGTATCCATGCATGCTAACTTAGGGTATAAAATTCTCTCTTTCATCCTCAACTTTAGGATCAACCATCGTATGATAACATTAGGGATAGTGCTAGGCTAGTCTCCCTTAGTTGTTTATCCTTCCTTTTGCATATTGCATCTTAAAACTAAAACTTTTTTTTGGAAAATCATAAAACATCTCTAAAAAACTTAAATCTTTCTTCAAGGTTAAAAAATACACACCAATCTTAATTGTTTGTGCGCCTTTTCGGTTTTATTTTAAATCCTGTCAAATTGATATTTCATCATCTTTTCCATGTTATTCTATTATCTTTTGCCGATGTCTCGCCATTGCACATGTTTGTTATCCTACTTTGATCCATAATATCATTGATAGGTGTGATGTTTTATCATCTGGTTTATGGATGTTTCGCCATCTTTGCCATTCTATCTTGCTATCCTTTTGCCGATGTTTTGGCATTGCATATGTTTTTCGCTGATTTCTTTCCATCGCACATGTTTGTTATCCTACTTTGATCCTCAATATCATTGTTAGGTGCGATCTTTTATCCTTTGGTTTATTGATGTTTCACCATCCTTGCCATGATATTTTGTTATCTCTGCACCGATGTTTCGCCATCGAACATGTTTGTTATCCTACTTTGATTTTCGATATCATTGTTAGGTATGATGTTTTATCATCTGAGTTTTTGATTTTTTGCCATCCTTTCTATGTT
This sequence comes from Vicia faba, assembly GCA_948472305.1. Classification (NCBI taxonomy): domain Eukaryota; kingdom Viridiplantae; phylum Streptophyta; class Magnoliopsida; order Fabales; family Fabaceae; genus Vicia; species Vicia faba. Next base: position 385,772,543 of record OX451741.1, read on the forward strand.
ATTTTATTATCTCTTTATAAATGTCTCACAATCGCATATGTTTGTCGCCGATGTTTCGCCATCGCACATGTTTGTTTTCTTACTTTGATTTTCGATATCATTGTTAGGTGTAATGTCTCATCATCTATTCTAACACTTTGCTATCATGCTGACATTTTATCATTTTATCTGAGTTTGTGTTACCATGTGATGTCTTGTCATCCTTTTTTTGTTACTCTATCATAATTGTTAATATTCTATCATTCTATTTGATGTTTTGACATCTTGATTGTTGCTTTTATCTTCTTAACTAAAAAACACAAACCAACCAAAATATATGAGCCGAACTACGGTTGCTCGGATTCCTTGAAGGGGATACGTATGTAGAGGCTTTTGTGGGGCCTAATCGAGCATATCTTTGTAAATATTCCTTTCTTTTCCCCACACTTTCTTCTCCTTTTTCTTTGCATACATTCCCTTCTCAGCTTTAAGCCTAAATATAGATCATAACACACCCTTAGATTAGATCAAACAAGAGTGGATACTTTAGAGTACTACAGGCGTGTGGGTGCTAATACCTTCCCCTCGCATAACAGACTCCCTTACCCGATCTCTCGGTCGCGATACCGTGATTTCTCCCTCTTCAGGTTTTCTTGATGTTTACCTTTCCCTTTCGGCGAGATAAAAGACATTCGGTGGTGACTTCATTGATTTTATATTAGATGACGGTTTGGCCGGTTGTTTCACTGGGACACTTCTTTGTACTGGTGAAAGGAATACTTTGACTTTGCAGCTTCAGCATTCTAAAAAGAAAAACCCAAGCCAGCCTTGTTCTTATTCTCTGGCAACTCAATGACTTATCCCAAAACATTACTAGGACCTTGTCGAACAACTTCTTGAGCATCTTTAAGCTGAGAAATGGATGTCCCACTCTTCTTGAAATTGTTATCAAGTGATAAAGCTTGTAGCGGCGTTCAACAACGGCTTCACTTGCTTCCAAAAAACTGAAGGAGGAGAAACGAGACACTAACAAAGCTTGCTCTGCATTTACAACTACGAGCTTGCCATTTTTGACAAATTTCAACTTTTGATGTAGGGTAGATGTAATAGCACCAACCTCATGGATCTAAGGGCGACCCAATAAGTAGCTATAAGAAAAAATATATCCAAGACTTCAAATTTAATTTGAAACATATGTGGCTTCACCCACATAGGCAGATCCACCTCACCAACAATAGACTTCTTGGACCCGTCGAAAGCCTTCACCACAAAGCCATTGTATCTCATAGGGGTTCCTTGATAAGCAACATTTGACAAGGTACACTTTGGATAAAAGAAGAGATGAGCCATTTTCAATCAGCACATTGGATAAGGAATCCTCTTTACAATCCACAGAAATATGTAAAGCCAAATTATGGTTTCTGCCTTCTTCAGGAAACTCATCATCACAGAAACTGAGATTATTACAAGATGTAATATTTCTCACAACACCTGTGATCTGATCAATCATCACATCATGCTCCACAAAATCCTGATCTAAGACCTTCATGAGAAAATTTCTATGAGCAGCAAAATTAATCAACAAGGACAAGATAGAAATCTTCGAAGGAGTTTGCAGCAACTAATCGATAATCTTGTAGTCACTCATATTTATAATTTTCAACAACTCATAAACATCTTTTTCTTGGTTAAAACCACTAGTCTGACCTTCCACCAACTTAGGTTCAGCACTAACTTTAATAGATTGTTTCCCAAGATTCTTCTTAATATCAGCAGTTCTCCGAGGTGCCTGAGTATAAACTCAAACACTACGGGTCACACCACTAGCTTCTGCAATATTCACAATGGAAGATAAATTCCTTATTTCCACTTCTTTGCCATCCTCCAACATTTTTGCATTATATTTGTAAGGCACATCCTTATCTAACTCAAATGGAACGGGTCCAGGCAAGCAAATTACAAGCGGAGTCACAACAGGCTTGTTATGATACACAATTTCCACAAGCTTAGGAATATCAAATTGGGGTACTATGACATTCACATCATTATTATCATTATTCCTAAATCTACTAAACTGAATAAGACTCCCATCCATTAACCGTTGAATATCCATTTGAACCACACCACAACCTCATATAGTCTTAGAACAAGTATGGCACGCAGCATGATCATGTTGGCAATAATCCAATTTACAAACTTCTTTGTGAATTTCCACAAAAGGATCTCTGATCATTATAATATCAAATATTATGTATTCTTCGGGACATCCGTCAACCATATGTACATCACGATTGTCATTTATTTTCCTGCAAACTTTGGTAAGATCCTTATCCAACATATCTTGAAGATCTCTCTTCACAATAGAACACTCACGAGTATTCCTCAAACAAATTATGCAAGCAGTATGATCATGCTTATAGTAAATGAGTTCACCAAAGGTGGCATGCATCTCTGCCAGATTTCCCCGCATCAAATTCACATCAAAGATACGATGGTCTCCAGGATAACCATATACCATATTAATAGTGCCTGCCCCCATGCTTGGGAAATGGCTTTGCTTTCCCATTCGGCCTAGCATCTTTGAAAGACAAAATACTGGCCCTTACTAATTTTTGAACTTCATATTTCAATGGATAACAATTCTCTATATCATGCCCCAAAGCACCCTGATGAAAAGAACAAGTAACATCATCCCTATACCACCAAGGATGTTTCTCGGGAACGGTGGGATGGGACTTAGTCTGAACCAAGTTATTTTGAATTAAAGCAGGAAATAACTCAGTATAACTCATAGGGATGGGATCAAATGGGTTCCTTTTCTGATTTCCCCCCTTATTATTTTGCTGATATGATTGTTGATGTGTCCTTTAAGGAGGTTGATAGGTAATTGTTGTAGGAGTTGTATTGACAACCGAAGTAACTAAAGCCACATGCTGCTGATGACGATGATTCTTTCCCCAAGATCTATTTTTCATATGTTGAGAGATAACATTAGTGTATCCATTTTTCTTCTTAGAAAATCCATAAACACGCTTCTTGGTATGACTACCAGAACCTTCAACTTTTGTCAGTCATTCCTCACAAACAACTTCTTCAAGACAGATTCCCATCCCAACCATTTCGGTAAAATCACTTGGTGCACTGGCCACCATCTTCTCATATTAAAAAGGACCAAGAGTCTTTAGGAAAACTTTTGTCATTTCTTTCTATTGCATTGGAGGCATAACTTCGGCGGATACCTCACGACATCGCTGCACATACTCCATAAATGATTCCTTATCATTCTAAACCATAGCCTTGAGTTGATCATTGTCAAGTTCCATGTATATATTGTACTTATACTATCTGACAAATTCCTCTCCCAAATCATTGAAAGTGTGAATGTTGGTTTTATCCAGACCCATGTATCACTTTAGTGTGGCCCTAGTTAAACTATCATGAAAGTAATGCATCAGCAAACACTGATCATCAATGTGGGTCAACATTTTCTTGATGTACATAACAAGATGATTTTGTGGACAGGAGTTTCCCTTATACTTATCAAATTTAGTAACTTTAAAATTGGTCGATGCCTTGACATTGGGGAAAAGGCACAACTCAATGATATTCTTCCCAAAGAGCTTCTTTCCATGGAGAGCCTTCATTTATTTCTATAATTCCTGGAACTGTTCTTGGAAATCATCCTTATGACCTAAAATTCCTAAGCTCTCACTTGGTGCACCAACATGATAAATTTTTTCATCAACATGAAGATTATTATGCACAATAAGGGGTGCATTAACCATGACTATTTGAATCGGAAGAGGATCCTCTGCAGCTAGATTGTAGCCTTCAGGAATAAAATTTCCAGACATTCCCCGAGGAAATACATGAGGCATCTAGTGGAAAGTAGTAACATTTATGAGAACAACAAGAACTAGAGTAGAAACAATCTTTGAGATCATAGTGACCTGAGGCTGTGATAGAACTTGAACCTGAGCTTGAGAATGAGGAGGTGGTAAAGCCTGAGTCTGGGCAGCAATCAGAGCTTCAACTAGAGAAGTGAGTTGCTCCATAAATTTCAAAGAATGGTAACTTCTTCCCTGAGCTCTCTGTTTTCTTGTTTGAAGTTATCCATTCTTCTTCTGTAATTTGCATGAGTGTTGTACGAATGAGACAATTTGACTGAACGAAGTGTAGCAAAGGATCAAACTTTAGCAAACTCACGAAAGCAAGAACAAAATGTGGAATGATGCATGATATGCAATGCATATGCTTGTTTTTTTAAAATAATTTTTGAAACAATTTTCAAGGAACTTTAAGAAAATTTTAAATAAATTTTAAACATCATTAAATAACACATTTTGGAATACCTAAAAAAAATCATATTTCATTAATATTTGAAGGATTATAACTCAAATACAAGTTTCAGTAATCCTATACAAAGGAAAAAGAAAGATAAACCCTAAGATCTCAAATCTGAAGAAAATCCAGGCTGCAACATCTTGGTGAGCTTCTTGTTCTTCTCTTCATAATCTCTCTGCATCTGAGTCTTCTCAATCACCAATTTATCAATGATACCCTTCCAAGTACCGGATGTGGGAGTAGCACTAAATAATCAAGAGATGGCACAATTCTAGAGGAAAATAAATCCTCTTTCACTCTTCACTTCTTGTTGGCGTGATATTCTTCATCCTTTTTCTTAAAGTGCTTCTGAAGTTATGAATTCTCTATATTAACAACCTGATACTTGTTCTTCCAAGCATCTATCTTTTTGTTGCATTTTGACCAAAGCAAGTTGAAGCTCTTCAACATCAGTCAAAGGAATGGGAGTATACTCAATAAAAGATAAGATCAAAGGTTCTTGGCGAGGATAAGGAATCTTCAACTTGATTTCCCTAGCTTATACCCATTAGATATAAGACTTTAGAGAGGTGTAAACTTTATTTCCTAACTCTCTTCTTTCTTTCCTGCGAATTTTATGCCAAGCGTGAATAAAGTTCTCTTTGAATACTCTATTATCTTCACCTTTCTTGAGAAAGAAACCTTCCAACAAAATGTTGTTCAGTTTATCACTCATAGAGTATCAAAATCGATGACGAGAAAAGATCGGATTGTAGTTAATGCCTCCCTCTGTACCAAGAAGAGGTACATTAAGAAACTATCCATATCTATCAATGATCTTCACTCGATCATAGATATGGTTATACCAAACAATATCAAAATGTGTGAGAGACATAATCTTTTTCCACCACCTTAATCCATCTTTGAGATTCCAGAAAGAAGTAGATTGCAGTAAGTGAGAAATAAACCACTTATACATCAAAGGTGCACAAAAGAAAATCATTCCTCCATTATTCTAATTCATACGGTGAATGGAATGATAGGTATCTCCAAGTAGGGTTGGAACTGGATTTCCAATCAAGAAAATCTTAATGGCATTAATATAAACAAAATTATCAACATTAGGGAACAAGACTAATCCATAGATAAGAAAGGAAATAATAGCCTCAAAAGCATCCATATTGTTAGCACTAGAAAAGGTATGAGCCTTCTCCATCAAGAATTTAGCAGTTAACCTCAAAATACCACTCTTGGTGACAAGGTGAGCTTCAATCTCAGACTTCTTCACATGAATAACTCCAACAATAATATGATGTTGAGGAGACTCTTCTAAACTAGGAATGGGAATGAAATTAGACACAAGAAATATAACAAGATAAGAATACTCTTCCAAGTTGGGTATAAGCTGATAATCCAGAAAAGTGAAGCACTGATACAATGGATCATAAAACTGGACCAAACTTTTGAGAATCCCATCTTTCATTCGGGTAATCAAAATATATAGAAGTCTTCCATAGAGATCATTGAATTTCTCGGGAATAACCACTAAAGATGCCAAATTTTGTGTATTTCTCCTTCCAAAATCCATGGTCAAAATACATGTGATGTTTGCAAAGAGATTCCTTAAGTTCCTTGAAAACTTGGTTAAAAAAGATGTTTATGGATGCATGGATACATGAATGCAAAAATTACATTAGATCATAAAGAAATGAGGTTCAAAGGTTCAATGTCACGAGGATAGAGACAAAGGTCTAACAATACCAAAGGGTGAGAACTAAGGTTTACCAATATCTAGACAAGAACTGGGCTCTACAAAAGTTCCCAGAGTCTAAAATCCTCTTTCAGATATCACTAGCTTTTCGACTTACTCAGGGGCTAGTAATATTCTCAGGAGAACCTCGACTGAGTCTAGTATTGCGTAACAACTTTATCAGATCAACACCTAAATAGTCACCACACTACGTCCTAAAAATTCCAAGAGGGGTAAATTGGGTTCTAAGGTCATCAGCTTCTTAGACTCCCAGGTCAAAAGTAACAATGTTTTCACAATTGACATGTTCAACAAATGTTACTCTAAATAGGGCCTCCACTGAGCGAAGGATATCAAATCAACTTATTAAGGACTTTCTCTATATAAGTTGAAGTGACAACACCACCCTCCTAAACTTAAGTGTAACTTAAGTCCAGGTATAGGACATGTCAATGCAAATATCACCAAACACCCTGAAAACCAAAAAAGTCCAGACAAACAAGAAGACAAACATATATAGCACAAACACAAACAAAAAAATTAGCTAACCTATCTTAGGAATTATTCCACAGTGAATTATCCATTTCTGTCATTGTGAAAAATTGGAGATTAACCTATTGATTAACTTAGCTCGCAAAAACAAGAGTCACCATTGAACTTTATTGTTTCTAAAGGAAATGGGAAAAATATTGAGAAACCCCACAAAAAAAATCAAAGCAAAGAAGCAAACCTCAAGAGATCTAGGTAAGGGGTTTAGTTATGCAAAGGGAAGGTATTAACACCCTAAACATCAGTGGTACTCCACAAGAACCTTTTGAAAATTCGTGTTTGGCTAAAAGAGTTTGTTTACAAAAATTGTAGAGATGAGAAAAGAATTCGTTTTTATGATTTTTAATTCGGTAAAAATTCAATGAGTTATGTGCTTACGTACCACTAATCGGTCACCACTTATACTATCTTTTTGTCACTTGTCCAACGATAATCTAGGTAATTTGCAGCACTTTGTTTCTTATGTTGTTACTGTTTGAGTCAATTTCATGTTCTTTAAGTTATTTCCACATTTTATGGTTTTAAGTTATTTCCACATTTTATATGTTGGTTGGCTGTTTGTGTTTATCCCCAGGTTCAGGTAGAAGACCCAAAGGACTTAGTGCGAGAAAGTGAAGAAATTAGCAGTTTTGGGAAAGAATGAAGCATGTTACAGGAGGCCTCACACGGCCACCTGTGTCACCTGACACGAGTTATGTCAGGATGGGAGAAATGTAAGAAATGGGAAGTCAGGGGGATGACACAGCCACCCATATCACCTGACACGGACCGTGTCACAAGTTCTGGAAGTTGAAAATAAAATGGGACGTTTATGGGGCCAACACGGCCACCCGTGTCACCTGATACGGGCCGTGTTGGCTCAGGTGCTATTTTTACTTATTTTTGTGATTTTTCACTAAGTGTTGGCCCAGAGGGGCATTTAGGGGATTTCAGACCGAGACCAATGGATTTTCACTATTTAGGAGACTTTTTACGATGGATGGAGGACCTTTTTTGCTTGCAAAGAATTTGAATATTAAAGATTGGAGCATATGCGATTATTGGAAAACAGAGACTTTTCATGAGCGGACGTGATTAAAGATCAAAATTCATCAATAATTTGTAATGTCTAATTTTTATCTTGAAATTACTTTGAACAATATGAGTAGCTAAAGCCCCCAATGCTAGGGGGTGTCCTTTATTTTATTTCGTAATGACTTTGAATTCCTAAGTTCACTAATATATTTGTTTTTCATATTCAATGTGATCATACAAGGTTTTTAATGCTTTCTATGTCGGACCAATATGGATTAAATTTTCGTTAACAATTAGTTTGAACCGCCGATGATAACGTTTTTTTACGATTAAATTATAGTAGATATCACCTAGGACTATGGATACCCTATAATAACCAGCTAATTCTTGATAAAACAAAGACTTGATTTCATCATAATTCTCTAAGGACTTAGACATTAGGATGAACAATCAAAGGTTTTCCCACTAAGGACTTAGGGGAAAATAAACAAAAGATCTAGTAATTGAGTATTTTGAATTTGTTGAAGAAATCAGGATTTAAGGTTGTTACATGGTAGATCATACACTTTACCCTAGCATGTTCCTCATATCTGTGAAAAAGCCAATTTTATATTCTGCTTATTTTTACTCGTTGTTAATTATAATCCAAAAAAAATCCAATATAGTTTTTATTTAATTGAGCCACGCATTGAACTCGATATCTATACGCAGTCCTTGAAATCGACATTGGGGGAATTTATCCCTTATTACTACAGAGGAAAAAATAGTACACTTTCTATTTTTCCAATCACATTTTTGGCGCCGTTGTCTAGGACTACTGCAATACGGTGGGAGAACTGACTTAGTTTTACATTTTATCACAAATGTTACGAATAGAAAGAGTCTCCATCGACTTTTCTTTTATCCAATAAGGAAAGGGTGAAAAGAACATGAAAGACCTTGAATATTTTGAGTTTGGGTGCTAGGTTATGAAAAAGGGAAGGTGTTATTACCCTTTTCATTTGTAGTCATCTACGGGCTCTTAATCGCTAGCTCACTTTGTTTTGAAAATTGCTTTGTGTTGTGCATGTTTGAAAATATTTTGAAAAGACCAATTGTAAGGCAAACTTTGTAATGATTCTCGTATCTGTCCTCGAGAATGCGTACAAAAGTGTTTTTGTTTAAAAATAGTTTTGAAAGTGTGATTGTGAAAGATGTTCTTGTTTTAAAATGTGTGTGAGCAAGCGACTAAGAGCGTCCTACCTACTCAAGGTCTTTATTGTAATTTTTATCCTCCTTTATATAGTGCTACCCTACCATTAGTTAGTAGGAAGCCCTATCGTTGGATGTGAAGGGATAGGTGTGAGTCATCGTTCAATCATAGAAGGCAACTGGTAAGGAAGCTTTAGCAATTTTCGTTTAAGGGACTAGATTGTTTATCAAAGGCAGCATTTGAAAGGGTCATTAAGGGACTATGAACTGTGATTTCGAGGGACAGTGTAAAAGCATCCCCACGTTCAAGGGACGTGACTGTTTTCGTTTCCGAAGGCAACGAGGGAGGTTACCCTAGAGGTGCGGGTGTGAAAAGTGTGTTCAATTCAGTTTATTTATCTTGCATTAGGGTTTTGCTACCGTTTGCTTTTAATCTTGCCATACAATACAATTAGCTAAACAATTATATACGTGGCATAAAATATAAGTGCGGAAAAGTAAATTCCTACGCTATTATAGGGCCTCGAGAATGGGGGGTACAAATAATAAAAAAATATGGGGAAAGTAAAAAAAATTAATTATCTATTACAAACCATGAGCAATTACATGATTATAAGTAACGCGAAAAGAGTAAACTACGCGAAAATGTAAAATAAATAAAAGAGGAAGGAAATTATTTTGGTGAATTTTTTGATAAAAGATTTGATGATTAACCTAAAACCTAAATTGATTTTAATTAATTAAAACCTAAAAACCCTAATTAATTTTAATTTGACAAAATAAGAAAGTTTATTAATTAAACAAAAACTAAACCCTAATGTTGATTAGGGTTTGTGAAAAACTTAATTGATTAAAATATGTTTTTAGTTTGGTGAATTTAGGGTTTATAAGTGAAAATAGTAAGAAAATAAGGGTTTTAAAAAAGTAACCAGGGATGGGTGTTGAACCCACGCCCTCAGAACTTCCAGCCGACACGTTAACCACCAGGCCAGGCGCACGTTGGTTTCAAGGAAAGGATCTAACGCTCTTTATCATCTGCAAAACAAATAAAATCATAAAAACATCAAAATTCTAAAAGGTTGGGATCGAACCCACGCCTTGGCATAGTAAGGTCTTTAACGCGTGTGCTTCAACTGATGAGGCGATAATACATCCATTCACTTTAATGAAACAAATAAAATAAATATTAAGCAAAATTCCTGGATCGGAGAGACGTCGAAGCCCTAGCTCCGGTCGTCTTCTCTGGTGAGAAGATTTCTTTTCCCTATAAAATAAAAGATCTTAGCAAACTAAAGGTAGCCTACCCCCCTAAATCGAGGGTTGCGAGTTCAATAGGATGATTATTTTCGACTGAAAATCAACAGTTTGGAAGGTATAACAAAAATGAGGTGGATCGGTGCAAATATGGCATATCACGTTTTGGCCAGCATGGAACTTCCACGATTGTTTTATCCTCCACTATCAAACCTCACGAACATGTTAATAACATTAATATGCGTAAAAACATCACGAAACGACAAATATGAAAAACATGCAATGATGAAACCGACGAGGCATGTTCATGTGATTTTATCCCTTTTTGACCATGGAAATCGATCCATCCTTACCCTCTTACGTCCTAGGAAGTCAATGGATTGGCTAGCTTGAAGTGAGAGGGACTATGAACAGGGTTTCAAGTTGTTTTAGGATTCTTGAAAATTTGAGATTTTGGACAAGCTTATTGATATATGGGTTTCATGTCTTGCTTATATGAAGAATGGATATTATATAACATGAATTAGGTCAAAGATAAAATGGGCTTGGACTTTGTGTAAGAAGCCTTATATTTAATCTTATTTATTTTTTAATTAATAATGAATAAATCAAAAATAATTAAAATAAAATAGACCAAGGGGTACATGAAAAATATTTTAGGTGTATAAGGAGTGTAATACACACTTGGATTCTTAAACAATGGTCCAATAGTCCAAAATATCAAGTTTGCTCAATTTGAACTTCATGCACTTGCTCAAAATTTCCCAACATGCACTGGTCATAACTCTCTCAATTTTCAACTTTTGAATGTAATCTTAGACTTTTTTGAAAGCTCAAGATGTCCTATTCAATCCCTATGTTAATCATTGTTTCATTTGAATAATTTATCTTAATGTAAATTTCCTTAACAAAAAGTGTCTTTTTGTTGACTTTTGAAATGACATGTAATGTATTAGCTCATATCTCTCAAATGAAGCATTTTTTGGATTTAAGATTAGAGAGAAAAAGTTGTATAAAATAGAATTTACTTCAAAATGAGCTTTTGTTGGGGAAAAACTGATGAAGCATGTGAAAGTTATGTTTTGTCAAAGTTCAGTTGACTTCTCCTAAGGGAAACCCTAATTTAGAAACTTTTAATTTTTGATGGTTTAAGAGTTTCTCTTAATGAATCATGATCAAACCTTGATCAAATGATTAATTTGACTTCAAAACCTTGATTTTGACCAAAAATCTTTAAGTTTAACTGTATGTTGACCACAACTGACTTTTTACCCAGTACCATTGTTTTTTTAGTCATCTGAGCCGTTGACTGAGCATACTTCTGATGCAAGGCTTAAAATTTGTCATGAGGATTCCATGAGACATATGAGAAACCATGGGAACCACTTGAGGTATTATAAACCCAACCTACTTGAGAAAGATGAAACCCTAGTTGTAAGTCCCTTGCTTAAGAGAAGAATTTGTTTGATCAATTCTTGAGCAACCTTGAGCGTTTGAGAACCCTAGGAGAATGTCTTGAATAAGATGAGATGGAAAATTTTGGGGAACAACATATTCCCCTGTTCAATATTCTTAAACTTGAAGATTTATATTGGCATGTCCGCCATTCGTGATCTGAAGGTAAAAGAGGATTGAACACCTAAGTGCCCAGAAATTTGCTCTCGCATGTGCAGGAGGTAACGTTGTTGGTTGATAATATTGATTGAATGGGCTTAAAGTTTCCATTCGGAGAGGTGACAGAATTTTGTTGGATATGGGCTTATAGATTCCATCGAAGGTAAGTGTTGATAGAAGTATCAGAATGAGCCTACGCTTGATTGTATCTGAAGAACGTTTTCCATAATGATCCTCTGGGAAAGGTGCTTAAGTAGCTTCTTGTCAGATTAAGTCTCTAAGGGAGATTCTTATCAGAATTCAGTTTTTGAGGGAAGTGCTCATCATGTAGATAGTCTCCCCGTCCTATTTCTGGAATCGATCTACAATTTATTTTTTGTTGGTAAAATTGTCCTATTTCGGGAGTTCATATCACCTGGCCATGTTGATAGTTTCCCTGTCCTGTTTCAGGAGTTAATCTTTGCCTGGTTATAAAGATAGTTTCCCTATCCTATTTCAGGAATTAATCTTTGTCCGGTCACAAAGATAGGTGCCCATCTTGTTTCGGGAATTAATCTCTGACCTGCTTCTTGCCGGCGAACCCGTCCTATTTCAGGAATTCTGACCGCCTGGCCGTACAGATAATTTCCCCATCTTGTTTCGAGAATTATTCTTGGACCTGGTCATACAGATAGTTGCCCTGTCTTGTTTCGGGAATTAATTTGTGACCTATTTTAGAATTGTTGATGATATTCATCTATTTGTAGACTTTTACCTGAAAATTAAAGTTAGTCTTTATTCAATGTCATGATGCATGTAATGCATTGCGTAATGATGTTCTCTAAGTACATGAGAGTGTGATATATGTGTCTCGTTTGCATATGATATGATTCTTATAAATGATGTATGGATGCAAGATGTCGTTGAAGTGTATCGGTAGCTTCGTATAACATCTTTGCTGGGGAAAATAAATATCTGACTGTCGCCGGGGATGAAGTATATGAATCTTCAATCTTGTTTAGAATGTCTCCACTGGGGATTCCTGTTTTCTGCTTTGAGGATGTTCCGCTCGGAATGTTTGGCTTCCGTTTGGGGATAGAAGAGTTTAGGAACAATGGTCGTTCATCGCTCTACTGAGGAATTTAGTTCTTATATGCCCTGACTGAGGATAAAAAAGATGAATAACCTTTATAAGTGTCGTATGACCGAGTTTCGGATATGAACGTTAATTCTTCCCGGGGAGGACACAGTTAAATGATGATTGGCTCGGTTTCAGATTCCATAGCAACTTTCCATGTATAGCAACATGGCTACACTTTGTTGGAAAAGGGAATTTTTCCGGTGATTTGCAGTAGTCGAAGTAATGAACTCTGCTCAGGGAATTGAGATATGTTGGGGAAATAAACCCTGTTGGAGAAATATACTTTGCTGAGGAAATGAGTTGTGCTGGAAAAGGGAACTGTGTAGGGGATTTTACATTGTTGGAAAAATGAACTCAACATGGGGAATTAGATTAATGTGAACTATGCAGGGGAAGTTTCCGTCGTATGTTGGAGAAATGATCAGACTCTTTTATCCGCTAGGGGGATCTTCTAGGGAGTATGGTCATGTTAACTACTAGAGGATGCCCCAATTTCTGTCTTGAAAGCATATTAGACTTGCAGGGGCTATGTACTTCCGTCTGGGATGAGCTTGTAAAGGTAACTCTGTGGGGATAATCCCATAGAGGTTGTTCTGTGAGGATTTCTCTATGGAGATTTATGGACGGATTGAATGTTATCCCAACTCCTAAAGTCTCGAGTAAACGCTTATTCTTGTTTTTATGCATATATTTGTTAACAACAATCATGTTCATATGCATATGTTCATCCAATTTAGTCATTGGACGTTTTTGCAAACAAAACAAAAAAAGTGACAAATTTGAATTTTCAAATTGATTTGTATTGATAATTTGCCTATAAATAGGCGGTTTTGTACATAGAAACATAAATCCTAGCAAGTGGAAATCTCATGAAAAGAGTAAAACAAAACATATAGCTATGTGTGAACGACCCCATCGAGTTTCAACTCTGCTATTGCCTTTATGTCTTTCAGCATGTCATTCCTCACTAAAGAAGTTGACTGAATTGATCTGTACTGATTGAACTTGACATCGGTAACAAAGCTTGCTAAATTAGAAGATCCAACTGGACATAGTCCAATTCTTTAATCCCTAACTTTTACCTGGACCGCCCTTTCGGGTTTTCAGTCCATCGGGATACCCTTTTTTACCCAAGTCGCCTTTTCAAGTTTTTGACTTTCCGGATGTACAATCTTTATATTTATCCCTGATTTTTTCCCGAACCCTTTTGGTTCGTCAGAATGCTCTTATTTTTTCCTAGGCCAATCAACCTAGTAGGTCTCTTTCTTGCGTAGTATCTTTTGACTATGTTCGCCTTCATAGGGTGCCGAAAGTCTTCAGCGTCCATGGTGGTAAGTATCATGGCACCGCCAGAAAATATCTTCTTAATCACAAATAGCCCTTCGTAGGTGGGAGTCCATGTTCACTTTGGATCACTTTGGGGTAGGATGATGCGCTTTATTATCAAGTCACCAGCCTGATATACATGATGTTTGACCTTTTTGTTGAAAGCTTTGATCATATGCTTCTGGTACATCTGACCATGACAGATAACCGCAAGCCTCTTCTCGTCAATCAAATTCAACTGGTCCAACATAGTCTAAATCCATTCGTCTTCGTCTAAGTCTGCATCTTTCATAATCCTATAGAAGGAATCTGAACTTCGACAGGTAGGACAACTTCTATATTGTAGACTAGAGAAAATGGGGTTGCCCCAATCGATGTTCATAGGGAAGTGTGATAGCCATGAAGAGAAAATGGTAACATATCATGCCAATATTTATATGTTACTTTCATCTTCTGTATGATCTTCTTAATATTCTTATTGGAGGCTCCCACTGTGTCATTCATCTTTGGTCGATATAGAGAAGATTTGTGGTGTTTGATCTTAAACTGCGTGCAGAGTTCCATGATCATAGTATTGTTCATATTAGTACCATTGTCCGTGATAATCCTTTTGGGGATGCCATACTGATAGATGAGGTTATGCTTAATGAACTAGACCATAACATTCTTAAGGATGGAGACAAATGAGGCTGCTTCTACCCACTTTGTGAAATAATCAAAGGCGATCAGGATGAAACGATGTCCATTAGAGGCAGTGGGCTTAATTTCTCCAATCATATCAATGCCCCACATTGTAAACGACCAAGGAGAAGTCAAGACATTCAGAGGAATCGGCGGTGCATGTACTTTGTCAGTATAGATTTGGCATTTATGACAAGTTCTAGAGTGATGATGGAAATCGGTTTCTATAGTTGGACAATAATAACCCGATCTCAAAATCTTCTTAGCCATTGTATGCCTGCTGGAGTTAGTACCAAAGACACCTTCGTGCATATCTTCCATAATCTTCTCGGCTTCCATTTTTTCCATACAATGAAGCATAGTCGAATCATGGTTGTGCTTGTACAATATTTTGTTTCTCAAGAAGAACTTAGTATAGAACCTCCATAGAAATTTCTTATCATTGATAGATGCCCCCTCGGGATATTCTTGGACCTTGAGGTATCTTTTCACTTCATGAAACCAAGGCTTCTCTTCTACTTCATCAGTATCAACTTCGTAATAGTGTGTCGATTTGTCCAGTCTCTCAATGGTAATTCGAGGAGCTTCATTTTCCAATCTGACTTTGAACATAGATGACATGGTAGCTAATGCGTCTTCCAGTTGATTCTCTTTTTGTGGAATGTGTTCAAAGGTAATTTCCTCGAAGTACAGAATTAGTGTCAATACATGCTCCCGATAAGGAATGAGACTCGGGTGCTTTCTGTTGTACCCCAATTTTTTTCCCTAAGATCCCTTCATCATACCATGTTGATTCCATCACAACAAGATCACATTAGGATTCTTGATTCCCCTCCCTATATTTAACTTTGCTCTTTGAGGAATCACCAAGCACCTTGACTTGTTTTGATTTTGTGATCATGCATGTT
Source organism: Vicia faba (assembly GCA_948472305.1). NCBI lineage: Eukaryota > Viridiplantae > Streptophyta > Magnoliopsida > Fabales > Fabaceae > Vicia > Vicia faba. The sequence goes on from OX451741.1 coordinate 385,788,252, forward strand.
TTGTTTTGACTTTCCTTTTAAATAATAAAGTGCATTGTTGTTTTGTCTCACTAATAATGTAGGTAAAGGCAATAAGATTCAGCAATAAGATTCATGATTTTATTTCCATGCCCTAGTGATTAAAGCTTGAGAAGTTCAAACCTCACCATTGGATTTTTTTTGGAGGAACTGGCATGGCAAGTTTATTTTGGTTCACCACATTTCAAGATTATCAAATTTGATTCAAAAATACAAGGGGTTAAATTGGAGAAGTTGGCTTGCTTGGACAAGGCTTTGTTCCCATTGGTCACGAGTGAATATTCCTCTCAATTATCAAGATATGGAAGTGGTTTTGATGGATATGAGTTCTCATTATCATCCTAAACAACTTCTATTTACAAAGCAATAATGTTGGTACAAGAAGGTTGTTCAAAATTGTCAAGGTTCCTCAAGGCATTTTCTTGATCTAGGAGCTAGGGTTTTGAACTTCAAAGAAGCATATCTTGCTCATATTTTGGTATTTTTGAGTGATTCCAAAAACATCCTTCTCTCCAAAGGGTTATCAACAAATCACTTCAAAAGTTAGAAGAATTTTTCATGTGGAAGAAGCTTGATGATGAAGAAAGATCACAAGTCCTCTAAATAAACCCCCAATTTCTCATGTGTGACTTCAAATGATCATAACTTGGTCAATTTATATCACCTAGATCCAGATCTTTTTCCATAATGATCTTAAATATGTGAACTTTATTCCTTATTTAATTTGAAAAGTGAGAAAATGGATGGAAGATGCCCTAAGGATACAAAAGATTATAGGTCATTTCATGATTATTTTCCAACTTTAATAATTCATAACTCTCACAATTTTTGGATATTTTGGATGGTTCAAGTCCCAAAGTGTCATTCACGAGATCTACTTCATGCCATCTTTTTTGATAAAGAACAAATTCCAAGTGGAGGCTATGTTTGGATGCAAAACATTATAGGTAACTTTTGAAGAAAAAATTTGAAATATTTCTAAGTATGGAATGTCAACATTTTTTTCTCCAACTTTGACTCAACACAACTTTCAGCTCAAGCTTCCATTTGATCCCATTCTTTTTCCATTGCAAAGCTTCTAACCTCATCTTTCTGAAACATCAAGAATCATGCCCTAAGACCCCTTGAGCTGAGAATGCCATTGGTCAAAAGTTGGCACTTTGAAACTGAATTTTTCACCAAGTCAGAAGTTTGAAATCCTTGATTTGGTTTCTAAACACTTTGTTTCTGCATGTTTATTCCTCTAAACATGTTTAATGAAATTCCAGAAGTGATTAGCATAGAAAAACACACGTTTTGGATGAGTTTTGATCAAATTGGAAGTCACACTTTTCTTGTTTGCAACTTCACACGATTTCCCTCCAAACTTCATCATTTCACACGCTTGGACATTCAATTTGATTCCCTATAAATAGAGGGTCATTCCCCATTCATTTCCTCAAGCTTGGATAACCAGAATCACCCTACCAAACTTGTTCCATAACTCAGAATTCAGCACCTTCGAAATCTATTCCCAAGCATTTTTCAATCCAATTTCTCCATCAACTCACCTTCCTTGATCTTCCCTGAAGCTAACTATATAATTACATTCAAGAATTGTGCCCTATATTGCTCCATAGAAGTCCAGTTTCAGAGCTCTACAACTCAACTTCAATAGGTAGATTTCTTCATCAATTCTTCAAAACATTGATATCATTGTGATGTTCCCATTGCTCTGGTTCTAGTCGCAACACTTGCTTTCAACTGGAAACATGTTTTATCCCTTTTCAAAACTTTCCTTCCAAATTTCTTGAGCTACAGTTTATATAAATTTGTCGCGAAGGTGTGGTTGTCTTCGTCTTGAAGAGACGAAGAAAATGACATATGTCTGAGCTTCTAATTTTACAATTTGAGAGACCTGCAATTCACATTGGCTGGAGGTTGAAGATGACCAATGTGTCATCTTCCAACCAATGATGGCGCACCACTTGTTATTTTTGAATTTTGATTTAATAATTGATTCAGTGCTTTATTCACTAATGACCATGATATGCACAGCGTGCCAGATCCCTTGGATTTAATTAATAACGCGTTTTGACTCTCATCCAATGGTCCACATTTTTTTTCTTTTCCGATTTTTTATATTTAATCGTTTTAAACTTCAAAAAATCAAAGAAAATTCATTTTAAGTCCAAAAAATATGAAAAAGTTATGGAAAATATTTTTGATTATTCTCTTTATGATTTTTATTCTTTCACAATATAATTTTGTGTTTTGGTATTTTTTATAAATTTTCACTTTATTTGAATTGATTGAAATGTTTAAAAACACTTTTATGCATTTTTAAATTCTGAAAAAATTATGGAATGATCCAATGATATTGTGAAAAATATTGGTGACCTTATTCTATTTTTGTTTCCAACTTTGCTATTTTTTTATCATTTTTGGTTTATTTTACTCATTTCTTTTAATTTTAAAAATAGTTTCTGACTTTAAAAAAATTACCAAAAAGTTTATAAAATCATTTAAGCCCTTTTCTGATTTTTCTATGGTCTTACTTTTTATTTCTTGATTAATTGGAACATAGTTGATATTTTTTCTTTTTACTTCTATTTTTAAACATTTTTTAAACCTTTTTTATGTATATATTAAATGCAATATTATTTTGTGATTTATTTCTGGTTGATCTTTGGTTAAATTTTTGATCACGAGCTTTATTAACAACATTGGATCCATGTTATTGAGTTTAACTCCACAAAAATGGATGAATGATTTTAATAATAGTTTGATTAAATTTAATTCAAAAGAGGTTTAGATTTTCTCTCCCACCCCACTTCATCTCATCCCCTTCTTATTGCACTAAGTGTTATTGGAACATGATCTCTACATCATGTCTCAAAACAAATGGTACATAGATTACTATTGACCGGCCTCAAAATAGGTGTGACTTCTATATAAGTCCACTTACGATTGCTTAACATAGCGTTAAATTTTGTCCTGATTCGAATAAATGATCATTCATGGCCCAAAATTATGTTTGCAATCCCAAGTATGTTAATTTAATCTCTTTGATCCAATAACCTTGAGATCTATTGTGTGGAGGCTTTGGTTCTACCATTCCTCTAATGGATCTACAACACCTTTGGTCAACGCGGATCACTTAAACATCGTTGATCATTAAATGGTACTTATGAGGATTCCAAATGGATGATATACTTGACAAAAAGCAAATGCAACTTGTTGTGTGGAGGCTTTGGTTCTACCAATCCTCTAACAAGTTCCAAATGCTTGTTTCAAGATGATCATTCAACTAACCACTAATCATTAATAATTGACTTTATCTTGTATTTTTATTATATGCCCTTTTATTTTTATGCACTATTTACTTTTAGGATTTACATTTCATGCCATTTTCATCTTTGCTCATTTGAGCATTTACTTTCTTGTCATTTTTATTTTGCTCACTTGAGATTTTTCTTTTCTTTTCTTAAGATACTTAATAATCAATATGGACCATAAAATCCTTAATGAAGCTTGGATTATTTGGTTACTATCCTTGGCATTATGGAGCATTGGACTTCTTGGACTTAGGACTAGAAACCTTGGCCTATGTTGGAGACCTTGTGACCTTAATTGATATTTTGTCTGGAGCTCTTGAGGTTTACCTCAAGACATTGGTTTGTTTGTTTGTTTTGTGTGCAGGTTATTGTGATTACACTCTTTATTTGTAATCTGGAATCCACCCGTATACAGCCGTTACTCTGCCAATTTTTGTGAAGACTTAATACACTTGAAGTTTGGTTCTTACAAGAGGTATGGTATCTTTGCTTGCTTGGCTTCAATCTAAAGAATGAGAATTCTATCTTGGCTCATAATGTCAAGTATTGGCTTCTTGTTGGTTAGATGGTTCTTATCCCTAACTTTTACCTTATTCTTTAGGATAATCTCTTCTTCTCCTCCCATCTTCTTTAATTTCAGAAATCTTCTTCCTCCTTTTGAAAACTCTTCTTGTTTTTTAACCTGAACCACTTTCATAATAAACTTGGACTTAGGTCCATGCATTTTCAAAACATTTTCATAAATAAACCCTAATCAATCTAATAATACCTTGACCTTTTTGTGAGAATACTAAAAGTCAATCAATCTCATTTCAAACCATTTATTCCACTTTGGCTTTTATCTTAAAACTTTTCTCAAAAGATTAGACTCTTGTCAATCCTTGTAGTGATGCAAACAATTATACTTCTACAATGTGCAGTGAACAGAGATATTTTCAACTTGGGTGTCGAGTGAGGCATTGTTGATTTTAAAATCCAAGCCATATCCTCCACTTTGAGATGATGAAAATTCTATTTTTTCATGATTGTGGGTAGTAGGTATGTTTTCCATACGGACAATGATGGTGACGTCTTATCTCATAAAATTAACCAACACACTTGTGTTTTTAATTTTTTAAGAGGAACTACGTGTACCTTGATCCCCTATTGCACGAAAGGTGGTACGTAGGCACTAAAGGTTCGCAACCGCGACCGGTGAAAAAATCATAAGAAACATATTTCTTTTCCCACCTCCACCATCTATTTTTATTTACAACATTTTTAAAGCGAAAATATACAGATTTTTACAAAGAGGTTCCTGCGGAGTACCGTAGATGTTTAGGGTGCTAATACCTTCCCTATGCATAACCAACCCCCTTAACTTGAATCTTTCTCCCCTCTTTTGGGTTATTCGCTCTTTTCCGATTCCTTTGGAAATAATAAAGTGCAGTGGCGATTTTTATTTTGATTTGTATAAGTCAAGTCAATTCGATGGCTTAGTCTTAAACATTTCTACTGCTACAGAAAAATGGCGACTTCACTGAGGAAAGATTGACCTTTTGCTAGTCCATCCCTAAGTGTGTACAATAGAAGAGGTAGCAGATGAAACACCTTGGTATTATAACATCAAGCATTTTCTTTAGACTCGGGAATACTCAATCGGTGCATTGAAGAAGGATAGAAAGACATTGAGAAGATTGGCTGGGAGTTTCTTCCTCAGCGAAAATGTGTTGTATAAAAGAAATTATAACATGATCTTGCTCAGATGCATGGATAAACACGAAGAAGACATGTTGATGCATGAGGTTCATGAAGGTTCATTTGGCACTCATTCCAATGGACATTCGATGGCCAAAAAGATGATAAGGGCAGGTTACTATTGGATGACAGTGGAATCTGACTGTTACAAATTTGCAAAGAAGTGTCATAAATGTCAAATTTATGCAGATAAGGTCCATGTGCCTCCAACACTTCTCAATGCGATTTCCTCCCCGTGGCCTTTCTTAATATGGGGTATTGACATGATTGGGATAATAGAATCCAAAGCTTCGAAAGGACACTATTTTATCTTGGTAGCAATTGATTACTTCACCAAGTGGTGGAGGATGCTTCATATGCAAATGTTACTAAGCGGGTGGTTGTGCGCTTCATCAAGAATAATCTTATATGTCGGTATGGTGTGCCGAGCAGAATTATTACTGACAATGGCTTGAATTTAAACAATAAGATGATGACAGAGCTGTGTTAAGAGTTCAGGATTGTCCATCACAATTCATCTCCATACAGGCCAAAGATGAATGGGGCTGTTGAAGCTGCTAATAAGAATATCAAGAAAGTTATCTAGAAGATGGTCGTTACTTATAAGGATTGACATGAAATTCTCCCTTTTGCTTTGCATGGATATTGAACGTCTGTCCGCACTTCAACGGGAGCAACACTGTTCTCCCTAGTGTATGGAATGGAAGTTGTACTCCCAGTCGAGGTTGAGATTCCCTCTTTGCGTGTGATAATGGAAACCAAGTTTACAGAGGCTGAATGGGTCCAGAATAGGTTTGACCAATTGAATTTGATCGAAGAGAAGAGAATGACAGCTTTGGGTCACAGACAGTTATATCATAAAAGAATGAAGAAAGCTTTTGATAAAAAGGTCAAACCTCGTGAATTCAGAGAAGGTGACCTCGTGCTCAGGAAAATGATGTCTCTCAACATTGATTCTAGGGGTAAGTGGACTCCCAATTTTGAAGGCCAATATGTTGTCAAGAAAGCCTTCTCTGGCGGTGCATTAATTCTTGAAACTATGGACGGCGAGGAGTTCCCACGACCCATGAATGCTGATGCAGTCAAGAAATACTTCGCCTAAAGAAATAAAAGAACAACTCGCTAAGTTGAAAACCTTAAAGGGAGACTTAGGCAAAAAAGAGTGTCTCGGTAGGCCGAAAACCCGAAAGGGAGGTCTAGGAAAAAATTAGAGACATAAATAAAATAAATTTCCCGCTAGGTTGAAAACCCGCAAGGGCAGCTTAGGCAAAAGTTAGGGACTTTCTTGGCAAGTAACTGCATCATGCAAAATCTGGTCATGGAAGCAACAATTTTCTCGAATCCTCATCATACTCCAACAAAAGCTGCTGCTCAGGATTTCAAAAATTTTTAGAGGGGATAGCGGTCATTGTATCTCAATGTATCATTTCCATTATATATTACCATTTTCCAAACTTTGTAATCATCTATGGATTTTCGCCATTCGCAGACTACCATTCTATTAATAAAGTTTGAGATGTTACCCAATTCTTTGTGTTTCTTATTTTGTTTATCTTGCAAAGACTCCATTTATTATTGATAATAACTTTCAAAGCAAAAAGATTAAATAACAAAATTGATTTTTCAAAAAGAATTTACAATTTTCTGATACTTTAGAATTTGTGATGTGAAAAAAATAACAACAACAAAAATGGTGATCCCAGGAATGGACAAACTTCAGTTCTTTTAAGAAGTTTTTGTTCCCCTCAGAAAGGTTTACTCAGGATGATTCGCCTTATTGGGTTTGTGACTCCGGTATCCTCAGTCAAACTTGGATTCATTTTTCCTCTTTCCTAAGTTTTCATGAGGTGAAGTTACATCCTGCATTTTCTCCAGTGAAGTTTTCGTTCGGTCTAATGGAAGTTCTTTCTCCAGAGAAGTTGGTACCATAATCACTCTTGAAGAACGCAGGTCCCCGGTTTTTCTAGTGAATAACGTATTGTGGTTTTCCCTTTGAGGATGTGGTGTTAACCTTCCCGATGAAGTGGGCTTGAATTCCCCAGTGAATGTTTTGATGATTTGGTGTCCATCTGCTTTACTTAAGATTGGTTTTGCAATCCCCAGTAGAAGTGTTACTTTTGAAAACATTTGTTTCCACGGTAAAGCCCGAAGAAGGATGTTCTATCCATGTATTTGTACTATTTTATCACTTTTATTTGTTTACCTCTGGATTTCGTTTCTCCCCAGTAAATTTAAAGCAGGCAGTAGATTTTGTTTCCTTAGTTGGCATTTTTTTCCAGGATTGTTCACTTTGGATGTGTTTTAGCCGAGTGTTGTTTGTGCCTGAGTTGGTTTTTCCTGGTTACTCCCTGTGTTATATGTCTATTTTGTCAGCATATACATGATAACACTCATACATTCATACATACATCATGCATAGTTAATTTTAGCCAATCATTGCTCATTCACATTCATTAATATTTTTGTTGACATACTACCCTGTTTTACAGAGTTATGTTGTCCTCTCTCCAATAAAGTGTTGGCCTTAAGCAGAAAGCGTATATTCCTTCAATTTCCCCACTGAGTTACCCCTCGTGGAAGATTTTTGCTTTATCCTTCTGGTGTAGCTCTTTGGCTGGATAGATTGGGTTTCCCTCTTGAGTTTATTTCTCAAAAGATGTATTTTGGTTGACTGCTTCACTCCAGTTTATTTCTGGTTTGAATCTTTGTTTCCCAACATTATTATCACCTTGGATTTCTGCGAGCTTCGAGCATTGGTTTACGAAATGTGCATTTATTTTGGCACGAGAAAACTTTTATCTCCTCAGCAAGAATATGTTGGAATTTCCCCAGGAAGTCATTTTTCATTCCCCAGGAAGCCGTATTGCTTTCCCCGGGAAGTCATTTTTATAAATCTTCCTATAACAGCAAGTAGCAGGTCTCTTTATTTGAGCAACTCATGCTTCTCCTTAAAAGTCGACGTTACTTTTTTGTTATCTTCTCTATGAGTGGATAGTTTGCAGTTTGTTTTCAAATTACTCCAGTGAATGGTAAGTCTTTCAATATCGTAGAGACAGTTCATTGTGAAATCTTTGCAAGTGGAAGTCTCTTTATTTGAGACATCTTACCCTTTCCAAGAAAAGTGCCTCAGTTAAAGAAGAAGGTTAGACCCATTTTAGGCGAAACGCCAGAATTTTGGGGAAACTTGTTATCTTTTTGCTACCTTCAGTGAACGTTGGTAGTTCATCGTCAGTAAACGGTGATGCTATGATATATTTTCTCTCTACCTTCAGTGAAAGTCGGTAGATCACCTTCAGTGAAAGTTGGTGGTTGTTATCTTTTTTCTACCCTCAGTGAATGTTGGTAGTTCATCGTCAGTGAACATCGATGTTATGATATATTTTCTCTCTACCTTCATTGAAAGTTGGTGGATCACCGACAATAAACATCGATGATTGTTATCTTTTTGCTGCCTTTAGTGAATGTTGGTAGTTCATCGTCAGTGAATGGTGATGCTATGATATATTTTCTCTCTACCTTCAGTGAAAGTTGGTAGATCACCTTCAGTGAAAGTTGGTGTTTGTTATATTTTTTCTACCCTCAGTGAACGTTGGTAGTTCATCATCAGTGAACAGCGATGCTATGATATATTTTTTCTCTACCTTTATTGAAAGTCGGTGGATCACCGGCAGTGAACATCGATGATTGTTATCTTTTTCCTGCCTTCAGTGAACGTTGGTAGTTCATCGTCAGTGAACGGCGATGCTATGATATATTTTCACTCTACCTTCAGTGAAAGTTGGTAGATCACCTTCAGTGAAAGTTGGTGATTGTTATCTTTTTGCTACCCTCAGTGAACATTGGTAGTTCATCATCAGTGAACGGCGATGCTATGATATTTGTCTTCCTTCTACCTTTATTGAACGTTGGTAGCTCACCTTCAGTGAACGTCGATGTTGTCATTTATTTCCTCTTTCTACCTACAATGAACGTTGGTAGTTTCGCTTTTGGTAGAAGTTGGTGTATCCTTTGACCATTTTACTATCCTCTCTGATTCAGGTCTTTTTGATCCACCAATGATTTATTTTCCTGGTTGGGTTACTCTCTTGTTTCTTTATTTTTGTTACATCCCCAGTGGTGCTTTGCGTCCCTTTAGAGTTTCCCATGTGCATTCATGCTCATCGACATTGCATGGCATCATAGGGCCAAAAATACAGTTTTTTTATATATTTAAGTATCTTCGATCGCGTCGACACGAAGAATTTTAACCTTCGTATCTCCGGATAAAAGAAACTTAAATAAGGGCAAATGTTGTACCACAATTTTTTCCCCTAAGATCCCTTCTTCATACCACGTTGATTCCATCACAACAAGATAACATTAGGATTCTTGGTTCCCCTCCTTATATTTAACTTTGCTCTTTGAGGAATCACCAAGAACCTTGACTTGTTTTTATTTTTTGATCATGCATGTTTTGTTTTGACTTTCCTTTTAATTAATAAAGTGCAATTTTGTTTTGTCTCACTAATAATGTAGGTAAAAGCAATAAGATTCAGCAAGTTGCTCCATGGGTTCATGAGTTTATTTCCATGCCATAGTCATTAAAGCTTTAGAAGTTCAAACCTCACCATTGGATTTGTTTTAGAGGAACTGGCATGACAAGGTTATTTTGATTCACCATATTTCAAGATTATCAAATTTGATTCAAAAATACAAGGGGTTGATTGGAGAAGTTGGCTTGCTTGGACAAGGCTTTGTTCCCATTGGTCACAAGTGAATATTCCTCTCAATTCTCAAGATATGGAAGTGGTTTTGATGGCTATGAGTTCTCATTATCATCTTAAACAACTTCTATTTACAAATCAAGAATGTTGGTACAAGAAGGTTGTTCAAAATTGTCAAGGTTCCTCAAGGCATTTTCTTGATCTAGGAGCTAGGGTTTTGAACTTCAAAGAAGCATATCTTGCTCATCTTTTGGTATTTTTGAGTGATTCCAAAAACACCCTTCTCTTGAAAGGGTTATCAACAAATCACTTCAAAAGTTCCAAGGAGTTTTCTTGTGGAAGAAGCTTGATGATGAAGAAAGATCACAAGTCCTCCAAATGAACCCCCAATTTCTCATGTGTGATTTCAAATGATCATACCTTGGTCAATTTTTATCACTTTGAACCTACTATTTTTCCATAATGATCTTGAATATGTTAACTTTATGCCTTCTTTTATAAGCAAAGTGATAAAATGGATGGAAGATGCCCTAAGGATACAAAAGATTATAGGTCATTTCATGATTTTTTGCCAACTTCAACAATTCATAACTCTTTTAATTTTTGGATATTTTGGATGGTTCAAGTCCCAAAATGTCATTCAAAATATCTACTTCATGCCATCTTTTTTGGTCAAGATCAAATTCCAAGTGGAAGGCTATGTTTGGATGCAAAACATTATAGGTCACTTTTGAAGAAACAATTTGAAATATTTCTAAGTATGGAAAGTCAACATTTCTTTCTCCAACTTTGACTCAACACAACTTTCAGCTCAAGCATCCATTTGATCCCATTATTTTTCCATTGCAAAGCTTTTAACCTTATCTTTCTGAAACATCAAGAATCATGCCCTAAGACCCCTTGAGCTGAGAATGCCATTGGTCCGAAGTTGGAACTTTGAAACTGAATTTTTCACCAAGTCAGAAGTTTGAAATCCTTGATTTGGCTTCTAAACACTTTGTTTCTGCACCTTTATGCCTCTAAAGTTTTTTAATGAAGTTCCAGAAGTGATTAGCATAGCAAAACGCGCATTTTGGATGAGTTTTGATCAAATTGGAAGTCACACTTTTCTTGTTTGCAACTTCACACGATTTCCCTCCAAACTTCATCATTTCACACGCTTGGACATTCCATTTGATTCCCTATAAATAGAGGGTCATTCCCCATTCATTTCCTCAAGCTTGGATAGCCAGAATCACCCTGCCAAACTTGTTCCATAACTCAGAATTCAGCAACTTCGAAATCTATTCCCAAGCCTTTTTCAATCCAATTTCTCCATCAACTCACCTTCCTTGATCTTCCCTGAAGCTAACCATATAATTACATTCAAGAATTGTGCCCTATATTGCTCCATAGAAGTCTAGTTTCAGAGCTCTGCAACTCAACTTCAATAGGTAGATTCCTTCATCAGTTCTTCAAAACTTTGATATCATTGTGATGCTCCCATTGCCCTAGTTCTAGTCGCAACACTTGCTTTCAACTGGAAACACATTTTGACCATAAAATTTCAAATCCCTTTTCAAAACTTTCCTTCCAAATTGCTTGAGCTACAGTTTATATAAATTTGTCGCGAAGGTGTGGTTGTCTTCGTCTTGAAGAGACGAAACAAATGGCACAGGTTTGAGCTTCTGATTTTACAGTTTGAGAAACCTGCAATTCACGTTGGCTGGAGTTTGAATATGACCAACTTGTCACCTTCTAACCAATGATGGCGCGCCACTTGTTATTTTTGAATTCTGATTTAATAATTGATTCAATGCTTTATTCACTAATGACCATCATATGCACAGCGCGCCAGATCCCTTGGATTTGATTACTAACGCATTTTGACTCTCATCCAATGGTCCACATATCTTTACTTTTATTTTCTTTTCTAATTTTTTATAATTAATTGTTTTAAACTTCAAAAAATCATAGAAAATTCATTTAAGTCCAAAAAATCTGAAAAAATTAGGGAAAATATTTTTGATTATTCTCTTTCTGATTTTTTTATTTCACAATTTAATTTTTTGTTTTGGTATTTTTTTATAAATTTTCACTTTATTTGAATTGATTTAAATGTCTAAAAATACTTTTATGCATTTTTAAATTCTGAAAAAATTATGGAATGATCCAATGATATTGTGACAAATAATGGTGACCTTATTTTATTTTTGTGTCTGACTTTGCTATTTTTTATCATTTTTGGTTTATTTTACCCATTTCTTTTAATTTTAAAATAGTTTCTTACTTTAAAAAAATTACCAAAAAATTTATAAAATCATTTGAGCCCTTTTCTGATTTTTCTATGGTCTTACTTTTTATTTCTTGATTAATTGGAACATAGTTGATATTTTTTTCTTTTTATTTCTATTTTTAAACATTTTTTAAACCTTTTTTATGTATATATTAAATGCAATATTATTTTGTGATTATTTTCTGGTTGATCTTGGGTTAAATTTTTTATCACGAGCTTTATTAACATCATTGGATCCATGGTGTTGAGTTAATTTCACAAAAATGGATGAATGATTTTAATAATAGTTTGATTAAATTTAATTCAAAAGTGATTTATATTTTCTCTCCCACCCCACTTCATCTCATCCCCTTCTTATTGCACTAAATGTTATTGGAGCATGATCTCTATATCATGTCTCAAAACAAATGGTGCATAGATTGCTATTGACCGGCCTCAAAATAGGTGCGACTTCTATATAAGTCCACTAACGATTGCTTAACATAACGCTAAATTTTGTCCTGAATCGAATAAATGATCATTTGTGGCCCAAACTTATGTTTGCAAGCCCAAGTATGTTAATTTGATATCTTTGATCCAATCACCTTGAGATCCATTGTGTGGAGGCTTTGGTTCTACCAATCCTCTAATGGATCTACAACACCTTTGGTCAACGCGGATCACTTAAACATCGTTGATCATTAAATGGTACTTATGAGGATTCCAAATGGATGATATACTTTACAAAAAGCAAATGCAACTTGTTGTGTGGAGGCTTTGGTTCTACCAATCCTCTAATAAGTTCCAAATGCAAGTTTCAAGATGATCATTCAACTAACCACTAATCATTAATAATTGACTTTATCTTGTATTTTTATTATATGACCTATTATTTTTATGCACATTTTACTTTTAGCATTTACATTTCATGCCATTTTCATCTTTTCTCATTTGAGCATTTACTTTCTTGTCATTTTTATTTTTCTCGCTTGAGCTTTTTCTTTTCTTTTCTTAAGATACTTAATAATCAATATGGACCATAAAATCCTTAATGAAGCTTGGACTATTTGGTTACTATCCTTGGCACTATGGAGCATTGGACTTCATGGACTTAGGATTAGAAACCTTGGCCTATGTTGGAGACCTTGTGACCTTAATTAATATTTTGTCTGGAGCTCTTAAGGTTTACCTCAAGACATTGGGTTGTTTGTTTGTTTTGTATGCAGGCTATTGTGATTACACTCTTTGTTTGGAATCTGAAATTCACCCGTATATAGCCGTTACTCTGCCTAATTTTTGTGAAGACTTAATACACTTGAAGTTTGGTTCTTACAAGAGGTGTGGTATCTTTGCTTGCTTGGCTTCAATCCAAAGAATGAGAATTCTATATTGGTTCATAATGTCAAGTATTGGCTTCTTGTTGGTTAGATGGTTCTTATCCCTAGCTTTTACCTTATGCTTTAGGATAGTCTCTTCTTCTCCTCCCATCTTCTTTAATTTCAAAAATCTTCTTCCTCCTTTTGAAAAGTCTTCTTGCTTTTTAACTTGAACCACTTTCATAATAAACTTGGACTTAGGTCCATGCATTTTAAAAACATTTTCATAAATAAACCCTAATCAATATAGTAATACCTTGACCTTTTTGTGAGAATACTAAAATTTAATCAATCTCATTTCAAACCATTTTTTCCACTTTGGCTTTTATCTTAAAACTTTTCTCAAAAGTTTAGACTCTTGTCAATCCTTGTAGTGATGAAAATAACTATACTTCTACAATGTGCAGTGAAGAGAGATATTTTCCACTTGGGTGTCGAGTGAGGCATTGTTGATTTTAAAATCCAAGCCATATTCTCCACTTTGAGATGATGCAAATTCTCTTTACTCATGATTGTGGGTAGTAGGTATGTTTTCCACAAGGACAATGACAGTGCCGTCTTATCTCATAAAATTAACCAACACACTTGTGTTTTAAATTTTTTAAGAGGAACTACGTGTACCCTGATCCCCTATTGCATGAAAGGTGGTACGTAGGCACTAAAGGTTCGCATTTCCATGTGCATTAGAAGCTCCTTCGAAAAACATAGTCCATCGGGATCCTGGCTAAGTTCCTTCGTATGGTCCAGGCTCTTTACAATCTTTAACTAGCATTATAGTTTCATCTGGGAACTCGAAATTCATAGATTGGTAGTCATCTATAGCTTGATGTGCCAAGTGGTCTGCCAGTACACTTCCTTTAATCTCTTTCTGAGTGGTGTACTGAATGTCGTATTTTGTTAACACCATTTTCCATCAGGCTATCCTTCCAGAGAGAGCTGCTTTCTCGAATATGTATTTGATGGGATCCATTTTAGAGATGAACAAAGTAGTATGGGTCAACATATACTGTCTTAGCCGGTGAGCAGCCCATGCCAAAGCGCAACAAGTTTTCTCGAGAAGTGAGTATCTTGTTTCATAGTCGGTAAATTTTTTGCTAAGGTAGTATATTGCATCCTCTCTTCGACCAGACCCGTCATACTGACCCAATACACACCTCATTGAGTTCTCTAACATTGTTAGGTACATGATCAAAGGTCTTCCTTCAACTGGTGGCATCAAAATTGGAGGTTCTTCGAGATACTCCTTGATTTTGTCAAAAGATGTCTGGAAGTCATCATTCCATTTTACTACGTGATCTTTCTTCAACAATTTAAAGATCGGCTCATAAGTAGCAGTCAAATAAGAAATGAAGCGGGCAATGTAATTCAGTTATCCTATGAAACCTATGACTTCCTTCTTGGTGCGCGGAGCAGGCATTTCTTGAATTTCTTTGACTTGGGCGGGATCAACTTCAATACCTTTAGTACTGCCAACGAAACCCCGGATTTTACCGAATCTCACCCCAAAGCTGCACTTGTTCGGGTTTAACCTCAGCTTTTACTTCTTCAACCTCTCAAACAGCTTGTGTAGATGGTCAAGATATTCCACTTCAGTCTTGGATCTGGATATCATCTCTTCGATGTAGACCTCTATCTCGTGATGGATCATGTCATGGAATAGAGCCACCATATCATGATGATAAGTTGCACCGATGTTCTTCAACTCAAAAGGCGTAACCTTGTAACAGAAAGTTCCCCACTGTGTGTTGACGATTGTTTTCTCCATATGTTTAGGTGCCATGTTGATCTGATTATAACCTGAGAAACCATCCATGAAGGAGAATACCTTGTGTTAAGCGGTGTTGTGGACCAAAACATTAATATGTGGAAGCGGGAAGTCATCTTTGGGGCTCACTTTGTTCAGATCCCTGTAGTCCACACACATACATACCTTGTCGTCTTTCTTTGGTACCCAAACCACATTTTCAACCCATTGAGAATATGATGTAACAGCCAAGAAACCTGCGTTGAATTTCTTCATAACCTCATCCTTGATCTTCTCTGACATTTTGGGACGCATGCGACGAACCTTTAGCTTTATTGGAGAGAAACCCTCTTTCATTGGCAGGCGGTGAACCACAATATCAATATCAAGCCCTGGCATGTCTTTGTATGACCAACCAAAGATCTCAACATTCATGCAACATTTGCATTAACCTGTTCTTGATACCGTCTTTTATGTTGGCACCTATCTTGACTTCTTTCCTGTTTACTTTAGTACCCAAGTTTAGTACCTCTATCGGCTCTTCATGCGATTGTATAGCCTTCTCCTCTTGCACTAATAGCATGGCAAGTTCTCCAGGTATTTCACAATCTTCCTCACCTTCGTCCTCGGCTTGGTAGATTGGATTTTCAAAGTCATAAGTGGCAATAGCATAATTGTTATCAACGGGATCCATAGTGGATGTGGATATGCAATTTATTGTATGGGTGTGTGTAACAACACATAGCTATTTGAAAGTAATAAAAGTAAAATAAAGACAAAAAGCACAAAATGTGAATGCAAAACATCCAATTCTTTATTAAATGAAAATATGTTTATGAAATAACAACCCTAACAAATGAACCGTTGTGCCCCGGGTAAGGCACAAGGCTTAAAGTCATTGTTTAAACGTTACATAACCAAAACATAGAAAGAAATAAAAACATAAAGTAGAAATTACCCCTGACTAAATGAGATTGAAATAATGTCTTCAGTCTTCCAGTTTTTGAGCCCGTTGCTGATGGTGGGAAAGATATAGCTGTCAAGGTCATAGTCACTGTCAGAATCTTCTATGGAATTGACTCCATTGTTGTTGATGCAGGATGGTGGTCTTCCATCCCAAGCTCGACGAACAGCCTTTTGAGCCTCTGCAGTGAAACCCAAACAAAATTTGTCAGATTTGTACGGAATGTCAGGAAGCTGACCCCAAGTAGTACAACCACCTTCTTCTATGACAGCTCTAGCATTCTTCAAAGAAGCCATTCTGGGAGGAACCCTGGTAACCTCGGGAATGGAAGAAATGTCTTCAGTAGCGATTGGAGGGATAACTTCAAAAGTCTGACAGGGAGTCTCAATGAATTCTCTGCCCATCTCAACATATCTGAATAGGTTCAGGTGACTAACCATATATTCTTCTTCACCCCAGACTGTAACAACCTTTCCCTTCATGGGATACTTCAGCTTCTGGTGTAGGGTGGAAGTAACAGCTCCTACTCCATGGATCCAGAGGTGTCCTAGTAAGCAAGAATAAGTTGGTCGAATATCCATTACGTAGAACATAGATTCGAATACTTACGAACCTACCTTGATCAAAAGATCTACCACTCAGTGTACCATTATCTTTGAACCGTCAAAGACTCATACTATAATATCACTCGGTTCCAGTATAACCTCTTAACAATCCAGTTTGTCAAGAGCACCATTTGGTAGAACATTCAATGAGGAACCAGTATCAATCAATACATGAGGCAGAGTAGTGCCCTAAATTCAATGGAGACTTACAGGGCCTTATTGTGATTTCATCCATCAGAAGTCAAGTCGGCATTAGAAAAACCTAACCCATTGCCAGTCGTTAAGCTAGCAACATAGTTCTCAAATTGATCGGCTGAAATCTCTTGTGGCACGTGAGAGGACTTCAAGAATGTCACCAAAGCTTGTGGATGAGCTTCAGAACACAATAACAGGGATAACATGGAGATTTTGGATGAGGTCTGCCCCAGCTGTTCAACAATCTTGTAATCTCTTTTATGAATGATCTTCAATACCTCCTCCAACTCTTGCCTGGAGGTGTCTTTGACTGCAATTTTTTTAGGCGCCTTCGTCTGGGAAGACTCCTTTATTTTCTCTTTAGCCCGAGTCTCAACAGTCGACTTGGTAGCGGTAACTCTAACTGGTGTAGAAATAGTCTTTGGAGAGATTTCCAGGGAGAAAACCCTTCTTCTTCTAGTAACCTTACTAGTCCCATCAATATTGTTAATGTTGGAATCAGTAGCTTCAATAACTTCATCTTCAGTAGTCGATAGTTCTTGCTTGGCGCCATGGTAGTAGATGTCGGATCCATAGTTCCACGGGACGACATTGTCTGAGGAATAAAGACACCTTGGAAGTAATCCTGATAGGAGTGCCAAAAATTACAGACACCTCTTCAAGCTCCAAGTCTTGCAAAAAATTCTCAATAGACGGAATCTTCTCAACTAGAATTATGTGATTGTCCATTAGGCGCTGAACGTTTTCCTTTAGTAATTTGCAGCCATTGGGTTGGGCTGCACAACAGTAACATCTTTCAATATAGCCTGGAAATGAATCGTCCCGCAACAAATTCTTTTTCATAATTGGGAGGGGAGTAACCAATTCACTTACAATAGCAACATAAATAACATCATCAATAGCACTTATGCATTTGTCATGCTTCAGAATCGGTGCAATAATTACATTCGGGGTCTCCGGAGGATCGAACTCAATCTCTTTATTGTCAATCATGTCTTGAATTTTGTTTTTCAAGGCCCAACAGTTATTGGTGTCATGCCCAGGACTGTTGTAATGGTAGGCACATTTCACATTTGGATTATAGCGAAGAGAAGAGGGGTTGGCATTCTGAGGAGGATCCCTTAATGTAATCAGCCCCGCTTTCAATAAATGTTATAATTCTTGATACAGTGGCATACTGATCTTGGTAAACTGTCTTCTTGATGAATCTGACCTATGTTGATTGCCCTATTATTGTTGTTTAATAGGCGCAGGATTAGAGATTAGCACCACTCCTACAGACTAATTGTGATCACTTCTAACACGACCCTTTTGGCCATAAATAGTATTAACTTCAGACTAATTGTGATCACTTCTAACACGACCCTTTTGGACATAAATAGTATTAACTTCTTTCTTTCCACTAAATGTCTTCACTATAGCACTCAATGACGCATCCACTTGAATCTTTCCACTCTTGATACCACTTTCGACATGTTCCTCAGTTAGAATCAGCTCGGTAAAACCAAATGAGGAACTTTGGATCAGATTGTTAAAGAAAGAATCTATCAGAATTTCCATGAACATATCAACCAACTCCCTATCAGATAAGGGAGGTTGCACTCTTCCAGCCAGATATCTCATCTTTCAGGCATACTCCTTAAACCCTTCATTCCAACCCATAGTCATAATATGTAGTTGCACCCGAGTTGGTGCGAGGTCAGCATTGTATTGATACTGCTTATAAAAAGAAGCAACCAGGTCTTCCCAAGTGCGGATGTTGGTTCCCTCCAGCTGATAGAACCATTCAATTTGTGTCTCGGATAAACTTTCTTTGTAAGAAGTGAACCCATAACTTTCTGTCAGCAGTATGGGATTGGATCTTCCGAACATAAGACTGCAGATGAAGCTTTGGACAAGACACGTCGTCATATTTGTAAAAGGTGGGAACCTTTAACTTGTGAGGGATAGCAACTCCCGAGATAAGACCCAACTCTTAAAAATCTAGCCCAGGAACTTTTTGTATCTCCATATCATTAATTCGATCTCCTGGCTGCTTGTATCTGTCATCAGCATGAAGATATTGTTCAATAGAATAGTCTTCATCAGAATCTTGGCCAGAACCAAGGTTGTTATTCTCTTCAACTTTCACACTCTCTTCATATTTCTCTTGGTTATCATCTTCATTTAATGGGACCTCAAAATCTAGATCCATTCTGACCGGACCCTTGAATTTTCTTCCCATATTAAGAAAGATTGTTGGCTTTTTAGTCTTCTTCTTATTCCCCTTTGTGATGAGGGTATTCAACTCGTCTTGACCCTTAGCTAAGTCCAACAACATTTGCTGAAACTAAGTGTTTTGAGCTTGAAGTTATTTGACAGTTTGTTCGAGTACCATCTTTTACTGAAATAAATAGTAAGAAGATGAGAAAACCTGTCTAGAAAGTACCTGTTATGTGATGATATTCATGATATATAGATGCAAGTGAAATGTTTTCAAGGACCTTTGCGGGATTTAAATTTGTTTATACAAAAGGAAGCAAAAGAAATTTTAGTAATTCTCAAATTATAATTTCTTTCTAGGCTTATAATGATAACAAGAATAATTACAAAGAAACTAAATATGAATTCAAGTCTCCCATGGGCGCTTCCTCTTTTAGCTGACATATGCATTAAGGCTTTGTTCTTCGTGGAGTCGTTTCATCAGCTTCAGTGATTTCTTTTCACTAACATAGAGCTGAGTTTCAAAGGTATCTTTAATATGGTGGGAGAACTGACTTGGGTGTTTTGCGTTTTATCACAAACGTTGCCGATAGCAAGAGTCGCCGCCGACTTTTATTTTATCCAATAAAGAAAAGGGTGAAAATAACAAGAAAGACCTTTTGAGAATTTTCTTGACTTCGTGGGGTAGGTTATGAAAAGGGAAGGTGTTAGCACCCTTTTCAGTCGTAGTTATCTACGGGATATTAATTGCTAGCTCATTTTGAAATTCTTTGTGTTTGTGTATGTTTGAAAATATTTTGAAAATGCCTTCGTTCGGCAAACTTTGTAATGATTCTCGTATCATTGACAATGTATACAAAGTGTTGGTTTTGAAAATATTTTGTTTGAAAAGGAGTGTTTGGAAATATGTTTTGAAGATGCCAATGTAAGGGAATTTTGTAATGATTCTCGTATCATTGAGAATGTATACAAAATGTTTGTTTGAAAAGTGTTTTGAAAGTGTGGAGTGTGGAAATGGTTTTGTTTGCGAGCAAGAAATTACGAGCAATCTACCTACTCAAAAAGTGTTTTTTATTTTCCTCCTCCTTTAAATAGTGCTACTTTACCATTGATTGGAAGAGAGCCTTACCATTGGAGGTGAGGGACAGGCGTGGGTCGTCGTACAATCATAGAAGGTAACTTGTAGAATTTTTTAGCAATTGTCGTAAGGGACTAATATCATTTATCAAAGGCAACATCGAAGGGTCATCGAGGGACTACGATCTTTCAATCGATGGTCTTTGCTAAAACACTGTATATTCGAGGGACATGACTGTTTAAATATGAGGCAACAAACGTGGATTACCCTAGAGGTGCATGTGTGCGAGGTTTTTTGATTTCATGTATATTGTCTTGGATTAGGATTGTTTAATGTTTGATTTTAAATCTTGTTATACAAACCCTAATTACTAAAAATAATAAGGAATGCAATAAATTGCAGAATTTAAATATCCTATGCTATTATAACGCTTTGGGCATGGAGGGTACAAGTTTGTGAAATGAGGGGGAGAAAGCAATAAAACCCTAATTATCTATTACAAACTATTGAATATAAATAATAATAAAATATACAAAATGTAAAGATGAAGAAGAAAGAAAAGAAATTGTTTTTTGTGGTTTTTTTGATGGAAAAGGTTTTATAATTAACCTAATCAAACTAATTAATTTTATTGCAAGAGAAGTTAATTATATATTTTAAACAAAATCTAAAATCTAAGTTTAATTGAAATTAATAAGATAATAAAAAAAAACCTAAGTCTAATAGTTTATTTATAAAATAGTTTGAATGTTAATATTAATTTGGAAAAATATTTCAAAATGTAGAAAATAAACAAAATCTAGTTCTGAATATTAACAAAAATAAAATAAGTGTTTAAATTAAAATATTTTTAATTTAATTATTTAAGAAAAGATATTTTTTGTATTTTTGATTGAATAAAATAAATAAATAAAGAAAATATAAAAAAGCATTAAAAAAGGTGGGCCTGGATGTTAAGAAAGTAAATATGGGGGTTTAAGAGAAAAATGAGGCGCTGGGCCCAAATATATATTTTTGTTGAATGAGAAAATAAAAGAAAAATGGGCTTATGGTAGAAGTAAAGAGGGAGGTGTATGAAAGAAATTCAACCAGGCCCAGAACAAAGTCTAGCGCCTATTTATGATCCCATATTGTTGGCTTATGGTGATGTACCATGGACCTACTCACGTGGTGCGTTAGATTCAATCATGCAATGATCATATGGTGATGGAGAGAGGTGCATGGTATGCGCGCGTGGCTTGTATGCATAGAACCTGAAATAAGAAAATGTGAAACAAATAAAAGGGTGCCACTGGGGCTCGAACCTAGGTCCCTATACACAAATGCCTTACCGCGCGCTTCTCTGCCACTTGGGTGGCTGTTTCATCCGGTAGTAGAACAAATTACAATAAACTTAAAATATACTTGGTCCTGACTGTACTTCATCCCCTACCTCGCGCCAGTCACCATTGACAAGATTTTTGATTTTTAAACTTTCTCATTTCTCAACCATTTTCAAAAATGTAAACATGAAAGTTTCTCCATTTTCACCATGAATTCAACCATATAAATAACTTAGGCTATATATCAAAGATAAACATGAATTTCTATTGGTACCAAATAAACCCTAATTTTTTCAAAAAGTTCAACTTCAAAATTTGTATCACTCAGGCAACATAAATGAAAACTAAAGGCATGGTTAGCTTCAGAGCAATGATGTATACGTTTTATCTTCACAATGCAACCATTAATGATGCCTGTATAAGGAGTTCAAAGTTCAAAAAAATTACCTCAAAACTAGAAATCGTGTTTGGAGTTTGAGCACTCCTAGAGGTGTTGTGATGATTTGGATAGCTTCACTGAACTCTTAAGAAGCTATTGCAAAGCTTACTTTGAGCTGAAAGTGCATGAGTCTTTCTTGAGAAGTCAAGTTGCAAGTGATTGTTTTTGGAAATTGAGGATGCTGCAAATGGTATTACAGTTGTATAGAAAGGATTTGGATAACCTCTATATGAGTTATAGAAGTTTTATGATTGATTAAAAGTGAAAACACACGAGTGGATTACGTATTTGCAGTTCAAGGTCAGAAATGACAAGTAATAGTGGTTTTGATGCAAGTTCTGATTTCAGAGTGTTTGAGGGTGTTTCATAACTTGTGAATTAGTTCTAAGGCTTTCAAACAACCTCTCTATTTATAGAGAAAAAGGTTTTATAGGCTTAAGTCATCAGAAATCAAAGATCACATGTTATGGTTATTTGACTTGATTTTGAAGCAAACTTGAAATACATAGTTTCAATGCATAGTGCAAGGATCATAGGGTGGTTGATAGGCTTGTAGATTTGTTTCTTATGGATTTGAGATTGTGTATTCTCAGAAGAAACAAGTGCAAGGCTCAAGGAGAGTGGACTTTATGATTAAAGCCACTTTTCCAAAATGGAAGTCTTGGCTTTCTTCCATAAATGGAAAATCAATTTGGACAAAGCTTGAATCACTTGGCCAATGGATCAATAAGTTGTGTAAACATTAAATTATGGAGTGATTTCCAATTTAGAAGCCTGGAAAGCAAGATTATGCAGCATAGGTTTGAGATTTGATCATGTGTTCTTCATGAAAATGCCTTGTAATTCAACAATGGATGCTCAACTTCTTCTCTTCGAGTCTCTTAGCTCAAGCATAATCTCTTCAAGTTCTTAGACATTTTGGAAAGCTTGAATCATTGCCTACAACCTTCATATGGACCACTTTGGCTAAGTCAGCTTGGAAATTAGTGAAAAATTGCCAAGAAGTTGGAACAAAAATCTGACCAAACTTGCTAAAATTTTCACTAAGCATACTTGAATCATCTTGTATCTTGGTGAAAAATTGTCATGAAGTAGTGAAATTGTAAAGGTCAAAAAACACTTAGAATTTTTCTAAGTATTGGAAATCTTGACTTTTGTTGAATTTTCTTGACTTTATTGATTCTTGATGATCAAGATTCATATTTTTTAATTTCTTGATGAATTTTGATCTTTTAAATTCAATGTTGACCAAAAAGTCAAAGTTTGTCTTTTTGTGTGTTAGTTGACTTTTCATCAGTTGATCCAAATTTAACTATCAACCCCTTGATCTTGAGAAGTGGTTTGAGCCATGAATTTAGGTCAAGACATTGTGTTTAAATCCTTAAGATCATGGTTCAAGCCATTAGGTCATGTACTAGGTCAAAAGTCAATGATCAATCATTCTTAGTCAAAACCCTAATTTTTGACAATTTTGCCCCTTTGATGATTTGAGTGCTTTTATTGAGGAATCATGATCAACCCTCGGTCAATTGATAAGTATCACTTCAAAATTTTGATGTTGGCCAATAATCATGATGTTTGATTGTATGTTGACCACAATTGACTCTTTACCCAATAAACCTGATTTTCAGTCATCTGAGTAATTGACTGAGCAAATTTGTGGTGCAAAACTTGAAAGTTGATATGAGTAATCTTGGAGACCTATAATGAACCATGAAAGTCATTTTAGCCATCAAGATTCCAATTGTCCTTGAGAAAACTAAAACCCTAATTTGTGGAATCAGTGCTTTAGGAGGTGAGCTTGCCTGATCAAACTCTTGAGAACCCTTGAGCATTTGAGATCTTTGGTGAGAAGTGTTTTGAGGAAAATGGAGGAAAATTTTAGGGTACAATAGCTTCCCATGTTCAATCTTCTTAAACCTGAAGAGTTAGATTTGTTTGTCCGCCATTCATGACTTGAAGGAAGAAGAGGATTGAACACTTAAGTGCCCGAAAATTTGGACTCGCCTGTGCATGAAGAAAAACTTTTGGTTGATTATAACGGGAATGGGCTTAAAGATGCCATTCGGAGAGATGACAGAGAGTCGTCAGAAATGGGATTATAGATGCCATCCAAAGTAACTGTTGATAGAAGTATCAGAATGAGTCTATGCTCGACTGTATCCGAAGAAAGCTTTCCAGAGTGAATCTCTGGGAAAGGTGTTTGAGTAACTGTTTTGTCATGTAGATATTCGCCCCGTCCTATTTCTAGAATTGATCTATAATCAGTTTTGTTGGTAAACCTGTCTTGTTCCGGGAGTTCATACCATTGGTGATAAAGATAGTCGGCCCGTCCTGTTTCAGCAATTGATCTTTATTTGACCAAAGAAAGAAAGGAAGATAGTTTCCCTGTCCTGTTTCAAGAGTTAATCTTCAATATGTTCATGTAGATAGTCTCCCCATCCAATTTCGGGAATTGATCTATAATCAGTTTATGTCATTGGTGATAAAGATAGTTGCCCCATCTTGTTTCGGGAATTGATCTTTATCTGACCAAAGAGAAAGAAAAATAGTTTCCTCGTCCTATTTCGGGAGTTAATCTTTAACCTGTTCATGTAGATATTTTCCCCGTCCTACTTCGGGAATTGATCTACAATCAATTTGTACCATTGGTGATAAATATAGTCGCCCGGTCCTCTTTCGGGAATTGATCTTATCAGTTTTGTTCTTCACAAATAGTTGTCCTATCTTGTTATAGGAATTAATCTATGGCTGGTAATCCAGATAGGTGCACTGTCTTGTTTCAGGAATTAATCTAGAACCTACTTTTTAATGGTCGTTGAGATAGTTTCCCTGTCTTATTTCAAGAATTAATCTTTAACCTTGTCTTGTAGATCGTTTCCCCGTCTTGTTTCAGGAATTATCTACAAACTGTTATTCACAGATAGTTTCCCTGTCTTGTTTCAGGAATTAATCTGTGGCTAGTCATCCAGATGCTTGCCTATCTTATTTCAGGAATTAATCTGGAGCCTGCTTGAAAATTGTTGATGATATTCGTCTGTTGATTGATCTTTCCTGAAAAGATAAAGAGTTAGCAGTATGCAATGTCATGATGTATGAAATGCATTGCGTAATGATGTTCTCAAAATAAATGAGATTGTGCTATATGTGTTTCATATGCATATGATATGATGTATGAGTGTTAAATGTTATTGAAGTGTATTTGTAAACCTGTGCAGTATCTTGTTTGGGAAAATGTATCCCTGACCATTTTTGAGGATGATGAGTATGTGTATCTTCAATCGTGTCTAGAATGCTTCCGTTGGGGATTCCTGTTTACTTGTTTGAGGAAACTCCACAGGGGATGTATTGATTTCTGTTTGGGAAGTAGAGTTTAAGATCCTTGGTCGGCAGTTGCTCTACTGGGGAGTTTAATTCTTATATATTCTGACTGGAGATAAATGAGATGGATAACCTTCTGACTTGTCTAGGGAGGATAAAGTTGACTTATATCTGGCCTGGTTCCAGGTTTTATAGCAATTTTATGAGGATAGTGGAAACTCCATTGGGGAGAGGAGTTTTATGAGTGATCTGTAGTACTCTAAGGAATATACTCGATTTGGGGTAATTGTAGTTTGTTGGGGAAATAAACCCTATTGTCGGAGTGGTACTGGTAAGGAAACCAAACTCTCATGGGGAAATTTAATTTTGCTAGAGAGAAGAACTTTGTCGGTTTTATAGTTTTGGAATTCAGTTGGGGAAGAGAATTTCCATGAAGTGCATTGATTGGAACTCCGTAGGGAAATTTCAGGGAATGTACCCGTTGATGGAATGAACTTGTGAAGATTATTCTGTGGGGATAATCTAATAGAAGTAGCTCTGTGGGGTTTTATGGACAACTTGAGTGTCATCCCAGCTCCTAGAATTTTGATTAAATGCTTATTTATGTTCTTATGTGTATATTTGTTAATAGTTAATCATGTACATATGCATATGTTCATTCAATTTTGTCATTGAATTTTTTTGCAAACAAAACAGAAAAAACCAAGAATTTGAATTTTAAGATGTATTTGTATTGATAATTTGCCTATAAACAGACGATTTTGTACAAAGAGACGAAAATATTAGTAAGAGGAATTCGTCGTGAAATGAAAAGAGTACAAAGTGAAAACAAAATGTATAGCCATGTGGAAGTGATCTTATTGGGTTCCAAACTCTGCTATTGCCCATATGTCTTCAAACATCTCGTCCCTTGCCATCGGAAGAAGTTGATTGAACCATTTGAACTTTCGAATTTGGTAATAAAGCTTGCATGTAAGTGATACAACGCGACATAGTCGTACATCACTAATTTCTTCCTGGACCTCCCTTTCAAGTTTTAAGTCCACCGGGATACCCTTTTTTGCCCAAGCCGCCTTTTCAGGTTTTTTACTTGCCAGCTGTACAATCTTTTACATATATCCCTAATTTTTTTCTGAACCCTTTTAGTTCGTCGGGATGCCCTTATTTTTTCCTAGGTATGTCAACCTAGAAGGTCATTCTTATGCGTATTATTTTTTTACTATGTCCGCGTTCACATGGTGCAGGAAATCTCCGCCATCCATAGTGGTCAGCATCATAGCACCGCTCGAGAATACTTTCTTAACAACAAATGGCCCTTTGTAGGTGGGAGTCCATTTTCCATTGGGATCACCTTATGGTAGAATTGTGCGCTTTATTAACAAGTCACCATCTTGGTATACCCGGTGCTTGATCTTTTTGTTAAAATCTTTGATCATACGTTTCTAGTACATCTGACCATGACAGGAAACCGCCAGCCTCTTCTTGTCAATCAAATTCAACTGATCTAGCCTAGTCTAAATCCACTCGTCTTTGTCTAAGTCTGCTTCTTTCATAATCATTCAATAAGGGATTTGGGCTTCGACGGGCAGGACAACTTCCACACCGTAGACTAGAGAGAATAGGGTTTCCCTAGTTGATGTTCGCGCCGAAGTAAGATAGCCATGAAGATAAATTGGTAACATCTCATGCCATTATTTGTAGGTCACCATAATTTTTTGCACAATCTTCTTTATGTTCTTGTTGGCGGCTTCCACAATGCCATTCATCTTCGGTCTGTATGGAGAAGAGTTATGGTGTTTTATCTTGAACTTCATGCAGAGTTCAGTGGTCATGGAATTGTTGAGATTGGTACCATTGTTAGTGATGATCCTCTCAGGGATTCCATACCGACAGATGAGCTAATGCTGGATGAACCGGGCCACAATGTTCTTGGTAACTGAGGCAAATGAAGCTGCTTTAACCCACTTTGTAAAGTAGTCAATTGCGACAAGAATTAAGCGATGTCCATTAAAGGGAGTAGGCTTGATTTCTACGATCATATCAATTCCCCACATTGCAAATGGCTAAGGAGCAGTCATGACATTCAAATGAATTGGAGGCACATGAACCTTATCAACATAAATCTGGCACTTATGGCAAGTCCTCAAGTGGTGGTGACAATCAGTTTCCATAGTCGACCAAAAGTAACCAGCCCTCAGAATCTTCTTGGCCATAGTATGTCCACTAGAGTGAGTACCAAAGATGCCTTTGTGCATGTCCTCCATGATTTTCTATGCTTCCTTCTTCTTCACACAACGAAGCAGAGTTGAATCATGATTGAACTTGTACAAAATCCCATTGCTCAAAAAGAACTTGGCAGAGAACCTCTATAGGAATTTATTATCATTGATTGACGCCCCTTCAGGATAATCTTGAGCTTTGGGATATCTTTTTACTTCGTGAAACCAAGGTTTCCCCTCTAGTCTATCGGTATCAATCTAACAGCAGTGCGTTGGTTCGTAAAATCTTTCGACCGTAATTCGGGGAGCTTCGTTGTCCCATCTGACCTTGAACATATAAGACATGGTAGCTAAGGCATCTGCCAACTAATTTTCTTCCCTCGGGATATGTTCAAAGGTAATCTCTTCAAAGTACAAGATTAAGGTTAGCATAAGTTCTTTGTAAGGGATAAGATTTAGATGTTTTGTATCCCACTCTCCTTTAACTTGATTGGTTAATAAAGTTGAGTCTCCATATAAACTTAAGAATTTGATTCTTAGATCAATAGCAGCTTGAAGACCCAGGATGCATGCTTCATACTCATCCATATTGTCAGTACAGTCAAAGCAAAGTCTGGCAGTGAAAGGCGTATGGCAACCTTCAGGGGAAATGATCACAACACCAATTTCATTACCCAATGCGTTGGAAGCTCCATCAAAAACCATAGTCCATAGGGATCCTTGCTTAGGTCCTTCACACAGTCTAGGCTTTTCACACTCTGTAATCAGCATGATATTCTCGTCTGGGAATTTAAAGTTCATAGATTGGTAGTATTCCATAGCTTGATATGCCAAATGATCTGCCATCAAACTTCCTTTGATTGCTTTTTGGGTAGTGTACTGGATATCGTATTCAATAAAGATCATTTGCCATCAGACTATCCTTCCAGAGAGAGTTGGCTTCTCAAAGATGTACTTGATGGGATCCATCTTAGAGATCAATAGAGTAGTATGAGCCAACATATGCTGTCTTAATTGGTGAGCAGCCCATGGTAAAGTGCATCAAGTTTTCTCAAGCAGTGAATATCTTGTTTCACAGTCGATAAACTTTTTGCTAAGGTAGTATATTGCGTGCTCTTTTTGACCAGACTCATCATGTTTCCCCATCATACACCCCATTGAATTCTCTAACACAGTTAAGTACATGATCATAGGTATTCCTTCAATTGGAGGTTCTTGAAGGTACTCTTTAATCTTGTCAAAAGCTATTTGACAGTCGTCATTCCATTTTACTACTTGATCTTTCTTCAGCAGCTTTGTTAGTTCTCTTATTTTAGGGTTGGCTTAATTTTTTGTAAAACAATTAATAGCAGCAGTGAAGAAAAGGATAAGAAGAACAGGTAAAACAATAAGTCCTATTACAATGTCAGAACATGTTGTGTTGAACTTTTTCAACAACTGGAATAACATGTCAAAGAAGATGTCTTGACATTGCGCCTGCTGAGCTGGATTAATGAGATTCAGTTATTTTCAATGTTCGTAGAATATTCAGGGGAATATTATGCATCCTATGTGGTGCATATTTAAAGGTCCAGAAAATTAAATCTGAAATCAAGGAGAATGAAGACTTTCTAAATAAGGAGATTATTTAGGAAAGTAAAGATTGAAGACCTTTCTTGGGGCAGAAGTTTCTGCAGTTTGTTACAGCTGATTTGCTGTGATTGAAGGCCCAAAACCAGTTGGATAACAGGTTATAAATATAAGGGTTTGTAACCTAGAAAAAACACGGCTCAAGATGTAGAATTCTAAGGGTTTTGTCAAAGTAAACCTCTCGGGTTGTGGGAAGGTTACAAGGTTCATCTCGAAGCCTGTAGGTAAGAGATGCATTATTTCTGGAGGAAGCTTGGAAGCAACTCCGGGATGTGTTAGGAGAAAAGTTAACAAACTGTGGAGTTTGGCTTAGAGACTTAGTTAGGTTGTCATAGAAGTATGTCTTCCAAACTGTTTATCCATGTAACCAGAATATTTGGTGAAGGGTCATCTATGCAGTGACTGAGGTGTTGACTGCTAGACATCATTGTGATGATTGGGAGTGGGATGGAGATATTCCACATCTATGGAGGACCTAGATAGAAGGGTCATTGGGTAGTGATTAAGTGCATAGATCGTCAATGGGTGTGTTGATTGTAGGGTCTGCAAATTGATACTACTGATAGTGGACTTCATTCATTGCTTAGTAGCTCCTAGAGTAGGTGTTGTTGTACACTGAACTGGGTCAAAAATTCGGGTGTGCTCTTTATCTTTTCAGTACTGTTTTATCATGCTTGTGTGTTTATGTCAGATCAGATGTCTCGGCATCCTTGTAGGACATCTGAGTCTATTGTGCCAGAATTTCAATTGGTATCAGAGCATGCAACATGTTCTGTTCTGAGTGAGGTGCTGTGAAGATACTTTCTGGTCGTGGGAAAGGAAGAAATTATTTACTGAAAAGAGGTATGAACTTGGACAATTCATACAATTGTATGGATGATTTCTTGGCAAGGATCATTGGTTATATATGACAGGTAGTGTTTGTGGGTGTTGCCATCAGGCCTGCAACTTAGTGGGAAGCTGCTGTTTGTAGGGTTTATTTTTTAATCCTAGGTTGTCATGCTTGTACTTGGATAGTGGTGTGTCTGAGTATTATTGAGGAGTTCATTATATTCCGCTGCATATAACCCTGAAAGTATGAGAAGGATACTAGGGTTGTTACCCTCAACATAATATATGCTGACATTTTCAATCGTATTAAAAGTGTTAAAGATACTTGAGATTTTCCTCAAGTCCACTCATAAAGACATTTATCAATAAGGTTGATGAGAATCAATTGAAAAATGATGCTCATATACATCTGCATATTGACCTTGAAGATTGTCAAGGATGGTGTGTCCCAAGAAGAAGGAACTAATGCTCTATGGGATGTCAGAACATTACTTCAGCAAATATGTAGCTACCAATTGAAGAACATATGTTTTGGGTGCTGAACAAAAATATTTTGAATACTTTTTGTTTGGAACCTACTCCTGACCTAGAAGAGGAGGCATCTGGTTTGTGCAGGTTGATTAGGACACGATGAACAATTTATCTACTCCATGTGTTAGGCTTATGGGATTATAGAGGTTAAGCTCCATGCTCTTGAGAAGAACTCATAACGGAATCTCCACAAGACCCTTTATGTATATGAGATGAGCTCGTATCTGAAAGATCCTTCTGATTAAAGGAACCAGATTCATGGAATCCTATGTGTGACCATATAACAAATTATGTTTGAAGAGGAGTATTGTGATCCAACCATAATTTTTGATGTCCCTAAGTATTGTTTTAATTTCCCTTGAAGACGAGAATTTGTAATTCTCTTTGTGTACCCTCAGAAGTTGTTGAAAAAGATCCCCTTGTCAAGGGTGGATATGAATGATGAAGATGTTAAAATTTGAAGGGCATTGCTTTTGAAGAATCAAGGGAAACAGATGCTTTGAAAAGTCTTTTTTTGTGTCATGCCTAGCAGAGTCTGTTCCAGAGACCTAATAGAGGGATTTTCCTCTGTAGGTACAGACAATGGCATACACCATCTCAAAGTCATACATGAGGTCTGAAGAAAAGATTATTGAGATGTGGCTCGTGCAATCCCCTGCATATGCTGGTAGTATGATCCTGAAGATTGATCAACTGTTGTTGGTTTGTTTCCTTGTGTTAACCCCCGCAAGAGTTGATAATAAGTTACTATGGAAGTTACCCCCATAACCATAGTAAGAATAAATGATGTCGTATCTGATGTCGGGACATCATCTCTAGGTGTGTGCTTCCTCTGAAAAGGAAGTTGTTGTGTAGATCATAAGGTGCGTATTGTTGTTCACCAGTGAAGTTCAAAGTTGGAATGTTTGATCATGGTGTAGCTGAAAACCAGTCTCTAACCAAGTCTAGAATGTTGAGAGGATCCTCTTGTGTTGAACAATAAAGAAGAAGGATGTCATTTAAAGTGCTCTAACATCTGTTAAAAAGGAGTACCATCTGCAATAATGTGTGGGCAAGTTTTTCCTCTGATGACAAATATCTTGTTAGGAGCTAAGTATAAGTCTAATCTTGTGAAAATGTGCATGTTACTGATGATAAAGACCATGTCGGGAGATGAGTACTTATCTGAGGTATGGATGCAAATCTAATATCTGAACTGATGTAATCGTTTGTGATCTTCTCCTAAAAATACTATCAAGACTAATAATCTCTTTGGTTGATAAATCAAGAGCTAGATTATTAGGATCTGTGAAGAAAGTTTGATGTCCTAAATGATGTTGTAACATCATTTTGTAAAGGAAGATTTGGGATTATGATAATGGAATATTGATGATCAACATGGTTGTCAAAAGAAGGAGTTCCTACTTTGTGGATTAGAAGATGAAAATCCTGTCTTTAGTAGTATGCTTGGTGACTACATAACTACTATGTTGAAGACTTCACTAGTACCAGAAGTTGCTAGTGATTGATAGAACAAAGGAATATGAATAAGGTTGTTTTCCTCTGTTGTAAGTATGTCAGCCTGGTGTGCTTAAAACAAACTATTTGAGGGCTTGTGTTTTTCCAAGTATGTGCTCATGATATCTTGGCTATCCAAAGAGGTATGGATATTTGTGTGGTTATGTAGGGCCATGTATCAGACATGACCTTGTAAAAATCTGAAGACCTGGAGTTGGTATATCAGATTCAGGATGAGTTATTTTCACAAGAGTGTGAATATGTTTCAGTGAGTGCGTAAAGTCTCTTGTTTATCTTCTAGTGTCCAAGTATTCATCCTCAGCAGAAGCCTTGTTTGTCCATGATAGGGGGAGCTTAGAACCTATCTATGGTTATTGTTGTAGTAGTTATGGAGCTTGCGCTTCTGAAGATTACATGCAACATGTTGTGACCTGTGGCTACTAGGTGTAGCTGTCTATGCCCGTGTTGGGTCTATGTTGTTCTAGTCAGGAGAAGCTAGTATACTCTGTTTTCTCCAAGGGTTGAACTTAAGGTTAAGTCACTGACCTAACCTGAAATGTTTTGGCTGCCATGATTGGATGTCTTGTCGAAGATTCAACAAGTTTCACGGGTGTGAAGAAGAAAGTTGTCAGTTTTACCTAGTGTGAGAAACTTACTATAGAATATAGTGAGAGAATATTTCTGTTATGTGGTTAATATGAAGATGAGTCCATGTGAGATCCTCTTTTGAGAAAGGGGAGTTAGTTAAAGGGCATGGATGGAAAATAAGTCCCTTGGATGATGATTCTAGAACCTAAACAGATAAGCTTTGTGGTAATGTTGTTGATGTCTTAAATGATGTTGGAACATCATTTTTATGATAGTCTATTAAAGATACTTGAAACTATGAATCTCAATATTCAAACTCCACACTCATTAGTGGCAGTTATGTCTATCGTGTTGAATAAGGAGATTGCGATTGAAGGAGAAGTATGCTCAAGTAATGTATAACTAATATACTGGTTTGAAGACTTTACTAGTATCAACAAATACTAGAAGGAGGATTTAATCAGCACATTGGTTAAGGGGTACTCCTTCTGTTGGAGAGTCTGAATCTTAGTAAAGCTTTTAAGCACACTAAGAAATGGTTTGAAGTTGGTTTCAGACTATGGTTACATGTGTGAAGGTGAAAGGGCATAAATCAGAGGTGTGCTTATTATGGGACTAGTTCAGTGCGCTTGGAGTTATTCCCAGTGAACTAGTGGGTGTTTAGTGTTGTGTTTTCTCCATAATGAAGTTTTGATTGTCCATGACAGGAGGAGTTAGTGGACTAATTTGTTTGTTTGGAGCTTGTGATGTTCAAGCATATAGAGTTATTGCCCTACAATGAGGGTGATGTTGGATAACATGCTGAGACATGTTGCTACTAGATGTAGTTGTTTATGTCCTTATGAATCTCTAAAGACTCTAGCCAGATGTTTCTAGAGTACACCACCATTCTCCAAGAGGATGTGATGGTTCTATGGGAATTTTTTTCTCTGTAATAGTGAATGGGATAAAGAATACTATTCTACTGGTTGTTAGAAGATGTTGACTCTGGTTATGATGTTGAGGGTGATGTCCGGGACATCTCTCCTTTGAAGAAGTCTGCAAGCAAGAAGCTTTCAGTCAAGGTGCCTGATGCTCCTCTTAACAACACTTCCTTCCATTCTATTGGCAATGCTGAATAATGGAAATATGTGTTTCAAAGAAGAATTTCCCTTTAAAGAGAATTGGGAGCAGGTGTACTGGAGTGCAAAGAAATTATGGAGCTGATTCCTTTTGCTGGCTTGTGCTGATCACAGAAGTAAGGAATATAGGAAGGTGTTTGTGTTGATAGTTACCTGGGCAACTATGAAGATGATTACTGTAAGTTGGAAGTGGTTGTTAATCAGGTGTGCAAAGACATTACTGCAAACCAAAGCACGCAGGAACCTGCGCACCGGCTGTGTGTTCTAATGGGAGATTCTTAAATGATTTCTACGCACAATGAGTCCTTTAAATGATTGATCAAGAACTTGTTTGTTTAGGTTCTATAGAGTTGATGTACCACATGATGTCTTAACATCATGATTGATTGATGACTGTTTTGTTTAATGCTTGGGATTGTTCATGTGAAGTTGGATGCTTAAGAATTATTATGAGAAGTGGCTTTTCTGACTATGTGTAGCATGCTTGATGAATGCATTACTACCTTGTTGAAGACTCCACTAGTATAAGCAATTACAAGTGGATACAAAGGCATAAGGTTGCTGACAGATACTGAGGTCTGAGCAGAGCATCTTGAAGTGGTATTTTTGTTGCAAGTCACTCCAGATAAAGTTTGGTGATCTGGATATTAGTAAACATTTTAAGCAAACTAAGAGTTTTTGGAGTTTGTGAGTGACTTCACACCTAGTATGCATGACATCTTATATATTCAAAAAGGTCATGATACACAGTGTGGTTATGATAAGACAATGATCAAATGTATCTCTGTGATGTGAAGAAGTCAGGGTTCCTGGAAGTATTCTTAAGGAGTGAGAATATCTCACTCTGGTTTGACTCTACTGAGGGAGTTAAGGTTCAACATATGCAGGAAGTGCTGAAGTATCTCATCTAGTCTTCATCTTCAGCTGGAGAATTAGTTACTCATGACAAAGGGAGTCATGTGGATATCTATAAATTGTTGATGAATTGATACAGGTATTATCAAGAAATAATATTGTTCACTTTTGTAAAGGTTCTGTGAGGAAATGATGTCGAAACAACATGTTGTGACATTATGAAGTTATGGATAAACTTAACAAGACATGGTTGTTTCTAACTATGAGAAGCTTGGTGAAGATCAAAAGTTCACATATCTCTTAGAAGTTTAATGGGGAGTCTGGGACCATTTATTTCTCTCTATAGATATCAAAAAGACTCCTTGAGGGTCTATATTATGAAGAGGTGTCACAAGTGTGATATTTTGATATCTTAGTATATGTCACTAAGTCTAATTGAAAGAAGAACACTTAGAATTCAGTATGAATAGGTGGGTAATCTTGTGAAGCATCCCTGTTGGTGGGAGAAGATGTGTTGATCACTGAAATAAGAAGACAATGTCTGACTAAGTGTCAGGACATTATACAAGATATGTTCCTGCATGGTCAACATAGGATGAGGTGGCCTATGTGTTCAAACATGTGTCTGTAAACAGGGGGAGAAAATTTGTTTGACTATGCATGTGTATGTATAGGAAGTAGCTATAACATTCAAATCCATTATGGACTGTGCATATTGATGCTTGAAATTTTCTCCTCAAATATCGTTTCCTTTTGACCAAGATTATTTCTACAATCTAGGATCGTTATTTTCCAAGTAAAAATCCCAATTATTTATAGAGAGTTCTTTGTATCTCTGTAACCCCTTGAGCTTATTGAGTCCATAATTCTTATAACTTTTCTTTGAGTTTGGGTAAGCTGTGCTTGGGTTTGGTATTGTGAAGGTCTCATTTGCCAAGTTTTGGCTAAAAAGGGGGAGATTAGTGTGGTTGGTGTGGCTGCTAGGATGCTGCTGATTCCACAAGTGGTGGTTATTATTAATGTTCGCAGAGGTCAAAATAAGATGTTCGATCCTATTTCTGCGACATATGTTTATGACATGTGCTCTGAATTATGAACACAGTTGTGACCTGTGTTCTGAGTTATCAGGGGCAATGGTTGATTTGGCCGTAAGGAGTTATTGAGAGTTCTCTTATTCCACCATTGGTCTTCTATTTTTAGAATATTTTCCTGCATTGAGGGGGAGCACAAGTTGTCTTCTGCTATCTTCTTCCTCGTGTGCATCAACCAAACTTCAGGATTTTCCTTCCTTTTATCCGAAAACTGATGTTCGTTGGTGCTTATGAAATTGAGTTCTTCATAGTGCTGAAAATAAGATGTCTAATAAGATGTGGAGACATTATTTTCAACTGAAGATCTAATGTTTTGTGCAGTAGCTTCTGAATTGTTGTAATCTCCTAGATTGCAATGGTTTTTAGATTATTTGTTTTCACCAAAGTTTGCCAAAGGGGGAGATTGTTAGTTCTCTTATTTTAGGATTGGACTAATTTTTTGTAAAACAAATAATAACAACAATGAAGAATAGGATAAGATGAACAGGTACAACAAGAAGTCCTATTACAATGTCAGAATATGTTATGTTGAACTTTTTCAACAACTGGAACAACATGTCGATGAAGATGGCTTGACATCGCGCCTGCTGAGCTGGATTAATGAGATTTAGTTTGTTCTCAACAATGGCAGAATATTCAGAAGAATATTATGCATCCTATGTGGTGCATATTTAAAGGTCCAGAAAATTCAATCAGAAATAAAGGAGAATGAAGACTTTCTAAATAAGGAGATTATTTAGGAAAGTAAAGATTGAAGACCTTTCTTGGGGAAGAAGTTTTTGGAATTTGTTACAGCTGATTTGCTGTGATTGAAGGCCCAAAACTAGTTGGGTAACATGTTATAAATAGAAGGGTTTGTAACCTATAAAAACATGGCTCAAGATGTAGAATTCTAAGGGTTTTGTCAAGGTAAACTGCCCAGGTTGTGGCAAGGTTACCAGGTTCATCTCGAAGCCTGTAGGTAAGAGATGCATTGTTCCTGGAGGAAGCATTGAAGCAACTCCAGGATGTGTTAGGAGAAAAGTTAACAAACAGTGGAGTTTGGCTTAGAGACTTAGCTAGGTTGTCATGGAAGTATGTCTTCCAAACTGTTTATCTATGTGATCATAATATGGGTGAAGGTTCGTCTATGCAATGACTGAGGTGTTGACTGCTAGACATCATTGTGATTATTGGAAGTGGGATGGGGATATTCCATATCTAGGGAGGACCTTGGTAGAAGGGTCATTGGGTAGTGATTAAGTGTTTAGATGGTAAATGGGTGTGTTGGCTGTAGGGTCTGCAAAATGATACTACTGATAATGGACTTCATTCCTGGCTTGGTAGCCCTCAGAGTAGGTGTTATTGTACACTGAACTGGGTAAACAACTCCGGTGTGTTCTTTATCTTTTCAGTATTGTTTTATCTTGCCTGCGTGTTTATGTTAGATCAGATGTCTTGACATCCTTGTAGGGCATCTGAGTCTTCTGTTCCAAAATTTCATGCTTGAAGAGTGGCTCACAAGTAGCATTCAGGTGAGAAATGAATCGGGAAATGTAATCGAGTCGTCCTAAGAAGCCTCTGACCTCCTTCTCAGTACGGGGAGCTGGAATTTCTTGGATAGCTTTGACTTTTGCAGGATCGACTTCAATTCCTTTGCCACTGACAACGAAGCCTAGTAGCTTTCTAGATCTTACCCCAAAGGTGCATTTGTTGGGGTTCAACCTCAACTTGTATTTCTTCATCATATCAAATAGCTTGTGCAGGTGATCAAAATGTACTTCATGTGTTTGCGATCTAGCTATCATGTCATCAACATAGACTTTTATCTAATGATGATTCATTTCTTGAAATAAAGCCACCATAGCCCGTTGATAAGTTGCGCCTACGTTCTTCATCCTAAAAGGCATAACCTTATAACAAAAGGTGCCCCACTGTGTGACAAAGGTAGTTTTCTCCCTGTCTTCAGGCGCCATTTTGATTTGGTTATAACCCGAGAAGCCATCCATGAAGGAGAATACCTTGTGTTGAGCAGTGTTGTCAACCAAGACATCAATATATGGTAGTGGGAAGTCATCTTTGGGGCTCGCCCTACTTAAATCCCTGTAGTCTAAACACATACAGACTTTACCATCTTTCTTTGACACTGGAACAACACGAGTGATGTCTTGAAACCTGCATTGAACTGTCAAGAAACCTGCATTGAACTGTTTCATTACCTCAGCCTTGATTTTCTCTGACATATCAGGACGCATGCGACAAACTTTTTGTTTGATCGGAGAACAACCTTCTTTCATTATAGATGATGAACCACGATATCAATATCGATCCCTGGCATATCTTCATATGACCAAGCAAAGACCTCAACATATTCATGCAACATCTGAACCAATCTGCTCTTGACATTGTCTTCCAGGTTAGCGCCAATCTTGACTTTTTTCTTATCTTCCTGAGTACCCAAGTTGATCACTTTGATAGGTTCTTTATGTGGTTGGATAGCCTTTTCCTCTTGTACCAGGAGTCTGGCGAGTTCTCCGGGTATCTCACAATCTTCTTCACCTTCGTCTTCGGCTTGATAGATTGGATTTTCGAAGTCATAAACAACAATAGCAGAATTTTTGTCAATGAGATCCGAAGTGGGTGTGGATCAGAAAATATGTGTGTGTGAATGTAAGGTCACATGGCTATTTTGAAAATTCAGTAAAGTAAAAGAAAGACAAGGAGCGCAAAATTTGAATGCAAAATCATCCAATGTTTTCATTAGATGAGCATATGATATATGAAATGAAAACTCTAACAAATGGACCATTGTGCCCCGGGAAAGGCACATGGTTTAAAGTCATTGTTTTTTAAAGAAATTATAAAGACAAACTTCTTAAAGCAATAAAAATAGGAAATATCAATTACTCTTGGCTGAAGGATATTAAAGATGAAGTCTTTTTCCTTCCAATTGTTGAGTCCACCGTCGATAGTTGTGAATATCCAGTCGTTCAAGTCACCATCACTATCAGTGCCTTCTAGAGCATTGACTTTATTGTTGCTAATAAAGAGAGGTGGTCCTCCAGCATGAACACGAAGAACCTCTTTCTCAACCTTTGAAGTGAAACCGAACACAAATTTGTTAGATTTGTAGGGAATATCAGGAAGTTATCCCCAAACAGTGCAACCTCCTTCTTCTACAACAGCCCTAGCATACTTCAGAGAATCCATTTTTGGTGGAGTTTTAGAGACCTCGGGAATAGTATCTTTAGCAACAACAATCGTCGGAGGGATTACCTCAAATGTTCGGTAGGGGGTTTCAATGAATTCGCCATCCATTTCAACATATTTGAAAGAATTCAAATGACTGGCCATATATTCTTCCTCTCCACAGAGTCTGAAAATCTTCCCTTTCACCGGATATTTTAGCTTTTGATGCAATGTAGAGGTAACCGCACCTGCCCCATGAATAAATGGGCATCCTAGGAAGCAAGAATAGACTGGGAATATATCCATTACATAAAATGTTGAATTGAAAACTTGATATCCCACCTTGATCGGAAGATCAACCTCTCCATGGACCATCCTCTTTTACCCACCAAAGGCTCTTACCACAATATTGTTGGGTTTCAACACCAGCCCATCACAATCCAATTTATCCCAAGCACCTTTGGGTAAAAAATTTAGGGAGGACCCATTGACTACTAACACATGCGCCAAGGTGGTTCCTTTGCATTCAATAGAGATATGAAGGGCCTTGTTATGATTATTTTCTATTGGAGTTAAATCTGCATCAAAAAAGCCTAAACCATTATCAGTAGTTAGGCTTGCAACACAATTCTCAAATTGATCAATAGTGGTCCCTTGTGGTACATGGGCATTCTTATGGAATTTCAACAAAGCTTGGGCATATGCTTCGGAGCATAATAACAAGGACAACATGGATATCTTTGAGGGTGTCTGCCCCAATTGCTCAACTATTTTGTAGTCACT
Source organism: Vicia faba (assembly GCA_948472305.1). Lineage (NCBI taxonomy): Eukaryota > Viridiplantae > Streptophyta > Magnoliopsida > Fabales > Fabaceae > Vicia > Vicia faba. The sequence goes on from OX451741.1 coordinate 385,827,840, forward strand.
TTTACAAATGATCTTCAGAATTTCTTCCATCTCCTGTCTAGATGGGTCTTCAATTGTCACTTCTTTTGAGGGTGCCTCCATCAAGGCAGGCTCAGTTAATTTCTATTTACCTCGAGCATTGGCAATTGGCCCAGCAGCAGGAATGCGAACATGTGTTGTTGTAGTTGTTGGAGGAGAGATCTCTGAGAGAAGACCCTTCCTGTCCTAATGACCTTACTAGTTCCGACAATATTTGTAATTTCAGGATCTTCATTTTCAGTAATCCATGGCTCTTACTTGACACCATGATAATAAACTTCTACCCCATAGTTCCAGGGCACAGCTTTGTCAAAGGAATAAGGGACTGGCCCCGGTGTAGTGATAATCAGGGGAGCCACTCTTGGTTCAGCAGGAATCCTAATAGGGCCTTTAAAGGTGATCCTTTTAGGAGTATTGGAAATTTTAATTATGGAAACATCTTCAAGTCATAATTCTTGAGGTATACCTTCTGGAAAACTCGTCACAGACCGAGTTTTCTCGAGCATAATTTCATGGATATCAATCAGGCGTTAAATACCTTTCTTCAGCCACATACAACCATTAGTTTGGAAAGCACAATTGTAACAATTTTCAAGGCAGCCTAGAAATAAACTGACTCTTAACAGATTCTTCTTGACGGTCATCAAGGGAGTAGTTAAATCATTGATGGTGGAGACAAAGGAGATATTGTCAATGGAATTGAGATCTTAACCATGACTAGGTATGGGCATGGTAATCACATTAAGGGTTTGTGGAGGGTCAAACTCAATAACTTTATTATCAATAAAATCTTGGATCTTGTTCTTCAATGCCCAATAGGTGTTGTTTTCATGGCTAGGACTATTTGAATGATATGGGTATTTCATGTTCGGATTATATTTAGGAGAGGAAGTATTAGGATTAGGGTGAGGATCTCGCAATTTTACCAAATCTTCCTTCAACAGATGTTGTAAAGCTTAACATAGTGGCATGTTGATCCTAGTGAACTTCCTCCTCGGGGCATCTGGCCTTTGCTAATTGTTTTTTTGTTTTGGTCATTGAGCTGAGGTTGGGTTAGAAATCAATACTTCTCCTACCGACTGATGACGATCATTCTTGATACGGCTCCTTTGTCTATAAACAACAATAGTTTCCTTCTTACCAACAAATGGTTTCTTTACAACATTAGAGGTTGAGGCCATTGGGATCTTCCCACTTTTGATTCCACTTTCAACTCGCTCACCAGTCAAAATTAGCTCAGTAAACGCTGATGAAAAGCTCCTAATCAGCAAGTTAAACAATGGACCAGTCAAGGTGCCCATGAACATGTCCACTAATTTTCTGTCAGTCAAAGAGGGTTGCACCCTTCCAGCCAGGTCCCTATACTTTTGAGCATACTCCTTAAATCCTTCATTCAACCCCATAGTTATACTCTATAATTTCACGCGAGTTGGTGCAAGATCAACATTGTATTGGTATTGTTTGTAGAAGGCAGCATCCAAATCCTCCCATGTGTGGATATTAGTCCCTTCTAGTTGATAGAACCATTCCATCTATGTTCCAGATAAGCTTTCTTGGAAGAAATGAACCCATAACTTCCTATTGGCGGTGTGTGGCTGAATCTTGCGGACATATGACCTTAACTAGATTTTTGGACAAGAGACTCCATCATACTTGGCCAAGACAGGAACCTTGAATTTGTGAAGAATGACCACTCCAGGGACCAAACCTAAGTCTCCAAATTCAAAACCAGGTACTATTTGGATCTCTATAGCCTTAAGTCGGTCTTCCAGTTGTTTGTATTTGTCATCTGTCGGTGGGTACTGGTCGTTGGAGTAGTCTTCATCCTCAGAAATCCAGTTATTTCCACCCCCCAGCCCTGGTGCTTATAACATCCTCTTCTTGATTGTCTTCTTCCTCAAAAGAAGCCTCTTCTATTTGAGCCAGACGGGCAAGACCTTTGAACCTTCTTCCCATGTTGAGGATACCAGCCCATTTCTTAGTCTTCTTTTTGGTGGCAAGGAGTTTCATCATCTCTTGTTGTCCTTTTGCTAAGTTCAGGAGAGTCTCTTGGAACTGTGCATATTGAGTTTGCAGATATTTGACGGTTTGTTCTAAAGCCATCTTATACTGAACTAAATAGTAAAAGGATGAGGAAACCTGTATCGGAAAACCTGCTTTTGATATGATGCATGCTATGTGGATGCGATGTTTTCAAGGACCTCAAGAGATTTTAATTTGCTAGCCAAAAAGGAACCAGAAACAACAATTGCATTAATAGGTTCAAAAGTTACAATTGCCCCTTGGGCTTACAATAAAGAGACGACAAAATAAGAACTTCTAAAACCTAAGACTCACGTCTCCCACGGTCGTTTCCTCTTTATGTCGATGTAGGCATTTAGGCTTTGCTCCTCGTGAAGTTTCTTGGTGAGATCCAACACTTTCTTCTCGCTTACGTAGAATCGAGCTTCAAAGGTGTCTTGTTCTCCTTTGAGTTGAATCCACTATGTCAGCAACTCTTCGAGGTCGGTAGGAATATCATAATGCAGAATGGTATAAGGAATATCCCCTTCGGCAATGGACTCCATAATCACTGGTAGGATGGCTGGATATGGAATCATGAGGTTTTGAGCGTGAGCTCGCACCCATTTAAGATAAGGATCCAAAGTAATAGAGTTCTTATGTCCCAAAGTCTTCCTATCAATATTGTTTACCATGCCCCAAGCTCGTAAAATATTTGACGATAACCTTGAACATCGTTGTCGTAGTCGAACACAATACCATGGATAACCGCATCATGAGGACCATCTCTTCGAGCATAAAAAAATTGTTGTAGAGCTAGATAAGGGTTATAAGTAATACATCCCATAATGCCCAAGAGTGGAACCTTAGGTAACTCCCCACAACAGTCAATGATAGTAATGTCCTCTTGAGATCGAGAGCACCAATAGATATTTGTATGAGAGAGCGACATTATCCTTTGCGACCACCTCAAACCTTGCTCATTCTTCAATACTGATCGGGGAAGGTGCGAAATAAACCACCTAGACAGCAAAGGCAAGAAACACATAAGAGTCCCTCACTTCCTCATAGTGTGAGTATGTAGAGAGTGCAAAACATCTCCAAGCAATGTAGGCATAAGGTTACGAGTAAGGAAAACATTGACAGCATTCACATCTATGAGTTGGTCGGGGTTATGGAAAAATACCAACCCATAGATTAGAAGAGCCAATATCTCCTCAAAACTTGAAATTTCATGGAATCCGAAAACAAACGAGCCTTCTCCATCAAGAATTTAGCCAAAAAGCCTTTGACCCCACTTCTTGTCTCCCAATTAGCTACAATGTCAGAACTCTTCAAATGTAAGGTCGTGGAAATAACTTTAGGTCTTGGAGCCTCCTCTAAACCGATTAAGGGTATTTGATCAAGAACAGATACTCCTAGTAGTTGAGAGAATTCTTCCAATGTGGGCACTAATTGATAATCAGGAAAGGTGAAACAATGATGTACAAGGTCAAAGAACTGAAAGAGCACCTCATCATGTCTTCTTCAAATTTTGAGGTAACCAGATTGAGAAGCCGACCATATCTTTTGATGAGCGGGGAATTTTAAGGAACCCTTGATGCTAACATTTTTATTTGAGAAGGAACCCTTACAAAGTTGATTCGGATGGTATTTCTGCGAGCGGAAACCATATCGTACAAAACAGAACAAAGATAAATCCCTAGGTCCTTGAAATGGTTAGTGAAAATGCTATGGCATGATGTCATGATGTTATGCTTGACCAAATAATCTTACATAAACAAAGAACACGAGGTCTTAGGTTTAGGCTTGCATGGAGTTTATAGTTAAATACCCTCTTGAATTTTTAGTTGGCTCAACTTGTCCTAAAAGAAGTAATTGGGTCTATGAGCCTCAATATCACTGATATTTCTTCATCGGACATTGTTTTAGCTCAAGAATCCAAACTGCGGACAAAATATCCCAAAAGTTTGATCTCAATGAGTGTAGTATCAAGTATCAACCAACTTTAGTCTTGCACCAAGGCATGCTATCTCACTACTTTCTAATGGCCAAGTTGTTCAACTAAGGTTCTACGGTCAGTTAGTGCTTCATGACACCACATGTCGGCCCCGTATTCTCCTTGACTGGACTCAAGGGACACTGGTACCAACAAATGTGTCACACTAATGTAACCATCACTTTAACCATGTTGGTATTACACTGCATAGTCCCCATGATCTATTGCTACTCACCTATAATACCCCAGATCCGGGTACAAGATAAATACAAGAAATAAACCCAAACATAACCCCAAAATGTAAAGTAAACAAGGAAAACAAGTAAAGAATTAAATGTGATCTAGCTCTTAAGGTAACCCCACTTTTACAATATCTCCCCAACAGAGTCTCCAATTCTGTAATATGGTGGGAGAACTGACTTGGGTGTTTTGCGTTTTATCGCAAATGTTACGGATAGTAAGAGTCGCCACCGATTTTTCTTTTATCCAGTAAAGGAAAGGGTGAAAAGAAAAGGAAATACCTTTTGAGAATTTTCTTGTGTTTGGGGGGTATGTTTTGAAAAGGGAAGGTGTTAGCACCCTTTTCATCCGTAGTTATCTACGGGCTCTTAATTTCTAGCTCACTTTGAAATGCTTTATGTTTGTGCATGTTTGAAAATATTTTGAAAAAACGCCTTTGTTCAACAAACTTTGCAATGATTCTTGTATCATTGATAATGTATACAAAGCGTTGGTTTTGAAAATATTTGTTTGAAAAGGAGTGTTAGGAAAGATGTTTTGGAGATGCCATTGTAAGGCAATTTTGTAATGATTCTCGTATCATTGAGAATGTATACAAAATGTTTGTTTTAAAAGTGTTTTGAAAGTGTGGAGTATGGAAATGGTTTTGTTTGCGAGCAAGTAATTACGAGCACTCTACCTACTCAAAAAGTATTTGTTCTTTTCCTCCTCCTTTAGATACTGCTACTTTACCATTGATTGGTAGAGAGCCTTATCATTGGATGTGAGGGACTGGCGTGGGTCGTTGTACAATCATAGAAGTTAACTTGTAGAATGTTTTAGCAATTTTCATAAGTGACTAAGATCGTTTATCGAAGGAAACATCAAAGGTTCATAGAGGGACTACAATCTTTCAATCGAGGGTCTTTGCTAAAACACTATATTCGATGTACATGATTGTTTAAATACGAGACAACAAGTGTGGGTTACCCTAGATGTGCATGTGTGCAAGGTGTGTTGATTTCATGTATATTATCTTGGATTAGGGTTGTCTAATTTTTTATTTTAAATCTTGTCATACAAACCCTAATTACTAACAATAATAAGGAAAGCGATAAATTGCGAAATTTAAATGTCCTACGCTATTACAACGCTTTGGGCATGGGGGGTTCAAGTTTGTGAAATGAGGGGAAGAAAAAAATAAAGCCCTAATTATCTATTACCAACCATTGGATATGAATAATAATAAAATACACAAAATGTAAAGATGAAGAAGAAAGAAAAGAAATTGTTTTTTGTGGTTTTTTTATGGAAAAGGTTTTATAATTATCCCAATCAAACTAATTAATTTTAATTGCAAGAGAAGTTTTAGTTATTTTAAACAAAACCTAAAATTTAAGTTTAATTGAAATTAAGAAGATAATTAAAAAAAATCCCTAAGTCTAATAGTTTATTTATAAAATAGTTTGAATGTTAATATTAATTTGGAAAAATATTTCAAAATGTGGAAAATAAACAAAATGTAGTTCTAAATATTAACAAAAATAGAATAAGTGTTTAAATTAAAATATTTTTAGTTTAATTATTTAAGAATATATATATTTTTTGTATTTTTGATTAAATAAAAATAAATAAATAAATAAATAAAATATAAATTATTATAAAAAAAGTTGGGCTTGGATGTTAAGAAAGTAAAATTGGGGGTTGAAGAGAAAAATGAGATGTTGGGCCCAAATATTTTTTTTTGTTGAATCAGAAAATAAAAGTAAAATGGGCTTATGGTAGAAGTAAAGACGAAGGTGTATGAAAGCAATTCAACCAGGCCCAGAACAATGTCCAATGCCTATTTATGATCCCATATTGCTGGCTTATGGGCATGTACCATGGATCTAATCATGTGCTGCATTGGATTCAATCATGAAATGATCAGATGGTGATGGAGAGAGGTGCACGGTACACGCGTGTGCCTTGTATACATAGAACCTGAAATACGAAAATGTGAAACAAATAAAAGGGTACCACTGGGGCTCAAACCCAGGTCCCTATATACAAATGCCTTAGTGAGCGATTCTCTTCCACTCGGGTGCCTGTTTCATCTGATAGTAGAATAAATTGCAAGAAACTTAAAATAAACTTGGTCCTGACTGTACTTCATCCTCTACATGAAAGTTACTCCATTTTCACCATGAATTCAACCATATAAATAACTTAGGCTATAAATCAAAGATAAACATGAATTTCTGTTGGTACCACATAACCTCTAATTTTTTCCAGAAAGTTCAACTTCAAAATTCGCATCACTCGGGCAACATAAATGAAAACTAAAAGCATGGTTAGTTCAAGGAAATGATGTCTACATTTTATATTCATAATGCAACCATTAATGAGGCTTGTATAAGGAGTCCAAATTTGAGAAAACTTACCTCAAAACTGGAAATCATGTTTGGAGTTTGAGCACTCCTGGAGGTGTTGTGATGATCTGGATAGCTTCACTGAACTCCTAGGAAGCTATTGCAATGCTTACTTTGAGCTGAAAGTACCTGAATCTTTCTAGAGAAGTCAAGTTGCAGGTGACTGTTTTTGGACATGGAGGATGGTGCAAATTGTGTTACAGTTGTGTAGCAAGGGTTTGGATAGACTATATATGAGTTATAGAAGCTTTATGATTGATTAAAAGTGAAAACACACGAGTGGATTATGTATTTGACGTTCAAGGTTAGAAATGACAAGTAATGGTGGTTTTGATGAAAGTTCTGATTTTAGAGAGTTGGAGGATGTTTCAAGGCTTGTGAATTCATGCTAAGGCTTGCAAAAAACCTCTATTTATAGAGAAAAGGTTTTAGAGGCTCAAGTCATCAGAAACCATAGATCAAATGTTATGGTTATGTGACTTGATTTTGAAGCAAACTTGAAATACATAGTTTCAATGCATAGTACAAGGCTCATAGGGTGGTTGACAGGCTTGTAGATGTGTTACTTCTGGATTTGAGATCGTGTATGCTCAGAAGAAACAAGTGCAAGGCTCAAGGATAGAGGACTTTGTGATTAAAGCCACTTTTCCAAAATGGAAGTCTTGGATTTCTTCCCTAAATGGCAAATCAATTTGGAAAAAGCGTGAATCACTTGGAAAATGGATCAATCAGTTATGTAAACATTAAATTATGGAGTGATTTGTAAGTTAGAAGCCTGCAAATCAAGATTATGCAACATAGGTTTGAGATTTGATAATGTGTTCTTAATGAAAATGCCTTGTAATTCAAGAATGGATGCTCAACTTCTTCTCTTCGATTCTCTTAGCTCAAGCATGACCTCTTCAAGTTCTGTGACATTTTGGAAAGCTTGAAACATTGTCTATAACCTTCACGTTGACCACTTTGGCTAAATCAACTTGAAGCTTAGTGAAAATTTTCCAAGAAGTTGGGACAGAAATCCGACCAAACTTGCTAAAATTTTCACTAAGTGTTTTGTAAGAATGGCATGACTTCCTGAGCCTATATCTTCAAATCTAAGCATTTTTTAGACATCAACCCTCAAGGAAAAGTTGTAGAATTCATCAAGATCTACAACCTTCACGTTTAAAGTCATTTGAGGCATCAAGAGTCCAATTGTCCTTGATAAAACCAAAACCCTAATTTGTGGACTCAATGCTTTATGAGGTGAGCTTGCCTGATCAAACTCTTGAGAACCCTTTAGCATTTGAGATCTTTGGTGAGAAATGTTTTAAGGAAAATGGAGGGGAAATTTTGGGGTACAATAGTATCCCTTTTTTCCTTGAGTTGAATCTAGGACTTCTGCAGTTCTTCAAAGTCGGTAGGCATGTCTGGGTGAAGAAGGGTGTGAGAAACATCTCCTTCAATAAAAGGTTCTACGATCACTGATAGGATAGCAGGATATGGCATCATAATATTTTGAGCACGAGACTGCACCCATCTAAGGTAAGGCTCTAAAGTAATTGAATTCTTGTGTCCCAAAGTCTTGCTATTAATATTGTTAACCAGGCCTCGGGCACGTATAAACCTTTGATGGTAATTTTAAGGATCATTCCCATAGCCGAACACAATGCCCTGGATGAGCATATCATGAGGACCACCCCTTTGAGCATAACCAAACTGACACAGAGCTAGAGAATGTTAGAACATAGTTTGATTCTACAATCCTCAGTTAGAGTTTTGATGATAACAAAATACAAGATTAAATGAATTATGATAATTATATAAGACATAGATGCTACCTAAAAATATGTTGTGTATTTACAGGAAACTCTGATGGAATCAGCATCAGAACATCAGAAGATATGTCACATCAGAAGATCATACATATGCTTACGCTGAAGTCTGATGAACAGAATCTGCGCTCAACATACTCTGACTCTGATCAAGATCTTAACAATGTAATCAACACTCAAAAGCATTCAGAATAAGCTAAAGCCAACACACTCTGATCTTAATCAAGCAGAACATTCTGAAGTGTTAACGTTACTGCATTCAAGGCAGATTAATTACCAACGACTTTATTTCAAGACAAAGATCTTCTCAAAATGGAAAGAACGTAATGAGCATTGAAATGGAATTATTGGCATCAACGTATCTTTTCCAAGAAGTATTTAAACAAATCAGTGAGAAGTGAAAAGGCTAATGCTCTACAATACTCTACACGCCTAAAGTCAATCATCTTCATCCTCACTCATACAGTTTGCAAAAGCTCTCAAATTGCTTACTCTATAGTTCTAGCATTCTAGTTTCACTTAAGCTTTATATTGTGTATTATCACAGTTGTGATATATAGTTTTTGTAGAAAACATCAACACACATAATTGTTCATTTATCTGTAAGAAAGAATTTCCTTGAGAAACCGGTCTGTGGTTTAGACTCAAGAAGGCTTTAGCAGTTGTTAAAGCAATTTTGTATTCAGTTGAATATAGTGGATTAAGACCTCGTTGGAGAGAGGTGAAATGACCTTGACGGGTGGACTGGAGTAGTTTGAGATCAAACGAACCAGGATAAAAATAACGTGTTGGCTGCATTTGATTTCAAGTTTCAACAATTTAACCCCCCTTCTTGTGTTTTCACTTCTTCAGAGAAGTGTTGTAAGTGATTCCCCCTCTTATACCAAGGAGTGGTAAATTATGGAATTCCCCACAGTTGTCAATAACAATGATATATGCCTGAGATCAAGAACACCAATGGATGTCCGAATGAGTGAGTCACATCAACCTTTGAGACCACCTCAAACCTTGTTCTTTCTTCATCACTGATCGGGGCATGTGCGAAATAAACCACCTGGACAGTTAAGGTATACAACACATAAGAGTTCCTCGCTTCTTCATAGTACGAGTGTGAATAGAATGCAGGATATCTCCAAGCAAAGTAGGCACCGGATTATGAGTGAGAAATATTTTAATGGCATTCACATCTACGAATTGATCCGAATTAGGAAATAGTACCAAACCATAGATTAGCAAAGCCAAAATATCCTCAAAAGCACGAAAATCCATGGCATCTATAAACCATTGAGCCTTCTCTATCAGAAATTTGGAGAAAAACCCTTGACTTTGTTCCTTGTTTCCCAACTAGATACAACGTCTGATTGTTTCAGATGTAAGGCTACTGTAATGTCTTCAGGTATTGGAACTTGTTCTAGACCGATGAAAGTTATCTGATCAAGAATGGGCACTTCGAGTAACTTAGAGAATTCTTCCATTGTGGGATCCGATTGATAATCCGGGAAAGTAAAATAGTGATGCTTATGATCAAATAACTAGAAAAGAACACTCGTCATGTCTTCCTTGAAACCAGTAGTAACCTGTCGTACCCCAAATTTTCCCTATCTCTTTTATTCTTGTCTGGCTTCAAACTTTGCATTCCATTTGCATCATTTTATCATTCAATCATTTTCATATCCCTCATCTATGGAATCAGGCACTTTGGTTTGAAGTATTAGGGCTACACCCTCTTTTTGTCTAATCTTGTTTTGAGGTTTTCTTATCAGGTAAAAAGGAAGCGCATCTGGTTCTTGATTAGTGGATTGTGGAATGAATTTTGTCATCACGTTACAAGGTTGGTTCTCGCTCAATTTTGTCAGAGCCTGGATTAGGGTTTATTTCCCTATGTGTGCTGGTCAAGATGCTAGGGTTTCGAGTTTTTGGTTTCTATAAAGATTTTTCTGTCTCCTGCCTCGAGGGTGGCTCAAAGCTCAGTGTATTAGGCCTTTCTCACAAGGATTCTCAGGGATTAAGTTTGCACAAGTGCATTGGGATATTCCAGTACCAAAATTAAAAGGAAACTGTCAAAAAGAGAGAAAAGAGATAAAGATATTATTTTGACAAATTTGACTAACAGGTCTCCTTCGATTCAGCACCCTTCGACTGACTCTAAGCCTCCTTCGAATGCAAGTTTAGGTGCATCCTTCATTTTTATTTGAAACCTCCTTCGAATGCAACTTAGGTACATCCTTCGTTTGGATTTGAAACCTCCTTCGAATCCACTTGCACAAAGGGCCTCTTGCAGACTTTTTCTCTCACAACATTCATTTGAGCCACAACTTGCACGCAAAAGGCATCCCCCTTGCTAGCATGCACAAGGTACAAAGCCTCCTATAACTTCCGTCGATTCCAAGGCAAAAATCTCCCTTTTGGGGTCCTTCGATTTGCACTTTTTTGCCTCATGTATGCCTCTTTCGAATCTGGACATTTTGCCTCATGTATGCCTCTTTCGAATCTGGACATTTTGCCTCATGTATGCCTCTTTCGAATCTGGAAATTTTGCCTCATGTATGCCTCTTTCGAACCTGGACATTTTGCCTCCTGCATGCCTCTTTCGAATCTGGACATTTTGCCTCATGTATGCCTCTTTCAAATCTAGACATTTTGCCTCATGTATGCCTCTTTCGAATCTGGACATTTTGCCTCCTGCATGCCTCTTTCGAATCTGTACATTTTTCCTCCTGCATGCCTCTTTCTTTTGGGCATGTGGCTCCCTTCATGCAAGTCTTTATTTGAGCATTGACCTTTTGTGTGCTTGCTTGGAGTCACAAAGTTTAGACCTCCTCCATGCAGGCTTCGACAAGACATTGACTATGTTTGTACTAGCTTCGACTGGACAACATTTTTCTTTATTATGCTGCATTTCCATCCTTGACAAACTTCAGCACATGGTTGATGGCTCGCTCAAAAGACATATAGTGGTGGACTTGAGGGGCATACATATGAGTCCCAGTCGAAGGGTACGCCTTACTAGTCCATTCGAAGCACACATTTGGCCCCTTCAAATGATGCACAAAGATGATTCGTTCGAAGGACACTTGTTGGAGGAAAGTCAAACAATGTGTTGGAAGAAGAATCTGGTCGAAGGAGGGTCAAAATGAAAGGATAAAATATTCAAAGATGCTTGGTGCCAAGTTAAGACATGGTACACTGGCCAAAACTGCTGCATAGCAGTCCTGAAACACTGCCCCATTCTTGCACCGAAATAGCATACTAGCACTGTCCCTCGAAGGCTGCAAAGAGCAGTTTACCCAAATTGTTCCAAATTATTTTGTTTTCCCTCCAAAAGCTTCAGCCAACTTTGCCTATAAATAAGAGGCTCCAACACATGTTTAAGGGATGATCTTTGGACCAGAGGAACGAATCCCCCAAATTTTCTCAAACACAACAAAACTCTCAAGTTCATCAACACTTGAGAAATCAAAACCCAGAATCCCAAACACTCATCTCTTTCGATTCTGAAGAACACCCCACACATAGAAGTTTGTTCAAACTCAAAGACAATCTTCTGTGACAACCCTTCGAACCAAAAGCAAACCCCCTGTGACTATTCTTCGAATTCCAGAAACGTCCAGGTAGCATTTCAAGTTCAAATCCCACATCTATTCAAGGCCTGAAGCAAGGTAAGTTATTCTTACCTTTGAACTTTTCGTTTCTTGACATAACATGTAAATAATCTTTTCGTTCGTTTCAAACATGTACATACCATTATTCCTTTCGTTTCCACCCCTTTAACATGTTATTTTTCGGAGCTAACCCTTTCGTTTTTTTGCTTTCTGTTTTCCTGAACTTGCTTTAACTGTTAAACTGTTTACCAAACAAATACTAGAATGGCCTCAGGCCATGTTGCCATTTAATGCTTTAAATGAAAGAAACAGGAAACAGGAAATAGGAAACGAATCTTCTGGCTTCTATCCTCTTTCTCCAGTTCGAACGAAAGAGACAACCAGGAGTATGAAACGAAGCCTTTGGTTTCCACACTGACTTCCTGGCCCAGCCAGAGACACGCTCACACTGATTTCACTGGCCCAATCGAAGAAGGCAACAAGGCAGAAAGGCCCAGCCAGAGGCACACTTGCACTAAGTCCAGGCTCAGACGAAAGGCACTCCCATGCTGGTGCCAGCCTCTAATCGAAGTACATGACCTGACTGGTGCCAAAGCCTAATCGAAAGACGTGACTTTGCTGTTGCCATCCCCAATCGAAGGAGGAAAATAGAAGGGTGCTACTACCTGGATCGAAAGACACTCATTTTTCTTACTTTTATCTTATTTTTTCCTTCATATTTTTTATGCATTTTGATATGGTTGTAATAGCGTAGGATTTTATCTTTCTGCATTTTATTTACTTTGTACAAATGCTAGTAATTAGGCGTGTATGGCAAGATAAAATCAACAAGTAAACAAACCAAAAAAATCCAAAAACACTCTTTAATCATTACTTGAATATATCTTAAAACCCGCAAAACACTCAACAAATCAAAACTCCCCCCAAGGGCATGTTATCTCCGTTCTACCGTGATATCGGTCGTGCCTATTGCTAGAATGCGTGCGTTAATGTCGCCCACTAAAAACCACAAACAAACCAACCATTTTCGAGAGGAACTACTGTGTTCTGATTCCTTCATTGGATACGTAGGCAAAGGGTCATGAAACCCTCACGAACGCAATAATCAAAAACCTTTCATTTCCACTTAAGCAAGCATAGTTGTAGATAAATACACCCTCTAAGACAAACAAACAAAATGGATCTCGTTGAGTACAACGGATGTGAGGGCTGCTAACACCTTCCCCTCGCATAACCGACTCCCTTACCCTTTCTCTTGGTCGCAAGGCCATCTTATCCATTCCCTTGTGGTTTTATCGATATTTCCCCTTCCTTCGGGATAAATAAAGTTCGGTGGCGGCTCTGTGTTTTCTGCCGGAGGTTTCAGCTGGCGATTCTGCTGGGGACTTTTAGCGAGTCTCTCCTAGTTTTGGTTACTTGTATTTTTGGGTGTTTATTTATTTGCTTTTATCTTTCTTTACTGTTTTATTTCTTTATTTATTCTTTTGTATATATTGCATATTTGTTTCTACTCACACATTCTGGATACATTGTGATGTTGAGTTTGGTGATTACTTTTGATAAGTCCTATACCCGGACTTGGGTTACACATATGATTAGGACGAGCGGTATAGTCATGTTAACTTTGAGGGAGTAATCCCGAAGAAGAAGGCATGAGAATCCCCCACTCAATGGAGGCCCCCTTGAAAGTAGTGATGTTTACTGAGTAATCGGGAAGACGTCGTTGCTTTCGACCTGGGATCTCGAGAAGCTGAGGGCCGTAGAACCGTTAACCCATCTTGGCCTTTTAGGTGCAATGCGGAGACTGTAACGGAGTAATCCGAAAGTTGTCGTCACGCGATATTGCACTCGGACGAGTTTTTCTTGCGAATATTGCTGATTACCAAGTAATTGGGACGTCGGTAATATCCAAAGGAAGAGCGTAGACTTCGAGAACTCATTATAACCTTGTTCGGCAGGTGATAAACCCCTAGTACATACCACGTGGGTGGTTACTTTGACTCCATGCCTGTGACGTCGAACTTTTGATCCTGTTACTTTCAGCCTGTGCAACGGACTACGCAATGGTTATCTAGAATATGTGAAGCTGAGACTTCATGCCATAGCATATCATGACATCATATCATCATGTATATATATCTCATATCTAGAGAAATCCAAAGACAAGTCTTGTTGATATAACTTTTCAAAAGGGAAATTTTAAAAAGATAGACGAGTCTTTGGGTCTCATTAGAAATGAAGATAAGGCATTCATCCATGTTACCATGCATTCATTTTTTCATAACAAAAACTCATTGGGGTCCCCTTTCTCAGAATCCAGTAAACAGCAAAGACGACTCATCAACATCAGTACACACAGAGACAACTGTATATTCAACGAGCACGATCTGGGTCTTTTCAGCCGAGTCATCAACCCTAGGGGCAACAGGGACGAAAGACGAAGAAATTTATTGAAAGGAGGGTGGATCCCATTCTCATGTCTTATTCTCAACTTCTTCCTCAGTTGTTTGCCAATCAGTTGGTTCAACTGCGTGAACTAGGTCCAACACCAAATCCTCTCCCACGAGGGTAAGATGTCAGTGCTCGTTACGAAATCCATTTAGGGGCTCCAGGCCACACAATTGAGAATTGTAGGGCATTAAAAAACAACATTCAAGACCTCCTTGATGCCAAAGTCATCATAAAGGGTCTGATAATGGATTGAATCCCCTTGCTGAGATAGCTGCCAAGACTGCAAGAGCGTCTCCTCATTTGAGTCAGGGCTGAAGAAGTCTCCTAAGCATGGAAATTTCTAATTTCATTTTGCATTATCATTTGTAACCTTGTTTTGTTCAGTACCCCTTGTATGCGAAATTGTTTGTCTTTTTATATTGAATCACCATGCATTGACTGTGTTTGTCTTGAACTAATCCATTCGTATTCACTCATTTACATTTTGTTATTGTACTTGCTTTTGATGCTTAACTCTTTTTTTTTAATTTAAAGAGAAAAAAAATAATAAATATAACTCTTGAGGGAGGATGATGAAGATCTGATACTTAGATTCTCAAATGGTATGCTTTTGAATAAAACCTTGCTGACGATGTACAAGCATTGTTTTAAATCTCCAAACACCGGAGTTATAAGGTAGACCCTCGTCAACCCTTTTCGAGCTTTGGAGTAGGAGTTTCTTTTACACAGAAAAACCCTAATTTTTAACCCCGGGGCGGGTAGATTTCAGTTAATCCGATCGAGCATCCAGAACTCCTCAAGAGGGAGTTCTTAGCGATACAACAATGGTTATCCATCAAAGGGTTAGGAGAAGTCAACATCACAATGATAAACTGTCACCTACCAGCAGCATGCATCAAAGAGAACGATATCCCAATGGGTATCTCTTGCACAATTAGGAGGTCAGCAGATGACGATACCATAACAGTTATTCTTCATCTATCCAGGACTCAGACAACCACAACCATTTCCAACAAATCGAAGATGGCGTGAAGATCAATAACTTTTTAAAAAATAAAGAGACAAAAAGCCCCGTTAAGTCAAAACTTGAAAAACAAGAGACTTAGGAAAAAGTCAGGGCATCCCACTGGACTGCAATTTCAAAATCAAGAAATTGTCCAGGAAAAAATTAGGGAAAGTGAAATAAAAAACAATAATAATCCTCAGCAAAGAACAAGATCAAGTGATCAGACGCCAAGAAGCCAGTGATTGTCGGGTCTTAGAAACCCATGTGGTTCCTCAATCATTGCAAACTCTCTTCTCGAGAGATGAGTGCTCGTATCGTGTTAACTGAACATAGGAATGGAGAACATCATGGAGAATGGGTGGGCACCAAATAATTTTGAGCCTTAAATCCTTTTTTCTAAAACCGTGAACCAGGCCACGTTACAACCCTTAAAAGTCCTAACTGAAGCATGGGTTAATTCAAAAGCAATACTGTAGCGAGAGTACGGTAACCTGACTCCTCAGAGATGTACTAAAATTTGATTTGGTAACACGTCACTTATTCTTAAAAACAAAAAAACTGATGCTTCGACATCATTTCAATGAAAGTTTTTCGAACTTCAAGACAATCATAGAATTTGCATTAGAATCATCATTCTTAGACAAACATTCGTTACATATAAATAAGTGCTTGAACATCAAGTAAGCTTGCGTGATGAGCATCATTTGAAAACATGGTCATCTCGAAGGATGATTGCTGCAGAAACTTGTCAAAAAACAAAGATGGATCTTATTCTGGGGCATTCCCTCAAACTGCCAATCAAAGGCTATCACGTCGATAAATCTCTCCATATTTTTCCAGTCAATCATAAGCAACCATGTCGATAAATCTCTTTAAACTTCAAACTGGGGGAATCAGGCTGAGTAACCTATTCATAATTTATGCAACCTTGGGCAGTTACGTCTAGATTCGGCAAATCTCTACAAAAATCCATGATCAGAGGTAGATATTGGGGCATGCCACTTTGTGCCGTATTATGACACGAATCTTCCAACATTCCACTCGAAGAGATCCTTGCAGACAGGGGCATTCCTCCTCCCCTCTTAGGGAGCTATTCAAGCAAATTCCTGTCATCCGTACAAATGCAATCAAGCTAATAGAGTCATGACGTTCACTTTGGTTCAGTTAACATCCTCAGAATCATCGTCATTCCCTGAAGATGTTTAAACACGCAACTCCCCAGCAATGAAGTGAACTCGGGGCATCTGAAGACACTAATGTCCATTTCCTAATCCCCAAGTGGTTCGTGAAGTAAGGAAAGTCAGACGGGCCCCTTTCTTCCCTGGCAATAGAGAAAACATGGGGCATTTGATGAGATCTATGTCTCTATTCAGTCATTCACAAGAAGTCCAACACATGAAGGAAGTCAGATCAAGCTACTCCTCCTCAACAAGATTTAATCCCCAGTGAACTCGGCAAGGCTAACTCTTTCTTCTAAAATTTCAAGCACCAGTCCATATTGGTACCTCAAGATGACGGGCAATAGATCCCCTTGAGTTTTTGGCACTTTACATACAATAATCATCATGACATACTGCATTTCATCCTCAAACGCATAGCATATCCATGAATCATCATGTCACACTTAAAATGCATATGAAGCATGAGCCATATCAATCCCAAATCAACAAAACATCCTCACAAAGAATTTCATCCTCATAATTCCCAGTTAACATCTGTTATTACATTACGAACTAAAATAAACCATGGTTCCAGTACGTCGTACTTTTCCCCAACTCTCAATTCTCACGTTATCTTTCTTAGGGTCGTAGGTCGCTCGTAGGTCTTACCCTCATGTTATCCTTGCTAGGGTCGTAGGTCACTCGTAGGTCTTACCCTCATGTTATCCTTACTAGGGTCGTAGGTCGCTCGTAGGCCTTACCCTCACGTTATCTTTTCTAGGGTCGTAGGTCGCTCGTAGGTCTTACCCTCACGTTATCTTTCATAGGGTCGTAGGTCGCTCTTAGGTCTTACCCTCACGTTATCTATTATAGGGCCGTAGGTCGTCCGTAGGTCTTACCCTCACTTTACCTTTCTCTTGGGTCATAGATTATACACCGATCTTTACCCATTATCTTTACCTTTCTTTTTGGGTCGTAAAATACCGCTTGATAGATTCTATGTCGTCATCAAGTTCTACTCATCGCATTTAAGTTTTCATTTTGTCAAGTAATTCTACTTTCAGTCATCACGACATCGTCAACCATATCCTTTTAGTCACTTTACCGCCCACTCCCTCAAGAACCTTGTATTGGCACCGTTACCCCAGTACAAGCTACCCTTTTTCAACCATGTTATATCCATCATGACCAGTCCACCAGAAGACCAGTTTGTCTTTCCCCAAGCAGAAATTCACACCAGTGAATAACACTTACACCATCTCTCCAGGGCAAATTTCGGGTCCTGGTATTTAATCATCTTCCACCTTGAACTCTCGAAAGGCTGACGCCAATCTCACCTTCAGGTTTAAGACGATTAAATAGGGGCAGTTGTCGTACCCCAAATTTTCCCTATCTCTTTTATTCTTGTCTGGCTTCAAACTTTGCATTCCATTTGCATCATTTTATCATTCAGTCATTTGCATATCCCGCATCTCAGGGAATCAGGCACTTTAATTTGAAGTATTAGGGCTACGCCCTCTTTTTGTCTAATCTTGTTTTGAGGTTTTCTTATCAGGTAAAAAGGAAGCGAATCTGGTTCTCGATTAGTGGATTGTGGAATGAATTTTGTCATCACGTTACAAGGTTGGTTATCGCTCAATTTTATCAGAGCCTGGATTAGGGTTTATTTCCCTATGTGTGCTGGTCAAGATGCTAGGGTTTCGAGTTTTTGGTTTCTGTGAAGATTTTTCTCTCGCCTGCCTCGAGGGTGGCTCAAAGCTCAATGTATTAGGACTTTCTCACAAGGATTCTCAGGGTTTAAATTTTCACAAGTGCATTGGGATCTTCCAGTACCAAAATTAAAAGGAAACTGTCAAAAAGAGAGAAAACAGATAAAAATATTATTTTGACAAATTTTACTAATAGGTCTCCTTCGATTCAGCACCCTTCGACTGACTCTAAGCCTCTTTCGAATGCAAGTTTAGGTGCATCCTTCATTTGGATTTGAAACCTCCTTCGAATGCAACTTGGGTACATCCTTCGTTTGGATTTGAAACCTCCTTCGAATCCACTTGCACAAAGGGCCTCTTGCAGACTTTGCCTCTCACCACTTTCATTTGAGCCACAACTCGCACACAAAAGGCATCCCCCTTGCTAGCATGCACAAGGTACAAAGCCTCTTATAACTTCCGTCGATTCCAAGGCAAAAAGCTCCCTTTTGGGGTCCTTCGATTTGCACTTTTTTGCCTCATGTATGCCTCTTTCGAATCTGGACATTTTGCCTCATGTATGCCTCTTTCGAATCTGGACATTTTGCCTCATGTATGCCTCTTTCGAATCTAGACATTTTGCCTCATTTATGCCTCTTTCGAACCTGGACATTTTGCCTCTGCATGCCTCTTTCAAATCTGGACATTTTGCCTCATGTATGCCTCTTTCGAATCTGGACATTTTGCCTCATGTATGCCTCTTTCGAATCTGGACATTTTGCCTCCTGCATGCCTCTTTCGAATCTGGACATTTTGCCTCCTGCATGCCTCTTTCGTTTTGGCATGTGGCTCCCTTCATGCAAGTCTTTATTTGAGCATTGACCTTTTGTGTGCTTGCCTGGAGTCACAAATTTAGACCTCCTCCATGCAGGCTTCAACAAGACATTGACTATGTTTGTACTAGCTTCGACTGGACAACATTTCTCTTTAGTATGCTGTATTTCCATCCTTGACAAACTTCAGCACATGGTTGATGGCCCCCTCAAAAGACATATAATGGTGGACTTGAGGGGCATACATATGAGTCCTAGTCGAAGGGTACACCTTACTAGTCCATTCGAAGCACACATTTGGCCCTTTCAAATGATGCACAAAGATGATTCGTTTGAAGGACACTTGTTGGAGGAAAGTCAAACAATGTGTTGGAAGAAGAATCTGGTCGAAGGAGGGTCAAAATGAAAGGATAAAATATTCAAAGATGCTTGCTGCCAAGTTAAGACATGGTACACTAGCCAAAACTGCTGCATAGTAGTCCTGGAACACTGCCCCATTCTTGCACCGAAATAGCATACAAGCACTGTCCCTCGATGGCTGCAAAGAGCATTTTACCCAAATTGTTCAAATTATTTTGTTTTCCCTCCAAAAGCTTCAGCCAACTTTGCCTATAAATAAGAGGCTCCAACACATGTTTAAGGGAGGATCTTTGGACTAGAGGAACGAATCCCCCAAATTTTCTCAAACACAACAAAACTCTCAAGTTCATCAACACTTGAGAAATCAAAACCCAGAATCCCAAACACTCATCTCTTTCGATTCTGAAGAACACCCCACACATAGAAGTTTGTTCAAACTCAAAGACAACCTTCTATGATAACCCTTCGAACCAAAAGCAAACCCCCTGTGACTATTCTTCGAATTCCAGAAACATCCAGGTAGCAGTTCAAGTTCGAATCCCATATCCATTCAAGGCCTGAAGCAAGGTAAGTTATTCTTACCTTTGAACTTTTTGTTTCATGACATAACATGTAAATAATCTTTTCGTTCGTTTCAAACATGTACATACCATTGTTCCTTTCGTTTCCACCCTTTTAACATGTTATTTTTCAGAGCTAACCCTTTCGTTTTTTTACTTTCTGTTTACCTGAACTTGCTTTAACTGTTAAACTGTTTACCAAACAAATAATAGCATGGCCTCAGGCCATGTTGCCATTTAATGCTTTAACTGAAAGAAACAGGAAACATGAAATAGGAAACGAAGCTTCTAGCTTCTATCCTCTTTCTCCAGGTCGAACGAAAGAGACAACCAGGAGTATGAAACGAAGCCTTTGGTTTCCACACTGACTTCCAGGCCCAGCCAGAGACACGCTCACACTGATTTCACTGGCCCAATCGAAGAAGGCAACAAGGCAGAAAGGCCCAGCCAGAGGCACACTTGCACTAAGTCCAGGATCAGACGAAAGGCACTCCCATGCTTGTGCCAGCCTCCAATCGAAGTACATGACCTGACTGGTGCCAAAGCCTAATCGAAAGACGTGACTTTGCTGTTGCCAGCCCCAATCGAAGGAGGCCAACAGAATGCAAATCGAAGGGTACTACTGCCTGGGTCGAAAGACACTCATTTTTCTTACTTTTATCTTATTTTTTCCTTCATATTTTTTATGCCTTTTGATATGGTTGTAATAGCGTAGGATTTTATCTTTCTGCATTTTATTTACTTTGTACAAATGCTAGTAATTAGGCGTGTATGGCAAGATAAAATCAACAAGTAAATAAACCAAAAAAATCCAAAAACACTCTTTAATCATTACTTGAATATATCTTAAAACCCTCAAAACACTCAACAAATCAAAACTCCCCCCAAGGGCATGTTATCTCCGTTCTACCGCGATATCGGCCGTGCCTATTGCTAGAATGCGTGCGTTAATGTCGCCCACTAAAAAAAACAAACAAACCAACCATTTTCGAGAGGAACTACGGTGTTCTGATTCCTTCATTAGATACGTAGGCAAAGGGTCGTGAAACCCTCACGAACGCAATAATCAAAAACCTTTCATTTCCCCTTAAGCAAGCATAGTTGTAGATAAATACACCCTCTAAGACAAACAAACAAAATGGATCCCGTTAAGTACAACGGATGTGAGGGGTGCTAACACCTTCCCCTCGCATAACCGACTCCCTTACCCTTTCTCTTGGTCGCAAGACCATCTTATCCATTCCCTTGTGGTTTTATCGATATTTCTCCTTCCTTCGGGATAAATAAAGTTCGGTGGCGGCTCTGTGTTTTCTGCCGGCGGTTTCATAACCAAACTGAGTAGATGAACATGTCTCTTGGTGAATTGAGAATTGTCAGGAACCTTTGAGACTAATTCCTCAAGCTTGGAAGGTACCCTTACGAAGTTGATTCAGATGGTATTCCTACGAATGAAAGCAATGACCCTGTAACACAGAACAAAGATAAATCCCCTAGATCCTTGAAATGGTTAGTCATG
Organism: Vicia faba; assembly: GCA_948472305.1. NCBI lineage: Eukaryota > Viridiplantae > Streptophyta > Magnoliopsida > Fabales > Fabaceae > Vicia > Vicia faba. The sequence continues at coordinate 385,849,478 of OX451741.1, forward strand.
ATATGATTTTATGATGTTATGATGTCATGTTTAAACAGATAAAAAACACAAACAAAGCACACAAGAGTCTTAGGTTTAAGGCTTGCATAGGGTTCGTAGGTAAGTACCTTATTTAAGTTTAGTTGGCTCAACCTATCCTAAAGAAGTAACCGGGTTCTAGGGATCTCAATATCACTGATTTTTCCCACAGGTTTCGTTTAGCACGGAAATTGACTTGCCACCAAAAAAGACCCAAGAGTCGAATCTCAATGAGCGTAGCATCGAGTATCAACAAACTTTAGACAGCACCAAAGCCGACTATGTCACTACCTTCTAATGGATAATTTGTTTCAGTTAAGGTTCTAAAGGTCAGTTAGTGCTTATGACACCACGCGGCAACCTAGTATTCTCCCCAACTGACTCGAGGGACACCAGTACCAACCAATGTGTCACACTAACATAGCCATCACTTCAACCATATCGATATACGTCGTATAGTTTTCATGATCTATTGTTACTTACCTAAAATGTCCCCAGATCCGGATGTAGGATCTTTGCAAGAAAAGTAAACCCGAGCAAGCCCTAAAATATAAAGCACACAAAGCAAACAAGGAAAGAATTTAAAAATGATATAACTCTAAGGTAACCCCACTTTTTTATAAATTCCCCAGCAGAGTCGGCAGTTCTGTAATACGGTGGGAGAACTAACTTGGTTTTGCATTTTATCGCAAATGTTGCGGATAGAAAGAGTCGCCACCAACTTTTCTTTTATCCAATAAGGAAAGGGTGAAAAGAACAGGAAAGACCTTGAAATTTTGGAGTTCGGGGGGTAGTTTATGAAAAGGGAAGGTGTTAGCACCCTCTTCATCCGTAGTCATCTACGGGCTCTTAATCGCTAGCTCGCTTTGTTTTGAAAATTGCTTTGTGTTGTGCATGTTTGAAAATATTTTGAAAATTCCAATTGTAAGGAATACTTTGTAATGATTCTTGTATTTATCCTTGAGAATGCGTACAAAAGTGTTTTTGTTTGAAAATATTTTTGAAAGTGTGATTGTGAAATATGCTTTTGTTTAAAATGTTTGTGAGCAAGCGACTACGAGCATTCTACCTACTCAAGGTCTTTATTTTACTTTTCATCCTCCTTTAGATAGTGCTACCCTACCATTAGTTAGTAGGAAGCCCTATTGTTGGATGTGAAAGGACAAGCGTGGGTCGTCGTTCAGTCATAGAAGGCAACTGGTAAGGACGCTTTAGAAATTTTTGTTTAAGGGACTATATCATTTATCGAAGGCAACATTCGAAAGGTTCATCCCGGGACTATGATCTTTGATTTCGAGGGACGATGCTAAAGCGTCCCCACGGTCGAGGGACATGATTGTTTTTGTTCTGAAGGTAACGAGGGAGGTTATCCTAGAGGTGTGGGTGTGCAAAGTGTGTTCAACTCATTTTATTTATCTTGCACTAGGGTTTTGCTACCGTTTGCTCTTAATCTTGCCATACAATCCTATTAGCTAAACAATTATATACAAGGCATAAAATATAAGTGCGGAAAAGTAAAATTATACGCTATTACAGGGCCTCGGGAATAGGGGGTACAAATAATAAAAAAATGCAGGGAAAGTAAAACAACCCTAATTATCTATTATATACCATGAGCAGTTACAAGTATAAGCAACGCGAAAATGTAAAATAAAGAAAAGAGGATGGAAATTGTTTTGGTGATTTTTTTTATAAAAGATTTGATGATTAACTTAAAACATAAATTGATTTTAATTAATTAAAACCTAAAAACCCTAATTAATTTTAATTTCAAAAATTAAGAAAGTTTATTAATTAAACAAAAAACTAAACCCTAATGTTGATTAGAGTTTGTGAGAAAATTAATAGATTAAAAGATGGTTTTAGTTTGGTTAATTTAGGGTTTTAAGTGAAAATATTAAGAAAATAAGGGTTTTAAAAAAAGTTACCAGGGCTGGGTGTTGAACCCATGCCCTCAAAACTTGCAGCCAACACGTTCACCACCAGGTCAGGTACACCTTGGTGTCAAGGAAATGATCGAATGCCCTATATCATTTGCAAAACAAATAAAACCATAAAAACATCAAATTTCCAAAAGGTTGGGATCGAACCCACGCCTTGGCATAGTAAGGTCTTTAACACGCGCTTCAATTGTTGGGTGGTAATACATCTGTTCACTTTAATGAAACAAATAAAATAAATATCAAGCAAAATGCCTGGAACAGAGAGACGCCGGTGCCCTAGCTCAGCCCATCTTCTCCGGTGAGAAGATTTCTTTTCCCTACAAAATAAAAGATCTTAGCAAACCAAAGGTACCCTACTCCCATAAATCAAGTACTACGAGTTCAATAGGATGGTTATTTTGGACTGAAAATCAATAGTTTGAGAGGTATAACGAAAACGATGTGGTTCGGTGAAAATATGACATCTCACGATTTGGCCAGCATGGGACCTCCACGATGGTTCTATCCTGCACTATCAAACCTCATGAACAAGTTAATAACATTAATATTCATAAAAACATCATAAAACGACAAATATTAAAAACATGCAATGATGAAACCGGTGAGGCATGTCCATTTGATTTTATCCCCTTTTTACCATGGAAATAGATCCATCCTTACCCTCTTACATCCCAAGATGTGAATGGACTGGCTAGCTTAGAGTGAAAGGGACTATTAATAGGGTTTCAAGTTATTTTAGGGTTCTTGGAAAATTGATATTTTGGACAAGCTTCTTGATATATGGTTTTCGTGTCTTGCTTGTATGAAGAATGGATATTATATAGCATGAATTAGGCCAAAGATAAAATGGGCTTGGACTTTGTGTAAGAATCCTTGTATTTTATCTTATTTATTTTTGAATTAAGAATGAATAGATAAAAAATAATTAAAATAAATTAGACCAAGGGGTGCATGAACAAGATTTTAGGTGTATAAGGAGTGTAATACACACTTGGATTCTTAAACAATGGCACAATAGTCCAAAATATCAAGTTTGCTTAATTTGAACTTCATGCACTTGCTCAAAATTTCCCAACTTTCACTAGGAATAACTCTCTCAATTTGAATATTTTAAAGGTGATCATGGACTTTTTGGAAAGCTCAAGATGTCCTCTTCAATTCATATGTTGATCATTTTTGCATTTGAAGAGTTTATCTTAATGTAAATTTCCTTGACAAAAAGTGTCTTTTTGTTGACTTTTGAAATGACATGTAATGTATTTGCTCATATCTCTCAAATGAAGCATTTTTTGGATTTGAGATTAGAGAGATAAACTTGTATAGAATTGAATTTCCTTCAAAATGAGCTTTGTTTGGGGGGAAATTGACGAAGCACGTGAAAGTTATGCTTGGTCAAAGTTCAGTTGACTTCTCCTAAGGGAAACCCTAATTTACCAACTTTTGACTTTTGATGGTTTGAGAGTTTCTCTTGAGCAATCATGATCAAACCTTGATCAAATGATGAATGTGACTTTAACACCTTGATGTTGACCAAAAATCTTGAAGTTTAACTGTATGTTGACCATTGTTGACTTTTTTTCCAATACAATTGATATTCAGTCATCTGAGCCATTGACTGAGCAAACATGTGATGCAAGGCTTGAAATTTGGCATGAGCATACCTTGAGACATATGAGAAACCATGGGAACCACTTTAGGCCTTAGAAACCCAAACTCCCTTGATAAATATGAAACCCTAGTTGTAAATCCCTTGCTTAAGAGAAGAATTTGTCTGATCAATTCTTTTGCAACCTTGAGCATTTGAGAACCCTAGGAGAATGTATTGAATAAGATGAGATGGAAAATTTTGGGGTACAACAACTTCAAAAATATAGAGTTCTAAGTTTAGTTCAATTGAAATTTTGTTTCTCTGCAACTAAAATTTAATTTTTGATTTATTTTTGTTATCGTTATAGTAACTGATTTGTCCCTAATCTTTTTATGCAAGGGGATCCCGCAGCTGAATTTCCTTTTGATGCAGAAATCAAAATAAATTTTCACGCGATACACAGACAAGCTCTATTAACCAGACTAGCCTCCGATGAAGAACATCTTTCAGAGTCAGAACATGTTTCAGTTCATACAGAGCTAGAGTCAGAAGAAGAAGAAATATGAATGGGTGAAAATTCACTAGCACCTGAGACACTCTTTGGTGACTATGGGGGTATAAATGCACCGGCTGGTAGACTGACAATTGCAAACCAACTGGTGATTATGCCGAATTTTCAACTACATCCGAGCATAATCACTTAACTTGAGATGAGGTCCTTCTCTAGAATGGTCAATAAAGATGCTAATAAGCATCTATGAAGGTTTCTGACCATGAGCACTACATCGAAGATTGACGAGCACACTATTGAAGTGGAAAAATTGAGAAGGTTTCTCGTTCACTTTAGTTGATGAAGCTAAAGAGTGGTTTTATTCCCTTCAAGCTGGTAATATTACTTATTGGGATAAGATGGAAAAGGCTTTCCTGAACGAGTATTTTCCAGCATCAGTGTTCATGAGAAAAATATATGAAATCCTTAACTTCTAGTAGAAAGAGGGTGAGTCATTAGGGGATGCGTATAAAAGATTCAAAAGAATCATAGTGGCTTGTCCTACTCACAATCTAGATTAAACCGAGCAGAATCAGACATTTGTTAAAGGTCTTAGAATTAAGACAAAGCGGTTAATTGATACATCAACTAGTGGCTAATCTAATTTTTTAACAGCCGCTAGTGTTAAAAACATAATTGAAGCAATTACTGTAAACGAGCATTTGGAGCTGTATGATAGGGTTGTAAGAAAACCAGAGAGAGTGATTAATTTGAAGCTGGAAACCAACAAACAACTCAGAATTGAAGAGACTGTTGTTGGAAAAGTGGATAAAAAGCTTAAGGCAGTGAACCTAGGTACTCAACAAGTAGCTCAAGTTCAACCGGCACTAAAATATTGTTTGTGAAATTTGAAGTGGACCACACCTTACTGTGCATTATCTTGCAACTCCATAACAAATTGAAGACATAAAGTTTTTGAAGCAGAATAATCCCTATTCAAATACTTATAATCCTAGGTGGAAGAATCATCTGAACTTGGCCTGGAGGGATTAAAATGGGAATGCTCAACAACAGGGTCAAGGTCAATATCTTAACCAATACCAACAGTAGCATCAATAACAAGCTCCTAAGAAGGCAGATTGGGAGTTAGCCATTGAGAATATGGAAGCTCACAATATTCAGTTCCAAGAAAAGACTAGAAATAATCAGAAAAATACCACCGCTTCTATCAACAATTTGGAGGTTCAAATGGGTCAAATAGCTCAACAACTAGCAAATTCTCAAGCACTCGGTTCTCTGCCTAGTGCAATAGATACAAATCCAAGAGACAATTACATTGTGAATGAAATTGTAAGCGGAAGCAGTAAGTCAGTTGGAAATGCTAAAAAAGAAGTAATTAAAGAGGAAGGTTTACTTAAGGTAAATTTATAGATCAGAGACGATCATAAACAAGTTGAGGAAGTTGTTGTACCGCTAGTGGTTGAGAAGGAAAAACAGAAAGATACAAAGCCCAAAATCATACTTCCTTACCCTACAAGAACAAGGAAGAAAGATCTTAATGAGAAATTTATGAGAAATTCTTGGAATTGTTCAAGAAGCTTGAAATTAACATTAATTTTGCTGAAGCTTTGGAACATATGTTGATTTATGCCAAATTCATGAAAAACATCATATCCAAGAAGTGTCTCATCGACGCTGAGTCGGTAATTCTAACTGAAACATGTAGTGCTATTTTGTAGGGTCTAAAAATTACAATAAAGAAGAAAGATAGAGGTGTAGTCACTATTCCTTGCACCATCGGGGATATATCATTCAAAAAGGCACTTATCGATTTAGGGGCTAGTGTAAGCCTTATGTCTCTATCAATTTATAAAAAGCTTGAACTCGTTGAGGTGCAAGACACTCGTATGACACTCTAGTTTGTAGATTATTCGATGAAAAGACCTTATGGTATTTCAACTGATGTTCTTGTGAAGATTGACAGGTTTGTGTTCCCTGTTGACTTTGTGGTTCTGGAAATTCTAGAAGATGAGGAAATCCCGTTAATTTTTGGAAGACCTTTTCTAGATACAGAAAGATGCATGATAGATATTGAGGATGGCACTATGACCCTCAAAGTCTATGATGAAGTGCTGAAAATTAATTTGAGGAACACCATGCAATTCAATGATGAGGAAGGTACAAGTAAAAATATTGAAGTGTTAGACAAAGTGTTCATTCAGTCAGTTCAGAGCAAGATTTTTGAATTACCACTGGAAAGAGTTCTTAGCTTGTCAATTTTTTAAAACAATGAAGAAAGGGATGAGAAAGAGTCGGAAGTTCTAGACATGTTGGAAGCATAACCTTCATGGAATAGATAGAAACCACACCGGTGGGAATATTTACGACCACAACAATCTCCCGAAGAGAAGCAAGAGGCCAGAAAGGGGACACAGTTGAAACAAATGCCTCAAAATCTCAAATATATTTTTCTTGATTTTGAAGAAAAATGTCCAACTATCATCAACTCTAGCATAAAAGAGGTCCAAGAAGAAAATCTCATCATAATACTCAAGAAATACAATGGTTCTATTGGATGTGCCATTGAAGACTTGAAAGATATTAGACTCACAGTCTGCATGCATAAGTTACTAATGGAAGATGATCAGAAACCAGTTATCCAGCCGCAAAGAAGACTGAACTAGACCATGAAGGAAGTAGTTCGCAAAGAAGTTGTGAAGTTATTAGATGAAGGTCTTATTTACCCTATATATGATAGCTCGTGGGTGAGTCATGTTCATGTGGTGCCAAAGAAGGGAGGAACAATTGTCATCATGAATGAGAAGAATGAGTTAATTCCTACAAAACTGTAACAAATTGGAGAGTGTGTATTGACTACCAAAGGTTGAACACTGAAACAAGAAAAGACCACTTTCCTTTACCATTCATTGACCAAATGTTGGAAAGGTTGGCTGGTCATGACTAATATTGTTTCCTTGATGGATACTCGGGGTAAAATCAGATAGCAGTGGCCCCTAAAGTTCAGGAGAACATAGTTTTCACATGCCCTTATGGTATTTTCACCTACAGGAGAATGCCATTTGGGTTGTGCAACGCACCTGCCACTTTTCAGAAATGTATGACATCCATATTCGTTCACATGCTTGAAAATCATATGGAAGTGTTTATGGATGATTTTTCGGTTTTTGGATCTTCGTTTGATAATTGTTTGACTAACTTGTCTCTTGTGCTTGAAATATATCAGCAGACCAATTTGATTCTCAATTGGGAGAAGTGCTATTTCATGGTGCATGAAGGCATAATGTTGGGAAACAAAATTTCCCATAAGGGAATTGAATTTGACAAAGCAAAAGTATAGGTAATCACAAATTTACCACCACCAGTGAATGAGAAGGGTATAAGAAGCTTTTTGGGACATGCGGGTTTTTATCGCATGTTCATAAGATATTTTTCAGAGATTTCCAAGTCGTTGACTAGCTTGCTTATGAAGGATACACCCTTTATATTTGACAAAACGTGTGGTGAGGCTTTTGAAACTTTTAAGAGTAAGTTGGTGTCTTCTCCTATAGCAATTTCCCTTGATTAGTCTCTTCCTTTTGAGATCATGTGCGATTAAAGTGATATAGCATTAGGGGCAGTGCTAGGACAAAGAATGGAAAAACTCTTTCACGTTATCTACTATGCAAGCCATGTGTTGAATCCTGCTCAGATGAATTATGTAACCACTGAAAAAGAGTTTCTAGCAGTGGTGTATGCTTGTGACAAATTCAGGTCTTACCTGTTAGGATCGAGGTAATTGTTTATACTAACCATGCTGCTTTAAAGTATCTTTTTTCTAAACATGAAGCGAAACCAAGGTTGTTGAGATGGATTAGACATCTGCAAAAGATAGATCTGGAAATCTGAGACAAAAAGGGATGTGAAAATATTGTTGCTGATCACTTATCCCGGAGGTCCCCAATAGAAGAAATTGAGGAGAAAACCCCAATCAAGGATGAGTTAGTCAATAAATGAGTCCTATTTGATACAGGTGTGTCGTGGTTCGCAGACTACGCGGATCATTTGGTAGGTGGAATAATACCTGAAGATTTTAATTGTAACAAAAACAAATTTTTTTGCATGATTACCGATTTAATTTGTGGGACGAACCATTCCTGTATAAAAAGGGAATAGACGGGTTTATTCGAAGATGTGTCCCAGAGGAAGAATAGATGGACATCCTCAAAGCTTGCCATGACTTAAAATATGGAGGACACTTTAGTGGATATCGAACAGCAACAAAAGTCCTATAGTCTGGGTTGTATTGGCCGACACTTTTCAAGGACGCTTAAGGCATCATGAAGGAATGTGACAGATGTCAGAGGACCGGTAATATTTCGAAGAGAAAACAGATGCCTCAAAATGCTACGTTGGAGGTAGAATTGTTTGATGTGTGGGGAATAGACTTCATGGGACATATTCTATCCTCATTTGGAAAGAATTACATCTTGGTTGTGGTTGATTATGTTTCAAAATGGGTAGAAGTGATATCATTACCCACTAATGATGCCAAGGTTGTATTGAATTTCCTGAAGAACAATATTTCTCGAGGCTTGGGGTGCCAAGAGTATTCATCAGTGATAAAGGCACCCATTTATTAAACAAGTTGATGGGGAATCTGTTGAAGAAATACAATGTGAAGTATAAGATTGCAACTCTGTATCATCCTCATACGAGTGGGCAGGTTGAAGTGTCTAACACGCAGATAAAATAGATTCTTGAAAAGACTGTTAGTGCTTCTCGCAAAGACTGGTTAGTGAAGCTGGAAGATACATTGTGGGTGTACACAAAAATGTTTAAAACCCCAATAAGTATGTCCCCATATCAGTTGGTATATGGTAAAGCATGTGATTTGTCGCTCAAGCTAGATCACAAAGCATTTGAGGCCTCCACATTCCTAAACTATGATCTTTTCAAAGCTCGCGAATCCCAAATTCTTCAACTCCATGAGTTAGAAGAATTTAGGAATTAGGCTTACGAGAATGCCAAACTTTATAAGGAACAAAAAAATAGTGGCATGATCAAAAGATCTAGAAGAAGGAATTTTAGGAAGGACAATTTGTCTTGTTATTTAATTCCAAGTTGAAGCATTTCCATGGAAAGTTGAAGTCAAGATGGTCTGAATCGTTTGTGGTTCACAAAGTGTTTCCCCATGGAGCGATAGAACTGAAAAATCAAGCCTACGGGGACACTTTTAAAGTGAATGGGCAGAGATTGAAGTCCTATTACAAAGGGAAAGAAAGTGGTCTGATAGATGATGTTCGTCTTATAGGATAATATTGAAAACTGTCAAGCCATATGATGTTAAACAAATTGCTTTGTGGGAGGCAACCCACGGATTTTAATTCTAACTATTTTCTTTGTTTTTGTTAATTTTTTTAGGTTTTTTTGGGGTATGCAAAGTACCTTGCACAGGAAAGAGGAGGCACTCAAGTGGATGTGAAATTTGAGAAAGCATTAGTGAAGAAATTAGTGCCGAGAGAAATGAAAAAAATTGAAAAAACAAAAAAAAATTTAAAGAAATGTCAGTAACCTGAAACAGTCGCCTGTGTCAGGAGTACTAAAGCAAGAAAAGAAAAATATATTTTTTGAAAAATCAGAGGCCTAACACAGCCGCCCGTTTCCGGTGACACAGCCCGTGTCACAATACTTGATGCATACATATGATTTTTGAAGAGACAGACGCCTGACACGGTCGACCATGTGGGCTGACACGCCCATGTCAGGCTTGCAAAGGGAAATTTTTAGTTTTTTTATTTTCATATCTTCTCTACCCTACCTCAATTTTTAACACTTTGACCCCCCATGACACCCATTCACCATTTCCCAAACTCAGATTTTATCTTATTCCCTCATCTTCTCTAACCTTTTCTCCCTCACAAAACCTAAACTTCCATTAAAACCAAAACAAAAAGCTCCCACTTTTATCACACTATCCACTACAAATCAAAAACCTCCTTCATAAAACCTTCACCATTCTCCACCCTCTACCATATTCTGGGGTCCGTTTTCTATGATTTCACGGTTCAATTTTTCCCAATATTTCAGGTTCAAAAATGCCCCCAAAGAGGGTTGTCTAGGGTAAGCAACAAGTTGCTGAGACCTTAAGGACACGAAAGAGGGGGAGTCGCATGCCAAATTCTCACGGTATTGTTTACGATAACCCGAAGCACAAGTAAAGGCACTTCGTGCTTCTGAAGCTGAAGCTTACTCCTACCAGGTATATCTGTGATAAAACCCTTGATGATTTAGGTTTAAAATTTGAGGAGGATTAGATGTTTCATGTGTTGGGTATGCTTGAATTTATGCATCTTGAGGCGCCGAAGTACGAGCGCATTACGCTTGAGTTCTTGAGCATCATTGAGTTTTAATTAAAGAACGGGTGGACGGGCTCTGCGAGAGAGTACTATGGTCAGCTCACTTTTCGCCTTTTCGATCAGGATTATGAGTTATCTGTTGAGGATTTGGCAGGCATCCTCCAGCTCCCACTTGTCGGCCTTAGAGTTGTGTCGGATGAGTTTGTCGCGAAAGCTGCAAAGGCATCGGGAATTCAGAAACCTAGTTTCTGATATGCCCAAAAAGGCTTGGCATTTACTTTGTTTGGACGAGGTGATAGTACAGGGGTGGGAACTCAGAGAGAGTTATTTTTCTTGTATTGTATGGCACAAAGTCAGCCTGTGAATGTCGCGGCCTTTGCAGCTGATTATTTGGGAAGAATGGATCGAGATGACTCAGGTGGTATTTTGGTTATGGTCACGTGTTACTTGATGAGACCCCTATTGCAGGTAAAAATAAAATCGATATGGATGCTCTCATCCTACAAGGTATGATTTCAGATTCTCGTGATTTTTATGTTGTCATTATTCACAACAAGTTTGTCATTGCTTTGCATAATTCTAACAGAATTATCATTTCTGATTGTGCTTAACTGGTTGTATGTGAGTGTCGATCATGAAGAAGAGGACGACCACAATGCTGATAATGTGGTTACAGGTGATGCGATGAATGAAGTTGCTCATCCCGAGGAGCAGTTTGTACCACCATACCAGGACCAGACCCAACAAGGTGTCGGGTCATCTTCTATAAGCCAAGACAATTGAACATGGGTATGAACTGAATTGGGCAAATTAAGAGATGAGCAGTCTAGGAAAGGAATAGAGCATACTCACCAAGGGGAGATGATGACTGAGATGTATGCAATGATGCAACAACAAATATTGCATATTCCTCCTCCTCCTCAGTAGGGAACTGTGAGTTTCCCCTCTCTATCTCGTTCACAAACATTGAGGCCAATGTTTAGTTCAAGTGTGGGGGGTTTTTTTTTTCTTTTTCTTAGTTTTGTTAATTTTTTTCTTTTCTTTTTTTCTTTTTTTTTGTTATTTGCGTCTTTCTATCGTTTGTGTTATTTTGATTCATGTATTACATGTTCTTGGATTTTTTTTCTAGATAAGTGATGAAAATTGGTGATAGTGGATGAAGATACACCCCTCCACTTATTATTTCTTACTGTTAAATGACCCCAAAAAAGTTGATATTGCCTAATGATTGATCGGATGCGACCGTCAAGAGCTAACCGAAAAAGGTATTCTGTGCACCCTGAGTTGAGTAGAAAGAAAGCTGCATCACACTAAGAGGCATTATGGAAGCTGTCAGCTTTACCCGACACGGTGAGAGCATAAAAAGCCAAAGACATATTTATCATCATGAGAGTTAAGTCAGGTATGTATCTGTCATTCTTAGTTTACATATGTTCTATTGGATTATCACTACATAATGACACACACTGAGGCACATTGTTTTTGTTACCCCTGAGCCTTTCTAGCCATCCCACTTTAATTTTTATCCCTCGTCGACTCCATTGAGCTTGTATCCTATTTTGGTATTTTATCACCGCATTATCGTAACCTATGGCCAAACACTTCCTACACTGCTCAGTTAAGTGTTGTTTATCTTGAATCTGTGACAAGTTATAAGTTTGGGGTCGTGACACCTAAGATAAAATAGGTAAGTGCATAAAAAATAAAAAATTGAAGACAAATATGTCATGAAAAATTCTTATTGAAAAAAAGAGAAAGATAAAAAGTACTTACCTAATAGAAGAGGCTCAGTTAAAAGGAAAATTACACACTCAAAAGAAACACTTGACTAGAAACCGAGGTGTCAAGCTAAAAAAGGTGTATGAAAATCCCATTTGGTGAATAATGCAAATGGAACACAGTGAAAAGAATGAAAACAATGATGATGAGCCCAAAACCCTTTGATTTTCCTATTTTTTTTGTTTATCCCACCGTAACCTAAGCCCCGTCACAACCTAAAAGTGTATGGAATGTGTATGTGAAATGAATTTAGAATTTATTCAAACTTATGATTTGATATTGCGTACTGTGAAATATTAAAGGAAACACTTTAACCTTGATAGATTTGGTGAGAGTGTGACATAAGTTGGCAGATGAAGTAGTGCTTTGATATGTAAGTTGCGAAGGATCTTAGTGGTATTGTGGTGTTATATCCCAATTTTTTTCTATAAGATCACTCATCATCTCATATTATCAATACACCAAGATCACACATTAGGGTTAGTTTTCCCTTTCTACTTCATCCTATCTTTAAGTTTGCTCTTGAGGGATCACCAAGCACCTTGAATTGTGTATCTTGTACATGTTTTATTTTAACTAACATCAAGATATGTATATATGTTTCTTTGAATGTTCATATTGTAGGTGATCAAAATTGCATTCATCTCACCATGTAACCTAGGGTTTTAGGGGTGTTTCTCAATCAAATGGTTCTCTAATGGATTGAAAGAGCTCAAGCTTCAAGGATATGTATATGATATCAAAGTTTTGTGATTCAAAGAGTTCCCTCAATTTATTTAGATCAAATTTTCCTCAAAGTTGGTGGTGGCATTCATTAAGAAGACTCATAGGTTTATGTGTTTACTTCCATGCCTTCCTCAACAAGTTTCATTGAGACTTAAGCTTCTTCTTTCAGTGTGATTCAATGCAACATCCTTTCAAGGCCTCTTATTGTTCATCATGCTTTAATTTTCCAAGAAATTTAAAAATGATTCAAGATTGGTTCAACAAGTTTGACCTAATTGAGCAAGTGCTTGATTCAGTGATCACATGTGCATAACTCTCTCAATTTTAAAAATTTCCAGTTGTTTCTTTTTTCTACGGGTTCTTATTATCATCTATAACAACCTCTCTTCACATGACAAGATCCAATTGTGCAAGAAAAATCACCAAAAGTTGAAAGAGGTTTCAAGTCCTTTTGATATTCTCGGAGCTATGGTTTGTTGACTTCCAAGAACCATATCTTTCTCATTTCTGGATATTTACGATTGACTCAAAATCCATGATTCTCTTTAAAGGGTCCTTAAAAAGATCTGTTTATAAATCTAAGGTTAATTTTGAATGGAAGATCACTAATGGTTGAGAAAGATTATAAGTCTCCTTGAAAAGACTTTGAATCTTAGGGTTTGACTTCAAATGATCATAACTTTGTCAATTTTTTTTGTCCTTGAGACCATTCTTTTTCCACAAAAATCTTTGGGATGTCTACTATAACTTTGTTACAATGTGCACGACTTAAAAATGCTTGGAAAGTTGTTGAAGAATTGAAACGATTATAGGTCTTTTATGAATTTTCCCATGTTTGTTCATCATCTTTCAAAGACCACAACTCTTTCATTTTTTTATGATTTTTTAGTGATCTCAATACAAGAAGTCTACTTCATGTCATATTCAGATATCAAGACCAAATTTTAAGTGGAGGGTCGTGTAATTTTAAAGAACATTATAGGTCATTTTGAGGTCTCATACTTAGAAATATTTCTAAGTACAAATTCAGTGTGTTTTTCACGATTTCAACTGATCATAACTTCCATCTCAATTATCCAAATGATGTCTTTCTTGGCATATTGTAAATATTGTAACCTTGTCTTTCAAATGCTTCAAGAATCATCCTATAATGGTCCCTGAGTAGTGAGCTATGCATGGTTGATGTTGGCTCCATGGAATTTGTTTTTGCCTCGAGTCATAATTTTTACCATGAGTAAAATTGGATTACATGTTGAATTACTCAAAGTTTACTTGCTAAACATGTTTAACTAATTTCCCATATGCGTTTTGAAGGGAATTGCACTTGGTATGAGGTAGTTTTGATGCATTTCAAGTCACACGTTTGGCATGATCACAACTGACTTGGGTTACACAATTTGCTCACATTTCCTCTCATTTCTCGTCATCATTCACTTCCCTATAAATAGAGGATGATATTTTATTCATTCCCAAGCTTTAAAGAGCCAAAAAACATCTGTTGAACTTCCTTCATACCTCTCAATTCTGCAACTTCAAATTTGGTTTTAAAACATTCTTAACTCCAATTTCTTTGCCCATTCTTCATCCTTGAACTTCACTAAAGCTAACAGAAGAAGAACCAAGCTTTGAGGTGTCATAAATCGTGCTAGCCAAGTCATGTTTCAGAGATCTTAAGTTGAGCTTCAACAGGTAGATTCCTTTATCAATTCACTCCAAACTTGTCGCTACAATATAGCTCTCATCTATCTGATACTGATTGCATCATTAGTTTTTAACTGGAAGTGAGTTTTTCTCAAGAATTTTCGAATCCCTTTCCAACTTTTTTCTTCGGGTTTTTCTCAAATCAACTGAGCTATAGCTTATATAAATTTTTCGTGAGGGTACAATTGTCTTTGTCTTAATGAGATGAAGAGAATGGCATTGGTCAGAACCTCTAATTTTACAGTTTGAGGAATCTGGTTCTGAGATTGGCTAGAGGTTAAAGAAGACCACATTGGTGTCTTCAACCAATGAGAAATTGCCACACGTTTTTCAAATATGTTTTTTAAAATAATTGATCCAGTGTGTTATTCATTAATGACCATGATATGCACAGCGTGCCAGATCCCTTAGATTTGATTACTGACGTGTTTTGACATTGATCCATTGGTCTACATCTTTTTGGTTTTATCTTTATTTTCTGATTTTATATTTTAATTGTTTTAAACTTCAAAAATTCATAAAAAATTCATTAACTTCTAAACATGTGAAAAAATTCTAAAAAATACTTTTGATTTTTCTCTTTCTGATTTTTATTTTTTCACAACTTTATTTTGTGATTTTATATTTTTTTAATAATTTTTTCACTTTATTTGAGTTGTTTTAATTGTTTAAAAAAAAATTTCTTGATTTTTTTAATTCTGGAAAATTACGGAAGGATCCAATGACCTCTTGAAAAATATTGGTGACCTAATTTTTATTTTTATTTATGATTTTACTATTTTTCATAAATTTTGGTTTATTTTGCTTATTTCTTCAAATTTTAAAAATAGTTTCTGACTTTAAAAAATTCTGAAAATTTTTGTCAACACTTATTGACTCATGTTTGACCTCTGATATTTTTTAAGGATTTTTATTTGGTGTTTTAATACATTTTGTGTATTTTAGAAATTATTTCCCTTTTATTAATCATTTAAATATTGTTTTCTTAAATATATTTTATTATTTTTGTTTGCTCCTGGTTTGAGTATTATTTTGGGACAAGTTCCTCAACCTCATTGGATCTTGGGTGTTAGTAGGTTGAAAAACCAAATTCACTAAAATGGATGAATCATGTTGATGATATTTGAAACCTTAATTTCACCAGACACATCTCATCGCTCTTCATCTTATCCCATTCTTGTTTTTATTTGTACTACATGTTGTTGGAGAATGATCTACATATCATCTCTCTAACATGTTAGTACATAGATTGCTATTGACCAGCCTCAAAATAGGAGTGGCTTCTACATAAGTCCACTTACGATTGTTTAACATAGTGCTAAATTTGTCCCAATTCTAAAAATGATCATTCGTGGCCCAAACCTATGTTTGTAAGCCCAAGTATGTTTAGTTTGAAACTTTTGATCCAATAACTTTGAAGTTTGTTGTTAGGAATCTTTGATCTTATCAATCCTCTAATAAGCTTCATGAACTTTGGTCTAAGGGAATCATTTGAACATTGTTGATCATATGTAGTTTCCTTGAGTATTTGAAATGAATGATATACTTGACAAAAAGCAAATGAGACTTGTTGTTGAGTGTCATACCCCAAAATTTCCCTATCATTACAAAAAGTATTACTGTTATTAAGTTTCTATATAAGTGCATCATATCGTGTAAGTTTATTTCTATGGGGGTTTAAAACAGGAAAGAGAGGTGTATTGTTCTAAAAAGGACCATCAATATCTGATGTCCAATTAGGGTTTCATTCACTTTTTTGGAGAGGGTGTATCATTATGGAGAGAGGCATATGTTTTGAATCAATTGAGGCCCATATAGGGTCACGTTCTTTAAAGCCCACTATGGTATTAGGGCTTATTTTTAAGAATGGGGTGTTTTAGTTAAGCTTTTGGGCCATTTCTAAATTAGAGGGCCCATTTCGTTTTGGTTTCAGTCCATCTCAAAACTTGAAGATTCTATCTCATTAAGAATTTTTGGGCCTTCCTAAATCAGAAAGGCCAATGTAAATTTTTTAACCCATTTTAAATATCAAAGGGGGGGGGGGGGGGGGGGGGGTCATGCTATTAAAATAAATCTTGGGCCATTTCTAAATCCAAATGGCCCATTTATGTTGAGGGTGTATAAAATAAGTCAGTTTTGTTAAGGCCCAATGATAAGCATTAAAGAAGATGCCCCATTTCAAGTTTTGGTTTTAAGAAATATATTTATATTTTACATAATTATTACTGATTAATTATTAAAATTATTATTTTTAAAATTTTATTTGCTTTAGTATTTTAAATCATTGATTGATAAGCAGAAGAAAACGCACGATACAATCTATTAAAGGCCCAAAAGTCTAAAATGTTCACTGTTCAGATCACAGAAACGATTATTGTTTGGATTAAGAAATAGTAAGGCACGTTTCAATGTAAAAAAACAAATATTTTTCAAATCTAAATAAAAATAGATCTTACATTCAATTATCCAAAACATGCATAATCAAATACTATATACATAATCAATCAAATACAACTGAATAAAGTCTTTACATGAACGAAATCAAAAACAGAACTGAATTGAATCTTAACAAATCCATACAACACTCATTACAACGAGAGTCACAAAACTAATCTCTAATTTCCTAATCCTCTGAAGAATAATTAATTTCATAAATTTGTTTCCTAAAATTATCTAAGTTCTAACACTATAAAAACCCGAGTTTAAAACAGAGAAAGAAGGAGAAAAAATTGAGAGAAGATTGTTACAAAAAAATAACAAACAGAGAGAGAGGGCTTAAAGAACAGAGAAGGCCTGAAGTCCTCGAATCGCCGCCATTAGCTTCTTCTTGTTGTCGTACCACAAATTTGTCCAACCTCGATGATTTTATTTTAAGATTAAAATAGAAGAAATATTTAATTAAAGATGGTACAGCTGTATCTGATGGTCCATCTTTATCTAAGACTAGGGAGTGTACTTTAAATTCGGGAAAATGGGGCTTTCTAAATCAGAAAGATTCGTGAGTCTGTGAACACATTCGCAAAGCATGTTGGGCAACGGACCATGCAATTCGAAAATTAAAAACCATCCGAGTAATTAATAAATTATTAATTTATTAAAACTACTTAGGTTTAATTTGCTATTAATTTAAAATTAAGTATCTTAGCACATTTGAATGTTTGTTGCTGTTAATAAAAAAAGAGGTGAGACTGGAATTTAAAAGCCCATTCATGTTGGCCCATTTTGTCATTTTATTATTGTTGTTTTAAGAGGAAATATTATATTTTTTTATTCCATAATTTTTTATAAAAATATTTCTACAAATATTAAAGAGATTTATCATTGTAATGATATTTTACTTCATTAAAAAATTTATTAAGAGTTTTTTTTTTCTTCTCAAAAGATAATTTTCGTTTGGGGCCTAATTTGTATAGAAATGGTGGTCATAATAAATGTTTTTTGGACATAAACGTTTGTTTTTCAAAGGTCCAATTGTTGAAAATAACAGCGCTGGCCCAAAAACATAGAAACATGTATTGTTTCAATTAAACAACTGAAATCACGCTTGTTTTGCCAATAACAACAACTATAGAAATCAATAAACCTAACTAAATCAAATTTGCAGAATCAATCAATTACAATCATCCAGAAATTATAAACAATCTTCATCTAAATCAAAGTCCAAGCCCAGAAAATCAGTTACAGTTAAAACTAAAACATGAACTAAATCAAATCTCTATTAACAGAAAATCGAATACATTACAAATCTATTACAAAATCAATTACAGTAATGAATTAAATCCCGAATTTTCTCTAATCTCCCTAAATCTGAGAAAATCTAACTCTAACAAGTTTCTAATTCAAAAACCCTAAATCAAAAAAGTATAAATATAAAGGGAAGATATACAGACAAGGGGGAGAACGAAATCGTGAGAGGACGGTTGAAGAAAATGAAGAAGAACCGAAAAAGAAGCTTGATTCGGAGAAGGGGACGACTGTGGGAGAAAACCACGAAGAACAAACCAAGCCTCTGCAATTGGGGTTCCAATATCTAGAACCCTAATTGTACTGCCGCTGCCAGACATCGCGATCCTCAAACTCCGTCACGCCACCTCTAGCTCACCAGAATCTGCGATAAAAAGAGAACAAGGAGGATTAGCCCATCGGAATTCAGAATCAGAACAGAAAATCGCAAGGAGGGGTAAAATTTCTCAGCTTTTACTGTTGTTGTTTGGTTAAAGGATGTGGTTGGTAGACGGTAGGGGTTCGTTTGTTTGAGCCGCCGCGAAACAAGAAGGGTTGGGGGAGAATATGGATTGTTGTGTGTGAGAGAGAGGAAGAGAGTTTACTGAAACCACAGAAAATGAAATGAAAATGTTAAAAAATATTTTTTATGTTTTGTTATTCTTCCATGTGCGCGCATACATAATAATTAACATACTCTTTCAATCCCATCCGCGAAATCTGTATCAGATGGCCATGGCCCAAGTCTTCATGATAAGCCTGTACTCCCGCACAGCACACGATCCAACTAGCCTCTTCAAACTCGTTTGGGCTTAAGCCTGTTTCCTTTTCACACCCCCTCTCACCGGATTACTAAACATCAAAACGGATCACACCCCCCTGCCAGCCTGCGTAATGGGCCTAATTCAGCCTGATTTCTACACCCCCATCTTTTACTACATAATTAATAATACACCCCCAATCTTAATTCAATTTTATTTTATTTTATACTATTATCTATTTTTTTATTTAAATATCTTATTATTATTATCATATTATTATTTATTTTCTATATTTTTATATAATTACTTATATTTGCCATTATTATTATTATTAATCTTGATATTAATTATTATAATTATATTATTATTTATCATATCACGTAAACTATTTTATTCAAAACAATGCATATTATTTTCATATATTATTTGCATTAAGTATATTTTTACCATGCATTAATCAAGATTTCTTTGCAATTAACACAATAAAAAATACTAACCAATCTCAAACTATTTTTTGCAATCAATTAAGCTAATCAACTGTTTTTGCAAAAGGGTTTCAAACAGATTTTGACTTACCGCGCCTTTAGTCAAAATCACCGCAATCACTACTCCCGCCCAAGTGTGAGGTGATTCAAAGTACATTTGCAACCCCTAAAAAACACCAACCCTACGAACTACGAATTGGGACTTTGATTCCTCTTAAGAGGATACGTAGGCATACAATCAAAAATTGTAGCGAGTTCCCCTATAAATCTTTTTAACCCTTCTCCTATAAAAGAACTTAAACCCTATTTCCCCCCAACTCAAACCTAAAACCTAGTATCATTATGAACAAGGTCGATGAAAGGTTCCTAACACCTTCCTTTCGTCTAATGAAGTCCGAACCTAGAATCTCTGTCTGTGAATTAGGGTTTTTTGTTAGATTCCCTTCCCTAGGATAAAAACTAATAGTGGCGACTCATGATTTAAAAGACAGTTGTTACAGCTGGCGACTCTGCTGGGGAACTTCACCTTTTGGTTTTAGGGTTTTTACTTTGGGGTTTTTTATTTATATTTTTTATTGCTTTATTTATTTATTGCTTTCATTTATTCATTGCATTTATTTAATTATTGGCTGTTGTTTATCATCATATATATTGCGTGGCGGGATTTTTTTTTTCTCAAAATAATTTCAATAACCCTTAGAAAGAAGGTTCGTCTATTAGCTTAGGGGGTACATCATCCCTGCGAGTTTAGGTGACGACTTTGCCTAGAGTCGATGAACTTCCGAATAAGGAATACTTATCGAGAGATATCCTCTTTACGAGTAGGACTTTGGAAGGTCATCCATGACTCTTTGTAATGGCCTTAACCTAAAATCTCATGACGAGACCTTTCATGACTTTGAGACGAAAATTTCGGTCTATAAAGAGGCTCCACCTAAGGGAGGCCCTTGTGCCTTTTCCCTCTAGTGTTATTCATGATACCCTTAAGGAAACAACCTTTCGGGAGGGTAGACTAACCATAGGTCAAAATTAAGGAGCCTACCTTCTAAGGGTGCTTATCACAAGAACCTCATCACTGAACCATACATCCCTACCTTATAAGGGTACTGTGATACGGTGGGAGAACTGACTTGAGTTTTTGCGTTTGTATTCGCACTTGTTCGGTTTAGCAAGAGTCGCCACCGACTTTTTATTTTATCCTAAGGAAAGGTTAAAAAGCACAGCAAAAACCTTTGAGATGTTTTCTTGGGTTCGGGGGGTAGATTATAGAAAGGGAAGGTATTAGCACCATTTCTATCCATGGTTATCCATGGGCTCTTAGTTACATGCTTAGATCACTTGCCTTGTATTTTCAATTGTTTGAAATGGTGCTTTGTGTGTGGGTTTGAAAATGTTTTGAAAAGAGGCCATTGTTGTGGCAACCTTTGTAATGATCCATGTTTGAATGTATACAAAGGTGTATTTGTCTTTTGAAAAGTTTTTCAATGTTTTTGAAAGTTGTTTTGAAAGTGTGTAGTGGAGTGTGGTTTTGAAAAGTAGGCAAGTGTGTTTTTTGCAAATTTGATGAAGTAACTAAGAGTTGTCTACCCCTAAATTTACTCAAAGGTTTTTCCTATGTTTTAACCCTTTTAACAATTTTGTTCCACCATTGTATTTGATGGACAATCTTGTGTTAGGATGTTAACGGGACAGGCGCGGGTCATCGTTTAGACCATGAATGCAATAATGCCAAGTGTCTTTGGCAATTTTTCCTTTAAGGGACTTGATCATTTTTTAGGCAACTTTCGAAAGCGTCATCGAGGGACTATGATCATTTGAATTGTTTTGTTTTGCCAAAGAAACTCAACATGCAACATGGCCCATTATTGAAGGAAACAAGTGGAGTAACCCTAGGGGTGCAAGTGTGATTGGTGTTGTCCATTTTCATGCTTTTTTGTCTTTGAATTAGGTCAAGCTATTTGTTATTTGATTTGAATACAAACCCTAAGTCTATCATGGCATATTTAGAAAGCTTTAAAATGCGGAATTTAAAGTCCTAAATTATTACAAAATAATCATGGGGATGGGGGTACAAATGTTCAAATGGGGATGAGACTTAAATATGAGAGTAGTGTCCAAATAATTTACAACCAAATCGAATCAATCTCCATGTAAAAAATGTAATGTAGCAATGTATAAGAAAAATAAAATGTGTATTGTAAATGTATTTGTGTATGTGCATGTTTTATTTTACAAGTGATAATGATGTTAACTTAATGAAAAAAATTAAGTATTTTTGGATATTTTCATGGTTTAGGGCAAAACCCTAATTTTGCAAATAAAAGGTATTTATTATTATTTATATATAATATTTATTAATTATATACAAAAAATAAATAAAAGGGAAGTATATTGCAAAAAAAGTATTTTTTGAGGTTAAATATTAATAAAAATAAAAAATGTATTATTTTTATGTTTTTATCCTAAATATTCTAATAAATATATAAGTATTTATATTATATATTAACTATACTAAATATATACAAAAAATAAAATATTTATTATTTATCAAAAAAATATATATTTTAAGAAAATGTTTTCAAAAGATAGAATAAAATAAAATCAGAAAATAAAATGTATTTTGTATTATTTTTAGTATTTTAAATAAAAGTATATATGTTATTTCATATGTATAAGTTTAAATAAAGCAAATAAAAATCCAAATAAAATGCAAAAATGGTTGAAAAAATATTTTTAATGTTTTTTTATATTTTGACAAAAAATAATAAGTCAGAGGAAAAAATAAAAAGTCAAAAATGATAAAAATAACACACAATGGGCCAAGGGGGTGTAAGTGAAAAATGAGTGTGCAAATAGAAAAATGAATCAGGCCCAGCCCAAGGGGCTTTGTCTTCAACCTCCAGCACCCTTCCAAACAGAAAAACGCGTGTTTTCTTCTCCAACTGCTATCTCTTGATTCTTTGACTTTTAACAAAAACTCACAACATAAACATTATAGAGCATCATGTCACGATTCTAAACATATAAAGAAGTTGATCTAACTCTCAGAAATGAGAGAGAATTTCTTCTCCCCCAATTCCTGACCTAACTTTTGTTCAATGTTCAGGTTCAAAATTCTCTCAGCACACACAACATAAATGAAAAGTGAGAATATGGGTAGCTTCAGGGCCATGTGTAGGACATAATTTCTTCACAAACCTAAGCCTAGATATGCTTGGATAGAGAGATAGAAGTTCAAACTTTTACCTGTTCAGCTTGAGTCGTGCACAACAATGGAGGTGCTTTCAATGAAGTTTGAGGACTTGTACAGCTTGCTTGAGGTCCAAGGATGCTCTTCCAACCTCTAGCTTGCTTTGAAACTAACTGAATCGAGCTATGTAACTCAACCTGCACAACTGAAAAAATGAAAATGGCAAACTTGGTTAGAGGTGTTACAGTCTATTTCCAAGGCTTGGGATAGTTTGTATGGATTGTAGGGAATGTGTTTGAACTAGTTTGGATGAAAACGCACGAGGGAAATGAACTGTGGAGGTCAATCTGCAACATGGACTCTGTTTTGCAGAAAAAAGGTGCTTTGATGGATGAGGAGGTATTGAGGGTCAAGGGCTCGTGTTCTAGGTCAGTTATGGAGTATCAAATGTGTTCACAAAGTTTGCTTGAGTTGGTTCTTGCAGGAATGTGAGTAGTGTTTCAAAATGCAAGTTTTCTTCTTCTTTAAGCCAAAGTTGTCAACTTAGATTGTAGGCTCATACAGGCCCCTCAAACATGCTGCAAAGTTTGTTCTTGATCAGTGGGATTAGTCCATAATCTTGTGCCTAAAAGATCTGCTTTGTACTTCTTAGATTGTGAACTTGACATAAAGCACTTCTTTTCAAAAATGGCTAAAATGCTTTTTCCATATATGGATTAATTTTGCATGTAAAGGCTAAACACACAAAGTAAGACTTGAACACAAAGGATATGCATTAAATTATTGAGTGAGAATGGGATTAGAGGCCTGTAATCTAGTTTGTGCAAGCTGAGTTCAAAATGCCAATGTTGTGTACATGAATTTGGCCATGAACAAAGTGACTTTTGCCCATCTTGACAAATTTGAATCTCCCTAACCACAAGGGTGTTTAATGAGTTCTTGGACAATTTGGAAAGCTTGGAATGTGTACTACAATCCATCTTTGTAATGCAAGTTGAAATTCCAAGTGGAAGCATGTGAAAAATGGCCATGAAGTTGGGCAAAAATCTTGCCTAAAATAGGTCAAAAAATTTCTAAGTTAAGAATGTTTTGCACCCTTATTCCAAAAATCATACCTTGAGCTACAAGCTTCTTTTGAGGAAACTTTGTGAATCAAAGTTGTAGATTTTGAAATGGACTATAACTTTCATGTTTTGAGTTTTGTTTGAATCCAAATACATCTTGATGAAAAAATGGGACAAAGTTAGGAAAAAATTAGGAAATTTCATAACTTAGAAAATTTCTAAGTTATGAAATTTCTTCATTTCAAAACCTAATTTGTAATTTTTGGTTTCTTGATGAATAAGTTTCATACTTTGGCATGTCTTGATGAAAAATAAATCTTGGCACTTGATTTTGATCAAAAAGTCAAAGTTTGACTTTTCAATATACAGTCAAATTTGGATCAGTTGACTGGAAAATTCATCTGTCAATCTTGTGCATTTGGGATCTTTTGAACTTGTTGAATATGTCAAGACCATGCCATTGAATCCTTGAGTCCATATGTGAGCTTGGTTTTCCATTGGCTAGGTCAAACAGTCAAAAATTGCCTTTATGCAGTCAAAACCCTAAAAATGACCATTTTGCCCTTTTGGTGATCTGATCAAATTTCTTGTGGAATTGTGATCCAAACTTGATCAAATGGTCCATATGAGTTCATAATGTTGATGTGGGTCAAAAATCATGAGGTTTGACTGTCAATTGACCACAGTTGACTTTTTCCCCAATACAGCTGATTTCTAGGTCAACTGTCCAATTGACTGGGCAAAGATTAGAATCAAGGCTTGAAACTTGGTATGGATAAACTTGTGAGTCCAACATGAAACATGAAAGTCATTTTGGGCATTTTAGGTCAAAACATCTTTGTGCAAACTCAAACCCTAATTTGGGTCAACAGTGCAAGGAGGAGTCTTGAGCAGAGCAAACCCTAACTTGATCTTGAGCTCCAAGGGTCTTGTGGTGAGAAAATATTGATGAAATGGGAGGGAAAATTTTGGGGTACAACAGTTGCCCCTGTTCAATCTTTTTAGACCTGAGGATGTAGATTGGCTTGCGTGCCTTTCGTAATCCGAAGGTGGAAGATGATTGAACACTAAAGTGCCCAGAAATTTGCACTCGCATAGTGGAGCATCAGCAATGTGATGTCGGGAATGGGCTTATAGATGCCATTTGGGAGAGATGATGGATAGTTGTGGAGATGGGCTTAAAGATGCCATCCGGGGTGTCGATCGCGTAAGAGATTCCTTAGCGAGAACTTGCGTACCTGAGAAAGAAAGATAATTTCCTGGCCTGTTACAGGGGTTGATCTTCAAAATCTTCATGCAGATATGCCCTGGCTGGATACAGGTATCGAATCTAAAATTAGTTGCTCACAGATGTGCCCTGGCTAGATACAGGAATCGAATCCGTAACTTCAAAAGGTTGCTTACAGACGTGCCCTGGTTGGATACAGGTATCGAATCTGGAATTTGTCGTCTACAGATATGCCCTGGCTGGATACAGGTATCGAATCTGGAATTTGTCATCTACAGATATGCCCTGGCTGGATACAGGTATCGAATCTGGAATTTGTCGTCTACAGATATGCCCTGGCTGGATACAGGTATCGAATCTGGAATTTGTCGTCTACAGATATGCCCTGGCTGGATACAGGTATCGAATCTGGAATTTGTCGTCTACAGATATGCCCTGGCTGGATACAGGTATCGAATCTCTAAACTCTTCATGTAGATATGCCCTGGCTGGATACAGGTATCAAATCTACAATCAATCACTCACAGATATGCCCTGGCTAGATACAGGTATCGAATCTGGAATTGCGATAGTTAATAGTAATCATCTTTGGATTGACCTTTTCCTGAAAAGGCAAAACATTAGTTGTATGCAATGTCATGATGTATGAGATGCATGATGTTCTCAAAAATAAATGAGATTGTGTGATATGATGCGTATATGTATGTATCAGGATGTATAAAATGTGAAATGTCTATGAATGTGTTTTCGACTAGGAAAATAAATCCTTGACGAAGGCCGGGAAATCAAATCCTGGGCTGATGTTGAAGAGTAGAGTTCTTCGCTTCCGCTGGGGAATGATGGTTGCAAGAATAAACCGGCAGGAGAAGATGACTCCGTTGGGGAATAAACTTGTTGGAGAGATTACTCTGCGGGGAATTACTCTGTGGGAAGAGATACTTCGCTGAGGTTTTGATGAGAGCTCTGTTGGGGATTCCACTGATAAGTTATGTTGGGGAATTTGATGAACTCCGCTGGGGATAGGAAGAACTTTGCCGAGGACGATCTTTCCGTGGTAATTAGCTGAGGATAACCCAGTTATAAGCTCTGGTGGGAAATAACCTTTGAATGAAGTCGGGGAGATGCGTTCGTACTCTGCAGGGGATAAGCTTCCAGAATCTACTGGGGATAAGCTTCAGAATCTACTGGGGAGGATGATTCAACTTTCCTGGGGAAACCTTTAAGACTGTACTGGGGAAGGGGTTCCACTGGGGTGTCTGGTATTTCGCCGGGGAACAATCTTATATTAAGACTGTCGGGGATGCTTGTTGAGGAATGTCTATACTCCGCTGGGGAATGTTGAGATCTTCTGGGGATACCCAACTTCCTTAAGGCTGACAGTAGACTAACTCTGCTTGGGGAGAGTATCGCTGACTTGCTGGAGATACCGTGCCTTTTTAGGGCTGATGGGAGACCAACTCTGCCTGAGGAGAGTATTGCTGAATCTTGTCTTACTCAACGGGGATTGAAGGTATCCTGGTTACGTTCTTCAGCCGAACCTACCTTGGTACCTTGGTGGACAAAGCAACTAGATCGCTTAGATAATTCTTTATCTCCCTTGTTTCTGATGTCATCTGTAATTAGTTCTTTGTTTCGCATGCAAATATTCATGATTAGAAATTAATGTCAAATGCATATATCAAAAATGAACATTGGACGTTCTTTGCAAAACAAAACAGAAGAAGGAAAAACGATGGGTAATTTGTCTGAAAAATTGAACTTGTATTGATTTTGAAATTTGCCTGTAAATAGGTGTTTTATGTACAGGAGGCTGACGTCCTAGTAAGAGAACGCCGCCGAACAAAGTAGAGTTTATACAATTTTGTGAAAAGGAAACAAAACAACTATGTGAAAAATAATCCCACTGGGTTCCAACTCTGCTATCGCCTTTATGTCTTCAAGCGTCTCATCACTCTGCTGCTTAGTTGAAGATGAAGCTGATTGATTTGTGTCGTCTGAGCCCGATAGTTGATGCCGAATTCTGGTTGCAAGGTGATCCAATGAGACATAGTATTACGCTTTATCCCTAACTTTTGCCTGGACCGCCCTTTCGGGTTTTCAGTCCACCGGGATACCCATTTTTGCCCAAGCCGCCCTTTCAGGTTTTCGACTTGCCGGGTGTACAGATTTTTCATTTCATCCCTTGTTTTTGCCCGAACCCTTTTGGTTCGCCGGGAAGCCCTTATTTTTGCCTAGGTGTGTCAACCTAGCGGGTCTTTAATTCATGCATAGTATCTTTTTACTATGTCTGCATTGGCGGGGTGAGGAAGGTCGTCACCATCCATGGTGGTTAGAATCATAGCTCCTCTTGAGAAGATATGTTTAACCACAAATGGCCCTTCGTACGTAGGGGTCCATTTGGCCCTGGGATCACTTTGAGGAAGAATGATGCGCTTGATTACCAGGTCTCCGACTTGATACTCTTGTCGTCTGACCTTCTTGTTAAATGCCCTGATCATCCGTTTTTGGTACGTCTGACCATGACAAATAGCAGTGAGTATCTTTTCGTCAATTAGGTTTAATTGATCAAGCCGAGTCTGGATCCAGTCATCTTCGCTCAAACCTGCATCCTTCATTATCCGGAGAGAGGGTATCTGGACTTCAATAGGCAAGACTTCCTCCATGCCATAGACCAAGGAAAAAGGAGTTGCCCCTGTTGACGTCCGTGCTAAGGTACGGTACCCATGAAGAGCAAACGGTAACATTTCGTGCCAATCTTTGTAGGTCACTGTCATCTTCTGCACAATCTTCTTGATGTTCTTATTCGCTGCTTCTACATCCCCATTCATCTTCGGTCGATAGGGAGAAGAATTGTGGTGCTGTATCTTGAATTGCTCGCAGAGCTCAGTGATCATCTTGTTGTTAAGATTGGTACCATTATCCGTAATGATCCTCTCAAGTACCCCGTATCGACAAATCAGGTTATGCCGAATGAACCGTGCCACGACGTTCTTGGTTACGGTAGCATAGGAAGCTGCTTCAACCCATTTTGTGAAATAATCAATCTCTACTAGGATGAAACGATGCCCGTTGAATGCTGTAGGTCTGATTTCTCCGATCATATCAATGCCCCACATTGCAAAAGGCCAAGGTGCTGTCAAGACGTTCAGAGGAACTGGAAGAATGTGCACCTTATCAGCATAGATCTGACATTTATGACAAGTTCGAGAATGCTGATAACAGTCGGCTTCCATTGTGGACCAGAAATATCATTCCCGAAGGATTTTCTTTGCCATGGTATGTCCACTGGAATGTGTTCCGAAGGTACCTTCATGCAGCTCTGCCATGATCCTTTCTGCTTCAGTCTTATCCACACAACGCAGTAAGGTTGAATCATGGTTTCGCTTGTAGAGAATGCCATTGCTGAGGAAGAACTTTGCCGCAAACCTTCTCAGGAACTTCTTGTCGTTAACAGATGCGCCTTCGGGGTATTCTTGAGCTTCAAGGTACCTCTTCACTTCATGATACCAGGGTTTTTCCGTTACCTCTTCGGTCTCGAGATCGCAGCAATGTGCAGGTTCATCCAACTTCCAAATAATGATCCGGGGCGCCTCGTTGTCCCATTTGACTTTGAACATAGAAGACATCGTAGCCAACGCGTCCGCTAACTGATTCTCCTCTCTTGGGAAGTGTTCAAAGGTTATCTCTTCGAAATGGGGAATCAACGTCAGCACATACTCCTTGTAAGGAATAAGATTTGGGTGTTTTGTATCCCACTCGCCTTTGATCTGATTGATCACGAGAGTGGAATCTCCGAAGACACTTAGAAACTTGATCCTTAGGTCAATTGCAGCTTGAAGACCCATGATACATGCCTCATACTCTGCCATGTTGTTAGTGCAGTTGAAACATAGTCGGGCGGTGAGTGGAGTATGAGTGCCTTTAGGGGATATGATCACAGCGCCGATACCATTACCTAAAGCGTTCGATGCTCCGTCAAAGTGCATAGACCATCAGGATCCTTCCTCAAGTCCTTCATCCGGTCCAGGTACTTCACAATCAGTCACTACCATGATATCCTCGTTTGGAAATTCAAAGTTCATCGACTGGTAATCGTCCACTGCCTGGTGTGCCAAATGATCTGCCAATACACTTCCCTTGATTGCTTTTTGAGTCGTGTACTGGATGTCATATTCAGTCAAGATCATCTGCCATCTTACTATTCTCTCGGACAGAGCAGGCTTTTCGAATATGTACTTGATTGGATCCATTTTTGAAATCAACAGAGTAGTGTGAGTCAACATATACTGTCTCAACCGGCGAGCAGCCCATACCAAAGCGCAACAAGTTTTCTCGAGCAGTGAGTATCGGGTCTCACAGTCGGTAAACTTTTTGCTAAGGTAATAAATGGCGTGTTCTTTTCGGCCAGACTCGTCATGCTGCCCCAGCACACACCCCATTGAGTTGTCCAGTACTGTCAAGTATAAGATTAGAGGTCTCCCTTCAACCGGCGGCATAAGAATGGGTGGCTCTTGGAGATACTCTTTTATTCTTTCGAAAGCGGCCTGACATTCATCGTTCCAACGTACCACTTGATCTTTCTTCAGTAGCTTGAAGATTGGTTCACAGGTAGCAGTTAGATGCGAGATGAATCGGGCAATGTAGTTCAACCGTCCTATAAAGCCTTTGACTTCTTTCTCTGTCTTGGGAGTTGGCATCTCTTGTATGGCTTTCACTTTGGCAGGGTCCACTTGAATGCCTTTGTCGCTTACGACGAAGCCTAGCAATTTCCCAGATCTCACCCCGAAGGTGCACTTGTTCGGGTTCAACCTCAGCTTGTACAACTTCAGACGGTCAAATAGCTTCTGTAGATGGTCAAGGTGTTCCTCCTCAGTTTGGGACCTTGCAATCATATCGTCGACGTATACTTCGATTTCATGATGGATCATGTCATGAAACAAAGCAACCATGGCCCGCTGGTAGGTTGCCCCAGCATTTTTCAACCCAAAAGGCATGACCTTGTAGCAAAAGGTGCCCCACTGAGTAACAAAAGTGGTCTTCTCCATGTCTTCAGGAGCCATCTTGATCTGATTATAACCGGAGAAGCCGTCCATAAAGGAGAATACTTTATGCTGAGCAGTGTTGTCAACCAGAACGTCGATATGAGGCAGAGGGAAATCATCCTTAGGGCTCGCCCTGTTCAAATCCCTGTAATCAACACACATTCGGACCTTACCATCCTTCTTCGGCACTAGAACCACGTTGGAAACCCACTGAAGGTAAGAAGTCACTGCTAGAAACCCGGCATCAAATTGTTTCATAACCTCAGCTTTGATTTTCTCGGACATTTCTGGACGCATACGGCGGACCTTCTGTTTTACCGGAGGGCATTCTTCCTTGGTAGGCAGGTGATGAACCACAATGTCGGTATCCAACCCAGACATGTCTTCGTAAGACCAGGCAAAGATTTCCACATAATCATGCAGCATCTGAATCAACCGTTGTTTCACACTGAGCTCTAGATTGGCACCAATCTTGACTTCCTTTCTGTTTGTCTCAGTACCTAGATTTACCGTTTCCACTGGCTCTTCATGTGGCTGAATGGCCCTCTCTTCCTGGAGTAGCAGTCTTGCAAGCTCACCAGGCACTTCGCAATCATCTTCACCTTCATCTTCGGCTAAGTTGATCGGATTTTCAAAGTCATAATTGGCAGTAGCAGAGTCGTTACCAGTGAGATCCAGAGTGGATTGGAACCTGTATAGGTGAGTGTGTGTAAATATAGCTGTTTTGCAATATATAATAAAGAAAGAAAAGGAGCGCAAGATTTTTAAATGCAACAGACGTCCAATGTTTTTATTAATGATATATGAAAATGACACACAAAAGCCCTCACAAATGAAGCCACGGTGCCCCGGGTAAGACACCGAGCCATAAAAGTTTCAAAATATTGTCTGTTACAAATTCAAAACAAAAGAGTTCATTACTGAGTGACAAAAGTAATAGGTGTGAAGTCTTTGGCAGTCCAGTTGCTTTGTCCACCGTTGGTCGTTGGGTAGATCCAGCTGTCGAATTCAGATTCCTCCACGTCGTCTTCAATAGCATTTACTCCCGGGTTGGTGATGAATACAGGAGGTCTTCCGATCCTTGCCTTACGAACAGCCCTCTGAGCTTCTGCAGTGAAACCCAAACCAAACTTGTCGGTCTTTGGAGTGAAATCCGGAAGTCGGCCCCAGTTTGCGCACTCACCCTTCTCAATAACAGCCCGAGCATCCTTTAGGAAGGCCATCTTCAACGAAGAATCTTCTTCAGTCACAGTCTCTGCTGATGCCAGTGTTTGAGGAACCTCTTCAAAATGCTGGAATGGAGTCTCAATGAATTCCCCATCCATCTCTATGTACCGGAACGAGTTGAGGTGGCTGACCATATACTCTTCCTCCCCCTGAACTGTAACAATCTTCCCTCTGACCGGGTACTTAAGCTTCTGATGTAGTGTGGAGGTCACAGCTCCAGCCTTATGGATCCATGGACGAACCAGCAAACAAGAATAGGATGGTCGGATGTCCATCACATAGAAAGTAGAATCAAAAACTTGAGAACCAACCCTGATTGGAATGTCAACTTCCCCATGTACCATCCTTTTCGAACCGTCAAAGGCCCGAACAACAATGTTACTAGGCTTGAGCTCTAAACCCTCACAATCCAACCTGTCTAGGGCCTTCTTGGGTAATACGTTCAATGAAGAACCGGTGTCTACCAACACATGGGCAAGAGTAGTGCCCCTGCATTCAATGGAGACATGCAGGGCGTCGTTATGGTTCTTTCCTTTTGCAGTCAGATGGGCGTCAGAGAAACCCAACCCATTATCAGCAGTCAAGTTGGCCACACAATCGGTAAATTGATCAGCAGACGTTTCTTGTGGCACATGGGCCGTCTTCAGGAAGGAAATCAGGGCCTTGGCATGGGCCTCTGAACACAACAACAGTGATAGCATAGAAATTTTAGAGGGGGTGTGCCCCAGCTGCTCAACTACATTGAAATCACTCTTTTTGATAATCTTGAGAATCTCTTCCATCTCTTGCTGGGAAGATTCAACATTGGCTGTCTTTGGTGCCTCCGTCAGGGCAGGCAAATCAGTAGCAATCCCTTTGCCCCGAGCGTCAGATGACTCGGCAGCAGGGGTAGAAACAGGAACTTGGTCAGGAAGGGAAACCGGCACACTTGCAGGTGTGATGATAAGAGGTCTCTGAATAGCCGGTGGCGCAATATCAGGCGAGAAGAGCCTGCCACTGCGAGTGACTTTGGCAGGCCCGGTGATGTTACTGACGTCGGTACTAGTATCGAACTCTTGTTTAACTCCAAGCACATAAACATCTGCCCCATAGTGCCAAGGGACAACTTTTTCAGATGTATAAGGGAGGGGCCCCGGAACAGTGATGATGATAGGAGCAATCTTCTGAGTAGTCATGATTTTGACAGGCTTCTTTGAGGGAGCCTTAGGAGGGTCGTTGAAAATAGTAACAATGGACACTTCTTCAGCAGGGACAGCAGGAATAACAACCTTCTCGAACAAGATTTCTTTGTTATCCATCAGTCTTTGGGTACCTGATTTCAGCAAAGGACAACCAACAGGTGAAACAACACATAGATGGCAACCTTTACTACATCCCGGAAATAAACCGGCTAGCAACAGGTTCCTTTTGACAGTCAACAACGGAGTAACAATATCATCCACAGAGGCCAAATACGGGTCTTCTTCCACAACATTCACTCCATGCTGGGGCATGGGAGCAGTCACAACATTGGGCCTTTCAGGCGCCTCGAACTGTATTTCCTTAGCATCAATAAGGTCCTGAACCTTATTCCTTAGAGCCCAGCAATCGTTCGTAGTATGCCCCGGGCTATCAGAGTGATAAGTGCAACGGGCGTTTGGGTTGTACTTTGGAGAAGCTGTGTTCACTACCTTCGGAGCTTCTTTGACAGTTACCAGATTGGTTGACAGTAGTTGTGGAAAAATCTGAGACAGGGTCATGCTGAGTCGAGTGTACTGCCTTTTGGGTCTCTTACCCCTTGGTTGGTTATACTGCTGAGGAGCAGCAGTAGGCTTTGAAATTACCACCGCATTGACAGCTTGGCGGCGTTCCGGTTTAATTTGTCTTCTAGGACCATAAACAACACTGGCTTCCTTCTTGAAGGGCTTCTTTTTAATACTCGAGGAGGCACCTTTCTGTATCTTCCCCGACTTGATACCAGCTTCTATCCTCTCACCGGTTAAGATCAGATCTGTAAACCCAGCAGAAGAATTCCCAATCAGATGGTTGAAGAACGGACCAGACAGGGTCCCCAAGAACATATCCACAAGTTCGCAGTCAGTTAAAGGTCGCTGCACCCTTCCAGCCAGGTCCCTCCACTTCTGCGCATACTCCTTGAATCCTTCGCCCGTCCCCAATGACATACCCTGGAGTTGGGTACGCGTGGGAGCAAGGTCGGAATTGTACTGATACTGCTTATAAAATGCAGTAGCCAAGTCCTCCCAGTTTCGAATACTGGCTCCATCCAGCTGATAGAACCATTCGAGTTGAGCCCCTGAAAGGCTATCCTGGAAGAAATGGTTCCATAGGTTCTTGTCTGCAGTGTAAGGTTGGATCTTCCTTACATATGATCTGAGATGCAGCTTAGGGCAGGAAGCCCCGTCGTACTTCGCAAAGGCAGGTGCCTTGAACTTGTATGGGATCACCACCCCAGAAGATAAACCTAGATCTCCAAAATCCAACCCTGGCACATGTTGAATCTCCATGGCACTTAAACGGTCCTCTAGTTGCTTGTACTTGTCTTCAGCAGGAGGGTACTGTTCATCATTGTAATCTGTCTCGTTGTCGGAGACCGCAGGACTAGGAACCCTTCCCCTTGGGGACTATCCTTCCCTGCAGAGGAAGTAGCCTGATCAGCCTCATTCTGTAGTGTATTCCCAAACCTCCGTCCAGTGTTAAACAACGCAGTCCTCTTCTTCTTCTTCTTCTTCTCCTTCAAGAGCAGAGTCTTCAACTCTTGTTGACCCTGGGCTAAGCTCATGACCAGCTCTTGAAACTGGGCGTTCTGGGCCTGGAGGGCCTTGATAGCTTGTTCGGTAGTAGGCTCGGAAGACATGATGATTGAGTGCTGAAATAAACAGCAAAGAAGATTAAGCAACCTGTAGAAGAAGGGTACCTGTTATGCATATGATGCAATGAGATGCGTATGATTTATGTTTTCAAAGACAATCGGGATTCAACTTTGTAGACAAAAAGGAAACGCACTTTATTAGATTCAAACTTTAAATTTTTCAACAATTTGCCCTTAGGCATTACAAGAATGAAAATACTGAAAAGGAAATAAAAGCTGTAAAAGAAACATCCAAAGCCCATCAGTGCTCCCATGGCCTCCTCTTCTCAGTACGGATATAGTCATTCAGGATCCGCTCATTCTCCAATTGCTTAGTCAGCTTCTGGATCTTTTGTTCCTGTTCGTTGAACTTTTCTCGATAAAAATCCCGTTCTTCCTGTAGTTGCGCCCAAGATCTCTTTAGTGTATCAACATCAGTGGGTATCTGAGGAGGGAGGACAGTTGGAGGAACCCCGTCTTCATCAGGAAATTCAAGAATGGTAGGCCTGACAGCTTCGTATGGCATACCTAACTTCTGAGCACGGATGCAGACCCATCTGCAGTAGGGTTCCATTGGTAGAGAAGTCTTCGATCCCAACTCATGTGGGTCAGCTTTGTGAATTATGTCCCAAGCCTTGATGAATCTACGGCGCAGCTCGTCACTGTCTACTTGAAACTCAAAACTGATGTGAGGTACCAACATCTCATGAGGCCCTACTCTTCTGGCTCTTCCAAACTGACGGAAAGCTAAACATGGATTATAAGAGATTCCTCCCTGGGTACCGATCAATGGAACATTAGGATATTCTCCGCAACGATCAATAACGGCTACCTCATCCAAACCTCTGAGAGTCCAAATGATGTCATCATCAGTGAGAGACATTAACCTATGAGCCCAGCCCATTCCTTCTTTTTTTTCAGCACGAACTTAGGGAGCTGCGAAATAAACCACCTCACTAACAAAGGAGCACAACACCACAGAGTTCCCCGTCTTCGGGCAGTACGAGCATAGAGCTGTTGCAAGATATCACCCAAGAGAGTGGGTACAGGATTCCGAGAGATGAAGATCCTTATGGAGTTGACATTAATAAAGGTATCAGGATTTGGAAACAATACTAGCCCATATATTAAGAGAGCCAGAATGTCTTCGTACGCCTTGAAGTCTAAGTCATTCCAGAAACTATTAGCTTTGCCAACCAGAAACTTAGCCAAAAAGCCCTTAACTCCACTTCCAGTCTCCCAGTTAGCCATTACCTCTTCTTTGGTCAAGGGAAGGGCTGCAGCAATCTCTTCAGGCCTAAGAGTCCTCTCCCAACCAGTGAATGGAGTCTGCTCCAAAACAGGGATACCAAGTAACTCAGAGAATTCTTCCAGGGTAGGGACCAGCTGGAAGTCTTGAAATGTGAAGCAATGGTATAGGGGGTCATAGAACTGAGTCAGGACACTCATCAGCTGTTGGTCCCACTTTGAGGTGACTAAACCGAGAAGAGAACCATGCCTCTTGATGAAGGAAGTAGTGTTTGGAATCCTATCAACCAATTCCTTGAGCAAATAAGGAGGTTGAACAAAGTTGAGCCGGATAGTATTCCTACGCATGGGCATCATGATGTCCTATAAAACAGAGCAAAGATGAAACCCTCTTGTCTTTGAAATGGGTCAGTCCTTATGCAGGATGCATGCAATGGTATGATGGTATGATGTTATGATAAAGCACACCACAAGTATTCACAAAGGCAAGCATGATAAGGCACACAAGTCACACAAGACAGCCCTTAGAGTATAGGCCAGCATGAAGTTTAGGTATTACCCTCTTTCAGTTTCGTTGGTTAAGACATGTCCTATCAAAAGTAACCGGGTTCTAGAGGATCCCAATATCATTGACTACCCTCAATCGGTCATAACTCCAGCATCGCAATCTTTTCTTGCGGCCAGAACCATCGCGAGAGTTTAGCCTCAATGAGTGTAGCATACTGCTACTGTTCTATGGCCAAGTTGGGTCAATTTAGGGTTCTAAGGTCGGTTGGTGTTTAATGACTCCTTAGAAGACCCATATTCTCCTCGTTGCAACACAAGGGATATCGGTACAGACCAAGGTGTCACACCAACGTAGCCACTGCTTCACCCGTGTCGGTCTATGCCGGACAGGTCCCTCACAGCTTATGCTACCTAAAGGGTATTCCCCAGATCCGGGTTAGGATCTATGAAACTCCGATGCAAAGCCCACAAATATAAAAGCAAACAAATCAAGCAATTGAAAACAAGAGTGGTCTAATCCTAAGGTACACCCCACTTTTATGTTTAATCCCCAGCAGAGTCGCCAGTTCTGTGATACGGTGGGAGAACTGACTTGAGTTTTTGTGTTTGTATTCGCACTTGTTCGGTTTAGCAAGAGTCGCCACCGACTTTTTATTTTATCCTAAGGAAAGGTTAAAAAGCACAGCAAAAACCTTTGAGATGTTTTCTTGGGTTCGGGGGGTAGATTATAGAAAGGGAAGGTATTAGCACCCTTTCTATCCATGGTTATCCATGGGCTCTTAGTTACTTGCATAGATCACTTGCCTTGTATTTTCAATTGTTTGAAATGGTGCTTTCAATTGTTTGAAATAATGCTTTGTGTGTGGGTTTGAAAATGTTCTGAAAAGAGGCCATTGTTGTGGCAACCTTTGTAATGATCCATGTTTGAATGTATACAAAGGTGTATTTGTCTTTTGAAAAGTTTTTCAATGTTTTTGAAAGTTGTTTTGAAAGTGTGTAGTGGAGTGTGGTTTTGAAAAGTAGGCAAGTGTGTTTTTTGCAAATTTGATCAAGTAACTAAGAGTTGTCTACCCCTAAATTTACTCAAAGGTTTTTC
This sequence comes from Vicia faba, assembly GCA_948472305.1. Classification (NCBI taxonomy): domain Eukaryota; kingdom Viridiplantae; phylum Streptophyta; class Magnoliopsida; order Fabales; family Fabaceae; genus Vicia; species Vicia faba. The sequence goes on from OX451741.1 coordinate 385,886,498, forward strand.
CTATGTTTTAACCCTTTTAACAATTTTGTTCCACCATTGTATTTGGTGGACAATCTTGTGTTAGGATGTTAACGGGACAGGCGCGGGTCATCGTTTAGACCATGAATGCAATAATGCCAAGTGTCTTTGGCAATTTTTCCTTTAAGGGACTTGATCATTTTTTAGGCAACTTTCGAAAGCGTCATCGAGGGACTATGATCATTTGAGTTGTTTTGTTTTGCCAAAGAAACTCAACATGCAACATGGCCCATTATTGAAGGCAATAAGTGGAGTAACCCTAGGGGTGCAAGTGTGATTGGTGTTGTCCATTTTCATGCTTTTTTGTCTTTGAATTAGGTCAAGCTATTTGTTATTTGATTTGCATACAAACCCTAAGTCTATAATGGCATATTTAGAAAGCTTTAAAATGCGGAATTTAAAGTCCTAAATTATTACAAAATAATCATGGGGATGGGGGTACAAATGTTCAAATGGGGATGAGACTTAAATAGGAGAGTAGTGTCCAAATAATTTACAACCAAATCGAATCAATCGCCATGTAAAAAATGTAATGTAGCAATGTATAAGAAAAATAAAATGTGTATTGTAAATGTATTTGTGTATGTGCATGTTTTATTTTACAAGTGATAATGATGTTAACTTAATGAAAAAAATTAAGTATTTTTGGATATTTTCATGGTTTAGGGCAAAACCCTAATTTTGCAAATAAAAGGTATTTATTATTTATTATATACAATATTTATTAATTATATACAAAAAATAAATAAAAGGGAAGTATATTGCAAAAAAAGTATTTTTTGAGGTTAAATATTAATAAAAATAAAAAATGTATTATTTTTATGTTTTTATCCTAAATATTATAATAAATATATAAGTATTTATATTATATATTAACTATACTAAATATATACAAAAAATAAAATATTTATTATTTATCAAAAAAAAGTATATTTTAAGAAAATGTTTTCAAAAGATAGAATAAAATAAAATCAGAAAATAAAATGTATTTTGTATTATTTTTAGTATTTTAAATAAAAGTATATATGTTATTTCATATGTATAAGTTTAAATAAAGCAAATAAAAATCCAAATAAAATGCAAAAATGGTTGAAAAAATATTTTTAATGTTTTTTTATATTTTGACAAAAAATAATAAGTCAGAGGAAAAAATAAAAAGTCAAAAATGATAAAAATAACACACAATGGGCCAAGGGGGTGTAAGTGAAAAATGAGTGTGCAAATAGAAAAATGAATCAGGCCCAGCCCAAGGGGCTTTGTCTTCAACCTCCAGCACCCTTCCAAACAGAAAAACGCGTGTTTCCTTCTCCAACTGCTATCTCTTGATTCTTTGACTTTTAACAAAAACTCACAACATAAACATTATAGAGCATCATGTCACGATTATAAACATATAAAGAAGTTGATCTAACTCTCAGAAATGAGAGAGAATTTCTTCTCCCCCAATTCCTGACCTAACTTTTGTTCAATGTTCAGGTTCAAAATTCTCTCAGCACACACAACATAAATGAAAAGTGAGAATATGGGTAGCTTCAGGGCCATGAGTAGGACATAATTTCTTCACAAACCTAAGCCTAGATATGCTTGGATAGAGAGATAGAAGTTCAAACTATTACCTGTTCAGCTTGAGTCGTGCACAACAATGGAGGTGCTTTCAATGAAGTTTGAGTACTGGTACAGCTTGCTTGAGGTCCAAGGATACTCTTCCAACCTCTAGCTTGCTTTGAAACTAACTGAATCGAGCTATGTAACTCAACCTGCACAACTGAAAAAATGAAAATGGCAAACTTGGTTAGAGGTGTTACACTCTGTTTCCAAGGCTTGGGATAGTTTGTATGGATGGTAGGGAATGTGTTTGAACTAGTTTGGATGAAAACGCACGGGGGAAATGAACTGTGGAGGTCAATCTGCAACAGGGTCTCTGTTTTGCAGAAAAAAGGTGCTTTGATGGATGAGGAGGTATTGAGGGTCAAGGGCTCGTGTTCTAGGTCAGTTATGGAGTATCAAATGTGTTCACAAAGTTTGCTTGAGTTGGTTCTTGCAGGAATGTGAGTAGTGTTTCAAAATGCAAGTTTTCTCCTTCTTTAAGCCAAAGTTGTCAACTTAGATTGTAGGCTCATACAGGCCCCTCAAACATGCTGCAAAGTTTGTTCTTGATCAGTGGGATTAGTCCATAATCTTGTGCCTAAAAGATCTGCTTTGTACTTCTTAGATTGTGAACTTGACATAAAGCACTTCTTTTCAAAAATGGCTAAAATGCTTTTTCCATATTTGGATTAATTTTGCATGTAAAGGCTAAACACACAAAGTAAGACTTGAACACAAAGGATATGCATTAAATCATTGAGTGATAATGGGATTAGAGGCCTGTAATCTAGTTTGTGCAAGTTGAGTTCAAAATGCCAATGTTGTGTACATGAATTTGGCCATGAACAAAGTGACTTTTGCCCATCTTGACAAATTCGAATCTCCCTAACCACAAGGGTGTTTGATGAGTTCTTGGACAATTTGGAAAGCTTGGAATGTGTACTACAATCCATCTTTGTAATGCAAGTTGAAATTCCAAGTGGAAGCATGTGAAAAATGGCCATGAAGTTGGGAAAAAATCCTGCCTAAAATAGGTCAAAAAATTTCTAAGTTAAGAATGTTTTGCACCCTTATTCCAAAAATCATAACTTGAGCTAAAAGCTTTTTTTGAGGAAACTTTGTGAATAAAAGTTGTAGATTTTGCAATGGACTATAACTTTCATGTTTTGAGTTTTGTTTGAATCCAAATACATCTTGATGAAAAAATTGGACAAAGTTAGGAAAAAATTAGGAAATTTCATAACTTAGAAAATTTCTAAGTTATGAAATTTCTTCATTTCAAACCCTAATTTGTAATTTTTGGTTTCTTGATGAATAAGTTTCATACTTTGGCATGTCTTGATGAAAAATAAATCTTGGCACTTGATTTTGATCAAAAAGTCAAAGTTTGACTTTTCAGTATACAGTCAAATTTGGATCAGTTGACTGGAAAATTCATCTGTCAATCTTGTGCATTTGGGATCTTTTGAACTTGTTGAATATGTCAAGACCATTCCATTGAATCCTTGAGTCCATATGTGAGCTTGGTTTGCCATTGGCTAGGTCAAATAGTCAAAAATTGCCTTTGTGCAGTCAAAACCCTAAAAATGACCATTTTGCCCTTTTGGTGATCTGATCAAATTTCTGGTGGAATTGTGATCCAAACTTGATCAAATGGTCCATATGAGTTCATAATGTTGATGTGGGTCAAAAATCATGAGTTCGACTGTCAATTGACCACAATTGACTTTTTCCCCAATACAGTTGATTTTTAGGTCAATTGTCCAATTGACTGGGCAAAGATTGGAATCAAGGCTTGAAACTTGGTATGGATAAAATTGTGAGTCCAACATGAAGCATGAAAGTAATTTTGGGCATTTTAGGTCAAAACATCTTTGTGCAAACTCAAACCCTAATTTGGGTCATCAGTGCAAGGAGGAGTCTTGAGCAGAGCAAACCCTAACTTGATCTTGAGCTCCAAGGGTCTTGTGGTGAGAAAATATTGATGAAATGGGAGGGAAAGTTTTGGGGTACAACAGGTACTTATTACAAAAATCCTCTCACTCAACCCTACACCTATGCATTCATACATTTCATATATTCGTCACTCGTTTATTTCTATTTTTCTTATTCACAGGTGGTATAAAAGATAATAATAAACTCAAGATCTCGGTGATTGTCTTTAAAAATGGATACCGAAGGAAACAACTTGTCTGCATCAATGTGCCAAACATGTCTGAAAATCAAAGCCACAAAAGGGAAATAATATGCTGAAGACTTTCTCAAGCTTTGTCTAGCAATGGGGGATGATTACAAGAGAAGATATCCGCAGGCGCACCTAGAAGAGTTGTTTCCCTTTGCTTGACTTCATGCAGATAAAGTTTTAGTTTAAGATTGTAATATTTTTCAATATTTGAATTATGTTACCTTCAATAAAGGCATTTTGTTTCCGCATCTCGTTTGTGTATCTATTTTAAAAATAGTCACCAAATAAGCAAAAGACAAGCATGTACCCAGATGAATAATACATTTAAAACAAGAAACCATTTCATGTTCCTACACATCCATGTGCATGCAAGTATTCATAAACACCCACATATCATATCGAAACTCATCTCAATTTTTCAAAAAAAAAATCTCTTTAGTTAAGCCATGGGTAAAAGAAGATCACCACCTCCTTGGCCTTCATATCAAACAAGGGCATATCAACAAAGAACCCTGGAACAGATCGAGGAAAACCAGGGAGAATTCAAGGAAGATCTATACCAAGTAAAAGGTGATGTGAGTTCGATTAAAGGAGGTATGAGTCAAGTTCTCCTAGCCATAAAGAACTTCATTGACAAACAAGACTAGATTCCCAGGGTAGCTTTTGCATAAGTAGCTTAAAAGATTGGTGCATCAAGCGGTCACCAACTAAGAAAAGAGCCAGAAGCTGGACCCTTCAATCCAAAAAGGCCTGTTTCTGACCCCTCAAAAAGATAAGAGGGAGAAATTAATGTCGTAGCCTCACAAGCAAGGATACCACGACCATTAGTGATCCCACAAGGACAACAGCAAGGCAGAAGGCCACCCAAAAAATTTGATCCGCTCCCTATTCCACCTAGCCAATTATTGCAACAATTGGTTAAGGTATCCTTGGTGGAAATCAAGCCTCCAGCTCCTCCAGTCGGGCCACTCCCATGAAGGTACAATGTCGATGCCAGATACAAATACCATGCTAACCCTCCGGGGAACACCATAGAAAAATGTTAGGCATTTAAACATAAGGTCCAAGACTTTTTAGAATCTCAAGACATCACTTTTGAGGAACCTAACATCAAATAAGTCCTTATGCCTCCACACAGTGGATCAACAATAAAGGCAATTGAAGTAGTCGCCGACTGCGGAGCAACCAGACAAGCAAAAGCCCCGATAAGCTTGTTGAGGGAATATCTATGGGATTATGGCTACCTATTGGAGCATAATGAAGCCTTCGAGAAAATTCCGCTAAAGCTATTGGACCAGGGGATAGTCCAGTTCGGACAATACCCTGAAGAAAAATACGTATCTAATCTAAGGGATAAAGTATGGGTCTTTCCAATCCAATAAACCTTTGTCAACAAGGGAATAGAGCATGGAGGATAAGACCGCCTCTAGGGAATGTTGTTTCGACAAAGGTCCATACGTAGTCAAAACAACATTCTCTAGAGGCGGTCTTATCCTCATAAAAATGGATGGGGAAGAGCTACCGCATCCGATAAACTCAGACGCAGATAAAAAATACTATGTATAAAAATCTCACTAAGCTCGAACCATAAACGGGCGACTTAGGCAAAAAGGAGCATCCCGGTGGATCGAAAACCCTAAAGGGTGATCCAGGCAAAAATTAGGGGCATGTAAACAAAAAATATCCTGGTGGAATGAAAACCCGAAAGGGTAATCCAAGCAAAAGTTAAGGATTTCATGCAAAGAAATAAAGAACAAAAATATTACGATTTAAGAACTGCGACTACAAACCACAAAGGAAGAGATAGATCTGAATCATACAACTCAGAAGCAAAGAAGGTAAGATCCTTAAAAGGATATTGGGGAATAGCAGCAGCAATTATCATTTTTATTGCCATTTACAGTTTTAAAACTTTCTGTAATTACCTCTTTCTAGGAATTGCATCTTTTATTCTCGCCTATTCAGAGGCAGATCAATAAAACATTTGCTTTCTTTGCATCTTTCAAATTATGTGTTTTATTTTCTCAGACTTGTTTACAAAATACTACGATCATTACTTGTGAACATTGTCTTGAAATCATTTCGGAGAAATTAACAAATAAAAGCTTTTAACAAAGCATCGGAAAAAAAACATTTTGGGTTAGAAAAACAGCAAAGGAATATCCACGACCGCGTCCGTACTCACGTCTACGCCTATGCTTGCACTCACAATAAAAAATCTATACATATCTACTCCAACGTCTACGCGTCCATACACAAAGTCTATGTCCATATACATGGTTGTGCCTATGCCTACACTTGCAACACAAGAGTCTATACACATGTCTACGCCTACGTCTACGCTCACAACACAAAAAGTCCACGTCCAATGCATACTTCTACGCCTACGCCTGCACCTACAACACAAAGTCAGTGCATACGTGTACACCTACGCTTGCACTTACGATACAGAAAATCAATGTTCAAAATTTTGCTAACGCTTTTCACTGCATTCAAATCAAATTCAACATTGCTACGACGACACAACATACAACGCCAGGGGATTGGTAACTCTAAGCCAGTGGTTTAAAGGAGAGAATGCCATAAATAGTCTTCATAACATTTCAAGGCATACGCACATCTTACACATATTTCATACATACATTTTGCATATCCAAAGCATACATACACTATACATTTCAACATTCAATACACATATACTCAGGGTTCCACACATCAAACATCATACATTTTGCATACATCCAAACATCTCGATATTAGACATCATACGCATGTATCATACAACAAACAAATAGTCTCATCCTCGATTTAACTATCTAAGGGTCAACCAACAAAACACTTCTCCTACTATTCAACCTGTCACCTAAGTCTCCATGTCGTGACACGTTCAGCCCATCACCTAAGTCTTCCTGCAGTGATGAGTTCCTTACAAAACCAGGTCATCGCTGCAGACTTCATGCATCAATGCTCAAAAACCAAATTTATCTTATCGCCTCAGACTTCACGCAGCGATTTGGGAACCTAACCCATTGCCTAAGTCTTGATGCAGTAGTGCGTTCCCTTATTCTGCAACACGAATCATCGCCTAAGACTTCATGCAGCGATGTTCGAAAACCAAATTTAGCTTATCGCCTGAGACTTCACGCAATGATTTGCAAACTTAACCCATTGCCTAAGTCTTCATGCAACATCGCATTCCCTTTATTTCGTGACACATATCATCGCCTCAGACTTCATGCAGCGATGTTCAAAAACCAAAATCTAGCAAATCGCCTTAAACTTCACGCAGCAATTGTGAACCTAACCCATTTCCTAATACTTCATGCAGCAATGTGTTTCTTTATTTCGTAACACATACCATGACCTCATACTTCATGCAGCGATGCTCGGAAAAAAAATCTAGCCTATCGCCTCAAACTTCACGCAACAATTTACGAACCTAACCCATTGCCTAAGACCTCATGAAGCAATGTGTTTCTTTATTCCGTAACACAAATCATCTCCTCATACTTCATGCAGCGATGCTCTAAAGAAAACAAAAATCTAGCCTATCGCTTCAGACGTCATACACTGATTTGTGAACATAACCCATGGCCTTAGTCTTTAAGCAACCATGCAATATCAATTATTGTTGTATTCATCATCCAAATGGATGAACAAGCTAAAGAAAAACCAAGGCATACAAAACTATGCTCTCAAAGTTCAAAACCATTTGCCTCGTTATCAAACCCTGGTGAGCGACTTATCATCAGCTTCGCATATTTCCTCGAGACTCATAAGGGTATGCTACATCAGCGTAACCTTATGATTGGTCAAACAAATTTTGGGTATTCCAAGTATTCAATAAAATCCCAATCAGAATGCGCAAGACTCGCGTACCCTCATGCTATTTGATTGGAAGATAATTGAATAGGGGCAGCTGTCGTACCCGAAATTTGTCCTACCTCGATGATTTTATTTTAAGATTAAAATAGAAGAAATATTTAATTAAAGACGGTACAGTAGTATCTGATGGCCCATCTTTATCTAAGACTAGGCGGTGTACTTTAAATTCGGGAAAGCGGGGCTTTCTAAATCATAAATATTCATGTGTTCGTGAACACATTCGCAAAGCATGTAGGCCAACAGTCCATGCAATTCGAAAATAAAAAACCATCTGAGTAATTAATAAATTATTAGTTTATTAAAACTACTTAGGTTTAATTTTCTATTAATTTAAAATTAAGTATCTTAGCCCATTTGAATGTTTGTTGCTATTAATAAAAATAGGAGGTGAGATTGCAATTTAAAAGCCCATTCGTGTTGGCCCATTTTGTCATTTTATTATTGTTATTTTAAGAGGAAATATTATATATTTTTTATTCCATAATTGTTTATAAAAATATTTCTACAAATATTAAAGAGATTTATCATTGTAAAAATATTTTAGTTCATTAAAAATTTTATAAAGAGTTTTTTTTCTTTTGAAAAGATAATTTTCGTTTGGGGCCCAAATTGTATAGAAATGGTAGTCATAATAAATGTTTTTTGGGCAGAAACGTTTGTTTTTCAAAGGCCCAATTGTTGAAAATAACAGCGTTGGCCTAAAAACTTAGAAACATGTATTGTTTCAATTAAACAACTGAACTCACGCTTGTTTTTCCAATAACAACAACTGTAGAAATCAATAAACCTAACTAAATCAAATCTGCAAAACCAGTCAATTACAATCAGTCCAGAAATTATAAACAATCTTCATCTAAATCAAAGTCCAAGCCCATAAAATTTGTTACAGTTAAAAATATAACATGAACCAAATCAAATCTCTATTAACAGAAAATCAAATACATTACAAATATATTACAAAATCAATTACAGTAATGAATTAAATCCCTAATTGTCTATAATCTCCTTAAATCTGCGCAAATATAACTCTAACAAGTTTCTAATTCAAAAACCCTAAACCAAAACAGTATAAATATGAAGGGAAGAAATACAGACAGGGGGGAGAACGAAACCGCGAGAGGACGATTGAAGAACAAGAAGAAGAACCGAGAAAGAAGCTTAATTCAAAGAAGGGGACGACTGTGGAAGAAAACCACGAAGAACAAACCAAGCCACCGCAATTGGGGTTCCAATATCTGGAACCCTAATTGTACTGCCGCCTCCGGACATCACCATCTTAAACACTCCATCGCACCACCTCTAGCTCACCGGAATCTGCGATAAAAAGAGAACAAGGAGGATTAGCCCATTGGAATTCATAATCGTAACAAAAAATCGCAAAAAGGGGTAAAATTTTGCAGCTTTTATTGTTGCAGTTTGGTTAAAGGTTGTGGTTGGTAGACGGTAGGGGTTCGTTTGTTTGAGCCACCGCGAAAGAAGAAGGGTTGGGGGGAGAATATGGATTTCTGTGCGTGAGAGAGAGGAAGAGAGTTGACTGAAACCATAGAAAATGAAATGAAAATTTTAAAAAATTATTTTTATGTTCTTTTATTCTTCCATGCATGCGCGTACATGATAATTAACATACTCCTTCAATCCCATCCGCGAAATCCGCATCAGACGACCATGGGCCAAGTCTTCGTGATAAGCTTGTACTCTTGCGTAGCACACGATCCAACTTGCCTCTTCAAACTCATTTGGGCTTAAGCTCATTTCCTTTTCACATCCCCTCTCACCAGATTACTAAACATCAAAATGGATCACCCCCCCCCCCCCCCCCCCCCCTTGCCAGCCTACGTAATGGGCCTAATTCAGCCTGATTTCTACACCCCCGTCTTTTACTACATAACTAATAATAGACCCCCAGTCTTAATTAAATTTTATTTTATTTTATACTATTATCTATTTTTTTATTTTAATATCTTATGATTATTATTTACTTTCTATTTTTTTAATATAATTACTTATATTTGCCATTATTATTATTATTATTATTATTATTAATCTTGATATTAATTATTATAATTATATTATCATTTATCATATCATGTAAACTATTTTATTCAAAACAATACATATTATTTTCGTATATTATTTGCATTAAGTATATTTTTACCATCCATTAATCAAGATTTATTCGCAATTAACACAATAAAAAATACTAACCAATCTCAAACTATTTTTCCATCAATTAAGCTAATCAACTGTTTTTGCAAAAGGGTTCCAAACAGATATTGACTTACCGCGCATTTAGTCAAAATCTCTGCAATCACTGTTCCCGGCCAAGTGCGAGGTGATTCAAAGTACGTTTGCAACCCCTAAAAAACACCAACCCTACGAACTACGAATCGGGACTATGATTCCTCTTAAGAGGATACGTAGGCATACGATCAAAAATCGTAGCGAGTTCCCCTATAAATTTTTTTAACCCTTCTCCTATAAAAGAATTTAAACCCCATTTCCCCCCAACTCAAACCTAAAACCTAGTATCCTTTTGATGAAGGTATATGAAAGGTTCCTAACATCTTCCTTTCGTCTAATGAAGTCCGAACCTAGAATCTCTGTCTGCGAATTATGGTTTTCTGTTAGATTCCCTTCCCTAGGATAAAAACTAATAGTGGCGACTCTTGATTTAAAAACCAGTTGCTACAGTTGTTTCATCCTAGATCTAGGGTTTCATTATCTGAAACCCTAAGTTCCCTTCAATCGTCGCTGCTACATCATCTCCGTCGCCACATCTCCAAACAGAAGGAGGAGTGGATTAGCCAAACAAGTTAGGAACTCAGAGACGCAAAGAAACGCACATTAGAGGTAAAATTTATACAAATGCTTAGCTTTTGCAATTTGAATTTATTGCTTGTCATGTTGATTTGGGGTGTGGGGGGTTTGTGTTGAGGTGAGGAAGGGTTTGATTTGGGTTGCGCCACTGTCGGTTTAGAAATAGGGTTTGTCATTGTTGCTTAGAAGAGAGAAGAGGGTTAGGTTAGAAGAGAGAAGAAGATGGTGTTTCAAAGAGACAAGCGAAAGATATAATGAAATGATTGAGTGTATTTTTGTAAAAAAAAAAAATTATAATATGTTCATCATTCCCATGTGCGCCAGTCCATAATAATAACCATGCTCCTTCAACAATCTTCGCATAATCCCATCTAACTCTCAAAGACACGTGCATCCATGACCTTATCATACGACCGTCTGCACGTTGTACAAACGGCTCCCAACTCTCCTTTGGGCCTGGCCCATTGCTAACCAAACCTCCCTTCAATTTTGTTTACTAACAGGCACGTAAATCTACACCCACTAATGTCAATGGGTCAAGTCTAATATCTGGACTTGGACCCTACTCCTTACACCCTCCAGTTTTACTGCATAGTTCTAAAACATACCCCATGTCCTTTGGGCATAAATTCAATATCTGAATTCAGGGTCCTGCTATATGCACCCTCCTATTTTACTAGCCTAACTCAATTTACACCCCCTGCATTTTTTTAATTCTTTTCTTATTTTATTATAATTATTTTTTATATTTTATATTTTAATATATTTATAATTTTAATGTTATTTATTATTATTAATTCAAATAATATATTTTTAAATCCATCCAATATTTATTTATTTATTTATTTGCATTAAAATATTTATTTCTAAAATATTTTTAATAAGACATTTTTTACAATTAATACATAAAAAATATTTAACCAACAATAAACCATTTTCATAATAAATTAAAACCAATAATCAATTTTTAAAAAGGATCACGAATATATTTTAATTAATTGCGCGCTTTATCCGAAATCTCTGCTATTCACACTTGGACTAAGTTTAAGGGGAATCCAAATATCTTCGTAATCCATAAAAAACACCAACCCATACGAACTACGAATTAGGAGTATGATTCCTCTTAAGAGGATATGTAGACATACGACTAAAATTGTGGCGAGTTCCCATTATACAAAATTAAAACCCTTACCCTAAACCTTTAAAATCTAAACCCTAGTATCCTTGTGAACAAGGTAGATGAAGGGCGCCTAACACCTTCCCTTGCTCAAAAATGAAGTAAGAACCTAGAATCTATGTGTATAAAATTAGGGTTTCCTATTAGATTCCCTTCTTTAGGATAAAAACTAGTAGTGGCGACTCTCGATTTAAATCCAGTTACAACATCTGGCGACTCTGTTGAGGACTCCAAATCTAGGGTTTAGTTCCTTTTATTTTGGATTTAGGGTTTTGGTGTTTTCTATTTTTAGTTTTTATTTTATTTATTTATTTATTGTGTTTATTTAGTTATTGTAATATTTATTCATGGTGGGATTTTTATTATTGAAAAAATATTTTCAAAAACCCTTAGAAAGAAGTTCATCTATTAGCCAGTGGGATACATCATCCTTATGAGTTTATATGACGACTTCTCCTAGAGTCGGTGGAATTCCGTGAAAGGAATATGTCTCAAGAGACATCCTCTTGGGAAGTAGGACTTTGGAATAAAATTGATTACTCTTTGTACAACCCTTAAGCCAAAATCTCATGACGAGACCTTTCATGACCTAGAGACAAAAGTTTCGGTCTGTAAAGAGGCTCCGCTTAAGGGAAGCGCTTGTGCCTTTCCCTCTAGTGTTAGTCATGATACCCTTAAGGAAACCACCTTATGGGGAGGGTAGAATATACGTAGGCCAAAACTAGGAGCCTACCTTCTAAGGGTACCATTCATAAAATTCCGTCACTAAGCCCTACATTCATGCATTCATACATTTTTGCATTTCATATATTCAGTATCCACTATTTTATTTTGTTTTTGTTATTGACAGGGTTAAAAAAAATAATAGTCAAAGGTTTTGGTGAGTGTCTTAAAGATGAATACCAAAGGGAAACAACTTGTCTGTATCAATGCCATCAAGCCAGACATGACAAAAATCAAGGTTTAGAAAGGAAAATTGTCTGAAAGGGCTCTGAAAATGTTCACTTGTCGTTATGGGGATACCCTTGACCTAACAAAAGTAATGGTGCAATTGGATGTTATTTCTTCCCTAATTCAGTTTTACGACCCTCCATTGAGGTGCTTCACCTTCCAAGACTTTCAACTAGCGCCGACTATGAAAGAGTTTGATAGGATGTTAAACTTCTCTAAAGAAAAATCGTATGTGGGTATAGAGCATACTATTGACGTCAAAATATTGGCAGGAGGTTTAGGGATCCTTTATCTCAAATTGTCACTTAATTATAAGAAATAAGGTGACATACGAGGATTGGTGTAATCTTATTTCCATGGACTTTGGACTATATTGACTGTACAACTATTAGCGTATTTTGGGGCGCAAAAGCTTTTAATACGGATCCAGATCCCACTTTACTTGCTAACATTTATTATGCACTTCATACCCGATACAAAAAGGGAAGAGGTACTCTAAACATTTGCATCCCATTAATCCACGATTGGTTCATGACTCACCTATACAAGAAAGACTACTTGATTCCAAATATGACAAGATATGAGTGGCCTCAAAAATGAAGGTCTCTTACTTTTAATTGTGTTTTGTGGTACGCGAGGAAGTTGGACATTGGTGATATTATCTATAGTTGCTGGGACTTTCCTAATATTCCATTAATCAGATCACGAGGTTGCATCAACTACAACCCTAATTTAGCCGTACGACAACTAGGATATCCTTCGGAAGATAAACCTTCAGATGAACAACTCCAACAATTAATCAATTGTGACATGGCTAAAAATGATCAAGAGTTGCTCAAAAAAGTCATTCAGGGTTGGAATAGGGTTAACAAAAGGAAGGCTGAAAGAAAGAATGTTGTAGCAAAAGAATCCTACACTCGATGGGTTTTGGATAGGGTACAAATTGTTAAGCTACCATTTGACATAGATCCTGAATACAAGCCAGAGGTCCTGGAGGCTCCGCCTATGTCCTTGGAAGAGATAGACGGTCTGAAGAATGCTTTGAAGCAAGCTCAGAGGGAAAAGGAAGAATTGGAGCTTAACCTCCATAACTTAGCCAAGGAGAAAAGACAAATGCAATGCATCGTTGAGTCTAAAGATCAACAGATACAAAGAGAATGTGAAGCATTTAAAAAGGAGAGCCTTAAATAGAAGCGTTCAATCGAAGGATTTTTAAGTTCTACTTTCAACTTGGGTTCTCATAATCAACTCTTAGAGGATGCTGCTAATGAAATTAGAAGATTGAACAAGTGGTACAAAAAAAATGCAAGATAATAAGGAGATATAGAAGAGTTTGAGGGCCCAGATTCAATGTTTGGACCAAGCCTCTCTAGACTAAGAAGAGAAAATGCATTACCTTACTACGAGACTTCAAGATAGACAAGAATCGGGTGTAGGGGAACGCCTCAAGAGGATGAAAGCAGAAAGGCTTCTTTCCCAAAAGGCCGAGGATTATGAGCAAGTATGTCTTGAGTTGGAAGGCCTCTGAAAAGATCTCCTAATACAACAGAGACTTTATACGGAGATGAGGGCTGAAAAGTTGTATTGTAAAGAGAAGTATGTGAGGATCACTAAGGCATGAAAGGATAATCATACGATAACTCCTGATCTACACCGAGAATACATATACTACAAATACAAGCATAAAAGACTCGCCTTCTTATCCAACAATCTCATTGAAGACATCCCAAGGAGCTTGAGAGACGCGAAAAATGTGATGGTTCCTCTAACAAAAGACATTGAATACTTCCTCAAGATTTATAGGACAATGGTCGATGGTTTCAAGGAAGACATTTGTAAGCGCTCTTAGAAGACATCTGTTTCCCTTTGTTTAAGTTTAATGTTTAAAGTTGGAATATTTTTCAATATCTGAATTGTATTATTTTTAAGATGATTACTATTATCAATAAAGGAATTTTGTTTCCATATCTCGTTTGCGTATTTATTTTTTAGATACTCACCAATAAAAAAGCAAAACCTAAATAAAAAAATCTAAGTGAATAAGAAATTCAAAAACAAAAAAAAAATCTTAGCATACTCATACATATTCATACGCATCCATGCATTCATTAACATTTGCATCTCATACAAAAAAAAATCATTTTTTCAAAATTCTCCAGTTAAAACATTGGTAGAAGAAAAGAACCACCTCTCCGACCATAGTACCAAACAAGAGCTCATCAACTGAGAGTGATGGAACAAATTGAGGAGAACTAAGATACTTTCAAGGAAGATCTTGAACAAGTCAAAAGCAACATAGACTCAATGAGAGGATATATGAGTCAAGTTCTTCTAGCCTTGAAGATCATCATTGACAGACAATAGAAAATCCCTAGGGTAGCCTTTGAGGAAATAGCCCAGACTATTGGTGCATCGAGCGGTCACCAACCGAGGAGAGAACTAGAGGCAGAACCTCAAAATTCCGCCATGGCTTAACAAGAGACAAGACAAGTTGATATTGAGGGGTTTGTACCACCTCCACCGAAGGTAGGGGCATCTCATACCTTGCAGATTATGATCAATAATGCAGACAACTACTTGGACTTGCAATATGGAGACGACGACTTAGAGGATGTCAATCAAGTGCCTCAAAGAACAACCCATACTCATTCTACTGAGAATCCTTTAGTGCTCATCCAGTACAAAGGTCTAGAGGAAAGGTTAAAAGCTATGGAGGGTTACAATGCTTTATATGTATACGCTCTTGAAATGGGTCTAGTGGTAATCCCGCCAAAATTCTAAGTGCCTGACTTTGGGAAATACAAGGAGCTTACCTGCCCAAGGAACCTTATGCGCATGTATTGCAGGAAGATGCATGCCTATGATCATGACCAGAAGCTGATGATTCATTATTTTCAAGACAATTTGAGTGGGGCGTCCTTAGATTGGTAAATGCAGTTGGAATGGATTCATGTTCAAACATGGGAAAATCTCTTGCTAATGCCTTGCTAAAACAATACAAATATAACTTGAACATGGCACCTACCCGCATGCAACTCCAAAACTTGTCTCAGAAGAAAGAAGAGTCCTTCAAAGAATATGCCCAAAGGTGGAGAGAAATAGCATCCTGAGTTCAACCACCACTTATGGAAAAAAGAACTAGTTGCTATGTTCATGGGAACTTTGCATGGGATATAATATGAAAATATGGTAAGAAGCGTCTCATGCGGATTTTTTGATTTGGTAACCATTGGTGACAGGATTGAAGCAGATGTGAAAACTGGAAAGATATAAGGGGCATCATCTAGTACCCCTTATAAGTCAAAAAGACATGTTCCTAACTTCTCGAAAAAAGAAGGAAGGAGAAGTCAATGCGGTAGAATCATATATAAGGACACAATAGGCATTGGTGATTCCATGAGAACAACAACAAAACAAGTTTGAGAGGCCTCCAAGAAAATTTGATCCTCTCCCCATGCCGCACAGTCAATTATTACAACACTTAGTCAAGGAATCTTTAGTAGAGCTAAAACATATAGCTCCTCCAGTTGGGGCACTCCCACCTAGGTATGATGACAATGCCAGGTGTGAATATCATGCAAATTCTCCAGGACATGCTATAGAAAAATATTGGGCTTTCAGACATAAGGTTCAAGATTTGTTGGATGCCCAAGATATCACCATTGATAAGCTGCATATCAAGTCAAACCCCATGCCTCCGCATGGTGGACCAACAATAAATGCAATTGAAGTAGTCACTGAGTTTAGGGCAGCCAGACGAGTAAAGGCCCCAATAAATTCATTGGAGGAATATTTGTTGGAGTGTGGGTTCCTGTTGAAACATAATAAAGCTTTTGAGAAAAAATTACAAAAATTGGTGGGCCAGGGGATAGTCCAATTTGGATCATACCCTGAAGAAGAATATAAAGTTTTAATTGATGGAAGTATAAATAAACCGTTGGTAATTCCTTGCCAAGGTCCAAACCTTAATAAAAAGACTCTTTTGATTCCGTGAGGAGAATCAACAGAAACACTCGTAATGACGCCAAGAAAAACTCTAAGGATACCAGTAGTTCCAAAAACTACAATGATAATTAGGGGGGAATCTCCTACCCCTTAAGAAATTGACAAGGAAGTACCGTGGAGTTATGATTCAACTGTATACGTCAATGGCTTAAAACAAGAATGTGAGCCATCATCAAGTCAAGGACCTACAATCACCAATATAACAGGAACAGGGGGCATGACCCACAGTGGTCGAATCTTTGGATCCAAACCGCAAAAGAAGGTTGATGTTGTGATGAAAAATAAAAATGATACGTTGGTGAAGGACAAAGGAAAAGTAGTGGTGGAAGCAAGTCAAGGACAAGAGCCTTTGAGCAAGAACTTTATTGATCAAGAGGAAGATGAATTTATGAAGATAATTAAGAGGAGTGATTATAGGGTGGTGGATTAGATTCACCAAACCCCTGCCAAAAATTTCTATACTCTCGTTTTTCATTAATTCAGAAGCGCATCGAGATTCTTTAATGAAGGTTCTGAGTTCTGCCCATGTTGCAGAGGAAATTATTGTGAATCAATTCGATAATGTTGTAGCAAATTTGACGTCTGGATCACACCTGGGTTTTAATGGCAGGGAGTTACCTCCACAAGACCGAGCTAACAACAAATCATTGCATATCACAATTTAGATAAATACTACAAGCTTATCCAGGGTATTCACCGATACTCGTTCCGGCCTCAACGTGTTACTAAAATCTAGCTTGATGAAATTGACACTAGATGATGTTGTGATAAGGCCAAGTTCTATGATAGTTAAAGATTTTGACGGTTCTCAAAGTTTGGTATTTGGAGAAGTGGACCTTCATGTCAAGATCGAACCACATATATTCTATGTCACTTTTCAAGTCATGGATATAGAACCAGTATATACATATTTACTCGAGCGACCCTGGATTCACACAGCAGGGGCGGTCACTTCGACTTTACATCAAAAACTTATGTTCTTCATTGAAGGAAGATTGGTCATAATTAATGGTAAAGATGACATCCTTGTAAGTCCCATAGAATCCTACAGGTATACCAATGTTGATGAAGACTGTGTAGCCACACCATTCCAAGTCTTAGAGGTTGCCTCAATGGTTACCCTACCGGTGGAAACAATCAAGAAACCTATTATGACTTTGTGGAGAGATTTGTAAATAGCGATGAAAAATTGTGCCTCAAAGGGTTTGGGAATCTCCCGGAAATACCTGAGAAGAAGAATCATTTTGGTTTGGGTTATGAATTATCAAAGGCTGCTCTGAAGGGCAAAGCACGGTTTCCTCCAATCCAGGAGACCTTCATCAACAAAGGAGTAGAGCATGGAGGACAGGTGGCAATGATATCTAACAAGAACTACATCTAAGGTGCATCTGATTTCATCCATGAATGCGCCCCAGGCTAAGAACTCAAGCATGGGACAACTATGGAAATTCCAAAGATCTTTTTCTTTCCAAAGAAATTTTTCTTGTTTTTGAAAGAATCTATGACAAGCTCGAGGCATAGGGGTTGCTTGTAAGGGTCCCCCATTTTTTTCATACAGTATTCATGATTAATAAAAGTTATTTTTCGCATTCAATTAAGATCCCTATTTTCTCTTACATTTAAAAGTGGCAATACTTTTCTTCACATGCATTTTCCAAACTTACATACTAAAAACTGCACCAAAGCATGATAAATGTGCAGACCCATGCCAAAAATCACCAATTATGTTACTTCTGCTATCCGATATAATTTTGATGCACCCATCAACCAAGCTAAAGAAGAAGATGATGAAGATCTTGAACTTTCCAAAGAAATAGCGAGGGAAATAGAGCGTAAAGCTGACATAATACAACCGTGCCAGGAACCCATTGAGACCATTAATCTTGGCACAAAAGAAGATCTGAAAGAGATCAAGCTAGGGAAAACATTGGAGAAAAACGTCAAAGAAAGGTTGATCAAGTTATTACATGAATATGTGAATATATTTTTCTGGTCTTACAGAGATATGCCAGGATTAGATATAGACATTGTGGTACACAAATTACCTCTTAAACAAGGTTACTCTCCGGTTAGGCAAAAGCTAAGAAGAACTCGTCCGGACATGTCTAACAAGATTCGAGAAGAGGTCCTTAAACAATTTGACACAAGATTCTTAGTGGTGGTAGATTATCCGCCTTGGATAGCTAACATCGTGCCAATACCAAAGAAGGTTGGCAAAGTGCGCATGTGTGTGGATTATTGGGATCTGAACAAAGCAACTCCCAAAGACAATTTCCCATTACCTCACATAGATGTTTTAGTGGACAATACATCTCAAGCTTCAGCATTCTCATTCATGGATGGTTTCTCAGGATACATCCAAATCAAATTGGCACCCAAAGATATGGAAAAGACTATTTTCATGACACCTTGGGGAACTTAACAATGGACTATGGTCACACTATTCCATGATATGTTTCACAAAGAGGTTGAGGTGTACGTATATGATAGATTGTCAAATCTCATACGGAAGAGGGTCACATTGTTGTACCCAAATTTTTACCCCTAAGATCCCTCTATCACATCACATCAATTCAATCACAACAAGATCACACTAGGGTTTGGTTCTTCTCCTTAACTTTAGATTTGCTCATGGGGAATCACCAAGAACCTTGACTTTTATTTTTTGATCATCTATGTTTTATAGTGATTAACATTTAACTAACAAATACAAGGAATGCTTTCCCAAATTGATGATGTTGTAGGTGAAAGCACAATGCATTCCATCAAGTTGATCCATATGTTCATGAGTTTATTTCCATGTCTTCTTCAACAAAGCTTCATTGAAGTTCAAGATTCACTATTGAATATATTTTGAAATAACATCATGACAAAGTCTATTATGGTTCATCATGCCTCAAGTTGTCAAAAATAGTTCAAAGGTACAAGGGTTGATTGAAGAAGTTTGACATAGTTGGATAAGTCTTTGTTTCCATTGATCATAAGTGACCATCTCCTTCAATTCTCAAGATTTGGAACTGGTGTTGGTTGCTATGGTTTCTCCTTATCATTCTAAACAACTTCTATTTACATGACAAAAGTGTTTGTGCAAGAAAGTTGATCAAAATTGCAAAGGTTTCCCAAAGCATTTTTGTTGCTCTAGGAGCTAGGGGTTTAGAACTTTAAAGGGGTATATCTTGCTCATCTTTTGGTATTTTTGGGTGATTCAAAAAACATTCTTCTATTAAAAGTTTTATTAACAAATAACTTCAAAAGTTTCAAGGGAATTTTGTGTGGAAGAAACTTAATGATGAAGAAAGATTACAAGTCCTCCAGATGAACCTTCAAATTCCATTAGGTGATTTTGAAAGATCATAACTTGTTCAATTTTTGTCACCTTGAGCCCATTCTTTTTCCACCTTGATCTTAGATATATGAACTTAAACCTTTCTTTTAAGTGCAAAATGTGAAAATGGATGAAAGATTCCCTAAGGATGTAAAATATTATAGGTCATTTTATGAATTTTTGCCAATTTCCACAAGTCATAACTTCCTCAATTTTTGGAGATTTTGAATGGTTCAAGTCTCAAATTTCCATTCAAGAGGTCTACTTCATTCCATATTTTTTGGTCAAGAGAAAATTTTAAGTGGAAGGCCATGTTTAGATGCAAGAGATTATAAGTCATTTTTTAAGAAAAAACATAGAAATTTTCTAAGTGTAGAAAGCCAACCTCTTTTTCTCAACTTTGACTCATCACATCTTTTAGCTCAAGAATCATGTCCTAAGACCCCTTGAGTTGCGAATTCCATTGATTTGAATTTGGTAACTTGAAACTGAAGTTTCTCCAAAAGTCCTGATATGAAATCCTTGTTTTAGCTTCTAAACACAAAATTGTTGCATGTTTTTGCTTCTAATCAAGTTTAGTGAACCTCCAGAAGTGATTAGCACGATAAAATGCAAATTTCAGATGAGTTTTGATCAAATTACAAGTCACACTTTTCTTGTTTGCAACTTCACACGATTTCCATCCAAACTTCATCATCCCTCATTCATTTTCTCAAGCTTGGAAAGCCATAATCACCGTGCCAAACTCTCTCTTGAACACAATTTTCTGCAACTACGAATTTGCTCTTACAACCTTTCTCAATAATTTTTATTTGTCAATCCACCCTCCTTGATCCTCACTGGAGCTAACAGAAGAAGAATTAAGCTCTAAAACTCACTGAATCGTGCTAGCCTAGTCCAGTTTCAGAGCTCAGCAACTTAACTTCAATAGGTAGATTCCTTCACCAATTATCTCAAACTTTGATAATATTGTGAAGCTCTTATCATCCTGATTATAGTCATAACATTTGTTTTCAACTGGAAACACATTTTGACCATGAAATTTCAAATCCCTTTTCAAAACATCTCTTCCAAAATGAATGACCTACAGTTTATATAAATTTTTCTCGAAGATGTGGTTGTCTTCGTCTTGATGAGACAAAGCGAATGGTACCGGTCTCGAGATCTAATTTTACAGTTTGAGGAACCTGGTTTCGAGACTGGATGGAGGTTGAAGATGACCAAAGTGTCATCCTTCAACCAATGAAAGCGTGCTATTTGGAATTTTCAAAAATCTGATTTAATATTTGATTTAGTGTTTTATTCAATAATGACCATGATATTCACAACGCGTCTGATCCATTGGATTAGCTTACTAACGAATTTTGACTCTCATCCAATGGTCCACATTTTTTTAACTTTATTTTATTTTCTGGCTAATATTTTTAAATTGTTTTAAACTTAAAAAATCATAAAAAAATCAATTTCAACTTCAAAAAATCTGAAAAAATACTTTTGATTTTCCTCTTTCTGATTTTTATTTTTTCACAATTTTATTTTGTGTTTTGATATTTTTTATAATTTATCACTTTATTTGAATTGTTTTAATTGTTAAAAAATACTTTTCTTCATTTTTAAATTCTAGAAAAATTAGGGAAGGATCCAATGATCTTTTGACAAATATTGGTGACCTCATTTATTTTTTATTTCTGAATTTACTATTTTTCTTCATTTTTGATTTATTTTGTATATTTCTTTTAATTTTAAAAAATAGTTTCTGACTTCAAAAAATTACCAAAAATTTTATATAAATATTTGAGCTCATTTCTAATTTTCCTATGGTCTTGCTTAATTTTTCTTGATTATTTTTAATATAATTGCTAGTTTTCCTCTTTATTTCATTTTTAATTCATTTTTAAAATCTTATTTTCTTATTTTAAACACAATTTTATTTTTTTTATATATATTCTGACTGATCTTGGACTGTGAAATTTGGATCAAGAACTTTATTAACATCATTAGATCCATGGTGTTGAGTCTAACTCCATAAAAATTGATGAATGATTTTAACAATATTTTGATTAAATTTTTAATTCAAATGTGGTTTATTTCTCACTTCATCCCTCTTCATCTTATCCCATTCTTATTATACTAAATGTTATTGGATCATGATTCCTATATCATGTCTCAAAATATATGGTACATAGATTTCTATTGACCGACCTCAAAATAGGTGTGACTTCTATATAAGTCAACTTACGATTGCTTAACATAGCACTAAACTTTGTCCCAATTTTAGAAAATGATCATTCGTGGCCCAAACCCATGTTTGCAAGCCCAAGTATGTTAATTTGAACCCTTTGATCCAATAACATTGAGATTCATTGTTAGGAGGGTTTGGTCCTACCAACCCTCTAATGAATTTTCATCAACTTTGGTCAATGTGGATCACTTAAATATCATTGATCATTTAATGTTGCCTTGAGAATTCTTAAATGGATGATGCACTTGACAAAAATCAAATGCAACTTGTTGTTGAGAGGCTTTGGTTTTACCAATCCTCTAATGAGTTCCAAATGCAAGTTTCAAGATGGTCGTTCAACTAACCACTAATTTCTAACAATTGTCTTTATTTTATGCTTTTACTTTATGCATTTACTTTAAGCACATTTATTTTAGCATTTACATTTCATGCTATTTTCATCCTTGCTCACTTGAGAATTTACTTTTATGTCATTTTTTTATTTTTCTCATTTGAGCTTTTCATTTCGTTTTTGAAGATTCTTAATAATAAACTTAAACCATAAAAAACTTTAATGTTACTTGGACTACTTGGTTACTATGATTTACATTTTGGAGACATGGACTTCTTTGACATAGAATTATAGACCTTAACCTATTTTGGAGATCTTGTGACCTCAACTGTTATTTTGTCTGGAGCTCTTGGGGTTTACCCCCAAGACATTGGGTTGTTTGTTTGATTTGTGTGCAGGTTATTGTGATTACATGCTTTGTCTGTGATCTGGAATTCATCTGTATACAGTTGTTACTCTGCCTAATTTTTGTGAAGACTTAATGCAAATGGAGCTTGGTTTTCTTAAGAGGTATTTTTTTAATTGTTTCTTGGTTTTAAATACAAAGGATGGGATTCTCAATTGACTCATTGTGTCAAATGTTGGCTTCTTGTTGGTTAGATGGTTATTTTCTCTAGATTTTACCTAATGCTTTAGGATAGTCCGTTCATCTCCTCCTATCTTCTTTAATTTCAAAAATATTCTCCCTCCTTTGGAAAACTCTTCTTGTTTCTAAACTTGAACCGCTTTCATAATAAACTTGGACTTATGTCCATGCATTTTCAAAACCTTTTCTTAATCGAACTTTAATTAATTTAATAATACTTGGACTTTTTATTGAGAAGACTAAAAGTCAATCAATCTTATTCAAACTATTTTGCCATTTTGGTTTTTATCTTTAAAATTTTCTTAGAAAAGATTAGACTCTTGTCAAATCCTTGAAGTGATGCAAACAACTATACTTCTACAATATGTACTGAAGTGAGACATTTTTCCACTTCGGTGTTGAGTGGGGATTTATTGATTTTAAAATCCAAGCCATATCCTCCACTTTGAGATGACGCAAATTCTCCTTTCTTGTAATTGTGGGTAGTAAGTATGTTTTCCACTCGGATAAGACGATGATGTCTCGTCTCTTAAAAATTAACCAACACACTTTTGTTTTAAATTTTTTTAAATGTGAACTACGTGTACCCTGATCCCCTATTGCACGGAAGGTGGTACATAGGCACTAAAGGTTCACAACCGCGGCGGGTGCAAAAATCATAAAAAATACTTCTCTTTCTCATTTCCATAATCTATTTTATATATACAACATTTTATAGCCAAAACATACAGATTTACAAAGAGGTTCCTATGGAGTACCGTAGATGTTTAGGGTGCTAATACCTTCCCTTTGCATAACCAACCCCCGAAATTAGATTTTCTCCCGTCTATTTTGGGTTATTCACTCTTTTCCCATTCCTTTGGAAACAATAAAGCACAGTGGCGATTTTTATTTTGATTTGTGTGAGTTAAGTCAATCCAGTGGCTTAGTATCAACATTTCTACCGCTACACACATCATACATTTACAAAATTTATTTGATCGTCTACGAAGGTTCAAACTAAGGTTGAACCCAAACAAATGTACATTTGGTGTCAAATTAGGTAAATTATTGGGTTTCATAATAAGTCAGCTTGGTATTAAGGTGGATCCCGACAAGGTAAAAGCCATACAAGAATTTCCATCTCCAACGACAGAGAAAGAAGTCTGTGGTTTCTTAGGACGATTGAACTACATTTCAAGGTTCATATCACACCTAACTGCTACATGGGAGCCTATATTCAAATTACTGGAAAAGATCAGATGGTGGTATGGAACGATGATTCTCAAAAAGCCTTTGAGACAATAAAGCAATATTCACAAGAGTCATCGATCTTAATGCCACCAGTTCCCAGAAGGCCACTCATCATGTACCTGACAGGGAGCTGGTTGATATGTTCATGGGCACTTTGATGGGCCCATTCTTTAACCATCTGATTGGAAGCTCTTCATCTAGTTTCACTGATCTGATTCTAACTAGAGAACGTGTCGAAAGTGGTATCAAGAGCATAAAAATTCCAGTGGTTCCATCTTCAAGTACTATGAAGTAGGCATTCAGTGGTAAGAAGGAGATCAATGCTATTTATGGCTAGAAGGGCCGTGTTAAAAGTGATTGCAACTAATCTGTAGGAGTTGTGTTAATTTCTAATTCTACGCCTGTTCAACAACAATAATAGGGAAATCAGCATAGGACAGGCGTTCCGAGAAGACAGTTTATGAAGATCAGCATGCCATTGTCTCAGGCATTACAACATTTACTGAAAGCGGAGTTGATAACATTAAGGGAGCCTCCTCAGAATCCAAACACCTCTTCTCCCCTCTACAATCCAAATGTGATGTGTTCCTATCATTTCAACAGTCTTGGGCATGACACCAACAACTGTTGGGCCCTGAAAAACAAGATTCAGGATATGATTGACAACAAAGAGATTGACTTGGATCATGCAGAGAATCTGAATATAATTATTGCACCAGTTACAAAGCATGACAAAGGCGTAAGTGCTATTGATGATGTTATTTATGTTGCTACTGTAAGTGAACCGGTTACTCCCCTCCCAATTCTCAAAGAGAATCTGTTGCAGGATGATTTATTTATGGGCTGTATTAAAAGATGTTACTACTGTGCAGCCCAACCTAATGGCTGAAAGTTACTGAAATAAGGCATTCAATGCCTAATATACAATCACTGAATTCTGGTTGAGAAGATTCCGTCAGCTGAGAATCTATTTCAAGACTTATCTGTAATATTTGGCCCTCCTATCAGGATCACATCTAAAGGTCCTGTAAGGATTACTTCCAATCTAAAAATTGCTCTTCTGATAATCACCACACCAGGACCTATTCCATATTCTTAGGATAAAGCTATTCCTTGGAATTATAGATCCGACGTCTCCTACCATGGCGTCAAGCAAGAACTATCGATCACTGAAGATGAAGTTATTGAAACTATTGATTCCAACATTGACAATATTGTTGGGACCAGTAAGGTTATTAGAAGCGGAAGGGTTTTCTCCATAGAAATCTCTCTAAAGACTGTTGATACCCCTATTCAAATTACCACTACCATTTTAACTGCTGAGACTCAGGGAAAAGAGAAAATAATAGAGCCTTCCCAAACGAAGGCGCCTAAAGAAGTTGCACTTAAAGACACCTCTAGGAAAGAGTTGTAGGAGTTTTTGAAGATTATCCATAAGAGCGATTGCAATATTATTGAACAGCTGGGGCAGATCCCATCTAAGATCTCCATGTTATCCCTGTTACTATGTTCTGAAGCCCATACACAAGATTTGGTGAAATTTTTGAAGTCTGCTCATGTGTTACAAGAGATTTCTGCTGATCAATTTGAGAACTATGTTGATAGCTTAACGGCTAACAAGGGATTAGGTTTTTCTGATGATGAACTGACTCTGGAAGGAAGAAATCACAACAAGGCCCTGTATGTCTCCATTGAATGCATGGGCACTACTCTGGCTCACATTTTTGTTGATATTGGTTCCTCGTTGAATGTTCTATCGAAGGGTGCTCTTGACAGTCCGGATTGCGAAGGGGTTATACTGAAACCCAGTGATATTATAATTCGAGCATTTGACGTATCAAAGAGGATGGTACGCGGAGAAGTGGATCTTCTGATCAAGGTAGCTTCGTAGGTCTTTGAATCTACCTTCTAAGTAATGGATATTCGGACAACTTATTATTACTTACTGGGACGCCCCTAAATCCATGGGGCATGCGATGTTACCTCAACCTTACAACACAAGCTAAAGTATCTCGTGCAGGGAAAGGTTGTTATAGTCTATGGCAAAGAAGAGTATATGGTTAGCTACTTGAACTATTTCTGGTATGTAGAGATGGACGAAAAATACATTGTGACTCCCTGTTAGACTTTTGAATTTATCCCTCCATCCATTACTAAATATGTCTCTACCATTCCCAAGGTTACCAGGGTTCCACCCAGAATGGCTTCACTAAAAGACGCTAATGCTATTGTGGAAGAAGGTGGTTGTACTACTTGGGGTCAACTTCCTGACATTCCGTATAAATTTAATAAATTTGGTTCGGGTTTTACTGTAGAGGGTCAGAAGGCTGTTCGTCACACTCGTGCTGGAAGACCACCATTCCGTGTCATCAACAATGGAGTCAATGTAATAGAAGATGCTGGCAGTGATTATGATCTTGATAGTTAGACCTTTCCCACCATCGGCAACGGACCCAGCAACTGGAAGGCTCAAGACATTATTTTTATTTCCTTTAGTCAGGAGTAATAGCTACATTTCTGTTTTATTGCTTTAAAAAGTTTTGATTATGTAATGTTTAAACAATGACTTTACCATGTGTCTTACTCAGGGCACAATGGTCCATTTGTTAAGAGTTGTTATTTCATAAACATATTTTCATTTAATGAAGCCTTGGACGTTTTGCATTCAAATTTTGCACTCTTTGTCCTTCCTTTTACTTTTATCATTTTCAAATAGCTATGTGTTCTTACACACACCCACACAATAAATTGTAGATCAACATCCACTCTGGATCACGTTGATAACTATTTTGTTATTGCCACGTATGACTTTGAAAATCCAATCTACCAAGCCGAGGACGAAGATGAGAAATATTGTTAGATACCTGGAGAACTTGTCAGACTGTTAATACAAGAGGAAAGGATACTCAACCACATGAAGAGCCAGTTGAAATTGTAAACTTCGGTACTGAAGCAGACAGAAAAGAAGTCAAGATAGGTGCCAATCTAGAGGGTGGTATCAAGAACAGGTTAATACAAATGTTGCATGAATATGTTTAGATCTTTGCTTGGTCATATGAAGACATGTCAGGGCTCGATACTGATATTGTGGTTCACCGTCTGCCGATGAAAGAGGGTTATTCACCAATAAAGCAGAAGGTTCGTTGCATGGGTCCCGAGATGTCAGAGAAGATCAAGCTCGAGGTTATGAAACAATTTAACACAAGTTTCTTGGTTGTTACATCGTATCCTCAATGGGTTGCAAATGTTGTTCTGGTACCAAAAAAGACGGAAAGGTGCGTATGTGTGTAGAATACAGGGATCTGAATAGGGCGAGCCCCAAAGATGACTTCCCACTTCCACATATTAATGTTCTTGTTGACAACACTGCTCAACACAAGGTATTCTCCTTCATGGACGGTTTCTCAGGTTATAATCACATCAAGATGGAACCTGAAGACATGGAGAAAATAACCTTTGTCACATAGTGGGGAACTTTTTGCTACAAAGTTATGCCTTTTGGGTTATAGAATGATGACAAAACATGCCAGCGTGCCATGGTAGATTTATTCCATGACATGATCCATCACGAGATAGAGGTTTACATCAACGATATGATAGCAAGATCTCAGACTGAAGAAGAGTATCTTGACCATCTATACAAGTGGTTTGAGAGATTGAAAAAGTACAAGTTGAGGTTGAATCCAAACAAGTGCGCCTTTGGGGTGATATTCGGTAAGCTCCTGGGTTTTGTTGACATTGGTAAAGGCATTGAGGTTGATCACTCCAAGGTTAAAGCTATTCAAGAAATGCATCCTCCCTGTACCGAGAAGGAAATCAGAGGTTTCTTGGGACGACTGAATTACATTGCTCGATTCATTTCTCATTTGACTGCTACTTGTGAGCCAATCTTCAAGCTGCTGAAGAAAGATCAGGTAGTAAAATGGAACGACGACTGTCAGACAAACTTTGACAAGATCAAGGAGTACCTACAAGAACCTTCAATTCTGATGCTACCAGTAGAAAGAAGACCTTTGATTATGTACCTAACAGTGTTAGAGAACTCAATAGGGTGTGTATTGGGGAAACATAACGAGTCTGGTCGAAAAGAGCATGCAATATACTACCTTAGAAAAAATTTTACCGACTGTGAAACAAGATATTCACTTTTTGAGAAATTTCGAGGCGCTTTGGCATGGGCTGCTCGCCGACTGAGACAGTATATGTTGACTCATAATAATTTGTTGATCTCTAAGATGGATCCCATAAATTACATATTCGAGAAGCCCGCCCGCTCCAGAAGAATAGCAAGATGGAAAATGGTCTTGACCAAATACGACATTCAGTACACTACTCAGAAAGCAATCAAAAGAAGTGTATTTGCATATCATTTGGCTCATCAAGCCGTAGACGACTACCAATCTATGAATTTTGAGTTCCCGGATGAGAATATTATGCTAATTACTGATTATGAATAACATGGATTGTATGAAGGACCTGAGCCAGGATCCCGTTGGACTATGGTTTTCGACGAAGCTTCTAACGCACTTGGCAATGGAATTGGTGCTGTAATTATTTCTCCCCACGGTTTCCATACACCCTTTACTTCTAGACTTTGCTTTGAGTTTAACAACAACATGGTCAAATATGAAGCGTGTATCATGGGCATCTGAGCTACAATTGACCTGAGGATCAAGTTCTTGAATGTCTACGAGGAATCATCCCTAGTAATCAGTCAAATTAAGGGAGAATGGGATACAAAGCACCCAAATATCATTCCTTATAGAGAACATGTGCTTACCTTAATCTCGTACTTCGAGGAAATCATTTTTGAGCACATCCCACGAGAAGAGAATCAATTGGCAGGCACATTTGCTACCATTTCATCTATGTTCAAAGTCAGATGGGACGACGAAGCTCCTCGAATTACAATTGAAAGACTGGAGGAACTAGCACATTGCTACGAAGTTTACACTAACGGAGTAGAGGAGAAGCCTTGGTTTCATAAATTAAAGAGGTACCTCGATGCTCAAGAGTACCCCGAGGGTGCATCTATCAATGACAAGAAATTCCTACAGAGGTTCTCTGCCAAGTTCTTCCTGAGCAATGGAATTTTGTACATGCGCAACCATGATTTTACTCTGCTTCGTTATATGGACAAGAAGGAAGTGGAGAAGATTATGGAAGATATGCACGGAGGTAACTTTGGTACTCATTCCAGTGGGCATGCCATGGCTAAGAAGATTCTAAGAGCGGGTTACTATTGGTCGACTATGGAAACTGATTACTATCGCCACTCAAGAACTTGTCACAAATGCCAGATCTATGTTGACAAAGTACATGTGCCTCCAGTACCTCTGAATGTCTTGACTTCTTCTTGGCCGATTGCAATGTGGGCATTGATATGATTTGAGAGATCAAGCCTACAGCTTCCAATGGACACTGCTTCATTCTTGTCGCCATTGACTACTTCACGAAGTGGGTTGAAGCGGCCTCGTTTGACTCTGTTACTAAGAATGTAGTTTCCCAGTTCATTAACCACAACCTTATCTGTCGGTATGGCATCCCCGAAAGGATTATCACAGACAATGGTACTAATCTTAACAATACTATGATCACAGAACTCTGCATGCAGTTTAAGATCAAGCACCACAATTCTTCTTCGTATCAACAGAAGATGAATGGCGAAGTGGAAGCCGCCAATAAGAACATTAAGAAAATTATACAGAAGATGATAGTGACATATAAACATTGGCACGAGATGTTACCATTCTCTCTTCATGGATATCGCACTTCAGCTCGAACATCAACTGGGGAAACCCCATTCTCTCTAGTCTACGATATGGAAGTTGTCCTACCTGTCGAAGTTCATATTTCTTCCTTGAGAATTATGAAAGATGCAAATTTAGATGAAGATAAATGGATTCATACTGGGCTGGACTAGTTGAATTTAATTGACGAGAAAATATTGGCGGTTGTTTTCCACAATCAGATGCATCAAAATCGTGTGATCAAAGCCTTCAACAAGAAAGTCAAGCATGGAGTATATCAGGCTGGTGACTTGGTAATAAAGCACATCATTATACCGCAAGGCGATTCCAGGGATAAATGGACACCCACCTATGAAGGGCCATTTGTAATCAAGAAAATATTTTCTGGCGGTGCTATGATACTGACCACAATGGAGGGTGAAGATTTTTCGCACTCTGTATATGTGGACATAGTCAAAAGACACTACGCATAAAAGTGACCCGCTAGGTTGACTGACCTAGGAAAAAATAAGGGCATCCTAGCGAACCAAAAGGGTTCGGGAAAAAATTAGGGACATATATATAAAGATTGTACATCCGGCAAGTTGAAAACCTGAAAAGGCAGCTTGGGAAAAAAAGGGTATCCCGTTGGATCACTTACAACTAGCTTTGTTACTAACGTCAAGTTCGAATGGTGTAGATCAATTCAGTCAACTTCTTCCGACAGTAAGGCATGAGATGCTCGAAGGCATAGAGGAAATAGCAGGGTTGAAACCCGACGGGATCATTTACACATAGCTACATGTTTTATTGTTACTTTGTACTCTTTTCATTGACTGACGATTCCCTCTTACCGGCATTTCCGTCTCTTTGTACAAAATCGCCTGTTTATAGGCAAATTATCAATACAAATACCAGTTCAAAGTTCAAATTTTTTTTTACTTTCTCTGTTTTGTTTGCATAAATGTTCAATGACTAAATTGAATGAACATATGCATATGAATATGATTATTGTTAACAAATATGTTCATAGAAACATGAATAAGCATTTACTTAAGACTCTAGGAATCGGGATAACGCTCAGGTCGTCCACAAGTCTCCACAGGAAAATCACCACAGAATAGTCCCCATAGGATTATCCCCATAGATTTATCTTCACAAGCTCATCCTCGACGGAGATACATTCCTCCTGCAAGTCTAATATGCTTCAGACAGGAATTGGGGCATCTTCCAGCAGTTAACCTAATCATACTTCCCAGCAGATAAAGGAGTGTGATCCTCTCCCCGAAAATGCCACCAACCTATAGAGTCCCGACCCTCATCATAGATTATGTCATCAGCATAATTCATAGAAATTATCTTCCTCGATTGAGTTTATTTCTCCAACACTGTAAAATCCCTTGCAGAATTCTTTTCTCCAGCAGGGCTCATTTCCTTAGCAGAACATATTTTTCCAGCAAGGTTTATTTCCCCAGCAGGGTTTATTTCCCCAACGGAATTCAGTCTCCCAGCTTGAGTCTATTCCCCTGACTACTGTAAATCACTAGCAAAATTCCTCTCTCTAGCAAAGGGAAGTTCAGGATGCTATCCCCAGAGAGTTTCTACAGAATCGGAAACCGGACCAGATACCATTTAACCTCCCCAGAAGAGTCGGCATCCATATCGGAAACTCAGTCAGATAGTACCTCAGAAGGTTATCCATCTCTTTCATCCCCAGTCAAGGTATACAAGAATTAAATTCCCCAGTGGAGCGATGAACGACCAAAGTTCCTGAATTCTTCTCCCCAGGCAGAAGTCAACATTTCCCAGTGGAGTTTCCTCAATAACAAGCAAGAGTCCCCAGCGGAGACATTCTAAACAAGATTAAAGATTACACATATTCTTCATCCCCAACGATAATCAGAGATTTATTTTCCCAGTAAAAAATGTTATACAAAGCTACCAATACGCTTCAACGACATTTCACATTCATACATCATTTACAAAATATAATAGCATATGCATATGAAACACATATAACACACTCTCATTTACTTTGAAAACATCATTACGCAATGCATTACATACATCATGACATTGCATACAACTAACTTTTTATCTTTTCAGGTAAAAGACTACAAATAAACAAATATCATTAATAGGGACAGATTAATTCCTGAAACAAGATATGGAAACTATCTGTGAAGGAAAATTATAGATCAATTCCCGAAATAGGACTGGGAAACTATCTACATAAATAGGTCAAAGATTAACTCCCAAAACCGGACGAGAAAGCTATCTATACGACCGAGCAAATATTAACTCCTGAAACAAGATGTGGAAACTATCTTTCTATCTTTATGACCATGTGAAGATCAATTCCTGAAACAGGACGGGGAAGCTATCTTTATCACCAGGTGGTATGAATTCCCGAAACAGGACGGGTTTAACAACAAAAACAAATTGAAGATCAATTCCCGAAATAGGGTGGGGCGACTATCTACTTGACAAACATCTCCCTTAGAAACTGAATTCTGACAAGCATCTTTCCTTCAGAGATTATATCTGACAAGCAGCTACTTAAATACCTTCCTCGGAGGTCTATTCTTGAAAGCGTTCTTCAGATACAGTCAAGCGTAGACTCATTCTAATACTTCTATCAACAATTACTTTGGATGGCATCTATAAGCCCATCTCCGACGAAATTTTGTCACCTCTCTGAATGGAATCTTTAAGCCCATTCAAGAAATACAATCAATCAACAGTGTTACTTTGTGCACAGGCGAGTGCAAATTTTTGAGCACTTAGATGTTCAATTATCTTCTACCTTCAGATTACAAATGGCAAACATGCCAATATAATTCTTTAGGTTTAAGAAGATTGAACAGGGGCAGCTGTTGTACCCCAAAATTTCCCCTCTCATTTTTTTAATACATCCTCCTAGGGTTCCCAAATGCTCAAGGTTGCTCAAGAACTTATCAGACAAACTCTGCTCCTAAGCAAAGGATCCACAACTAGGGTTTCACTCTTCACAAGGAAGTTTAGGTTTCAAAGGTCATAAATATAATTCATGGTCTCTCATATGTCTCCAATAATTCTCATACCAAGTTTCAAGCCTTGCATCATAAGTTTGCTCAGTCAATGGTTCAGATGACTGAAAATTAATTGTATTGGATAAAAAGTCAATTATGGTCAACATACAGTCAAACTTCAAGATTTTTGGTCAACATCAATATCTTGACTTCATATTCATCATGTGATCAAGGTTTGATATTATTCCTCAAGAAAAGGCATCAAATCATTAAAAGTCAAAAGTTGCCAAATTAGGGCTTCCTTAGGAGAAGTCAACTAAACTTTGACCAAGCATAACTTTCACATGTTGCATCAGTTTTTCCCCAACCAAGGCTCATTTTGATGGAAATTCAATTCTCTACCACTTTGTCTCTCTAATATCAAGTCTAAAAAATGCTTCATTTGAGATATATGGGCCAATACATTACAGGTCATTTCAAAAGTCAACAAAAAGATACTTTTTGTCAAGGCAACTTACATCAAGATAAAGTCTTCAAAAGCAAAAATGATAAACATAAAGATTGTAGAGGACACCTTGGGCTTTCAAAAATTCAAAGTTCACCTTCAAAAGATGAAAATTTAGAGAGTTATGACTAATGCAAGTTGGGAAATTTTGAGCAAATGCATGAAGTTCAAATTGAGCAAACTTGATTTTTCAGGCTAATGGGTTATTGCTTTAAAGTCCAAACGTGTATTGTACTCCTTATACACCTCAGAACTCATTCATTCACCCTTTGAGTATTTTATTTTTTTTAGTTTTTATTTTTATTAATTTAAAGTCAAAATAAAATAAGATAAAATCATATCTTCTTACAAAGGTCAAAGCCCACCCTTGGTCTGACCTAATTCCTCTCTATATATGCTCTTCATTCAGACATCAATGGAGAGAACCCCGACACGAAACCTTTCCTCACAAAACTTGTCAAAAAAGATCAAAAATTTAAAGTACCCTAAAAACTTGAAACACTTATCACAAGCCCTTTCAATACAAACTACCACTCCATTCATTCCCAGCAATCATATAGGGTAAGATTGGATCAAGTTTGATGGTCCAAAATGCATAAAAATACCATTTCATGGCATCTCCGATTCCATACTCTCACAAAATTTATATGTTGATTTTTTTTTTGCTTTAACATGTACTGATGACGCTAATGTGTTCATGAGGTTTAGTAGTGCATGATAGAACAATCATGGAGGTCTCAACAATCAGATTCGTGAATCACCATATTTGTACCGATCCATGCATTTTCACTATAACTCAAAATCCCGTGATATTTCGGCCAAGATAACTATTGCATTGGATTCGAAGCCCTCGATTTAGGGGAGTAAGGTCCCTTTGGATTATTTATTTTGGTTATTTTGCAGGTTTGGCAAAAGAAAGTCACCAGAGAAGACAACCAGAGCTACGGCTTCGGCGCCTCTCCGGTTCAAGCAGTTTATTTATATTATATATTTATTGTTTGATATGAATGAATGGATGTATTACCGCCTCAGCGGTTGAAGCGCACGTGTTAAGTCATTGGTATCAAAGGGCATGAGTTCGATACAGCCTTTTGCCATTATTTTCTTCATGTTTTCATTTTTTTGTAGGATGTTAAACAAAACACTTTAAAGCCATATCCTAACACCAAGGGGCACTTGGCCTGATGGTAAATGTGTTGCTTGAAGGTTCTGGGGGTGTGGGTTCAACACCCACCCCTACCAATTGATTTATTTTTTACTCTTCTTCCTAAAACCTGTTTTTTTACAAAACCTTTCCAAATGAACCTTTTTTTTAATTAACCCTAATTCATTTTTAGGTTTTTATTTAATCAATTATTTATTTTAATTAATAAAATAATAAGTATTTTTAGGTTTTTTTACTAAAATCAATTTAGGATTTGATTAACTTAATCAATTGATTTCTTTTTTTAAACTAATTGAAATCAATTAGGTCATTAGGTTAACCATCAAACTTTTCTATCAAACAATCATAAGACGAATTCTTTTTCCTTTTTCCTTTTGCCTCACGTATTTTTATTATTTTTGGATTTTTTCCAATTATGTATTTGTTTACGGTTTGTAATAGTTTAATAAGGGTTTTACTTTTTTTCCTTGTTTTACTATTTGTAACCCCATTCCCGAAGCCTTGTAATAGCGTTGGACTCTTTAATTTTTGCCTTTAATTTCTGCATTTATCGATTCCCTTATAATTGTTTAGCTTAATAGGTTTGTATGACAAGATTAAAAACAATCGTAGAAAACCTTGATTTCAAGATAAATTAACTGAAAACAAATCACTCTTCACATTTGCACCTCTGATCTCACTTGTTGCCTTCGGAAACACAATCATTTCTCTCTAACGTGGGTACACTTTAGCACTGTCCCTCGATAAAAAACATTGTAGTCTCCCAGTGCCCTTCTAATGTTTCCTTCGATAAAGCGCCCCTGCGAGTTGCCTTTATGAATGTCCGATGACCCGTGCCTGCCCCTTCACATCCAACGATAGGGATTCCTACTAACTAACGGTAGGATAGCACTATATAAAATAGGAGGAAAAGAACGATAAAGACTTTGAGAAGTGTAATACGGTGGGAGAACTGACTTGGTTGTTTTGCGTTTGATCGCAATGTTGCGGATAGCAAGAGTCGCCACCAACTTTTCTTTTATCCAATAAGGAAAGGGTGAAAAGAACAGAAAATACCTTTGAGATGTTTTCTTGTGTTCGGGGGGTAGATTATGAAAAGGGAAGGTGTTAGCACCCTTTTCATCCATAGTTATATATGGTCTCTTAGTTGCTTGCTAGATCATTTTTGAAATTGCTTTATTTGAAATGTGTTTGTGGTGGGTTTTGAAAGTATTTTTGAAAAGCGCCTTCGTTTAGGCAAACTTTTTAATTATTCTCGTTTCCATAAGAATGCATATAAAGTGTTGGACTTTTGAAAATATTTCATGTTTTGAAAGTGTTTGGTGTGTTTGAAAAGATGTTTATTTTTTGAAGATGTATTGTGAGCAAGAAACTATGAACGTTCTACCTACTCAAAAGTCTTTTGTTCATTTCTTCCTTCCTTTGATATTGCTATCTTACCATTGATTGGTAAGAAGCCTTATCTTTTGATATAAATGGAAGGTCTTGGGTCATCGTATAGTCATGAATAGAAATGTTGCAAGATGTCTTAGTATTTCTCTTGAGGGACTAAGATCATTTATAACACAACATTTGAAGCATCATCGAGGGACTATGATCTTGTATTTTTTTATTGTTTTTTCTAAGACATCTGTGATACGGTGGAAGAACCGATTGTTAATATTGGTTTGTGTTTTTTGTTTGCAAATGTCACGGTAAGCAAGAGCCGCCACCGACTTTTCTTTTATCCAACAAATGAAAGGGTGAAAAAGAACAGAAAAAGACCTTTTTTTGAGATTTCTGAGTAAGAGGGGTAGATTATGGAAAGGGAAGGTGTTAGCACCCTTTCCATCCATGGTTTTCCATCGGCTCTTAGGTACTTGCTAATTTTTGAAATTGCTTGTGTTTGTGTGTTTTGAAAAGCTTTAAAAATTGCCTTAGTGAGGCGATTCACTTTATGGTAACTCTTGTATCAGTACTCAAGAGTGTGATAAAGTGCTTTTTGAAAAGTATTGTTTGAAAAGTATGTTTGAAAGTGTGGTGTGAAAATTTTATTTGAGAAAGTACCTAACAGTTATCTACCTACTCAAAAAAAGACTGTTCTTTTCCTCCTACCCTTTATACCGTGTTATCCTACTATTAGTGAGTAGGTAACCCTAGTCGTTGGATGTGTGAGGGACAGGCGCGGGTCATTGTTATGGTCATAGAAGGAAATATATAGGGATACCTTAGCAGTTCGAAGGGACTGTCATCATATATTTATAGGAAAAATTGAGGGACAAGATCATTTCTCGTAGGCAACTCGAGGGACATTGAGGGACTATGATCTTTATGATGACTTTAAACGAGGGTCTTTGCTAAGGGTATCCCTACGCTCGAGAGACATGACCATTGTTTCTGAAGGCAACCAAGTGAGGTAATACCCTAGGGGTGCAAATGTTCAAAAGTGTGCTTTTTTCAAATATATTTTATCTTGCACAATTAGGGTTATCTAGGTTCAATTAATCATTATCTTTCAGGGAACCCTATTAAACATTCATCTAAAAAGTTTATCGTGCAGGAAAATAAATGACGGAAAGATAAAATTCCTAACTATTACAAGTCTTTCGTGCAATTACATCAATAATGACTGAAAAGTAAAAATGCGGAATTAAAACCCTAATTAAACTATTACAAACGGGGCGGAATTACATCAACAATGAAAAATAAGTCGTACGACAAAAATAATTAAGTGCGAGAATTAAAATTGAAAAAAAAAAGTGAAAAAACCTAAAAACCTAATTTGATCATTAAAATAGTTTTTTGGATTTTTTTATAAAAAATGATTTGAAATTAACCTAATCTTCTAATTAATTTTAATTAATGAAAATAAGTTAAAATTGATTAAAATAATTAATTTGAAAAAATTAATTTAATAAAAAAACTAAGTCTTATTTTTGTGATGATTTTCTGATTTTATAAAAAAAATTATTTAAAAAAGAATTAAACTAATTAAACAAAATAAAAAATAGTAAAATTAAAAGAGTGGAGGAATGGGCCTGAGGGGGTGTAAACCCAAATTTGGGATGATGTGCTGCTGAATCTTTCCAAAGCCCAATCCTGTGGCCCATCACCAGCGTTGGATCCAAAGTTGTTAGGAGCTTGGAGGTCCACGATAGGGAGCTTCATTGGAAGCGTGAGATCTGGGCAATGCTTGATCTGATGGTGATGAATCTGGGGCGTATGATGGACGCGTTGAGAATGGTAGCATAGAATCTGCAAGGAAATATTGAGAAAATAGAAAACGTTGGAGGCAGGGGTCGAACGCCTGACCTCCCACACACAACGCCTTATGTCCTTTCCTTCTTACCACTTGGCCAACGCTTCATTCATTATATCAAATACAAATAATATATTATATAGCATAATGAATCAATGATGTAACAAACGCGCGCGCAGGTTTAAATGGCCCAACAAGATCATGCCACGCAGTCGTCTTCCTTGATGGACCGTCGTTTTAGGCAAGGAACCTTTACCTACGGACATGGCTGTAACTATAGAACTGTAAATTTCAAAAATCTCAGCCACGCAATAAAAATGAAATCTAAGAGTGCAGACCAACTGGGTTTGATCTCACGAGTACAATGGTACTCATCTTTAGCCCTGATTTTGCATGCAACAAGAAACCCTAAAATGAAGCTTCAAACCCTAGCAATGGAAGGTTAACAATTATGCCTCAAAACTCATAATTAATTATACAAACAGATTCTAAATGATGATACAAACATGAATGTATGTTTAGAAATTGTTTATGATGCGTAAATTCTCAAAACCAAATTCAAGAATGAAGGGCAAACCGTGATACTGTATGGGACGTTTCTGGGTGCTTTGATGCGTGGGAGTGATCTAGGTAGCTTCCAAACATGCCCAGGAATTGATTGCAAGCCTTAGAATGCTTTGAATCTCCCTGTAAATAAAAGTTTGATCACCACTTTTTTGTCAAAAATTTGAGTTTTGTTCTCCCAATTCACACTGCCAATCCTTGTTTTTATCATTAGGGTTTGTTATTCCTATATAGTAGAATCAATTAGGTCAATAAAACTGAGTTGAATCTTTGCAAATTGATGAGAAAATATTTGATTTATTCCTTGTATACTTTGTTTCTAAAATAGGCCAAATCATGATCTTTTCCAATCCAATTAGTTCTTGCACGAATTATATGATTTGCCAGCTGATTATAGACTCATAATGTGCTCATAAAATCCAATCTTTGATTTTATTTCATTATTCCATTATTTTAAATGATTTATTTTGATTTTAATGAATAAAAAAAAATATAAAAAAATAATAATAAATAGATAAACTCAGGAGTCGTGGGTCATCTTAGGAACAAGTTTCAAACAAGAAAACATGGGCCCATTTGGAAAAAAAATCAATTTTGATCAATGTTGACTTCATGCACATTTCTAAAATTTGGTCAACTTTAGCAATGCATATCTCTCTAATTTTTTACCCTAAGAGGGTGTTCTTGGACTTTTTTGAAATCTTAGGATGTCCTCTAAACAATCCTTTTGGTTTCATCTCAATTGGTTCTTCCATGTTCATGTAAGGAGCTTTGACCCAAAAGGTGTTTTTGTTGACTTTTTGAAATGACCTATAATGTTTGACCTTATATCTTTGTATTGAGGCATTTCTTGAACTTTAGGGCTTAAGAGAAGTTGTAGTTAATTAGATTCTCTTCAAAATGAGCCTTTGTGGAAATTTTTTTGATAAAGTATGAGAAAGTTATGATTGGTCAAAGTTTGGTTGACTTTTCTATAGAAACCCAAATTGCCATTTTTGACTTTTGATGAGTTAGGAGCATTTCTTGAGGAATCATGATCAAACCTTGATCAAATGATGGATATTACTTCAAAATTTTGATGTTTACCAAAAATATTGAAGTTTAACTGTATTTGGGCCATAATTGACTTTTTACCTAGTACAATTGATTTTCAGGCATTTGAGCAGTTGACTGAGAAAAATTGTTGTGTAGGGCATGAAACTTGGCATGGATGATCTTGAGGGAATATTAGGAAAATGGAGACCATTTGGGACCCTTGGGACTCAACCATCTTGCTTGAAATTGAAACTCTAGTTTGAGGCTTATTGTCTTAAGAGGAGGATTTTCCTGGTAAATCCTTAGTCAACTTGACCAATTGAGGACCTCTAGGTTTATGTCTTGTGTGAGAATGGGAGGGCAAATTTTGGGGTAAAACAGCTTCCCCTGTTCAATCTTCTTAAACCTGAGGATTTAGATTGGCTTGTTTGCCTTTTGTGATCTGGGGGTGGAAGATGATTGAACACTAGAGTGCTCAGAAATTTGCACTCGCATGAAGTAATACTAATGGTTGATGACGTCGAGAATGGGCTTAAAGATTCCATCCAAAGAATGTGATGGAGATTCGTCGGATATGGGCTTAAAGATGCCATCCAGAATAATGATGATTTCGTGAGACATTCCTTCGTGGGAATTCCTGTTCCTGTTGTTAGGGAGGCCTTCGCTAAGGAATGTTGGTCCCTGTCTTGGGGAGTAAAGTCTAGGAGCTTCAGTTGTACGTTACTCTACTAGGGAGTCATCTCTTGATTGAAGAGACAGAAGTGAACTACTATCTGGGCAGGATTCAGGCTTCACAGTGACTTGTTGAGGATGATAAGGTTGACTGCTATCTGGTTGTATTCCAGGCTTCACAGCGACTTACTGGGGAAATGCGATTAAACTGTTATCTAGTTGTACTCTAGGATTCAATGTATCTTTAAGTTTATTGACTATTATCCGGTCATTTTCCGGGCTTTATAGCTTCTTTAACTGGAATAGAAATATTAGTATCGATTTGACTGAACCAGAGAAAGGTCTCAGGTTGTCTTTGAATGGGGTAGATATCTTGGTGTCAATTTGACTAAACCCGAGAAAGGCCTTGAATTAACTTTGATTGGCATAGTAATCAGGAGGATCCTAGTAGCGATTCAACTGACCCAGACAAAAGTCTTGGTACATCTTCCACTAGCATAGTAATCAGAGAGATCTTAGTGTCGATCTGGATGATCTAGAGGAAATCTTAGGTTAAGTTTGACTGGCATAGTAATCAGGAGAGTCTTAGTAGAGATTCATTTGACCCAGACGAAAGTCTTGGAATCTCTTCCACCGACATAGTGAGCAAAGAGATCTCGGGTTAACTTTGACAGGCATAGTAATCAGGAGAATCTTAGTAGTGATTCAACTAGCCCAGACGAAAGTCTTGGAGTCTCTTCTACTGGCATAGTAATCATAGAGATATCGGGTTAACTTTGACTGCCATAGTAATCAGGAGAATCTTAAAAGTGATTCAACTGACCTAGACGAAAGTCTTGGAATCTCTTCCACTGGCATAGTGAGTGGAGAGATCTCGGGTTAACTTTGACTGGCATAGTAATCAGGAGAATCTTAGTAGCGATTCAACTAACCCAGACGAAAGTCTTGGAACATCTTTAATTGGAATGGTAATCAGAGAGGTCTTAGTGTCGACCTATTTGACCTAGGTAAAATCTTGTGAGGCCATCTTCTTGAAGAAAATGCTGAAATAGCCTTTGGTTAGACGTAGTTTGTTGATTTGGTCCTTTCCTGAAAGGTAAAGAGTTAGTCATATGCAATGTCATGATATATGAAATGCATTGTGATGATGTTCTCAAAATAAATGAGATTGTATTGTATGCAATGTGTGTGTGCATGCCATGATGTATGGATATGGGATGCTATTAAGGTATTTCTTAGTCGGGGGAAATAAATCTCGGACTGCTGCTGAAAAGTATAAGGGAGTCGAGTTCTTCATTTCCGCTGGGGATGGTGAATGGAGATGACTATGTTGTGGATTTACCCCTTTCTGTTTGCAAATATTCTGTCGGGGAGAGACTCTTCTTGAGAATAACTCTTTGGGGGAATAGCTCTGTTTGCGAGAGGAGGTGCTTTGCGGGAATACTTTGCCGATTCGGGGAAATAATTCCGTTGAGGGATGAACTACCGTAGCCGGAGAAATAAACTCTATTGGGGATTGAGCTTCTGTATTCAGAGAAATAAACTCTGCTCGAGAGAAAACTTTATGAACTTCTTGCAATTATAAAATTCGGTTGGGGAATATAGACGTCGGCTCGCTGAAGGAACTTTGCTGGGGAAAGTAGCTCCTGTTTAGAGAAGAAGTGATCAAAACTCTTGGTTGCCTCTACTCTATGGGGAGCATAGACGTCACGGGGTTGCATGTATTGGTGACCTCGTTTCAATATTGTTTCTGCCCCTGTACCTGCTGTAAGGAGTGACGGTTGGAATTACAAATTGCTTTTTAGACCTTGCCCCGTTCCTTAAGTCATGAGCAACTATCCATATGTTTCTTATGCAAATATTTGTGAATAGCAATCATATTCAAATGCATATGTCAAGAATAAATCATTGGACGTTTTTGCTAAACAAAACAGAAAAAGAAAAGCGAATAGTTTTTGTGTAGAAATGACTTGTATTGATTTTGAAGTTGGCCTATAACAGGCATTTTTGTACAAAGAGGTTGACGCTCTAGTAAGAGAATGCTGCCTTAAAATGAAAGTTATACAATATTGTGTACACATAGAAGAAAAAAGCTATGTGTAATAATCCCAACGAGTTTCAATTCTGATATTGCCACTATGTCTTCGAGCATCTCATCACTTTGCTACTTGTTCGAAGCTGACTTGATTGATCGGTGCCGTTTTGAGCTTGATATTTGATGCTGAAGTCTGGCCGCAAGGTGATCCAATGGGGCATAGTGATACACTCTAAATCCCTAACTTTGTCCAGGACCTCCCTTTCAGGTTTTCAGTCCACCGGGATACCCTTTTTTTGCCCAAGCCGCCTTTTCAGGTTTTCGACTTGCCAGGTGTACAAATATTTT
The DNA here is from genome assembly GCA_948472305.1 of Vicia faba. Classification (NCBI taxonomy): domain Eukaryota; kingdom Viridiplantae; phylum Streptophyta; class Magnoliopsida; order Fabales; family Fabaceae; genus Vicia; species Vicia faba. Next base: position 385,929,142 of record OX451741.1, read on the forward strand.
TAGTTTTCATCCCTAATTTTTGCCCTAACCCTTTTGGTTTTCCAGGAAGCCCTTATTTTTTCCTAGGCCAATCAACCTAGCGGGTCTTATTTATGCGTAGTATCTTTTCACTATGTCCGCATTGACAGGGTGAGGAAGGTCGTCACCGTCCATGGTGGTCAGAATCATGGCTCCACCTGAAAATATGCTTTTGATCACAAATGGCCCTTCGTATGTGGGAGTCCATTTTCCCATGGGATCACTTTGCGGCAGTATGATACGTTTGATCATTAGATCCCCGACTAGATATACTTGGCGTCTGACCTTTTTGTTGAAAGCCTTGATAAACCATTTTTGATACATTTGACCATGACAGACAGCAGTAAGTCTCTTTTCATAAATCAGATTCACTTAATCAAGTCGAGTCTGGATCCAATCATCTTCATTCAGACCTGCATCCTTCATGATTCTCAAAGAAGGGATCTGGACTTCAATAGGCAGGACAACCTCCATACCATATACCAGAGAGTAGGGTGATTCCCATGTCGATGTTCGTGATGACGTGTGATAACCATGAAGAGCGAATGGTGACATCTCATGCCAGTCTTTGTATGTCATTGTCATCTTCTGTATAATTTTCTTAATGTTCTTGTTAGCAGCCTCCACAGCGCCATTCATCTTCAGCCGGTAAGGGGAAGAATTATGATGCTGGATCTTGAACTGCTTACAGAGTTCAGTGATCATTGTATTGTTGAGATTCGTACCATTGTCAGTGATGATTCTCTCTGGCACTTCGTACCGACAGATTAGGTTATGCTTGATAAACCACGCCACTACATTCTTGGTAACGGTAGCAAAAGAGGCAGCTTCCACCCACTTCGTGAAGTAATCAATGGCCACCAGGATGAAGTGATGCCCAATAGAAGCGGTAGGTCTAATCTCTCCGATCATGTCAATGCCCCACATTGCAAAGGGCCAAGGAGCCATTAAGACGTTCAAAGGAACCGAAGGTACATGCATCTTATCAGCATAGATCTGGCATTTGTGACAAGTTTGGGAATGTTGATAGCAGTCTGCTTCCATAGTGGACCAATAGTATCCTTCCCGTAGGATCTTTTTAGACATGGTATGTCCACTTGAATGGGTTCCGAAGGTACCTTCGTGTAGATCTGTCATAATCCTCTTTGCTTCACTCTTGTCTACGCACCAAAGTAAAGTAGAGTCATGGTTATGCTTGTACAGGATTCCATTACTGAGGAAGAGCTTTGCGGAGAACCTTCTCATAAACTTCTTATCATTGACAGATGCACCCTCAGGATACTCTTGAGCCTCAGGATATTTCTTTACTTCATAGAACCAAGGTTTGTTTGCTAATCCTTCAGTGTCGATCTCATAGCAGTATGCTGGTTCATCCAATCTCTTAATAGTCATCCGAGGAGCCTCGTTGTCCCACCTGGCCTTGAACATAGAAGACATGGTAGCTAGTGCATCCGCTAACTGATTCTCCTCTCGTGTAAAATGTTCAAAGGTTACCTCTTCAAAGTGTGGAAGCAATGTCATCATGTTCTCTTTGTACGGGATGAGATTCGGATGCTTCGTATCCCACTCTCCTTTGATTTGACTTATCACCAAGGCCGAATCCCATAAAATGCTCAAGAACTTGATCCTTAGGTCAATAGCAGCTTTGAGACCCATGATGCATGCCTCATACTCCGCCATGTTATTGGTACAGTTGAAGCATAGTCGGGCAGTGAAAGGAGTATGTCGGCCTTCATGAAATATAGTTACATCACCAATGCCATAACCGAGTTCGTTCGAGGCTCCGTCAAAAACCATAGTCCATCAGGATCCTTCTTCAGGTCCTTCATCCGGTCCAGGTTCTTCATAGTCAGTCACTAGTATAATATTCTCGTCCGGGAACTCAAAATTCATGGACTGGTAGTCATCCACGGCCTGATGAGCCAAATGATCAGCTAATACACTTCCCTTGAGTGCTTTCTGGGTTGTGTATTGGATATCATATTCGGTTAAGATCATCTTCTATCATGATATTCTTCCGGAGAGAGCGGGATTCTCGAAGATGTACTTGATTGGATCCATCTTAGATATCAGCAAAGTAGTGTGGGTCAACATATACTATCTCAGTCGGCGAGAAGCCCATGCCAAAGCGCAGCAAGTTTTCTCGAGCAGTGAGTATCTTGTCTCACAGTCGATAAACTTTTTGCTAAGGTAGTATATTGCATTCTTTTTTCGACCGGACTCGTTCTGCTTCCCTAGCACACACCCCATTGAATTGTATAACACTGTTAAGTATATTATCAAAGGTCTTCCTTCAATTGGAGGAATCATAATTGGTGGTTCTTGAAGGTATTTCTTGATTCTTTCGAAGGCAGTCTGGCATTCATTGTTCCATTTTACCACTTGATATTTCTTCAGGAGTTTGAAGATTGGCTTACAAGTAGCAGTTAGATGGGAAATGAACCTGGATATGTAATTTAGTCATCCCAAAAATCCTCTGACCTCCTTCTCAGTGCGAGGAGCCAGCATCTCTTGTATAGCCTTTACTTTTGCAGGGTCTACCTAAATGCCCTTGTCACTGACGATGAAACCTAGCAACTTACCAGACCTTACGCCGAAAGTGCACTTATTCAAATTCAACCTCAGCTTGTATGTCCTCAACCTACCAAATAGCTTTTGTAGATGATCAAGGTGCTCTTCCTCAATTTGAGACTGGCTATCATGTCATCCACATATACCTCTATCTCATGGTGAATCATGTCATGAAATAAGGCGACCATGGCTCGCTGATAGGTTTCCCCAACATTCTTTAATCCAAACGACATCACTTTGTAGAAGAAAGTGCCCCATTGAGTGACGAAGGTTGTCTTCTCCATATCTCCGGGTGACATCTTGATCTTATTATAACCAGAGAAACCATCCATGAAGGAAAATATCTTGTACTGGGCGGTGTTATCAACCAGGACTTCAATGTGGGAGAGCAGAAAGTCATCTTTGGGGCTTGCCCTGTTCAGATTTCTATAGTCCACACACATCCATAAATTACCATGTTTTTTAGGCACCGGCACTACGTTGGAAACCCATTGGGGATAAGAGGTGACAACTAAGAACCCAGCGTTGAACTGCTTCATAACCTAAGCTTTAATCTTCTCTGACATTTCAGGGCACATGCGATAGACCTTCTGCTTTACCGGAGGGAAATATTCTTTAGTTGGCAGTTGGTGAACCACAATATCCGTATCCAGTCTTGGCATGTCTTCATATGACCAGTAAAAGATCTTGACATAGTCATGCAACATTTGTATAAGTCGTTGTTTGACATTAAGCCCCAGATTTGTGCCAATCTTGACTTATTTTTTGTCTACCTCTGTGCCCAAGTTTATTGTCTCAATTTTCTCTTCATGAGGTTGTATAGCCCTCTCTTCCTGCTGTAACAGTCTAGCAAGTTCTCCAGGTACCTCACAATCTTTCTCACCTTCGTCCTCGGCTTGGTTGATCTGACTTTCGAGGTTATAACTGGCAATAGTAGAACTTTATCAATAGGATCCAGAGTGGATGTGGATCTGCAGTTTGATATGTGAGTGTGTGTAAGAGCATATCTGTATTGATAAAGTAAAAATCAGAAAAGAAAGACGGAGAGCATAAATTTTTTATACAAAACATCCAATGCTTTATTAATGCCATATGAAAGTGAAACATGATAACCCTAACAAATAAACCTATGTTCCCCGGGTAAGACACATGGCCATAAAGTTATATTGTTTATTACATATCTAAAAAACAAGAAAGACAATTACTTCTGAACAAAAGTAATAGGTACAAAATATTTTTCCGTCCAATTACTAGGTCCACCGTTGGTAGTAGGGAAGACCCAACTATCCATGTCATTGTCATCGTCTCTGTCTTCTATAGTGTTGACCCCGTGATTACTGATGCGTAGGGGAGGTTTTCCAGCATGAGCACGTCAAACAGCTCTTTGATCCCCTGAAGAGAAACCCAAACCAAATTTATCAGACTTGATCAGAATATCAGGGAGTTGACCCCAGATGGTAGACCCACTTTCTTCAATAACAGCTTTTGCATCCTTGAGAGAGGCAATCTTCAAGGGAGGTTTGGTGATCTTCAGCATGTTGGTAACAATTTCAGTTGCAGCCAGAGTCTGAGGTACCTCTTCGAAATTCTGGAACAAAATCTCGATGAACTCACCCTCCATTTCCACATATCTGAATGAATTCAGGTGACTGACCATGTATTCTTCTTTGCTGCGTACAATGACAATTCTCCCTTTGACCGGGTATTTCATCATCTGATGCAGAGTGGACGTAACAGCTCTAGCCCCATGTATCCAAGGGCGGCCCAACAAGCAAGAATAAGATGGCCTGATATCCATCACGTATAAGGTAGATCCAAAAGTCTGAGAACCAACCTTGATTGGGATGTCCACCTCCCCGTGCACCATTCTCTTTGATCCGTCAAGAGCCATCACTACAATATTGTTGGGCTTCAAAGTCAAGTCTTCACAGTCTAGTCTATCCAGAGCATTCTTAGGCAGCACATTTAACGGCGAACCAGTATCTACAAGGACATGGGCCAAAGTGGTGCCCTTGCATTTGGCAGATACATGCAACGCATCATTATGCTTCCTCCCTCTAGGGGTCAAATTGGCATCAGAAAAGCCCAAACCATTATCGGCCATCAAACTAGCCACACAATCTTCAAATTGGTCAACAGAAGTTTCCTGAGGCACATGGGCAGTTTTCAAAAACTTCACCAAAGCCTTTGCATGAGCTTCGGAGCACAACAACAAGGCTAGCATAGAGATCTTTAAAGGGGTATTCCCCAACTGTTCGACCATGTTGTAGTCGCTTCTCTTGATAATCTTCATAATTTCTTCCATCTCCTTCTCGGAAGCCTCTGGAATAGATACTGACTGTGCCTTCGTCTGGCCAGGCTCAATCATTATGTCTTTTCCCTGAGTCTCGGTCAACTCGGTGATAGGGGTGTCAGTAGGAGTAATCAAAGGAATTGCAGTAGTAGTAGGAGCAGGAACAAATGTAGGAATGTTCACGGGACCAATAATAGCTTTCGGAGGTGAAATCTCAGGGGAGAACACTCTTCCACTTCTTGTTATTTTGCTGGTTCCAACAATGTTGACAATGTCAGGATCAACATTCCCAGAGACCTGGTCTTCATCAGCCATCCAATCTTGCTTGACGTCGTGGTAGTAGACGTCGCCCCTATAGTTCCAAGGGACAATTTTATTAGAGGAGTACGGGGTTGTCCCTGGTGCAGTGATGATCAGCGGAATAATCTTCAGAACAGATGTAATCCTGTAGGGTCTTTTGGTGGAGACCTTGGGAAGATTGGCAGAAATGGTTATTATTGAAATATCCTTGCACATAATGGTTGGAATGGGAGTCTTCTCAAACAAAATCTCTCCAACATCCATCAGGCGCTGAACACCTGCCTTCAACAAATGACAACCAGTCGGTAGAGATAAACATAAGTGGCAACCTTCGCCACATCTCGAAAATAAACCGGCCTTCAACAAGTTCCACTTAATGGTTATAAGCGGAGTAACAAGCTCTTCAATAGTAGTAACAAACATATCATCTTCAATAGCGTTGACACCACAACCATGCTTGGGCATAGGAGCAGCGATAACATTTGGCATCTCAGGGGCGTCAAACTCAATTTCCTTCACCTCGAGAAGGTCTTGTACTTTGTTTTTCAAAGCCCAGCAGTCGTTTGTATCATGACCTGGACTTTCCAAATGATAAGCACAACAGGCATTTGGATTGTAGCGGGGAGAGGTAGTTTTGGGATTCTTTGGCACTTCCCGAAAGGTTACCAAATTGGATCTCAACAAATGGAGCAAAACTTGGGCTAGAGTCATATTTATCCGGGTGAATTGTCTTACCAGCCTTTCTGTTCTCTGCTGATTATTCCTCTGTTGAGTGGGTGCACGCTTAGGAATCACGACAACCCCTATTGTTGGATAGCGTTCAGTTCTGTCCTAACTTCGTTGATGGTGCACAACACTAACCTCTTTCTTCCCAGCGGATGGTTTTCTCACGGCACTAGAGGATGTGTCCTTTTGGATCTTTCCATTCTTAATTCCAGCTTCCACTCTCTACCCTGTCAAGATTAATTCAGTGAAGCTGACCAAGGAGCTTCCAATTAGATGATTAAAGAATGGAACAGACAGGGTACCCAGAAACATCTCCATTATCTCCCTATCAGGTAGGGGAGGCTGGACTCTTCCTGCTAAGTCCCTCCACTTCTGAGCATAGTCTTTGAAACCCTCTCTCGAACCCATAGCCAAAATCTAGAGTTGAGTACGGGTGGGAGCAAGGTCTGCATTGTACTGATACTGCTTATAAAAAGCAGCGGCCATATTTTTTCCAATTATGTATGTTGGCCCTCTCCAGTTAATACAACAAATCTAGCTGAGTTCCGGATAGACTATCCTGAAAGAAATGGACCCACAAATCTCTGTAAGAAGTGTGAGGCTGTATTTTCCTCACATAAGATCGGAGGTGCATCTTGGGACAAGAAACCCCATCGTACTTAGCAAACACTAGTGCCTTGAACTTTTGCGGAATAGTAACCCCAAACACCAAACCCAGCTCTTCAAAGTCCAGCCCGGGCACTTTCTAAATCTCCATTGCATTCAGACGCTCTTCTAGCTGTTTGTACTTTTCGTCAGCCGGAGGATACTGATCTTCATTTTAATCAGTGTCATTATTAAATTCCTTCGGACTATGGTCTTCCTCTCTTGTCTCACCCACTTAATTCTCCCCTTCCTTGGATGAAGAGGTCAGATCAACCATTTGCTTCAACAATCCCTTGAATCTTCTTCCCAGATTTACCACACCAGCTGTCCTTCTTGGCTTCTTAGCCTTGTCTTTAACAATCAAGGCTTTCAGTTCCTCCTGCTCTTTGGCTAGAGCCATGACCATCTATTGGAATTGTGCGTTCTGAGTTTGTAAGTCTTTCACAATTTGTTCGAGAGCCATTTCTTGCTGAAATAAACAGCGAAGAAGATGAGAAACCTGCTATGAAACCTGTTTATGCAATGATGTGTATGACATGTGTATGCAGTGATTTCAAGGAACTTATTGGGTTCAAGCTCTTTTAAACAAAACAAAAAGAAAAACCTTTTATTAGCATGTTTTTAAAGAATCAAAAGATTACACAAGAATAAACATTGAAAGGAAATTCCTAAGTCTCCCTTGGACGCTTCCTCTTGGTGTTGAGGTTCCTCTCTTCATGAAGTTATTTTGTTAATTCCAGCACCTTCTTCTCACTTTCATAGAATTGAGCCTCAAAAGTATCTCGTTCTTCCTTGAGCTGGATCCAAGACTTTTGCAACTCTTCGAAGTTGGTTGGCATATCAGCATGGAGAATAATACGGAACTCTCCCCCTTGAACAATAGGTTCTAAGATCACCGGTAAGATGGGATCGTATGGCATTGTAAGACTTTAGGCTCGAGCTCTCACCCATTTTAGGTAAGGTTCCAAAGGGATGGAGTTCTTACGCCCCAAAGTCCTACTATCAGTCTTCTTAACAATGCCCCAAGAGCGGATGAACCTCTAATGATAATTATGCAAATCATCTGAGTAGTTGAACACAATACCCTGGATGAGCATATCCAGTGGACCATCTCTTTGTGCATAGCCAAACTGACGTAGTGCTAAAGAAGGATTGTAGGTGATGCCTCCCCTAATGCCCATGAGTGGCACATTAGGAAATTCTCCGTAACGATCAATAAAAGAAATGTCCTCTTGAGAGCGAGGACACCAATGGATGTCGGAGTGAGAGAGAGACATTATTCTTTGACTCCACCTTAAGGCTAAATCATTTTGCATTACTGGCCGAGGAAGGTGCAAAATAAATCACCTATATAGCAGAGGGGTGCAACACATGAGAGTTCCTCACTTCTTCAGAGTACGAGTATGGAGAGAATGTAGGATATCCCCGAGCAATGTAGGAACTGGATTGTGAGCAAGAAATATGTTTATGGCGTTCACATCTATAAGTTGATCTGAATTAGGAAACAAGACCTACCCATAGATCAAGAGGGCTAATACATCTTCGAAGGCATGATAGCTCATAGCATCTAGGAAAATCTGAGCTTTCTTCCTCACGAAATTTGCAAGGAGACCCTTAACTCCACTTCTTTTTTTCCAATTGGCCTCAATGTGAGATGGTTTCAAGTGCAAAGCTACGACAACATTTTCAGAAGCTGGGTATTGTTCTAAACAAGTGAAAGGTACCCTCTCCAATATAGGTAAACCAACTAACTTAGAGAATTCTTCCAGCATAGGCACCAATTGATAATCGGGGAACGTGAAGCAATGGTGCTTAGGGTCAAAGAACTGGAATAAGACACTCATCAAACCTTCGTCAAACCCGGTGGTAACCAAACTGAGCAAGTGACCATGTCTTTTGTGGAATGATGAGTCCTCGGGGACTTTCAAGACAATTCGTTGAGCTTAGGAGGAACTTCTGTGAAGTGAATCCGGATGGTTTTTCTGCGACCTGAGTTCATATCCTACAAAACAACCAAGAGGTAAATCCAACAGGTCACAGACAAACACAAGCACATCACACAATAGACCTTAGGTTTAAAGGCTTGCATGAGTTTTTAAGGTATGTACCCTCTTGAATGTTCAGTTGGCTCAACCTTTCCTATTAATAGTAACCGGGTTCTAAGGAGCCTCAATATCACTGACCTTCCCTTCATAAATTGTTCCATCTCCGCACCGAAGTATTGCAGCCAAAAAATCCAGAAAGTACAGCCTCAATGAGTGTAGTATCGAGTATCAACCAATCTTTGGTCGGAACCAAAGCCGGTTATCTCACTACTTCCTAATGGCTTGGATGAGTCAATTAAAGGTTCTAAAGGTCAGTTAACGCTTAGTGACACTATGAGGAAGCCTAATGTTATCCTTAACTTACTCAAGGAACATTAGTACAATCCAAAGTATCGCGCTAACGTAGCCACCACTTTGTCTGTATCGGTCTATGTCGTACAACTTCCATGGTTTATTGCTACTTACCTAATAAGGTGCCCCAGATCTGGGTATAGGATCTTTACAAGAATACCCCAACAAAACCCTCAAAGATAAAAGAAGTCAAAGCAAACAGAGAAAAAAATTTGAAATGATCTAGACCCTAAGGTAAACCCCGCTTTATAAAATCCCCAGCTGAGTCTCCAGTTCTGTGATACAGTGGCAGAACCAACTGTTTAATATCGGTTTTTTCGTTTGTGTTTGCAAGTATCGCGGTAAGCAAGAGTCGCCACCGACTTTTCTTTTATCCAAGAAAGGAAAGGGTGAAAAAAGAACAAAAAAAGACCCTTTTTCGAGATTTCTGAGTAAGGAGGTAGATTATGGAAAGGAAAGGTGTTAGCACCCTTTCCATCAATGGTTTTCCATGGGCTCTTAGGTACTTGCTCATTTTTGAAATTGCTTGTGTTTGTGTTTTTTAAAAAGATTTGAAAATTGCCTTAGTGTGGTGATTCACTTTAAGGTAAATCTTGTATCAGTCCTCAAGAGTGTGATAAAGTGCTTTTTAAAAACTTTTGTTTGAAAAGTATGTTTGAAAGTGTGGTGTGAAAATTTTATTTGAGCAAGTACCTAACAGTTATCTACCTACTCGAAAAAAGAATGTTCTTTTCCTCCTACCCTTTAGACCGTGTTATCCTACTTTAAGTGAGTAGGTAATCCTAGTCGTTGGATGTGTGAGGGACAGGTGCGTTTCATTGTTATGGTCATAGAAGGCAACATATAGGGATACCTTAGCAGTTCGAATGGACTGTCATCATATATTCGTAAGCAACATCGACAGACAAGATCATTTCTCTTAGGTAACTCGAGGGACATTGAGGGACTATGATCTTTATGATGACTTTAACTGGGGGTATGTTCCAAGGATATCTGTTGTACCCCAAAATTTTCCCTCTCACTTATCAAGAATTTACTCACAAGATTTCCTTGGGCTCAAGACTACACTAGAGTTTGATCAGCTCAAGACACCTCCTTAGGCACTGATGACCAAAATTTTGGGTTTGAGTTTGCACAAGTATTTCATGGACCATTATGGACCCCCAAGATTACTCATGTCAAATTTCAAGCCTTGGATCACACTTTTGATCAGTCAATTGAACAGTTGTCATAAAAATCAATTGTATTGGGGAAAAAGTAAACCATGGCCAATTTAAAGTCAAACCTCATAATTTTTTATCCATATCAACATTTTAAACCCATATGTATCATTTGATCAAGTTTGGACCACAATTCCTCAAGAAGTTTGATCAAATCTCCAAAAGGGCAAAATGGTCAAAATTAGGGTTTTGATTGGGAAAGGGAAATTTCTGATTTTTGACCTAACAAATGGTCAATTGGTTTAAGGCATGACATCATGAGTCCAATTGCACCATTTTGACCTAATTACATGGTTTCAAACATTGCAAGTCCATTGGATTGACAGATGAATTTTGCAGTCAATTGATCAAAAGTCAACTGTATACTGAAAAGTCAAACTTTGACTTTTTGGTCAAATTCAAGTGCCAAAGATCACAATTCATCAAAACATGTCAAAATATGAAACGTATTCATCAAGAAATCAAAAAGTCAAGATTTCATTTTGAAAAGTTAAAATTTCTAAACATAGAAAATTTTCTAAGTGTTGAAAATTCATGTTTTTTCATAACTTTGAGCCAAATTTTCACCATGATGCAAGATGATTCAAAAGAAACGTCCAACGTGAAAGTTGTAGATCTCCATGAAATATACAACTTTGCTTCACACAACTTCTTCCAAAAGTGCTTGGATCTCAAGTTATAGTTTCAAGAACATAGGGTCATGAAACTAAACACTCTGAAATAAGCTCCAAAGAACCCTAACACAACATCTCCTCACTTTTATCCCAATGCTCGTTGTGCATACCACTATGAAATTCCTGGCCACGACACTAATAACTGTTGGGCTCTAAAGAACAAAGTACAAGACCTCATTGAAGCCAAAGAGATTGAATTCGATGCGCCAGAAAAGCCAAATGTCATTTCTGCGCCCGAAAAGCCAAATACCAATGCCATTGAAGAAGATATGTTTATTACTTCACTTGATGAACTTAAGACCCCACTTCTGACTATTAAAGTAAACTTGTTGAATGCCTGTGTTTTCCCAGGCTGTGATGAAGGTTGTCATTTCTATTAGTCCTCACTAACCAGTTGTCCTTTGTTGAAAGCAGGCGTTCAGTGCCTAATAGATAACAAAGAAATTTTGTTTGAAAAAACATTTGTTCCACCTATTCCTTTTAAAGATATTTCTATCATTACCATTTCCGCCAATTCTTCCAGGGTCTCCACCAAAAGACCCGTTAGAATTACATCAGTTCCGAAAGAAACTCCTTTGATAATTACAATGCCTGGACCATTGGCAAACATTGGCAAACCGCCGAATATTCAAGTTCTGAGAGAGTCGACTTCAATATCAGTAATATTGCAGGGACTAGCAAGATTACCCGAAGCGGAAGGATATTCTCTCCAGAGATTGCTCCCCCAAAAGCAGTTTCTGGACCCGTAATCACCCCTGTTATTACTCCTACTGAAATTCCTACTGCCGAGTCAACTGAGACCCGAGGTAAAAGCATTCTAATTAAGCCTGTCCAGACGAAGACACAATCATTGGCTATCCCTGAGACCTCCTGGAAAGAGATGGAGGAAATTTTGAAGTTCATAAAAAGAAGCGACTACGATGTAGTTAAACAATTGGGGCAAACTCCATCTAAAATTTACATGCTGACTTTACTACTATGTTCCGAGGCACATGCAAAAGCCTTGGTAAAATTCCTGAAAACTGCCCATGTACCCCAAGAGACATCTGCCGATCAGTTCCAAGACTGTGTAGCCAGCTTGACTGCAGATAATGGTCTAGGGTTTTTGGATGCTGATTTAACGCCAAGAGGAAGGAAGCATAATGAGGCATTGCATGTCTCAGTTGAATGTAGGGTCATAACCCTGGCTCATGTTTTGGTGGACACTGGCTCATCTCTGAATTTATTGCCTAAAAAATATCCTGATAGGCTTGACTGTGAGGGATTGACATTGAAGCAAAGCAACATAGTAGTAAGGGCTTTTGACGGCTCGAAAAGGATGGTGCATGGGGAATTGGATATCCCCATAAAAGTTGGAACCCAAACGTTCGATTCAACTTTTTATATAATGGACATCTGCCCTTCATACTCCTGCTTGCTAGGCCTACCATGGATTCACAATGCTGGCACTGTTAATTCTATGTTGCACCAAATTCTAAAGTATCCGATTCAAGGGAATATTATCCCTGTTCATGGAGAAGAAGAGTATATGATCAGCCATCTCAATTCCTTCAGATACATGGAATTAGATGGGTGAATTTATTGAAACTCCACTCCAAAACTTTGAAGAGGTCCCGCAAGATGTGGCAGTGACTAAGGCTATTCCCAAGATCACAAGGCCTCCACTCAGGATGTCATCTTTGAAGGATGCAAAGGAAGTGATAGAAGAAGGGGGATGCACTATCTGGGGACAACTCCCAGATATCCCATACAAGTCTGACAAGTTTGGCCTAGGTTTCACTTCAAGTGCTCAGAAGGTTGTACGCCACGCTCGTGTTGGAGGACCACCCTTGAGGATAAGCAACCGTGAAGTCAACACGGTAGAGGATGACGAAGATGGTTGCAACCTGGAGGATTGGATCTTCCCAACTGTCATTGGAGGGCTCAACAATTGGGAGGCTAGAGATTTTGTCCCGATCACTTTTATCCCACGGTAAATTGTCTTTACATTTTATTGGATCTGTAATATTAAAACAATTTAAAAAACCTTGTGTCTTACCCGAGGCACAATGGTCCATTTGTAATGGTTATTATCTCATTTCCATATGACTTCAATGAATCATGGACGTTTTGCATACAAACTTTGTGCTCATTGTTTTTTCTTTTTTTTACATTTTCATTTCTTTCAAAGATAGTTATACCCTTATAAACACTCTCACTCACAATGCATGTCTACATCCATTCGGGATCCCATGGATAACGGTTCTGCTATGGCTTTTTGTGACTCTGAAAATCTAATCTACCAAGCCGAAGATGAAGGTGAGGAAGATTGTGAAGTACCAGGGGAACTTTCCACATTACTACTGCAAGAAGAAAGAACCATTCAGCCTCACAAGGAACCCATGGACACAATCAACCTGGGTACCGAAGAAGACAAAAAATAAGTCAACTTGGGTGCCAATCTGGAACCAAGTGTCAAGGAGCATCTGATTCAGTTGCTACACGAGTATGTCGAGGTATTTGCCTGGTCATATGAAGACATGCCGGGACTTGATGCAAATATTGTGATATATCATCTGCCTACAAAAGAAGATTGTCCACTAGTAAAACAAAAGGTTTGTCGAATGCGACCAGATATGTCAGGGAAGATTAAAGAAAAAGTCATGAAACAATTTAAGACTGGATTCTTGGTCGTCACCTCCTATCTGCAATGGGTTGCCAATGTTGTTCTCGTTCCCAAGAAAGATAGTAAGGTACGAATGTGCATGGACTACAGAGATTTGAATAGGGAAAGCCCTAAGGATGATTTCCCACTTCCCCACATTGACATCCTAGTTGACAATACGGCACAACACAAAGTGTTTTCCTTCATGGACGGTTTCTTAGGCTACAACCAAATCAAAATGGTGCCTGAGGACATGGAGAAAACAACATTTGTCACACAGTGGGGCACATTCTGCTACAAGGTGATGCCGTTCGGACTGAAGAATGTTGGGGCAACCTATCAGCGTGCCATGGTAGCTTTATTTCACGACATGATACATCACAAAATAGAGGTCTATGTTGATGACATGATAGCTAGATCTCAAATAGAAGAAGAAAATCTTGATCATTTATAGAAACTGTTTGAGAGGCTAAAGAAGTACAAGCTGAGGTTGAACCCAAATAAGTGCACATTTGGAGTAAGGTCTGGTAAACTCCTAGGCTTTTTCGTCAGCAACAAGGGTATTGAAGTAGATCCTGCCAAGGTAAAAGCGATACAAGAGATGCCTGATCCTCATACTAAGAAGGAAGTCAGAGGATTCTTGGGACGTTTAAACTACATTTCCAGATTCATTTCTCACCTGACAGCTACTTGTGGGCCAATCTTCAAACTATTGAAGAAAGATCAAGTAGTCAAATGGAACGATGAATGCCAAACTGCTTTTGACAAAATCAAAGAATACCTGCAAGAGCCTCCTGTTTTAATGCCACCAGTCGAGGGAAGACCATTGATCATGTATCTAACTGTTTTAGAAAATTCAATGGGGTGTGTATTGGGGCAGCATGATGAGTCTGGCCGAAAAGAGCACGCTATTTATTACCTGAGCAAAAAGTTTACCGACTGTGAAATAAGTTATTCACTACTCGAGAAAACTTGTTATGCTCTGGCATGGGCTTCTCGCCGTCTAAGACACTACATGCTGACTCATACTACCTTGTTGATATCTAAAATGGATCCGATAAAATACCTCTTCGAGAAGCCTGCTCTCTCTAGGAGAATAGCAAGATGGCAGATGATCCTAAGAGAATATGACATACAATATACTACCCAGAAAGCTATAAAGGGCAGTGTACTAGCTGATCACCTTGCTCACCAAGCTGTGGAAGACTACCAGTCCATGAAGTTTGAATTCTCAGATGAAGACATCATGACGGTAAACAACTGTGAAAAATTCAAGCCATATAACAGACCTGGACAAGGATCCCGATGGACCTTGTTCTTTGATGTGGAATCCAACGCACTTGGCAATGGTATTGGTGTTGTACTCATATCTCCTGAAGGATGTCATACTCCTTTTACGGCAAGACTCTACTTCAATTGTACAAACAACATGGCGGAATACGAAGTGTGCATCTTTGGTCTCAAAGCTTCCATAGACTTGGCGATCAAATCCTTGAATGTATTCGGAGATTCAGCTTTGGTTATCAAGGGGAATGGGACACCAAACACCCTAACCTTATCCCTTATAAAGAACATGTTTTGACATTGCTCCCACATTTTGAGAAGATTACCTTCGAGCACTTCCCGCGAGAAGAAAATCAGCTAGCAGACGCACTAGCCATAATGTCATCTATGTTTAAACTTACATGGGATAACGAGACTCCCTAGATCACCATTGAACGAAAGGATGAACTAGCACACTGTCACGAGATTAATACTGAAGAGGTAGTGAACCAGCCTTGGTTTCACGAAGTCAAGAAGTATCTCGAGGCTCAATAGTATCCAGAAGGAGCTTCAGTCAATGATAAGAAGTTCTTAAGGAGATTCTCTGCTAAATTCTTCCTTAGTAATGGCATTCTTTACAAACGCAACCATGACTTTGTGTTACTTCGATGCGTAGATAAGGTTGGAGCTGAAAGGATCATGGCTGAGTTACATGAAGGAACCTTTGGCACCCATTCCAGTGGGCATATGATGGCAAAGAAAATCCTACGAACAGGATATTACTGGTCTACCATGGAAGTAGATTGCTATCAACACTCTCGAACCTGCCACAAGTGTCAGATTTATGCTGATAAAGTGCACGTACCTCCGGTTCCTCTGAATGTATTGACGTCTCCTTGACCCTTTGTTATGTGGGGAATAGATATGATTGGGGAAATCAAGCCGACAGACTCCAATGGACACCGCTTCATCCTAGTGGCCATTGACTAATTTACAAAGTGGGTTGAGGCAGCCTCCTTCACTTCCGTTACCAAGAATGTTGTAGCCCGGTTCATTAAACAAAATCTCATCTACCAGTATGGTATCCCAGAGAGGATCATCACCGACAATGGTACGAACATGAACAATACTATGACCATTGCCTTGTGCGAGCAATTCAAGATCCAACATCACAATTCTTCCTCTTATCGGCCAAAGATGAATGGTGTTGTCGAAGTTGCAAATTAGAACATTAAAAAGATCATACAGAAAATGACAGTCACATACAAAGACTGGCATGAAATGTTACCATTCGCTCTCCACGGGTATCGTACTACAACTCGCACATCGACCGGGGCAACACCTTATTGTTTGGTATACGTCCTAGAAGCTGTCTTGCCTATTGAGGTTCAGATACCCTCTCTAAGAATTATGAAGGATGCAGGTCTAAATGAATACGATTGGATCCATACTCGACTTGATCAACTGAACTTAATTGATGAGAAAATATTTACTGATGTCTGCCATGGTCAAATGTATCAAAAACGGATGGTCAAGGCTTTCAACAAAAAGGTCAGACGCCAAGTATATCAAGTCGGGGATCTGGTGATCAAGCGTATCATACTGCCGCAAGGTGATCCCAGGGGAAAATGGACTCCTACATACGAAGGACCATTTTTTATCAAAAGCATATTCTCTGGTGGAGCAATGATCTTAACCACTATGGATGGCGACGACCTGCCGCACCCTGTGAACGCGGACATAGTCAAAAGATACTACGCATAAGAGACCCGCTAGGTTTACACACCTAGGCAAAACAAGGGCATCCCGGCGAACCAAAAAGGTTCGGGCAAAAATTAGGGATAAAACAAAAAATCTGTACACCCGACAAGTTGAAAACCCGAAAGGGCTACTTGGGCAAAAAAGGGTATCCCGGTGGACTGAAAACCCGAAAGGGCGGTCCAGGAAAAAGTTAGGGAATTAAAGCGTATGACTATGTCCTGTTGGATCACCTTATGGACAACTTACAAACTCGACATTCCTGACCAATTCAATCATCTTCGGAAAAGGCAACAAATAGACAAGATGCTCAGAGATACGAAGGCTATAGCAGAATGGGAACCCCATGGGATTATTACACATAGCTATCTTTTCTTTGTATTAAAATTTTCATTTTTTACAACGGCATTCTCTTACTAGAATGTTTGTCTCACTGTACAAAAAATACTTACCCAAAGTCAATACAAAGATATTCCTTTGAAAGTGCAAAACTATCTGTTTTTCTTTACTCTTGTGTTTTGTTTATGAAAACGTCCAATGATTCATTGTTGAACATATGCATTTGAACATAATTACTGTTTACAAATAAACAAAATAAAATACAATTATTAATGGCTTTAAGAGATAGGGAAATATCTCTAAGTTATTTTCCATAAAAATCCCCTGCAGTGTACAATTTAATCCCCAGCGGAACAAAGCTTCCAATAATCAGTCCCCGGTAGAAATCATCCAATTTCCCCAAATCCAACAAACAGCGCAATAGACTAGCTCACATACGCATACATTGCATCCGCATATCATAAACATTGATAAGACAAATGCATTATATCATACATTTCATACAACACGACTTTGCATTTTAGCTAACATTTTACCCTTTTCAGGATAAGATTAACAGCTACCATTAACAATGTTCAAAGTTTGTAGATACAGTTCAGATACACTCCAGACATGAACGCCATTCCGATACTCATACAGATTCAACTCTCAGATACAGTTCAGATACGCTCCAGACACGGACGCCATTCTGATACTCATTCAGATTGAACTCTCAGATACAGTTCAAATACGCTCTAGACACAGATTCCATCCCGATACTCATTCGGATTCAACTCTCAGATACAATTCAGGTACGCTCCAGACATGGATGCCATTCTGATACTCATTCAGATTCATCTCTCAGATACAGTTCAGATACGCTCCAGACACGGACGCTATTCCGATACTCATTCAGATTCAACTCTCAGATAAAGTTCATATACGCTCCAGACACGGACGCCATTCCGATACTCATTCAGATTCAACTCTCAGATAAAGTTCAGATATGCTCCAGACACGGATGCCATTCTGATACTCATTCAAAATCAGCTCCCATATGCAGTTCAGATATGCTACAGACACGGACGCCATTCTGATACTCATTCTTTTAGCTTACAAATTACAATACAAACAATCACTTTTGGATGGAATCTTTAAGCCCATATCCTATAGCTTTCTATCATCTCTCTAAATGGCATCTTTAAGCCCATTCCCTCAACCATCACATCACCGAGTGCAAATTTTTGGGCACTCTAGTGTCTAATCATCTACCACCTTTGAGTCACGAATGGCGAAACTCGCCAATCTAACTCTTCAGGCTTAAGAAGATTGAACAGGGGAAGTTTTTGTACCCCAAAATTTTCCCTCTCACTTATCAAGAATTTTCTCACAATATTTCCTTGGGCTCAAGACTGCACTAGGGTTTGATCAACTCAAGACACCTCCTTAGGCACTAATGACCAAAAATTAGGGTTTGAGTTTGCACAAGGATTTCTGAACTATCAATGGTTCATATGACTTTCATGGACCATTATGGACCCCCAAGATTACTCATGTCAAGTTTCAAGCCTTGGATCACACTTTTGATCAATCAATTGAACAATTGACCTAAAAATCAGTTGTATTGGGGAAAAAGTCAACCATGGCTAATTTACAGTGAAACCTCATAATTTTTTATCCACATCAACATTTTAAACCCATATGTATCATTTGATCAAGTTTGGACCACAATTCCTCGAGAAGTTTGATCAAATCTCCAAAAGGGCAAAATGGTCAAAATTAGGGTTTTGACTGGGAAAAGGCAATTTCTGATTTTTGACCTAACAAATGGTCAATTGGTTTAAGGAATGATCTCAAGAGTCCAATTGAATCATTTTGACCTAATTACATGGTTTCAAACATTGCAAGTCCATTGGATTGACAGATGAATTTTGCAGTCAACTAATCAAAAGTCAATTGTATACTGAAAAGTCAAACTTTGACTTTTTGGTCAAATTCAAGTGCCAAAGATCACAATTCATCAAAACATGTCAAAATATGAAACGTATTCATCAAGAAATCAAAAAGTCAAGATTTCATTTTGAAAAGTCAAAATTTCTAAACATAGAAAATTTTCTAAGTGTTGAAAATTCATGTTTTTTCATAACTTTGAGCCAAATTTTCACCCTGATGCAAGATGATTCAAAATAAACTTCCAAAATGAAAGTTTTAGATCTCCATGAAATCTACAACTTTGCTTCACACAAATTCTTCCAAAAGTGATTGGATCTCATGTTATAATTTCAAGAAAATGGGGTCATGAAACTAAACACTTAGTGAATTTTTGCCCTAATTTGGTAAGGATTTTGACTCAACTTCATGGCTCTTTTTCATATAGTTCCAAGGGGAATATTCAAAATAAATTCAAACATGGGTTGTATATCACATTGCAAGCTTTCCAAAATGTCCAAGAAATCCTTGAGATCATTCTTGAGTAGGGAGAATCGAAGAGATGAAGTTGGTGTTTTGTCACTTGAATTACAAGGCATTTTGTGATGAACAAGAATTCGATTTCAAACCTATGCTGCACAATCTTGTTTTGCAGGCCTATAAACTTCAAGATCTCTCCATAATCATAAGATTACACTTGCTTTTGAGCTATTATCCATGTGTTACAAGCATTGTCTAAGCCAATTTGCCATTTTAGGAAGAAAGTTACCATTCCATTCTTGAAAAGTTGCTTTAATCACAAAGTCAACTTGTCTTGAGCTTCTAACTTATTCTTTCTGTACACACAACCCCTATAAACCAAAATCAAGGTGTCTAAGGTCTGAAGAAGCTCAGGACATGCTTGTACAATACTTGAGATTTGTCATATCACTTTTCTTCAAAAGCAAGTTATAGAGCCATAACCCTATAACTCAGAAGCCTTGAGTGATTTTATGCTCTAATCTTTTCCATACATATTAACAACTAAATTGCAACACAACACACGTTTTCACATGTCCTAAAACACTCCCAAGCATCTTGCTGCACAGAACTGCCCAAACTTGACAATTTTTAGCAAAAACTCACCATCTCCATTTCCACTCGTGCGGTTTGAAAACTAATCATCCAAACACCTTCCATACATCATATCAAAGTGATCCATGCCCTCATTTCCTAATTGTAACTCCTCCATCATCATAAACCATTTTCAAAACTGAAGCTTGCAACTTGATTTGAGTAGGGAGTTCCAGCCATCCTCAAAGCAAAGTAGGAGTTTGAACATATTCAAGGAGGTCCAGGCAAGCTATAGAAATCATCAGGCCATCACAAAGGTTGCTCAAACTCCATACACGACTCCAGCTGTAAGAGGTAAGTTTTCAAACTTCTATCTCTTCATACAGACATCATTTGAGTTTGATTTGAAAAGATAAAATGTAGATACCATTGCCACGAAGCTGTACATATCCATAGTTTACATTTATATGGCCTGAGCTTAGAGAATTTTAGGGTTGAAGTTTTCTGAAATTTTTAGATTTGGAATTAGGGATAGAAAAATTCTCATTCGTCTTTGATTATTATCTTAAGTTGTTTATATGTTTGGATTCGTGGGAAAAAATTCCACAACTTTCATGTTTAAACATTTCATTTTTGTTGAGAGATGAAGAAGATACAGGTCCTTTGGCTGGAGGTTGAAGATGAAGTCTTCAGAACACATTTTGCCTTACATATTTATTGTTTCGTTTGTATTAACGGATGTATAGCCACCCTAGTGGTAAGGCAGCACGCTGGTAATCAGTAGGTCATGGGTTCGAGCCTCAGCACGCGTTGCCTTTTGCTTTTTTTCTATCATTTTTATATTTTTTTCTCTTTCCAGCGCGCATGGGCCTTCCACCTCCTGGGCCTGATTTTTTTTCTAACATTCCTCCCCCTATTTCATATTTGCACCCTGGCCCAATTTTATTTTATTTCTTCATTTTTTTATTTTTTTTTATTTTCTCAAATATATTTTCTAAATACTAAAAATGATAAAAATGCAAAAAATGATATTTTATATTTTGACTTATTTTATTCTATTTTTCCATAAATAAAAATATTTTTTATTCTTCATACTTTATTTATTTATTTAAGTGAATCTTATAAACTTAATTAATACTATATTTTTTATTTATTTTTCTTCACACCATTTAAAATACATTATTTTAATATAAAAAAGGACTAAAAATATTTTATAATACTACAAATATTTTCAAGCTAAAAAATACCAAAGAATATATACTTTTCTTAAACTTATTTTATTTTGATTAATTAATAGAATTAGGGTTTTATTTTAAAATCTTTTTTCTTAATAAATTCAAACTTAATTAACTATATTCTTTATTTAAATTAGGTTAAGACAAAAAAAATTTCATGAAAAACGAAACAAAAATCATTTTCTTCACATTTTGCATCATTGTACATTTATTCATTTTTATACTTTGTATTTAAATTCCTTGTATATTCATGCCAATTCAATATGGTTGTAATAGACTAATTAGGTTTAAATTCTTGCAATCCCAATTTACAAATTGTACACCCCCTTCCATAAATGTTGTAATAGCGTAGTAACTTTAAAATTCTGTAATTTATCGCTTTATATACAATTGCTAGTAATTAGGGTTTGTATGGAAAGACTTAAAACCAATAAATAGCAAATCCTAATTAAAGACTAAATCAAGCATGAAAATAATACATTTTAACACAAGCACCCCAAGGGTTATTCCACTTGGTTGCCTTATAAATGGCCATATTACGCGTGTGAGGTATCTTAGCAAAAACAAGCAAAAATACAAGATCATAGACCCTCGATGATGCTATCTGAGTTTCCTTTTAAAATGATCTTAGCCCCTAAAGAAAAATGCTAAGATACCTTACAACATTGTTAATCATGGTTATACGATGACTCACGCCCGTCCCGTTTACATCCAAAGATGGGGTTACTTACCAAATCAATGGTAAGATAACAATGTCAAAGGAAAAGAAAATGATTTATTTTCATTTTAATGAATAAAAAATCAAAATAAATAATAAAAATAATAAAATAATAAGTGGATAAACTCAGGGGTCGTGGGTCATCTTAGGAACAAGTTTCAAACAAGAAAACATGGGCCCATTTGGAAGAAAAAAATCAATTTTGATCAATGTTGACTTCATGCACATTTCCAAAATTTGGTCAACTTTAGCAATGCATATCTCTCTCATTTTTTACCCTAAGAGGGTGTTCTTGGACTTTTTTGAAAGCTTAGGATGTCCTCTAAACAAACCTTTTTGTTTCTTATAAATTGGATCTTCCATGTTCATGTAAGGAGGTTTGACCCAAAAGGTATTTTTGTTGACTTTTTGAAATGGCCTAATGTCTAAGGTTATATCTTTTGATTGAGGCATTTCTTGAACTTGAGGGATGAAGTGAAGTTGTAGGGAATTGGATTCTCTTCAAAATGAGCCTTTGTGGAAAAATTTCTGATAAAGTATGAGAGAGTTATGCTTGGTCAAAGTTTGGTTGACTTTTCTATAGAAACCCTAAATTGCCATTTTTTTACTTTTGATGAGTTAGGAGCATTTCTTGAGGAATCATGATCAAACCTTAATCAAATGATGGATATTACTTCAAAATGTTGATGTTGACCAAAAATCTTGAAGTTTGACTGTATTTGGGCCACAGTTGACTTTTGACCTAGTATAGTTGATTTTTAGGCATTTGAGCAGTTGACTGAGCAAACTTGTTGTGCAAGGCATGAAACTTGGCATGGATGATCTTGATGGCATACTAGGATAATGAAGACCATTTGGGACCCTTGGGACTCAACCATATTTCTTGAAATTGAAACCCTAGTTTGAGGCTTATTGTCTTAAGAGGAGGATTTGACTGGTCAATCCTTAGTCAACTTGAGCAATTGAGGACCTCTAGGAGTATTCTTGTGTGAGAATGGGAGGGAAAATTTTTGGGGTACAACAACGTCTTACATGCATAACATGACCACTTTTAATAAGGCAACAAGTGGAGTTAACCCTAGAGGTGCAAGTGTGCAAGTGTTTGTATTTCATGTTTGATTTATCTTGAATTAGGGTTTTCTATGTATTGATTTTATCTTTCCATATAAACCCTAATTACTAGAATTTATATGAAAGCGGTAAATTGCGGAAAATAAATGTCCTACGCTATTACAACCATTTTGGGGATGGGGTGTACAAATTTACAAATGGGGATTGCAAGAAATTAAATCCTAATTATCTATTACAACCATATTGAATTTATACAAGAAATGACATGAATGTAATGTAAAAGGAATATAAAAAGAAATGGATTTTGCTATGGATTTTTGTTAGGAAAATTGTTTTGACCTAATTAACCTAAAGGGATATGATTAAATAAAAATAGGAAAGTTAATCCTAATTTAGAAATAAATTAAATTAATCAAGAAATCATTTTTTAGGTTTTTTTATGGAAGGATTTTGGTTAATTAAAATAAATATGAAAATAAAATATTTTTTGTGATATTTTTATATACTCATAAAGTAGACATTGTAAATAAATAGTGTGAAAAAAATCAACTCAAAAGGAGTTGTTTTGATTGGTTGGAAAAAATGTTGAAGTTTGTTAAAAAAAATGAAAGCAAACAAGTGATAAAAATTTATTTTGGTCTTGCCAAGGTTTGAACCCAGGTTTTCCACACCTTTCATTGAAAGAAAACAGCCAACACTCAGTATATTATAAACATGCATGTTAGTTTGGAAAAATGGCAAAAATAAATACAAAAGGTCTCGCTGGGACTCGAACCCAGGACCTTATACATAAATGCCTTACGCGCGTGCTGTTTGTACGACTGGGGTGGTCTGTTTTATCCGTTAGTTATCCAACTTGCACTAAATATGAAATGAAATCTTTTCTGAAAATTTGAACACGGCTTCATCATCTTCCTTTGCGCGCGTAAGTATGTATATCACCGTTGTTAAGAGGTTTCACGGTTCCTTGAACACGAGGAAAATACATTTCAGTCGTATGAAGACCGTTGGAGATGATCAACTTGGGATCAAAGGAAGATCCAAAAGAAGTCAAGATCGGAGCACTGCTTCATCCCGAGGAGAAGATTAGGTTGATTAGCTATTGAAGGAATATGCTGATATTTTTGCATGGTCTTACCAAGACATGCCTGGGTTGGACACCGATATTGTGGAACACCGCGTGTCGTTGAAGCCAGAATATCCTCCAATCAAGCAGAATTTGAGAAGAACTCACCCTGACATGGCAGTGAAGATTAAAGAGAAGGTCTTGAAACAGATTGATGTTGGTATCCTTGTGACATCAGTGTACCCTCAGTGGATTTCCAATATTGTTCTGGTGCCTAAAAAAGATGAAAAATTCCACATGTGCATTGATTATAGAGATTTTAATAG
Source organism: Vicia faba (assembly GCA_948472305.1). Taxonomy (NCBI): domain Eukaryota; kingdom Viridiplantae; phylum Streptophyta; class Magnoliopsida; order Fabales; family Fabaceae; genus Vicia; species Vicia faba. Next base: position 385,953,366 of record OX451741.1, read on the forward strand.
AGAAAGTCTAAAGGATGATTTTTCATTACCGCATATTGATATGTTGGTGGATATTACGCCAAAATTCTAAGTGTTCTCGTTCATGGACGGATTTTCCGGGTACAATCAAATTAAAATGTCTCTTGAGGACATGGAAAAAAAACATTTATCACACCCTGGGGAACATTCTATTACAGAGTGATGCCTTTTGGGTTAAAGAACGTTGATGCAACGTACCAGAGGGCTATGAAAACCCTATTCCATAAACTGATGCATAAGGAAATTGAGGTATATGTTGATGCTATGATCTCCAAATCTCATACTGAAGAAGGGAATTTGGAATACTCGTTGAAGTTATTTCAGCGTTTGAGGAAGTATCGTCTCCGCTTAAATCCAAATAAATGTACCTTTGCTGTTCATTCTGGAAAGTTGCTAGGTTCGATTGTCAGCCAAAAACGAATTAAAGTTGATCATGATAAAGTCAGGGAAATTCGAGGAATTCTTGCACCAAGAACTGAAAATAAAGTTAGAGGCTTCCTCGGGCATTTGAATTATATTTCCATGTTCATTTCCCATATAACCGCGACATGTGAACCAATCTTCAAGCTTCTGAAGAAAGATCAAGGGTGTGTATAGACTGATGATTGCCAAAAGGCATTTGAAAGCATTAAGGAGTATTTTCTTGAGCCTCCTATCTTTCTCTCCCTTGTTGAAGGAAGGCTATTGATTATGTATCTAATTGTGTTGGATAATTCTATGGGTTGTATTTTGGGACAGCAAGAAGAAACGGGAAGTAAAGAATATGTTATTTATTATATCAGTAAGAAGTTTACTGATTGTGAGTCACAATATTCTATGCTGGAAAAAACATGTTGTGCATTGGACTGAGCTGCAAAACGTCTGTTTCAGTATATGTTGAATCACACTACTTAGTTGATATCCAAAATGGATCCAATTAAGTATATCTTTGAAAAGCCTACTCTTACCAGAAAAATTGCTTGTTGGCAGATGCTGTTGTCTGAATATGATATTGAATATCGTACTCAGAAGGCTATAAAAATAAGTGTGTTGGAAGATTATCTTGCTCACCAACCAGTTGATGATTATCAGTCTTTTAAATATGATTTCCCTACTAAGGATGTGATGTTCTTGAAAGTAAAAGATTATGATGAACCTTTTCCTGAGGAAGGTCCTGATCCTGAATCCCGGTGGGGTATAGTGTTTGATGGAGCTGTAAATGCTTATGGGAAAGGAATTGGTGTTGTGATTATCACTCTCCATGGGTCACATATCCCTTTTACTGCAAGGTTCACATTTGATTGTACCAATAACATGACGGAGTATGAAGCCTGTATCACGGGTCTTGAAGCGACTATGAATCTCATAATCAAAATCCTTAATGTATATGGTGATTCAGCTTTAGTAATAAACCAGATTAAAGGAGAATAGGTTACTCGTCACTTTGGCTTAATTCCCTATAAAGATTACGCAAGAAGATTATTACCTTTCTTCAATAAATTTGAATTCCATCATATTCCTCGAGACGAGAATCAGATGGCAGATACTTTAGCCACTTTGGCTTCCATGTATCAAGTGAATGCCTGGAATGATGTACCTCGGATCACAATTTATGATAGACCAGCGCATGTGTTTTTCACAGAGGTGACGTCATATGATAAGCCCTGGTATTATGATATCAAGTGTTTCCTTCAGACTCAAGAATACCCGTTGGGTGCGTCCAACAAAGATAGGAAATCATTGAAAGGTTGGAGAGTAGCTTCTTCCTTAATGAGGATGTGTTATACAAGAGAAATTATGACATGGTCTTGCTCAGATGCGTGGATAGACAAGAAGCAGACATGTTGATGCATGATATCCATGAAGGTTCCTTTGGTACCCATGCCAATGGACATTCGATGGCAAAGAAGATACTTAAGGTGGGTTACTATTAACTGACAATGGAATCTGACTGCTACAAATTTGCAAAGAAGTGTCATAAGTGTCAGATTTACGCTGAAAAGATTCGTGTGCCTCTGACACTTCTCAATGTTGTTTCTTCCCCATGGCCTTTCTCTAAGTGGAGTGTTGATATGATCAGGATGATTGAGCCAAGGGCATCAAACGGACATTTTTCATCTTGGTGGCAATTGACTATTTCACCAAATGGGTGGAAGCAGCTTCTTATGCTAATGTCACCAAGTAGGCGGTAATGCGCTTTATCAAGAAAAATATTATATGTCGGTATGGTGTGCCAAGTAGGATTATCATTGATAACGACTCAAATTTGAATAATAATATGACGATAGAACTTTTTGAAGAGTTCAAGATTATCCATCACAACTCGTCTACTTACATGCCTAAGATGAATGGGGTTGTTGAAGCTGCTAATAAAAATATTAAGAAGATTATCCAGAAGATGGTTGTTACCTATAAGAATTGGCATGATATGCTCCATTTTTATTTGCATGAGTATCATACATTTGTCTGCACTTCAGCAGGGGAAACCCTGTTCTCACTTGTTTATGGCATGGAAGTGGTGCTCCCCGTCGAGGTTGAGATTCCTTCTTTGCGTGTAATAATGGAAACCAATTTGTCAGAGGCTGAATGAGTCTAAAACAAGTTTGACCAATTGAATTTGATTGAAGAAAAAAGGATGATAACTTTGTGTCATGGTCAGTTATATCAGAAGAGAATGAAGAAAGCTTTTAATAAGAAGGTCAAGCCTCGTGAATGTAGAGAAGGTGACCTTGTGCTCAGAAAGATCATGTTTTTTAACACTGATTCTAGGGGCAAGTGGACTCCTAATTATGAAGGCCTGTATGTTGTCAAGAAAGCCTTCTCTGGCAGTGCATTAATTCTTTAAACTATAGATGGCGAGGAGTTCCCACGTCCCATGAATGCTGATGCAGCCAAGAAATCTTCCGCCAAAATAGATAAAAGAACAACTCGCTAAGTTAAAAACCCGAAAGGGAAATTTAGGCAAAAAAGAGTGTCTCGGTAGGCTGAAAACCCGAAAGGGCGGTCTAGGCAAAAATTAGAGACAAAAACAGAATAAATTTTCCCGGTAGTTGAAAACCCGCGAGGGCAACCTATGCAAAAGGTAAGGCTTTCCTGGCAAGTAACTGCGTCAGACAAGACTTGATTATTGAAGCAACAATCTTCTCAGATTCACTTCAACTAAAGTCTTTGCTCAGGAGTTTAAAGTTGTTAGGGAGAATAGTGGTCATTGTGTTTCAATGTGTCTTTTCCATATATTTACCATTTTCCAAAGTTTGTAATCATCTATGGATTCACGCCATTTGCAGACTTCCATTCTATCAATAAAGTTTGAGCCTTTATCCAATTCTTTGTATTTCTTATTTTATTTTGTTTGCAAAAATTTCATTTATTATTTATGATACGGTGGCATAACCGATTGTTTAATACTATTTTTGCGTTTGTGTTTGGAAATGTTGTGGTAAGCAAGAGTCGCCACCAACTTTTCTTTTATCTAAGTTAAGGAAAGGGTGCAAAGAATAGAAAAATACCTTTTCGAGATTTTCTGAGTAAGGGGGTTAGGTTATGGAAAGGGATGGTGTTAGCACCATTTTCATCTGTAGTTATCTACGGGCTCTTAGAGGTTTTCTCATTTTGAAATACCTTTGTGCTTTGTGTGTTTTGAAAATGTTTGGAAAATGCCTTAGTGTGGCGATTTGCTTTGCGTTTAACTCTTGTATCAGTCCTCAAGAGTGTTAACAAAGCAAATGTTTTTAAAATTCCTTTTGAAAAATAGTATTTGTGTAAGTGCAAAATGTTTTTTGAGCAAACTTCTAACAGCTATCTACTTTTATACTCAAAAAGGGTCGTTATTTTCCTCCTATCCTTTAGACAGTGTTATCCTACTATTAGTGAGTAGGTAGCCCTATCGTTGGATGTTTGAGGGACATCGAAGGGACGTTTACAGTCACGAAGGCAACTTGTGGAGACTCTTTAGAAATTTTCTTCAGGGACTAGATCATTTACCAAAAAGGCAACTGTAGCGTCATTGAGGGACTATGATCTTTTGATTTAAGGGTCTTTGCGAAAGCGTTTCTGCCTCATGACTGTTTTATTTCTTAAAGGCAACCAAAGTGGGGTACCCTAGAGGTGTATATGTGCAATGTGTATTGTGTTCAATTATTTATCTCTTGTGTTAAGTTTGCTAGCGTTTTGTTATTAGTGTTATTATACATGTCAAGTTACTAGCAGTTAATATATATACAGGAAAATGTAAAGTGCAAAAAATACATGGGAGAAGAAAAAATAAGGAAAGCGGTAAAAATCTTAATTTAATCTAATACATATTGTCAGCAGATACAATAATGTAAAAATACAAAAAATAAATAACGCGCGAAAGATTAAAAGTTGTCTTAAAAAACTAATAAGAAAAATCTTTTTTTGTTGTTTTTGACTTAATAAAAATAGTCAATTATCCTAAAGTCTATATAGTAAAATTAAATTAAGAAAAATAAACTAATTTATTTTTTTAGTTTTTTACTTTATTTATTATGAAAAGAAAATAATTAGTCCTAAATTCTAATTAATTTTTAATTAAGAAAAAAAAGTTAAAGTTTTAATTAATTAATTAACTAAAGGACTTAATTCTTTAATTAAGAAAATTAAACCTAACCCTTTTTTAGTGAGCTTTTTCTTTTATATTTGGTTAATTAAACAACTGAAAACAATAATAAAAATAAACATAAGAAATAATACAAAAAAGAAAAATGCCAAATGGGCTTAGGCATGCAAAAGAGAAAAGGGGAAATGAGTCTTTCGATTCAAGGGGGAATGATGTGCTTTCGATTCACCCCTTCTTGGGCCTCTTTCGATTGGGCTGGGAAGTTGGCATTAGCAGCCTTCGATTGGACTCTCCTGGCCACCTTCGATTGTGCTTGGAAAAAGTATGAGGATACTTCATTTAGACTATTTTCTGCCTAGTTCGTTTGGACTGTGAAGGAACGTGGACCTGCAAAACAATCATGAAAGTGCCTCTTTCATTTGGGGAAGTCAGGCAATGAGGGGCGAAGCCTAAGGTTTCGTTTCACCCTAGTCCTTTTATTTTTGTTTGAGTCTTTACAAATGTTAGTTCTAACATGTATATTTAGACAAGAAAAAATATGTAATCGAAAAGGACAGAAATAAAAGGTAAATATGTTTTATTTACATGCCATGCTGAAAACGAAAGGTGCTAGGTCAGGGGGACTTACCTTGCTGGAAAATTGAACTTGTGTGGGGACTAGAGTTTCTGGATCCTCTTGGATTATTTTTGATAACTATGGTGGGTTTATGGGTAGCGTATCTCCAACGTGTCTGTCCTTTTTGGCTTGCAAGCATGCTGCTTATATAGAGTAGGAGGGGGGGACAAGAATACAAAAGTTTAACTGCCATAAACAAACGTTTTCAAGGCCATGAATGAAGTTTTGTAACGGTGGCCAAAAACATGGGATCTTGTTCTCTTTTGAAATTTGAATAAATATGGACAATTTTGGCTTTCGAATACCCCCAATCTTTATCCTTCGATTGGACCTCCCATGCACCCTTCGAATGGGCCTTTTTGTGTAGCCTTCGAATGGGCTTAAATTGCCTCTTTCGACTGGGCCTTTAGATGGTCCTTTTGGTGTACCTTTCAAATGGTCCTTTAGTGTGTCCTTCGCATGGCCATTTTGAATGGACTCTCTATGCATGCTTTGGCCCTCTTCGAATGCCTTCAATCCTTTCCCTTCGATTGGACCTCTTGCATGCTTCTTCAAATGACTCTGATTCAGCTTCTTCGAATGGACGGCAATATGTATCCTTCGAATGGACTTTTGGAATGCCATAGTGTAGAAATTGGGCTGTCAAAACTTAGCATGAGGGAAGTTCTTGCCTTGTGCAGGCAGGCATGTAGAAGGTGTTTGCCTTATAGATATGAAAAAATTATTGCCTTGTGCAGGCATGCATGTAGGCCATTTGTCCAAATGGGGCCTGTGTGGAAGAAACCAAAGGCACTTCAAATGAAGGAGGCCCAGAGATTCTCCAAATGAAAAAAGCCTGAGGTGCTTCAAATGAAAGAAGCCCAAAGGAGCTCCCCTTCTTTCTGAATCGAAGGGAGCCATTTCAAAGGAAGACAAATCTCAATCGAAGACTTGTGGACCAAAGCATGATCGAAGGGTGTTAAATGCCCAATCGAAGACTAATGAGTCAAGCTTGTATCTAAGGATTTTGAATGCTCAGTCGAAACTTGTTGTTAGGCTAATCGAAGGGCATTGTTTAACTGTCAATCAAAAGACATTGTTGAGCTGCCAATCGAAAGACACTTTTCTAAGATTCAAAAATTTCCTCTTTCTTTAAACAAGTGTTTGTAACCACCATGTAAGGGAAAAATATTGGGAAAATATGAGAGGGATAATTTTGGGGTATAACAACTGCCCCTGTTCAATCTTCTTAAACTTGAGGGTTTAGATTGGCTTGTCTTCCTTTCGTGATTTGAAGGTGGAAGATGATTGAACACTAGAGTGCCCAGAAATTTGCACTCGCATGAAATAACACTGAGGATTAATGATGTAAGGAATGGGCTTACAGATGCCATTTGGAAAAGATGACGGAAGACTGTCGGAGATGGGCTTAAAGATGCCATCCAAGGAATATGACGGAGATTTGTCGAAGATGGGCTTAGAAATTCCATCCAAAGTAGATGCTGGCTTCATAAGATGTCTTTTTCTGGGGATTCCTGCTCCTGCAGTCTGGGGAGGAGTCCGTTGGGGAATGTTTTTAGGGGAATAGAGTCTAGGAGCTTCGGTTATCCGTTACTCTACTGGGAGTTATCTCTTGATTGGAGAGACAAAAGCAAGTTGTTATTTGTTCGGGATCCAGGCTTCACGGCGACTGGCTGAGGACAATAAGACTGACTGCTATTTGGTCGCATTCCAGGCTTCGTAGGGACTTATCGGGGAATATGAAATTAACTGCTATCTGGTCGGTTCCAGGCTTTGTAGTAATTGTAGACATTGAACTGTTATCTGGTCGTATCCAGGCTTCAGTGATTTGAAGAAATTAAGTTGTTATATGGTCGGGCCCAGGCTTTACGACATTCTTAACTGGATAAGAACCAGAAAATCTTAGGGTCGATTTAACTGAACTAGAAAAAAGGTCTTGAATTATCTTTAACTGGATGAGGAATCAGAAAAATCTTAGGGTCGATTTAACTAAAACAGAGAAAAGGTCTTGAATTATCTTTAACTAGAAAAGAATCAGAAAAATCTTAGGGTCGATTTGACTGAACCAGAGAAAGGATCCACCAAAAATGAATCAGAATAAATAATTGGTTGATTTAAACTAAACCAGTAGAGGTCTTGAGTTATCTTCAACTGGATAAGAATCAGAAAAATCTCAGGGTCAATTTAATTGAACCAGAGAAAGTATCTACCGGAAAAGAATCAGAATAAACCATTGGTCGATTTAAATTGAACCGGTAGAGGTCTTGAGAATTATTTTTCCTGAGGAAAATGCTGAAATAGTCTTTTGTCAGATGTAGCCTTTGAGAACACTGTCAGACCATATAAGTAGTTAATGGTGTTTGTTGATTGATCTTACCTGAAAAGATAAAGAGTTAGTCGTATGCAATGTCATGCTGTACGAAATGCAACGTGTAATGATGTTCTCAAAATAAAAGAGATTGTGTTATATGTAATATATATGCGCATAACATGATGTATGAACATGGAATGTGTGATACGGTGGCAGAACCGACGGTTATATACTGGTTTTGCATTTTGTATTTGCAAATGTGCGGTAAGAAAGAGTCGCCACCGACTTTTCTTTTATCCAACAAAGGAAAGGGTGAAAAGAACATAAGAATACCTTTTCGAGATGTTTTCTAAGTAAGGGGGTAGATTGTGGAAAGGTAAGGTGCTAGCACCCTTTCCATCCGTGGTTTTCCATGGGCTTTTAGAGGTTTGCTCATTTTAAAAATACCTTTTTGCTTTGTGTTTGAAAATGTTTTGAAAACGCCTTAGTACGGCGAACTTTGTAATGTTTCTCGGGATAGTGGAGAAAGTATACAAAGTGTTTTGAAATTGTTTTTGAAAAAGTAGTTTTTGTGTAAGTGAAAAATTTTTGAGCAAACTTCTAACAGCTATCTACTTTTATACTCGAAAAGGTTTGTTCTTTTCCTCCTATCCTTTAAATAGTGCTATCCTACTACTAGTGAGTAGGTAGCCCTATCATTGGATGTTGAGGGACAATCGAAGGGACGTTTACAGTCACTAAGACAACTTGTGGAGACGCTTTAGAAAATTTCTTTTAGGGACTAGATCATTTACCGAAAGGCAACTGTAGGGTCATCGAGGGACTATGATCTTCTTTTTTTTATTTATGGGTCTTTTCTAAAGCGTTCCTGCATCATGACTATTTTATTTCTTAAAGGAACCCAAAGTGGGTTACCTTAGAGGTGCTTGTGTGCAATTGTGTTCAGTTCAGTTATTTATCTTTTTGTTAAGTTTGTTAGCGTTTGATTATTAGTCTTATCATACACGCCTAATTACTAGAAGTTAATATATATTGCAGAATATTAAAGTGCAGGAATTTAAATCTACGCTATTACAATGCTTTGGGGAGGGGATTTACACTGTTCAAGAATGACGGGATAAAGCAATAAATGTCCTAGTTTTAATCTACTACATCCAGTGGGCATGTACATCAATAGTAAAAATATGAAATTAAATAAACACGCGTGAAATTGAAAATAACGTCTAACAATATCCTAAGAAATAAAAATATTTTTGGTTGTTTTTTATTATGAAAAGAAAATTAAATCAGAATTAAGTCCTAAATTCTAATTTGTTTTAAGTTAAGTAAATGGTTCAAATTAATTAATTAATTATTTAATTATTTAATTAAAATGTCTAAGCCTAATTTTTATGATTTTTTTGATTTAATGTCCAGTTGAATAGAAAAAGAGTCAATAAAGAAATGAAACAAAGAATAAAATACAAAAGTAAAAAGGGACTCCTTCGATTGCAAGGAGAATGGACTTTTCGACCCAGAGGGAGAATGGATCTTTTGATCCAGAGGGAGAACAGACTTTTCGATCCAGAGGGATGTTGTCCTTCGATTCTGTGAAGGGGATGAGATTTTTGATCGAGGAGGAATGTTTCCTTTTTCGATCCTAGGAGGGAGTTATTTTTCAAATTGAACCTACAAGGCAAACGCTGGCAAAAAATAAAGATGCAAGACCTGGGTATCGAACCTAGGTCCTTCTCTCTAATTCAAAGCTTCTGTCCTCAGGACTAAGCTTATTTTAACTTGAAACCGGTTATGCCATGAGTTTCGAAAGGCAGATCATGTCATGCCTTTCGATGGCATGATTTTATTCCAACTGGAGATGCTTAGATCTAAGTGTGGCTTGGCTTGAAACAGATTCTTGGGAATCTCAAGAACACAGATATATCCTTCGTCTGGATTGAGGGTGCCTGCAAAGAAAACTAGTCAAAATTTTGATCTTTTCTATGATGGTATGAGTATTATCTTTTTGTAGGCAATATCCCCTATGTATGATGTAACACTTGTGATCTCTTTATATATAGGGGGTAGAGGGAAAAAGAAGGCAAAGGTTTAAACAACCTTGATTATGTGTTTGGAAGCCATGAATGAGAATTTGTAACGTTGGCCAGACACATGGGATCTTGTCCTTTTTTGAATTTTGAATGTATGTGGACATTTGACTTTCGAATGCTCTCCTTCGAATGGCTCTGATGGCCTCCTTAAAATGGCTCTGATGGCCTCCTTCGAATGGAATTTTTAAGTGTCTTTTGAATAGTCTTTTGTTGCCTTCTTCGAATGGGCCACCAATGTGTGTCCTTCGAATGGGCCTTTGGAACACTCTTTCGAAGGGGTCATATTGGGTGTCATGGTGTAAAAACTGAGTCGAGGGGTCTTGGCCCTATGCATTGAAAACAAACACAAAGGAAGTCTTTGCCTTGTGCATCGAAGGCAAGTCTGAAGTGGCTAATGCGCAGACGAAGCCTTGTGAACCAAGCTTCGTCAAAGGGGGTCCAGTTCCTGATCGAAAGGTTTTAGATGCCACATCGAATCTCCATGTCCAGATGACAATCGAAATACATCTTATCCATATACAAATTGAAGGACCTTGTTAAAGTTCCAATCGAAGGACCTTGTCCCAAGGACAATCGAAGACTCCTGTCCATATGCCAATCGAAGGACCTTCTTAAAATGCCAATTGAAAGACCTTGTCCCAAGGCCAATCGAAGACTCCTGTCAGTTGAAGACTCCTTCTTTATCTTCAAAATATTTATTTTTCTTTAATCAAATCTTTGTGACCACCCATGTAGGAGAAAACCTTGGAAACCATGAGAGGGAAAATTTTGGGGTACAACAGTTGCCCCTGTTCAATCTTCTTAAACCTGAAGATGTAGATTGGCTTGTATGCCTTTCAAGATCTGAAGGTGGAAGATGATTGAACACTAGAGTGCCCAGAAATTTGCAATCGCATGAAATAACACTGATTGTTGATGACGGCGGGAATGGGCTTACAGATTCCATTTGGATAAGATGACATAGATTCATCGGAGATGAGCTTAAAGATGCCATCCAAAGTAGATGTTGATTTCACACATGGTCCCTTTGGTGGTTCCTGTTCCTGCTGTTTGATGAGGAATTCACTGGGGAATGTGGGTTTCTGTTGTTCTCCTACTTGACGAAAACTTTGTGGGGAATGGAGTCTAGGAACTTTGGTTGTCCATTACTCTATTGGAAAGTTATCTATTGAAAGTGAGTTGTTATCTGGTCAGGATCCAGGCTTCAGGGCGACTTATTAAGGACAATAAGGTTGACTACTATCTGGTCATATTCTAGGCTTCACAGCGACTTATTGGGGAATATGAAATTAACTGCGATCTGGTCGGTTCCAGGCTTTGTAGTAATTGTAGACATTGAACTGTTATCTTGTTGTATCCAGGCTTCAACGATTTCAAGAAATGAAGTTGTTATTTGGTCGGGTCCAGGCTTCAAATTGAATCTGAGGTATACCGTTATCTGGTCGAGTCCAGGATTCGGTGTCATAGGTTATACTATCATCTGGTCGGGTCCAGGCTTCATAGTAATTAATAAACTTCTATTTGGTCGGACTCCAGGCTTTGCAGTATCTTTAACTAGATAAGAATTAGAAAATCTTAGGGTCAATTTAACTGAACCAGAGAAAAGTCTTGGATTATCTTCAACTGGAATAGAAATCAGAGAGATCTTAGTATCGATCTAACTGAACAAGAGAAGGTATTGAATTAACTTTGACTGGAATGGGAATCATAAAAATCTTAGTATCGATCTAACTGAACCAGAGAAAAGTCTTGAGTCGTCTTCAACTGGAATAGAAATCAGTAAAATCTTAGTGTCGATTTAACTGAACCAGAGAAGGTCTTGAATTAACTATGACTGGAATGGAAATCAGAAAAATCTTAGTATCGATTTAACTGAACTAGACAAAAGTCTTGGATTATCCTCAACTGGAATAGAAATCAGAGAGATCTTAGTATCGATCTAACTGAACCAGAGAAGGTCTTGAATTAACTTTGACTGGAACGGAAATCAGAAAAATATTAGTATCAATTTAACTGAACCAAACAAAAGTCTTGGATTATCTTTAACTGGAATGGAAATCAGAGAGATCTTTGCATCGATCTAACTAAACCAGAGAAGGTCTTGTGAGAACATCTTTTTGAGGAAAATGATGAAATAGCCCTTCATAAGACGTAGCTTTGGAGAATACTACCAGGTCACGTAAGTAGTCAACGGTGTTTGTTGATTTGATCTTTCCTAAAAACAGTAAAGAGTTAGTCGTATGCAATGTCATGAAGTATGAAATGCATTGTGATGATGGTATAAAAATAAATGATATTATGCTATATGAAATGTGTATGCGCATGCCATGATGTATGAATATGAGATGGTGTGGCGATATTTCTTAGTCTGGGAAAATAAATCCTTGACTGCTGCTGAAGAGTATTGGTAAGCTGAATCCTTCATTTCCGCTGGGGATGATGAATGGAGATGATTCGCTAGGTATTTCCTCTTTCAGTTTAAGATTATTCTGTCGGGGATCTTTGACTCCTGCTTGAGAAGGACTCTGGAGAGAGATGATGTTTTGTTGGAATATTCTACCGATGTAGAGAAATAAACGCTAGTGGGGAATAAACTTCCGCAGTTAGAGAAATAAACTCTACCGGGTATAAGGCTTTATAAACTGTTCGAGATTATAAAACTCAGTTGGGGAGTACAGATTTCAATTCACTGAGGGAACTTTTTTTGGAGGAGGTGATTCCTGCTTGGGGAAGAAGAGATCAGGACCTTGGTTGTTTCTACTCTGTGGGGAACATAGATGTCACTGGGTTATATGCTAAGGATGTAGTGGTGACTTCGTCCCAAGACGTCTCTGCTCCTGTACCTTCTGGAAAGAGTAATTATCGGAACTACAAATGGCCTTTTTAGACTTTACCCCATTTCTTAAAGTCATTAGTAACTGTATTTCTATTTCTTATGCAAGTATTTGTAAATAGTAATCATATTCAAATGCATATGTCAGAAATAATCACCGGACGTTTTTGCAAAACAAAGCAGGAAAATAGAAAACAAATAGTTTTGTACTTTCAAAGAAAGGATTTGCATTGATTTTGAAGTTTTCCTATAACAGGCATTTTTGTACAAAGAGACTAGCGTTCTAGTAGGAGAACGCCACCGTGAAAATAAAAACTATACAAAATAGTGCACAAAGAGAAAACAGCTGTGTGAAATAATCACATTGAGCTTCAATTATGCTATTTCCCCTATGTCTTTGAGCATCTCAACACTTTGTTACTTGTCCGAAGCTGACTGGATTGATCGGTACCGTTTGAGCTTGATAGTTTATACAGAAGTCTGGTCATAAGGTGATTCAATGAGACATAGTTGTATGCTACAAATCCCTAAATTTTGCCTGGACCGCTGTGATACGGTGGGAGAACTGACTTGGGATGGTTTGTGTTTTATCGCAAATGTTGCGGTTAGCAAGAGTCATCACCGACTTTTCTTTTATCCAAAAGGAAAGGCTAAAAAGAATAGGAAAGACCATTGAGATTGTTTCTTGAGTTCGGGGGGGTAGATTATGAAAAGGGAAGGTATTAGCACCCTTTTCAGCCATAGTTATCTATGGGCTCTTAGTTGTTTGCTAGTTCACTTGCTTTTATTTGAAAATGTGCTTTATGTATGTTTTCGAAAGTATTTTGAAAAGGCGCCATCGTTTAGGAAAATTGTAATAGTTCTCGTTCGTAAGAACGTATACAAAGTGTTAATCTTTTGAAAATGTTTCATGTTTGGAAAATGTTTTGAAAGTGTTTTTGAAAGTGTTGGTGTTGGTTTTGAAAATAATCAAGAGTGTTTGATTTGAAATTGAGAAAGCAACTAGAAACAATCTTCCTACTCAAAAGTCTTAGTTCTTCCTTTCCTTTGATATTGTTACCTTACCATTGATTTGGTAAGAAGCCTTATCTTTGGATGTAAAGGGACGGGTGTGGGTCATCGTACAACGATGATAGCAATGTTGTGAAATATCTTAGAAATTCTCTTTGAGGGACTAAGATCATTTTGAAAAGGAAACATTGATAGCGTCATCGAGGGACTATGATCTTGCATTTTTTATTGCTTTTTGCTAAGATACCCCACATGCGTAACATGGCTATTTTTTGTAAGGCAACAAAGTGGTATTATCCTAAGGGTGCAAATGTGTTTATTTTCATGCATTGTTTTGTTTTGAATTAGGGTTTGCTAACTTGTTGATTTTAGCTTTCCATACAAACCCTAATTTACTAGAATTTATATAAAGCGATAAATTGCGGAAAGTAAAAATACTAAGCTATTACATCATTAGGGGAAGGGGTATACAAATTTAAAAATGGGGACTTTGCAAGAAAATTACCTAATTAACTATTACAACCATATTGAATAAATGTATAATAATTAAATAAATAATGTACAAATGCAAATGGAAAAAGAAATGATTTTTGTTTGGATTTTTATGAAAGTGGTATTAATTTAACTAAAGAAAATGATTAATTAAAACAAAATTTAAACCTAAATTAATTAAGAAAAGAAAATAACTTAAAAATTGTTTTTAGGGTTTTTCATGAAAAGATTTTAAATTAATAAAAATAAAAGAAAGATTAGTCAATTAAAATAAACCTAATTTCTAAATTAATGAATTTACAAGAAGATAATATAATAATTAAACCTAATTATCTAAATATTAATTAATTAAGAAAAGAAATTAATTTGTTTTAAGAAAAATGTTTTTTTAGTCTTTTTTGTTTTAAGAGAAAATAAAATAAGTATAAATAATAAATAAAATATTTTTTGGATTTTTATTAATAAAAACAATAATGATAATAATAATAATAATAATAATAATAAAAATAAAATTAATATGAAAAAGAAATTAAAATAATGAAAAAGAAAGTGAAATAATAAAAGGGCCACGGGTGTAAACATAGTCAGGGGGTTAGAAGAATCCAAAAAGTGAAAAGCCCAACAAAAAGGGCCCAGGCGTTGGCTGAACAAAAAAAGAGTGAAAAAATGTGAAAATGCACAAAAGGGTACCACTGGGACTCGAACCCAGGTCCCATAGGTAACAGGCATACTTTTTAACCACTGGGGTGGTGATACAACATTTAGCTTAAACAAAACAACAAACAAATTTATAGTCGTGTAACAGGGACATGGATGGTTTGTATTTGATGTGAGGAAGCTTTTGAAACTAAAAGGCCAAGAAATACACGAGAGAAATGGAAGTTTGAAGTTTAAAATCAGAAATGACACAAAAATGTAGATTTTGTGCAATTTCTGGCTTGAGGGAATTTGGGAGTGCTTAAGGGTCTTCAAACTCGTGTGTTCGCTTGCAAATAACTTGTATAGTTATATGAAAGAGGTTAGAGCACTTGAGGTGGTCAGAGGTACAAGATATAGAGTTATGGCTATGTTACTTGATTTTCAAGAAAAGTGAAATACATGGTTTCAAGGCATAGTACAAGCATGGCATGAGTTTATGGGAGGCTCTAGACATGTTATTTTTGCCTTTGACATTGCTTGTGTTCAGATGAAACAAGTTAGGAGCTATATGCATTGACTTTGTGATTAAAGTCACTTTTCCCAAATAGAAGTGTGAACTTTGTTCCATTAATGGAATAATCACTTGGACAATGACTGAAACACTTGGATCATAGCCTAAATAGTTGTGAAATCTTCTTATTATGGATAGATTTAACACTTAGAATCCTGCCTAAACTAGGGCAAAATTTCATTAAGTTTCCAAGTTTCATGGACATGTATTCACAAAATCATAAGTTGAAATCCATACATTTCTAGGAGAAGTTATGTTATACAATGTTTTAGATCTCATTGAGATCTACAACATTTATGTTAGAAGTTTCCTTTGAATCATCTTTTATCATGCTGAAAAGTTTGTTCAAAGTCATGAAAAAATATGAAATTTTCAACACTTGGAAAAATTTCTAAGTTTAGAAATTTTGACTTTTCAAAATGAAATCTTGACTTTTTGATTTCTTGATGAACAAGTTTCATATTTTGACATGTTTTGATGAATTGTGATCTTTGACACTTGATTTTGACCAAAAAGTCAAAGTTTGACTTTTTAGTGTATAGTTGACTTTTGATCAGTTGACTGAAAATTCATTTATCAATTAATTTATCTTGAGAAATGTTTTGAGCCATGCCATTAAGTCAAAATGATGTATTTGAACCCTTGAGATCATGCCTTGAATCAATCAATCATTTGCTAGGTCAAAAATCAGAAATTGCATCTTCTTAGTCAAAACCCTAATTTTGACCATTTTGCCCTTTTGATGATCTGATCAAATTTCTTGAGGAATTGTGATCCAAACTTGATCAAATTACATATATGAGTTCATGATGTTGATATGGATTAAAAATTATGAAGTTTTACTGTAAATTGACCATAATTGACTTTTTCCCCAATACAATTGATTTTAGGTCACTTGATCAATTGACTGAGCAAAAATGTGATCCAAGACTTGAAACTTGACATGAGAAATATTGGGAGTCCAAAATGATCCATGAAAGTCTAATGGGGCATTAAAAGTCCATTTGTCCTTGTGCAATCTCAAACCCTAATTTTTAGTCATTAGTGCTTTGAGAAGGTGTCTTGAGCTGGTCAACCCTAGTGCAGTCTTGAATCCAAAGGAAATCTGGTGAGAGATTATTTGATAAATGAGAGGGAAAATTTTGAGGTACAACAGCTGCCCCTGTTCAATCTTCTTAAACATGAAGAGTTAGATTGGTGGATTTGTCATTCGTGACTTGAATGTGGAATATGATTGAACACTAGAGTGCCCAGAAATTTGCACTCGAAGATGGATTGTGAATGGGCTTATAGATTCCATTTGGAGGAATATTGGTAAACACTGGAAGAAGTATCAGCATAAATATTTGATCAATTTATACTACAACTTGATGTTCTACCTGTGGAAAAAAGTGGTTAGTTAAATCCATATGTATGCATGATGTTCACAAGATGTGGTATTACACTAAATTCATTTTGTATGTATATGCTATTATGTATGAATGTGATATGTATGTTTGTCCGGGAAAATAAATCCCTGTCTGCTGCTGAGGAGTTTTAGGAAGTTGTCTCTCGGATTTCTGTTGGGGATGAAGAGTATACATATCTTCAAACTTTGATAAAAGGATGCTTCCGTTGGGGAATATCTCTTGAATGTCAGTTATTATCTGGTCAGATCCAAGCTTCACAAATTTCTGAGGATGAGGAAGTCAACTGCTATCTGGTCAGATCTAGGCTTCACCGTAACTTACTGGGGAAGAAATAAATTAACTGTTATATGGTCGGATTCTAGGCTTCGCCGAAAATTTCTGGGAATTGAATTATTATCTGGTCAATTCCAGGATTTACAACAACTTGTTGGAGATAAGGAAATTAATTGTTATCTGATCAGATCTAGGATTTGCAGTAATTGGTCAGATGAAGTTGAACTGATATCTGGTCGGGTCCAAGCTTCCTAGTAACTTGAAGTGGTAACTACTATCTGGTCGGATCCAGGCTTCATGGTTTTAGAAAAGTTATACTATTATCTAGTCGGGTCCAGGCTTCATAGTGTCTCTTTGGGGATCGTAGTTAGTTGTTATCTGGGTGGGTCCAGGTTTCGTAATAAACTGCTTTGGGATTTAGTTGTTATCTGGTCGGATTTCAGGTTTCACATTGAATCTCTGAAGGGAATTTCTATCTGGTCGGATCCAGGCTTCACAATAAATTGATGGGGTAGAGGCAAACTCTACTGGGAAAAGAAGTTAAACCTTGGTCTAGTTGAGTCCAGGTTCTTCTATATCTTTGAATAGTTAAACTATTATCTGCTCGGGTCCAGGTTTCATAGTGTTTTGAGAAGTTGACTATTGTCTGGTCGAGTCCAAGCTTCATAGTAGCCTAAAAATTGTACTAATATCTGGCCGGGTTCAGGCTTCATAGTATCTTTTAGAGATAGTAAAGGTTTTGTTGACGACTTTACTAGGGATTAGGGGTTATGGCCCTACGATTTGCAATAGTCTGAAAGGCAAACTCAAACTGGAGAAGATAAACTCAGGTGGAGAAGACAGGCTCAGCTGGGGAGGATAGACTCCATTTGGGGATAACAGCCTCAGTTGGGGAAGATATACTCAGCTGGGGAAGACAGGCTCAGTTGGGGAGGATAGACTAAGCTGGGGAATTTTGTGGTTCCTTGGTTGTTCTATGTTGGGGAAATTTGAACTCGGTTGGGGAGTTATGCTATCTCGTTGTTTGTTGGGGAAATAAACCATGTTGGGGAAATAAACCCTTTTGTTAAACAGCTGAAGAGGTGAGTTCTTTTTCTTGTAGGATCAACTTATCTGAGGAAAGAGAGTTGCCAAGAGATTGGGGCTTTTGGAGATTATCCTATGCAAAGAGACTTTGTGAGTAACTTTGTTGAGGATGATGTTAATGAAATAACTCTGTGGGGATATTACATATACATTAACGAGGTGCTTTGTTAATGCTTAGGTCATATGTGTCAAACAGTTTTAATTATGTTCATATGCATATGTTCATTCAGTTTTAGTCATTGGACAAGTTTGCATTCAAAACAAGGACAAAATGTTTGCACTTCAAAGTATATTTGTATTGATATTTTGCCTATGAATAGGCATTTTTTGTACAGAGAGACGAAAATCCTAGTAAGAGAAAATCGCCTAAAGGAAAACAAAATTGAAAACAAAAATAAATAGCCATGTGAAATGATCTCATTGCCTTTCAACTCCATTATTGCCCTAATGTCCTCAAATGCCCCTTGCCGTTGACAGAAGTTGATTGGATTGATCTTGGACCGTTTGAACTCGGATCTTGGTGATAAGGTTGACTGTGGTGATTCCACGGGACATAGTCATACCCTTTCAATCCTTAACTTTTTCCTGGACCGCCCTTTTGGGTTTTCAGCCCACTAGGATACCCATTTTTGCCCAAGTCGCCCTTTCGGGTTTTCAACTTTCCGGGTGTACAATCTTTTGCATATATCCCTAATTTTTGCCCAAACCTTTTGGTTTGCCGGGATGCCCTTATTTTGCCTAGGTGTGTCAACCTAGCGGGTCTCTTATGCGTAGTATTTTTGAACTATGTCCGCGTTTATAGGATGTGGGGAGTCTTCACCATTCATGGTAGACAACATCATGGCACCACCAGAGAAAAATCTCTTGACAACAAATGGACCTTCGTAGGTGGGAGTCCATTTGCCTATGGGCTCGCCTTGTGGTAGAATGATGCATTTTATCACCAATTCTCCAGCTTGATATACTCAAGGCTTGATCTTTTTGTTGAAAGCCTTCATCATCCATTTTTGGTATGTCTGACCATGACAAACAACAGCCAGTCATTTTTCATCGATCAAGTTCAACTGATCCAATCTCGTCTAAATCCACTCGTCTTCGCCTAAGCCTACCTCATTCATAATCCTTAATGAGGGAATCTAAACTTCCACTGGCAAAATAGCTTCCATGCCATATACTAGAGAAAAGGGAGTTGCCCTAGTTGATGTTCTAGCTAAAGTGAGGTAGCCGTGAAGAGAAAACAGTAACATCTCATCCCAGTCCTTATAGGTTACTACCATCTTCTGCACAATCTTCTTGATATTTTTGTTAGCTGCTTTGACTGCACCATTCACTTTAGGTCTATATGGAGAAGAATTGTGATGCTTGATCCTAAACTGAGTGCAAAGCTCAATAATCATAGCATTGTTAAGGTTAGTCCCATTGTCGGTGATGATCCTTTCGAGGATACCATAGCGGCAGATGAGGTTTTGTTTGATGAATCTGGCTACCACATTCTTGGTGACCAAAGAAAACGAGGCGGCTTCGACCCATTTGGTGAAATAGTCGATAGCGATAAGAATGAAGTGATGTCCATTGGAAGTGGTGGGCTTGATTTATCCAATCATATCAATGCCCCACATTGCAAATGGCCACGGAGCGGTCATGACATTCAGAGGGATATAAGGCACATGGACCTTGTCAGCATAGATTTGGCATATGTGATAAGTTCTTGAATATTGATGACAATCAGTCTCCATTGTTCACCAATAATAGCCAGCTCTTAGGATTTTCTTAGCCATCGTATGTCCACTTCAATGAGTGCCAAAGAGACCATCATGCATGTCTTCCATAATTTCCTCTGCCTCTTTCTTGTCCACACATCGGAGTAGAGTAGAATCATGGTTGCGTTTGTACAATAATCTGTTACTTAAGAAAAATTTAGCTTAAAATCTTCGTAAGAACTTTCTGTCATTTATAGATTCTCCCTCGGGATACTCTTGTGCTTCAAGGTATCTCATCACTTCATGATACCATGGCTTTTCCGCGTCAGTGTCAAGCTCACAACAGTGCGTAGGTTCGTCGAATCTTTCAATTGTAATCATAGGGGCTTTATTGTCCCATCTGACCTTGAACATTGAAGACATGGTTGCCAAGGCGTCATCCAGCTGATTTTCTTCCCTAGGGAAGTGCTCAAAAGTGATCTCTTCGAAGAAAGGAATCAGGGATATCACAAGTTCCTTGGAAGGGATGAGATTAGGGTGTTTAGTGTCCCAATCTCCTTTTACTTGGCTGATCACTAGCGTGGAGTCCCCAAACACATTCAAATGCTTGATCCTCAAGTCAATGGCAGCTTTCAGACCCAAAATCACGCTTCATATTCGGCCGTATTGTTCGTGCAATCGAAGCATAGTCTGGCAGTGAATGGAGTGTGGAAACCTTCAGGAGATATGATTACAGCACCAATTTTGTTACCTAAGGCGTTGGAAGCCCCATCGAAGACCATAGTCCATCGAGATCCTTGTTCAGGTCCGTCATACGGTTCAAGTTTCGCACAATCTGTTACCAGCATGATGTTCTCATCAGGGAAGTAGAAGTTCATAGACTGATAATCATCCATAACTTGATGGGCCAAATGATCTGCTAGTACGCTTCCTTTGATGGCTTTCTGCACGTTGTATTGAATGTCGTACTCGGTTAAGATCATTTTCCATCTGGCTATCTGTCCGGAAAGGGCAGGTTTCTCGAAGTTGTACTTGATTGGGTCCATCTTAGAAATCAACAGAGTGGTATGAGTCAACATATACTGTCTTAGCCGGCGAGCAGCCCATGCCAGAGCGCAGTAAGTTTTCTTGAGCAGTGAATATCTAGTTTCACAGTTGGTAAACTTTTTTCTCAGGTAATAAATAGCATGCTCTTTTCGGCCAGACTCGTCATGTTGGCTCAAAACACACCCCATAGACTTATATAGTACTGTCAAGTACATGATCAAAGGTGTCCCTTAAACTGGAGGCATGATAATAGGATACTCTTGTAGATATTCTTTGATTTTATCGAAGGCAGCTTGGCATTCATCATTCCACCTGACTACCTTATCTTTCTTCAAGAGTTTGAAGATTGGCTCACAAGTAGCAGTCAAGTGAGATACGAAGCGGACGATGTAATTAAGACGACCCAAGAATCCTCTAACTTCCTTTTCAGAATGAGGGACTGGCATTTCTTGGATGGCCTTTACCTTGGCAGGATCAACTTCAATGCCTTTATTGCTGACAACAAAACCTAGAAGTTTTCCAGATCGTACTCCACACGTGCACTTGTTAGGGTTTAACCTCATCTTGTACTTTTTCAGTCTTTCGAATAGCTTGTACAAGTGATCGAGATATTCCTCTTCTATTTATGATCAGGAAATCATATCATCCACATATACCTTTATCTCATGATGAATCATGTAATGAAACAAAGCTACCATAGCTCTTTGATACGTTGCCCCTGCATTCTTCAATCCAAAAGGCATGACCTTGTAGCAAAAGGTGCCCCATTGTGTGACGAAAGTTGTCTTCTCCATGTCTTCGGGAGCCATCCTTATTTAATTATAGCCTGAGAAACCTTCCATGAAAGAGAAGACTTTATGCAGAGCAGTATTATCGACCAAGACGGCAATGTGTGGTAGATGGAAGTCATCTTTGGGGCTTGCCCTATTCAGATCCCTATAGTATATGCACATGCGAACTTTTTCGTCCTTTTTTGATACTGGAACCACATTGGCAACCCATTGGGGATAGGATGTCACTGCTAGGAACCCTGCATCAAATTGTTTCATCACCTCATCTTTGATCTTTTCAGACATATCAGGCCTCATGCGGCGAACCTTTTGTTTGACAGGAGGATAGTTTTCTTTTGTCGGCAGACGATGAACTATGATGTTCATATCCAACCTAGGAATATCTTCATAAGACCAAGAAAATACTTCCACATACTCATGCAACATCTAAACCAACCTGCTCTTGACATTTCTTTCCAAGTTAGTGTCAATCTTAATTTCCTTCTTATCTGCCTCGATACCCAGATTGACGACTTCAACTGGCTCTTTGTGCGGTTGAATAGCTTTTTCCTCTTGTAAAAGAAGTTTGGCTAGTTCTCCCAGTATTTCACAATATTCCTCACCTTCGTCTTCGGCTTGGTTAATTGGACATTCAAAGTCATAGTCGGCAATAGTAGAGTCATTGGCAATAGGATCCAGAGTGGATGAGGACCTGCAAGAGTGTGTGTGTGTGTGTGTGTGCATGTAAGATACATGGATATTTTTAAAAATGTATATGAAAGAAAATAAAGGCAATGAACATAAGTATTTGAATGCAAAAGAGTCCAATGTACTGAATGATCATATGATTAGATGATCATAAATAAAACCCTTGACAAATGGACCAAAATGCCCCGGGCCAGGCACATGGCTTAAAAGTCATTGTTTAAATATTACAGACACAATGTTCTTGAATTGAAAGGATAGCAATAAACAAGTAGATTACTCCTTAAGAAAGGAGATGGGCACGAAGTCCTTTGCATGCCAATTTTTCAGCTCCGGTGTAGTTGGATACACCCATTCTTCAAATGCAACTTCTTCATCAGAATCACCTACAGCGTTGACTTCATTTACATTCTTACCATGCTTCGGCATAGGCACGGTGATTACATTCAGAGTTGGAGGAGGATCAAACTCAATAGTCTTGTTATCGATCAAATCCTAAATTTTATTCTTCAAGGCCCGACACTGGTCAGTCTCGTTCCCGGGGCTACTTGAGTGGTAAGCACATTTAGCGTTCGAATTATACTTTGGTGAAGAGGTGTCAAGGTTGGCAGGAGGATCGCGCAATATCAAAAAATTAGCCTTGATCAAGTGTTGTAAGGCTTGAGATAATGACATGCCTAACCTCATAAATTATCTTCTCGGAGTTTCAAAATTATGGTGATTAGCAGATGGTCTTGGAGTAGGAGTTGGATTGGAGATTCAGACAATATTAACAGATGGATGATCATCCTTCTTGGTATGGGCCCTTTTTGAAGATGTGAAAAACACAAGAAGGGGGGTTGAATTGTAAAACTTAAAACAAATGCTTTGACAACACAGTATTTTTATCCTGGTTCGTTTGATCTCAAACTACTCCAGTCCACCCGTCAAGGTGATTTCGCCTCTCTCCAACGAGGTCTTAATCCACTATTTTCAAAGGATTACAACAGCTACTTTAACAACTGTTAAAGTCTTCTTGAGTATAACCACAAACCGGTTTATCTCAAGGAAATCTTTTACAAATAATTGAACAAGGATGTGTTAATGTTTTCTAACAAAACAATATATCACAACTGTGATAATTACACAACTTAAGCTTGGAATAAACTGAATTTGCTAAAGCATTCGAATAAGCATGGTTTTGAAGGCTTGGCAAATTATGTGAGTGCATGCGTGTGTCTTTTCTCAAGCAGACTTTTTTATATAGGCAAGGCAAAGATACGTTGTCCATAAAGCCAGTTTAATGACAATAACGCACTTTCCTTTTGAAGAAGATCTTGTCTGAAGAGAGCCGTTAGCATTTAATTCTGTCTTGAATAATTAATAATGCTTCAGAGTCTTCTTTGCTTTAACTTATGATAACACTGCAGAGTTTTGATGACTTGGTAAAGATCTTTGATCAGAGTCAGAGTGTATGCGCAGATTATGGTCATCAAGCTTCAGTGTATAATCTGGTAGCTTCAGCGTGTAGCACATGTTACTGATCTTCTGATGCTGATTCCATCAGAACTTCTATATATACAAAACATAATTTTAAGAAGCATATTTGTTATATATATATATATATATATATATATATATATCTTTGAATTTATTTATTCTTTGTATTTTGTTATCATCAAAACTCTAATCAAGGGTTGTAGAATCAAACTATGTTCTAACAATCTCCCCCTTTTTTGATGATGACAAAAACCAGATTTTTCAATTAAAAATAAAGAACAAAAAGTATAGAATTAAGAAGAGAAACTCCCCCTGAGTTGATTACTTCCCTTTAATTCCATGAGTCTTTGAGCATCAGAACCTTACCGTATCTTTCATCAGAGTTTTGTACCTGTTCAAGCTTTTCAGAAGAGAGAAATTTAAATAGATCAAAATGTTTGAGACTTATGTCTCAGTAATCCGTTATTGAAAAATATCTTATTCTTTCTCCCCCTTTTTGTCAGTTATCAAAAAGAACATATAATCAGAACCAAAATGCATTTATATTGAAAAACCAGAATCAACAAAAAGTTCAGAATAGCAGCAATGTACTAATATTACAGATAAACATGTTTTAAAAACGGGGAAATTCTAAGAGGGAGGAGGTAGACGCGTGAACAAAGCTTCCAACATGCTCTTGATCTGGATGTTGGTTTCCTGTTGCTTGGTTAACATGCTCGTGATTTCATTGATTTTGTTGTCCTGTTTATCCATTCTTTCCTTCATCAACATATCAGATCTTTTCAGGTCTTCTAGAGTCTGCCTTTTATAGGAGGAAGCTTGAGGATCTTCAGTGACTGGATGCTTCTCAGAGCATTCTGCAATATCCTCTTTTTGACCCAGTTCTTCAGCAGGAGTCATTTGCTCTGGAGTATCAGTCAGATTGAGATCTTCTGACTCTGGTTGAACTTTGTATGCTGGACGATGTTCAGACCAGGGAGCATTGTCCAGAGGGAGAACTTCTTCCTTGAGCAGCTGGCTCGGAACCTGATCTTCAATTACTTTTAGTAGATTGCTGAAGTTCTGTTGAACTTGTCCGTAGCTTTGTTCTTGCATGTTATGAGTTTCAGAACATACCCATCTTCTGAACCTTGTCCAAAGGTAGTATGATGCGGCAGGATCAATCAGCTCAAGACTAGCTTGCTTCAGAGAAGTGATCCACTTCTGTACTTCTGTTTCAGACATCAATAAGCTGGTACCAACATCTGGAGAGGGTTCAGATGGTTTTGGTTTTGGAATAGCTGTTTTGTGGGTTATGGCAGCAAGACGTTCAAAAACCGTTAGATCAATGACAGTCTTGATGTTGTCATATGGATTGTTCTTTGGTGAGGGAGTGGGAGAGTCAGGAATTATTATTGGACTGGTTGGGGAGTTTGGTGGAGTTGATTATAGTAAGGAGGGAATTTGGGGAATATCCAGAATGGTTAGGGGCATACGGATGGCCATAGGTTTAGTGATTCCAGGAATGGGAATGGTATCAGAATCAACAATTTGGTTTGATTGATCGTTATGAGGTTCTGGTTCACAGGATTCAGAAGGTTGAGCCTCAGAAGTTTGAACTTCTGGTTGAAATAGTTCTGGTTGTGGAGAAGGTGGATGAATTTCTGGTTGAGGAGATGGGGGTAGTGGTATTTCTGGTTGTGGGGAGAGGGGAATTTCTAGTTGTGGTGCTTCTGTAGTGGTTTCAGAGTTTGGATTTTCTGGAAAGGGAGCAGAAGTATGTTGGTTAAAGGTTTCTATATCTGATAGAACTTTTGCAAGTTCTTGTTGGGTTGCTTCAATATTTGGATTTGGAGGTTGGGAGCGAGATCTTCTAAGTGTTAAGGTTTCTGAGGGGTCGAATTCAATGTCAAAGTCATCAAATGTTTGTGGTGTGGGGTTTTCTGATTGAATGGGAATTGGTATAGATGTTGATACAGAAATTGAGTTTAAAACAATTATAGAAGAAGGATTACCTCTCTTTTTAGGAGTCCGCTGGGATGATCCTTCTTCTACAGCTTTCCTTTTCTTGGTTTTCTTTAGCGCAACTTTTGGAGCCTTCTGCTGCAGATCCTGAATGTTCAAATCTGGTGATGTACCATCCGCCTTGCATGCATCCAGATATCTGACTATTATATCAGGTTTAGAATCAATCTCTGAGAACAGAGGAAAGTTATCCAGAGGGATTCTTCTGCTGGAGATTGCTGCAAAAGAAGTGACACTGGGTTCCTTCTTGACGTTCTCAATTAACTTCATTTTCTTCAAATTCTTTGCATTCAATTGTTTGTCAACAGTAGCTTCCAAAGAGCTGATTTCCTGAGCTTCTGTAAGATGATCAATCAGCTTATTCTCTGTTAGAATATCTGATATAAGCCTTCCTAGGGGTATCCAGTCCCTTTTTGTGCGCTCCTCTTCTCTGGTTTCCTTGACACTAGTCCTTAGATGGTTAAACAGCAGATGAGCCAGATTCACCTTAATCTTCTGGGAGATGAAGTAGATCAGAAATTGCTGATCAATATTGATGTAGTCATGAGATATGGTAGGCTTCCTGTGGTTTATACATCCCAGAATGATCTTGGCCCATATTCTGTGATGATCTTTTAGATCCCTTATCTTGCTGGAGGGAAGACCCAGAGTGAAAATTTCTCTAGCAATTAGGGAGACATCAGTGCATCTTTCAGCCATGTCAATGCATCGTACACCACCACCACTGTAGCCTAATAATCTTGCAATGAGGTCCTCAGTTATGACTATCTTCTTCCCCATTATGTATGAAGTAACTTGATGGTTGGAAGATGAAGCATGAATCTAAAATTCCTTTACAAGAATTATGAATGTTGGACCCATCAGTCGGTCAAAATATCTGTCCCAGCCTTGAGCCTTTACTTCTTCAGAGAGATTAAACCCGTTTTCTTGAAGACTTTTAAAGTCCACAATTAATTCAGAAAGAACTTATATATTTTTTATTGGTGTGAGAAGAGTTCTGTAGGGTTCTTCATATTGTTCGGAGGAATCTGTTTTCTGAGAACTGGAAGTAGGTTTGCTTGAGGAAGTCATGTTCACATGAAGGTTTTGTGAAGAAATTGAAAGGGTTTTGAGAAGGGATGCAAACTGAGATCAATAAGATTGTAGAGAAAATGAAAGTGAAAGTAAAAACTGTAAATAGTGAGAAATGAGTTTAAATAGATTTTGAAAACATAAACGGTAAGAGAGAGAAATAAATTATAATGATTATGAGCATTTAATGATAGTTGATTTTAGGGGATTCAGAAAGATATTGAAACGGTTACCCATGACATGTGTCCCAATGCATCCAATCAGCGCTTTTGACCTTTCAGAAATGTGAACACGTGTTCAGCCTCAGAAAGTGGCTGATGACTGGATGACACTTGTTTGCTTGAGTGAACTGCACATTTCTATCCTTGAAATGAAGCGCGCAGGTCTTCATGGATAGATTCTGATATAATCTGTACTTCTAAAGATCTGAAGAAAGATTGATCAGTAGTTCATGGAAAAATAAACAAATTTCTGAAGGTTAAGATATGGAATCAAAACAGTTTTATTCTGGGCAGAGTTTCATGCTGAGATGTTTCAGAATGAATTTGAACCTATCTTCAGAAAGAGGTTTTGTAAAGATATCAGCCCATTGATGGTCTGTGTTAATAAATTTTAAATTTAGAATCCCTTTCT
Organism: Vicia faba; assembly: GCA_948472305.1. Classification (NCBI taxonomy): domain Eukaryota; kingdom Viridiplantae; phylum Streptophyta; class Magnoliopsida; order Fabales; family Fabaceae; genus Vicia; species Vicia faba. The sequence goes on from OX451741.1 coordinate 385,980,679, forward strand.
GAATATAGTCCCTAATAAAATGATGTTTTATTTCTATATGCTTAGCCCTAGAATGCAACATAGGATTTTTACTAAGACAAATAGCAGAAGTATTACCACAGAGGATAGGGATGTTACTCTCAAATATTTTGAAGTCCTCAAGTTGACTTTTCATCTAGAGCATTTGTGTGCTGCATCCAGCTCCTGCTATGTATTCAGCTTTTGCTGTTGATAGAGCTATTGTGGATTGTCTTTTGCAGGACCATGAGATCAGATTTTCTCCCAGAAACTGGAAGCTTCCAGAAGTGCTTTTACGTTCTACTCTGTCTCCAGCGAAATCAGCATCACATTATCCTATCAAGCTGTAATCACTTGATTTTCTATAAAACAAACCCAGATTAGTAGTACCTTTCAGATACTTGAAAATTCGCTTAACTGCTGTTAAGTGAGATTCTCTAGGATCTGATTGGAATCTAGCACAAATGCAAACACTGAATAGAATATCAGGCCTTGTAGCAGTCAGATAGAGAAGAGAACCAATCATACCTCTGTAGACTTTTTGTTCTACCTTTTTACTTACCTCTTCTCTTTCCAGAATGCACGTGGGATGCATTGGAATCTTTGATGGCTTACATTCTCAGAGATCAAATTTCTTCAGAAGTTATCTGACATATTTGCTCTGATGAATGTAAGTTCCTTCTGGGGTTTGATTAATCTGAATGCCCAGAAAGAATTTTAGTTCCCCCATTAGGCTCATCTCAAATTCTGCCTGCATACATTTAGCAAATTTTCTTCCTAGAGAGGGTTTAGTGGATCCAAATATGATGTCATCAACATAAATCTGACATACTAAAATGTCATTCTTAACTGTCTTACAGAACAAGGTTGTGTCCACTTTCCCTCTGGTGAATTCCTTTTCTAGCAGGAAGTTACTTAGTCTTTCATACCAAGCTCTGGGAGCCTGTTTCAGACCGTAGAGTGACTTCTTTAGTTTGAAAACATATTCTGGATTTTTGGAACTTTCAAAACCAGGGGGTTGGTGCACATATACCTCTTCTTCTATATAGCCATTTAAGAATGCACTCTTAACATCCATCTGATACAGAGTGATGCCTTTATTAACATCAAATGAAATTAAGAGTCTGATAAATTCTAACTTGGCGACTGGAGCAAAGGTTTATGTATAGTCTATTCCCTCTTGCTGACTATAACCTTGTGCTACCAGTCGTGCTTTGTTTCTGATGACTTCACCTTGTTCGTTCAGTTTGTTTCTGAAAACCCATTTTGTACCAATGACGTTGAATCCTTTTGGTTTGGGAACTAGATCCCATACGTCATTTCTTGTGAATTAATTTAGCTCCTCTTGCATTGCTAGAATCCAGTCATTATCCAGAAGTGCTTTATCAATTGTTGTTGGTTCAATTAGAGAAACCAGTCCCATGAGGGATTCTTCAGAGTTTCTGAAGCTAGATCTTGTTCTGATTGGATCTTCCTTCCTTCCTAGGATTGTTTCTTCTGGGTGATCCATGCTGCTTCTGGATGGTCTTTTCTGGAGTTGATCAACAGAAGGTGCTGGATTGCTTGCAGTGACTCTTTCTGATGTTGAGGGAGTGTCTCTGTTGAGAGCTTCTGATGATTTGTCTTCAGTACCTGTGAGTTCAACTTCCATACATGCAAGGAATTTATTCTGCTTTGACTTTTGAGAGTCAAGCTTATCATCAAAACAAACACTGCTTGACTCCTCCATAATCTGTGTTTCTGTATTGTATACTCTGTACCCTCTTGAGCGTTCAGAATATCCTAACATAATACACTTTTGTGCTTTAGAGTCAAACTTGTTCAAATAATTTTTTGTATTCAGGATAAAACATGTACATCCAAATGGGTGAAAATAGGAAATGTTGGGCTTTCTATTCTTCCACAATTCATATGAAGTCTTTTCCAGAATAGGTCTTATGGAGATTCTATTCTGAATGTAACACGCTGTGTTTATTGCCTCTGCCCAGAAGATCTTAGCAACATTAGTCTCGTTGATCATGGTTCTGGCCATTTCTTGCAGTGTTCTGTTCTTTCATTCTACAACTCCATTTTGCTGGGGAGTTCTAGGACAAGAAAAATCATGCAAAATGCCTTTATCATTAAAGAATAACTCAAAATCTTTGTTTTCAAATTCTCCACCATGATCACTTCTGACTTTCACGATTCTAAGATCCTTTTAATTATGAACTTGGTTGCAGAAGGTAACAAACACAAAGTGTGACTCGTCCTTGTGCCTTAAGAACTTTACCCATGTCCATCTGCTATAGTCATCTACGATTACTAACCCATACTTCTTGCCACTGACTGAAGCAGTTTTAACTGGTCCAAATAAGTCAATGTGCAGAAGTTCTAATGGCTTGGAGGTGGAAACAACGTTTTTGGATTTGAAAGTTGGTTTTGCAAACTTGCCTTTCTGACATGCTTCACACAGAGCATCTGAATTGAACTTCAGGTTAGGAAGTCCTCTGACCAGATTGAGTTTGTTAATCTGAGATATTCTTCTCATACTAACATGTCCCAATCTTCTGTGCCAGATCCATTGCTCATTGTTAACAGACAGTAGACATTTTACATTCTGACTTTTTAGTTCAGAAAGTTTTATTTTATAAATGTTGTTTTTCCTCTTTCCATTAAATAGGATGGTCCCATCTTTCTGACTAACAACTTTGCATGAACTTTGATTGAAGATTATATCATAACCATTATCACTTAATTGACTTATGGATAACAGGTTATGCATTAATCCATCAACTAATAAAACATTACTTATAGAGGGAAGATTTCCATTACCTACTGTTCCAGAACCAATGATCTTTCCTCTCTGATTGCCTCCAAAGCCTACGTGGCCTCCAGGCTTAAGTTCCAGGCTTTGGAACATATGCCTTCTTCCCGTCATGTGTCGTGAGCAGCCAGAGTCCGGGTACCATGATTGGTGTTTTTGCTTTGCTGCTAAAGATATCCGCCACATGTATTATTTTATCCTTAGGTACCCACATTTTCTTGGGTCTTGATTTGTTAGTTTTACCAAAACTCTGGTTGAATTTTGGTTTTACAGAGTAATCACTACTTGTATATTTTATGTCATGTGTGTGCCCATATATAAAGTGTGAATCAAGTGGAGTATGTTTTATAACTAAATCCATGGCATTTTTTGGTGTAGGTACCTTACCTTGATATCCTATCCCTTTTCTGCCATTTCTGCTAACTCCATAGATCATTGAAGCCATTTTGCTTCTGTCTATGTTTTTAGCTAGAAACTTCTGAAAGCTGTGATCATACTCCTTGATGATCTCATCAGCATTGCTGGGAGTTTTAGGGATTGTTTCCTTTTAAGAGTTTTGCAATTGGTTTTCTAATTTTGAAATTGTCTTTTAACTCAGAATTCTCCAATTTGAGACTCTCAGTCTTATCAGAGTCAGAAGCAAGATTCCTTTTCAAGTTTCTGAATTTGACTCTGATCTGTTGATATCTTTCCAGAATTTCATTAAGGCTTTCAGCTAGTTCAGCCTTAGTAAAGTTTATAGTAAAGTCAGGGAATACCTCTTCTGTATTCGATTCAGAGTCTGACTCAGAAGCTTCATTGTCTTCTGTTATGTTTGCCATGAGAGTTATGTTTGCTCTTTCATCATATGATTTTGAGTCAGCTTCAGATGTGTCAGAATCATCCCATGTAGCCATGAGACTTTTCTTCTTTTCCTTGCCAAACTTCTTTTTGGGATTCTCCTTCTGAAGCTTTGGGCAATCACTTTTGTAGTGCCCTTGCTCGTTACATTCATAGCAGATGATGTCTTTGTTGTTTGGCTTTCTGTTTCCTGAAGAACCTTCAGATCTTCTGTGTCCAGCGGATGATTCTGACCTTATGTATCTGGAGGAAGATTCATTCTGATTTTCTGATCTTCTGGGACTCCTGAACTTCCTTTGCCTCTGCTTCCACAATTGGTTCACCCTTCTGGAGAGGAGAGACAGTTCATCTTCTTCTGACGAGGACCCATCAGAGGTTTCTTCCATAGCCTGCAAAACTTTGGAGTCATATTTTCTGTTATATTTTAAAGCTAATGGCTTACCTTGCTTTTGAGGTTCATCTTCTTCTAGCTTTATCTCGTGACTTCTGAGGGAGCTGACAAGTTCCTCTAGAGAGATTTTGTTGAGATCCTTGGCTAGCTTAAGCGCTGTGACCATTGGCCTCCATTGTTTTGGCAAGCTTCTGATGATCTTCTTAACGTGATCAGCAGTGGAATACCCTTTGTCAAGAACTTTTAGACCAGCAACAAGAATTTGAAATCTTGAAAACATAGTTTCTATTGATTCACTCTCTTCCATCTTGAATGCCTCATACTTCTGAATGAGTGCAAGAGCTTTGGTTTCTTTGACTTGAATGTTGCCTTCATGCGTCATTATCAGAGAGTCAAACATATTCTTTGCAGTTTCTCTGTTTGATATCTTCTCATATTCTGAATAAGAGATGGCGCTGAGAAGAATTGTTCTGGCCTTGTGATGATTTCTGAATTCACGCTTTTGCTTATCAGACATCATTTTCCTGTCAATCTTTTGACTACGTCCATCCACTGGGTGCGTGTATCCATCAGTCACCATGTCCCACAGATCAGCATCATGGGCCAGAAAGAAACTCTCAATTCTGTCTTTCTAGTAGTCAAAGTTCTCTCCATCAAAAACTGGAGGTTTGCCACTGAATCTGTCCCTTTCTTCATTGTTGTCATTGCTGATGTTTTGACTTGGTCCTGCCATTGTGTTTTTCTGACGCTAGATCTTGTACTGACACGGTTAAGTGTTATAAGCTCAGAACCAGGCACTCTGATGCCAATTGAAGATGTGAAAAACACAAGAAGGGGGGGGTTGAATTGTAAAACTTAAAACAAATTATTTGACAACACAGTATTTTTATCCTGGTTCGTTTGATCTCAAACTACTCCAGTCCACCCGTCAAGGTGATTTCGCCTCTCTCCAACGAGGTCTTAATCCACTATTTTCAAAGGATTACAACAGCTACTTTAACAACTGTTAAAGTCTTCTTGAGTATAACCACAAACCGGTTTATCTCAAGGAAATCTTTTACAAATAATTGAACAAGGATGTGTTAACGTTTTCTAACAAAACAATATATCACAACTGTGATAATTACACAACTTAAGCTTGGAATAAACTGAATTTGCTAAAGCGTTTGAATAAGTGTGGTTTTGAAGGCTTGGCAAATTATGTGAGTTCATGTGTGTGTCTTTTCTCAAGAATACTTGTTTATATAGGAAAGGCAAAGATACGTTGTCCATAAAGCCAGTTTAATGACAATAACGCACTTTCCTTTTGAAGAAGATCTTGTCTGAAGAGAGCCATTAGTATTTAATTCTGTCTTGAATAATTAATAACGCTTCAGAGTCTTCTTTGCTTTAACTTATGATAACGCTGCAGAGTGTTGATGACTTGGTAAAGATCTTTGATCAGAGTCAGAGTGTATGCGCAGATTTTGGTCATCAAGCTTCAGCGTATAATCTGGTAGCTTTAGCGTGTAGCACATGTTACTGATCTTCTGATGTTGATTCCATCAGAACTTCTGTATATACAAAACATAATTTTAAGAAGCATATTTGCTTTATATATATATATATATATATATATATGTATATCTTTGAATTTATTTATTCTTTGTATTTTTTTATCATCAAAACTCTAATCAAGGGTTGTAGAATCAAACTATGTTCTAACACTTTCCCCGTACACAGAATTTCTTTCCTTCTTTGCATCAAAAGGTTTCTTGATAGGATTGGAAGTGGAGGCATATGCCACAAAGATCTTCCCACTTTTGATGCCGCTTTCAACTCTTACACCGGTTAAGATTAATTTGGTGAAACCAGAAGAAGAGCAGCCAACCAACAGATTAAAGAAGGACCAGATAAAGTGCCCATGAACATGTCAATGTGCTCTCTATCAGTCAAGGGTGGTTGAACCCTACTGGAGAGGTTTCTCCCCTTTTGTGCTTATTCTTTAAATACTTCATTCTTTCCCATGGTCATATCTTGCAACTGAACTCTTGTTGGCGCCAAGTCGGCGTTATACTGGTACTGATGGTAGGAGGCGGTAGCTAAATCTTCCCAAGTATTGATGCAGGAACCATCTAACTGGTAGAACCATTCTAACTACGTTCCGGTCAAGCTCTCTTAGAAAAAATGAAACCAGAGTTTCTTATCAGCCGTGTGCGGCTGTATCTTGCGCACATAAGATTTCAGGTGGAGTTTTGGACAAGAAACCCCATCGTACTTTGCAAAGACTAGTATTTTGAATTTGTGGGGAATAACCACCCCAGAGATCAAACCCAAATCATTAAAATCTAAACCGGGGATGGCTTGGATCTCGACGGCTTTCAACCTGTCTTATAACTGCTTATACTTGACATTGGCGGGTGGATACTGCTCGTCAAAATAATCATCATCAGACGCTTGATCATTAATACAGTCAGACTGGGTACTCTTAACCTCACCAATATGATTCTCGTCTTCTTCAGATGAGTCTTCCATTACTGGGATCTGATAAACTTGTTCTTTGAACCTTCTACCCATGTTGACCAGGGCTCTCTTCTTAGGTTTCTTCTTAACTTCCAGCAATTCCACCATATCTTGTTGCCCCTTGGCTAGGGCCAGTAGAGTCTCTTGGAATTGAGAGTTTTGTGCCTGAAGATCCTTCACAGTTTTCTCTAGATCCATCTTGCTGAAATAAAAAGCGGAAAGATAAGGAAACCTGTTATGTGAAAACTTGTCATGTTATGATGCATGGAAGATATATATGCGAATGATTTCAAGGATTTATTGTGATTTAAATTTGTATAGACAAAAGAATGAACAAACGTCAATTTTCATTAATTAATTTGAAAAGATTACAACGTGCCTCTTGGGCTTACAAAATAACTTTCTAAGATAAAAAGACTGAACGTATCCTCTTCGGTGCAAGGTAGGTGTTCACACTTTGCTCTTCTTGTAGTTGCTTCGTAAACTCCAAGACCCTTTTATCACTAGCATAAAATTGAGCTTCGAAAGTATCTATTTATTACTTTAGCTAAATACAACCCTTTTGCAAGTCTTCGAGAGAAGTAGGCATGTCTGGATGGAGGACAGTGTACGGGACATCTCCTTCAACCACATGTTCCATGATAACTGGTAAGATGGAGGGATAAGGCATCACAATTTTCTGAGCACGAGCTCATACCCACTTAAGGTAAGGCTCGAGGGGATTGGAATTCTTGTGTCCTAGCGTCTTACTATCCACCTTTCTTACCATCCTCCAAGCTCGGATAAACCTCTGACGGTAGCTTTGATCGTCGCCTTCATAGTCGAATACCACTCATTGGATAAGCATCTCATGTGGACCATCTCTTCGGGCATAACCAAATTGTCATAAGGCTAAACAGGGGTTGTAAGTGATATACCTCCTCTAATGCCAAGCAAGGGGACATTAGGGAATTCTCTACAAAGGTAGATGATATTAACATTCTCCAAGGATCGGGAACACCAATGAACATCTGAATGTTTGAGCGTCATCAACCTATGGGACCACCTCGAACCTTACTCATTCTTCAACATTGATCAGGGAAGATACGAAATAAACCATATTTCCAAGAGAGGAGTTCAACACATGAGGATCTCTCTTTTCCTCATAGTGTGAGAGTGAAAACAATGTAGAACGTCTCCCAACAAAGTAGGCATCGGGTTACGGGATATGAAGATTTTGACAGCGTTTACATCTATGAGTTGGTCAGGATTTGGAAAGAAAACCATCCCATAAATGAGAAGGGCCATAATTTCTTCAAAATCATGTAAGTTCAAGGAGTTACAACAATCTTGAGCTTTCTTAAACAAGAACTTGGCTAAGAAACCTTTGACACCACTCCTTGTTTCCCAATTAGTTGTGATATCAGATTGTGGCAAGTGTAGTGCTTGGGAAATCTCTTCAGGTTTTGGATCTCTTTCCGTACCGTTGAAGGGTAGTTGATTGAGAATGGGAATCTTCAAGAGTTGTGAAAATTCTTCTAAAGTTGGCACAAGTTGATAATCGGGAAAAGTGAAGCAATGGTGTAGAGGATCAAAGAATTGGAAGAGAACCTTCATCATATCTTCATCAGTGTTAGAGGTAACCAAGTTTAGGAGGCGACCATGTCTTTCGGTGAATGAAGAGTTCTCATGGACCCTTGATGCTAACTCTTTGAGTTGAGGAGGAATCCTTACGAGATTGACTTGGATAGTATTCCTGCGGATAGAAGCCATGTCCTACAAAACAGAACAAAGATAAATCCCAAAAATCCTTGAAATGGTTAGTGAGAATGAGTATGATATTATGATGTTTATGATGTCATGTACAAGTAAATATATACAAGCAAGGCAAACAAGTCCTTAGGTTTAGGCTTGCATGAAGTCTCATAGGTAAGTACCCTCTTGAATTTTAGTTGGCTAATACCTGTCCTAGAAATAGTAATCGGGTTCTAAGGGATCTCAATATCACTGATATGTCTTCTCGGGCATTATTTCAGCGCAAGCCTCTTTCACGGTGAACGAAATATCCCAAAAAGCCAAACCTCAATGAGTGAAGTATCGAGTATTGTTGTACCCAAAAATTTTCCCTCTCATTTTACTCAATACATGTCCATTGAGATCTTCAATTTGCTCAAGATTGCCCAAGAGTTAACCAGACAAACTCTCTCATAAGGCAGTGCACCTCAAAATTAGGGTTTCATTCTTCATCAAGATAGGTCAACCACAAAGGTCACAAATTCCTTCCAAGGTCATAATATGTTCTCAGGACCCTACATGTCAAGTTTCATGCCTTGCACAAGAAGGTTGCTCAGTCAACTGCTCAAATGCTTGAGAATCGACTTTATTAGGTCAAAAGTGAATTGTGTCCTACATACAGTCAAACCTCGAGATTTTAGGTCAACATCAACATTTTGAATTTATATCCATCATTTGATCAAGGGTTGATCATGATTCCTGAAGGGATGCTCCAAATTCATCAAAACCCAAAAGTTGCTAAATTAGAGTTTTGTAGGAAAAGTCAACCCAACTTTGACCAACCATAACATCTTCATACTTTATCAGAAATTTTCCACCCAAATCTCATTTTAAATAGGGTACAATTCTCTACAACTCATCTTCATCTCACAAGTTCAAAATATGCACTCAGAAAAAGATATGAATTTTGACATTATAGGTCCTTTTGAAAAGTCAACAAAAACACCTTTTGGGTCAAAGCTTCTTACATGAACATGGAAGATCCAATGGAGATAAGACCAAAAGTGATGTTTAGGGGACATCCTAAGCTTTCTAAAAAGTCCAAGAACGCCCTCCTAGGGTCAAAATTGAGAGAGTTGTTCATTGTCAAAGTAGGCAATTTTTGGAAAATTGTCAAAAGTCATAATTGATCAAATTTGCATTTTTTTTCCAAAGGGGCCCATGTTTTCTTGCTTGAAACATGTTTCCAATAGGACCCACGACCCCTGAGCTCATTCACCTCTTATTTTATTATTTTTATCATCTATTTGGATTTTTTATTCATTTATATCAAAATAAATCAAATTAAATGGTAAAATAATGAAAACAAATCAAATCTTGGGATTTTTGTGCACATTTTGAGTCCATATACAGCTAACATGCCAGCCAATTCGTGCAAAGTGGATTTGGATTGAAAAAGATTGGATTGAAGCTTGTTTTAGAAAGATATCATACATGAAGCAAATCAAATCCAATTTTCATAATTCTCCAAAGATATGATACAATTTTGTTGACCTAATTCAGTCTACTATAAGTGCATAATAATTCCAGATAAAAAACATAAGGATTTGAGGCGTGAAACAGCAAGAAATAAACTCAAAATTTTGGACAAAAGTGTGAGATCAAAATCGATTTTAGAGCCATCCTCAAGGATTTTCAAGGTTGGCAATACGTTCCTGGATATCTCAGGAAGCTTCTCCACTCATTTGCAAGGCCAAAAGCGTCCAGAATCGCGCCCATCATCAACCACGGTTTGCACAAAATTTTGATTCTGATTTCCTTGATTTTGGCATCATTAGCATGTTTTAATTATATATTCTTGTTCATCATCTTTTTTGCAAGCTATTGGTACTATTTAATTGAATTTACAGCGCAGGAATCACAATATGCCATAGCTAGGGTTTGCGAGCTCGTTTTGGGGTTTCTTAACCTAGGAAAAATTAGGTTTGATAATGGGTACCATGATGATCAGGGCTTCAAACCCAGTTGATTCATGGTCCCCAAATAAATTTATATTACGTGTGCTTGATTATTGAATGATGCAGGTTTATAGCTACGAACAAACGTCTGTAGGTAAAAGTGTTGTATCTAAAACAACGGTCTAAGGAAGAAGATGATGCGTGTCAAAGCACGGTTGGTCAATTCAAATCTCGCGCGTGTTTTCCTGGCTATTAACATTTTTCTAATATATTATATTTTGTGTTTTCCTGGCTATTAACGTTTTTCTAATATATTATATTTTGGTAATTTATATTATTAATTAAGCAGTTGGTCCAGTGGTAGCCAGGAGGAGGGATAAGGCATTGTAGGTAGGAGGTCATGGGTTCGACCCCTGACTCCAACATTTTCTCATTTGCATATTTTCTTCACAGGATCCAATGCGCTTCATCTCCAGGAGACCATCATACGTCCCCAGATCTCATCCTTGAAACCCATCATCTTGTGGATCCCACGCTCCAGCCTTGACGGTCCACCATGAATCATTAGAAGAGAGGTGCATTGGATCAGGCGCAGACTTGGGCTCAGCCATTACGGGCCTTGCCAAAATTGCCATTCATACCCCCCAGATTTGCAATTCGGCACAGGCCCAATTCTCAATCTTTTTCTTTTTTATTATTTTGTTTTCTTTATTCTTTTCAATTTATTTATTTATTTTATTTTTAAAATCAATTTTTTTTATAAAATTATAGAAATCAAAAAGTCATAAAAATTAGAATTAGGTTTTTTTATCAAATTTAATTAAATTAATTAGCTTAATTTAATTTAGGGTAACTTTAACTTATTTTTACAATTAAAATCAATTAGAAAACTAGGCTTAAATTCTTGATTTAGTTATTTTCTCTTTTCAAACAAAAACACAAAAAAATAGGTTAACTTAATTATTTTTCTTAATTAAAGTTAATTAGTAATTAGGTTCTTTTTTTTTAATTCAATTATTCCTTATTTTCTTAAATAACAAAAAATGACAAAAAATGATTTTTCTTTAATCAATTGCAATTAGGTTTAGTCAAGGGTCAAAACCCTAATTTCTCTCGCATTTAATTTACCACGCATTTTTAAATTTTCTTTCTTATTATTATTGTAACTGTTTCAAGGTTGTAATAGTTTTAATCAGGGTTTTAAATTGCGTACTTTTATTTCCCGTCAAGGCAATTATGTAACTGTCAAAGCCATGTAATAGCTAGGTTTATTTCCGCTTTTACTTTCAGCAAATTATTAACTGTTAGATGTATTAATAGGATTGCATGGCAAGAATGCATGAAAAATTAAAACAGTTAGAAAACCCTAATGTGCAAAGATTAAAATAACTGAAACAAATCACGTGCACATATCCACTCCTAGGGTTTACCTCACTTCGGTTTCCTTCGGTAAACAATTATTAAGCATAGGATATTTTAGTGGTTGCTCTCCAGTCTAAAGAGATCAAAGTGTCCCATTCGAATGTTGCCTCAGAAATGTTGCCTCGAAAAGATCTTAAGACTCTAGGGTTACTACTAAAGTTTTCTAACTATTGCTTTAGTGATTGTATTTGTCACTTTCAAATGTCCCTTACAAACTCCAACGATAGTGCTACCTACTCCTTAATAGTGGGATAGCGCTTTCTAAAGGAAATAAAACAAAAACATTTTTTTTCCGAGTAGGTAGATGCTAGTAGGTACTTGCTCAAAACAAATCTTTTCACACAAACACCTTTAAAAAATAGTTTTCAAAACAACTTCGTCACACCCTTGAGGACTGATACAAGGGTTATCACGAAGTAAAAGCATTTTCAAGACAAACACACACAAGCAATTTGAAAAATAAGCAAGTACCTAAGAGCCCGTAGAAAACTACGGATAGAAAGGGTGCTAACACCTTCCCCTTCTATAATCTACCCCCCGTACTCAGAATATCTCGAAAAAAGGTTTTTTCTATTCTTTTTCCTTTTCCATGATTGGATGAAATAAAATTCGGTGGCGACTCTTGCTTACCGCGACATTTTGCGAACAAAAAACGCAAAATGCAAACCAGTATTAAACAGTCGGTTCTGCCACCGTATCACAGAACTGGCGACTCTAATGGGGATTTAAATAAAGTGGGGGTATACCTTCGGATCTAGGTCATTAAAATTGCTTCTCTTGATTATCTTGATTGCTTTACTTTTGAGGGTCTGTTTGGGGTTACTATAGATCCTACACCTGGATCTGGGGGCACTCATTAGGTAAACAACAATAGATCATGGAGATTGTACGACATAGACCGATATGGTTTAAGCGATGGCTGTGTTGGTGTGGCACTTTGGTTGGTACCGGTATCCTTCGTGTGGAAACGAGGAGAATATGGGGCCGCCGCATGGTGTCGTGAAGCACCAACGGACCTTAGAACCTTAGTTGAACAACTTGGACATTAGAAAGTAGTGAGATAGCCGGCCTCGGTGTAGAGCTGAGAACTGGTTGATACTCGATGCTACACTCATTGAGACCAGACTTTCGGGATATTTTGGCTGCAAGAAAAGATTGAGAGTTGAAACAATGCCCGATAAAGGATGGTCAGTGATATTGAGAATCTCTAGAACCCGGTTACTTTTTAGGACAGGTTTGAACCAACTAAACTTCAAGAGGGTACTACCTTTGACCTCATGCAAGCCTTAAACCTAAGGACTTTGTGTGATTTGATTGTGCTTGCTATACCTGTATTTGCTATACTTGTGGTTTATCATGACATCATGCATCATAACATGGAATCCATGCTTATTGCACTAACCATTTCAAAGACCAAGGGAATTTATCTTTGTTCTGTTTTGCAGATCATGGCTTCGGTTCGTAGAAACACTATTTGAATCAGCTTTGTGAAGATACCTTCCCAACTCAAAGAGCTAGCATCAATGGTTTCTAAAACTTCTACGTTCACTAAGAGACATGGTCAACTTCTCAACCTGATTACTTCAAACTTTGATGAAAAGATGATAAGTGTACTCTTTCAGTTCTTTGATCCCAAGCACCATTGCTTCACCTTTCTAGACTATCATTTGGTGCCTACCTTGGAAGAATTCTCTCATCTATTGGATATACCTATCCTTGAACAGGAACCCTTCACAGGTCTAGAAGAAGTTCCTAAGCCAGAATTCATTGCCTCAGCTTTACATCTGAAACGGGCCAACGGGTATCCAATTGGGAAACTAGAAGCGAGTCAAGGGTTTTCTAGCTAAGTTTCTGATAGACAAAGCCCAGTTGTTTTGGGATAATATGGATTTTCAGGATTTTGAGGAGGTCTTGGCTCTTCTTATCTATGGTTTAGTTCTCTTTCCTAATCCGGACTCATTCATAGATGTGAATGTCATCAAGATCTTTCTCTCTCACAACCCGATGCCTACTTTGCTCGGAGATATTTTGCACACTCTCCCTACTAGTACCATGAGGAGAAGAGGGATTCTCGTGTGCTGCATGCCATTTCTGTCGAGGTGGTTTATTTCTCACCTCCCTAAGTCCATACTGAAGAATGAAGAAGGTCTGGTTTGGTCACAAAGGATAATGTCACTCACTCATATGGATATTCTTTGGTGTTCTCGATCTATGGAAAACATTGCTATCATTGAATGTTGCGGGGAGTACCCTAATGTCCCACTGCTTGGTATCAGAGGGGGTATAACCTACAATCCTTGTTTAGCTCTGCGACAATTTGGTCACGCTCGAAGGGATGGTCCCCATGAGTTAATTATCGAGGGTATTGTATTCAACTATGAGGATGATATTCAAGAGTATCGCCGGAGGTTCATACGAGCTTGGGGCATGGTAAACAGATTGAGCATCAGGGCTTTTGGGCCAAAGACTTCCATTCCAATGGAACCTTATCTACAATGGGTACGAGCTTGTGCTCAGCAGCTTATGATGCCCTACGTGGCTGTTTTGCCAGTGATTGTGGAACCCACTACTGAAGAAGGCATTCCTTACACGGTTCTCTATCCTTACATGCCCACTAATCTGGGGGAATTACTTACAGGGATCAGTTCCATGCTCAGGAGAGGAAAGTCTTAGAGCTCACAAAGCAGTTGCATGAGGAAAAAGGACTGAATGATTATCTCGGCGCAAAGAGGAAGCATCCATGGGACTTTTGATTTTTCTTTCTAGTTTAGATGTATTTTTAATTGTAACGCCTTAAAGGCATTTGAACTTCAATTTCAGCTAATAAATTTTTTGTTTTTGGTTCGCAAATTTAAATTTTCCGAGGTCTTTGAGATCATTGCATGCGCATACCATTATCATACACATCATTACAGGTACCATTACAGGTTTCTCATCTTCTTCGTTGTTTATTTCAACATAAATGTCTTCCGAACAAAGCATTAAGGACCTTCAGGCACAAAATGCCCAGTTCCAACAAATGTTCATCAGTCTGGCAAAGGGGCAGGAGGATCTGAAAGCCCTCATTCTGAAAGAGAAGAAGAAAAAGAAGAAGGTTGCTGATATTCTGAACATGGGCCGAAGGTTTGGAGAGCGGTTAAAGCGACAAGTCGACCTGACCTCTTCCTCTAAGGAAGGGGAGAATCAAGAAGAAGAGAAAGACCTTAGTCCTGCAGTGTTTGACAATGATACTGACTACAATGATGAGCAATATCCTCCTGCTGAGGATAGATACAAGAAGTTAGAAGACCGTCTGAGTGCCATGGAAGTTCAGAGGATACCTGGACTGCATTTTGAAGAATTGGGATTTGTGTCGAGAGTGGTCATCCGGTAGAAGTTTAAAGCTCCAGTTTTTGCCAAGTATGATGGGGTGTCCTGCCCAAAACTCCATCTCCGCTCTTATATCAAAAAGATCCAGCCCCACAACGCTGATAGAAATTTGTGGGTTCATTTCTTTCAGGATATTCTGTTAGGGACTCAACTTGAATGGTTCTACCAACTGGAGGGTGCCAATGTCCGAAACTGGAAGATCTGGCTGCTGCTTTCTACAAGCAATATCAATACAACGCCGACCTTGCTCCTAATCGTACTCAACTCCAGAGTATGTCCATGGGTGCAAGTGAAGGTGTTGTACCCAAAAATTTTCCCTCTCATTTTTTCAGGAAATCACCTTGAATTCTCAAAGTTTTCTCCTATATAAATCCCAAGCTTTGAATTACAAATTTTTCATGAAGATCACTCATAAGGGAAAAATGGTCATTTACACACTGAAAGACCAAACTTTGACCTTTTGATCAAAATCAAATCTCAAAAATCATATTTCATCAAAACATGTTGAAACAGGAAGTTTGTTCATCCAAAGTTCAAAAATCAAATTTACTATGGAAAAGCCAAATTCTAAATATTTGGGATTTTTCTAAGTATTTAAGAAAAAATGACACTTCAGAACTTCTGAACCAACCTCTAGGCAGGAGCAGTTAGAAGATGCAAACTTAGCTCAACATATAACATTCAGTCAGAATGTAGCTTTTCAGCATCTACGCAAGTTCGGTCAGAGTTTGCTAGAGTAGTGCAAAGAAGGCAATAAAGGGTAGTACGAAGTCAGAAAGCTTCTTCAGAACATGCTGGAACCAGAAGGTAAGAGGTTCAGAAGATTGGGTGCTACACCGAAGCAGAATCTCTAAGTTTAGAGTTTTCAGAGGCAAATCAAAGAACATGCTGGAAAGCCTGAGGATCCTTCAGAGCTTGCTGAGGCAACAAGATACCAAGATCAGAACTTGGGTGCGTTGTTTTGGACTATGCTGAAGTGGAACTGCTGGCTCAGATTTAAGTAATGATGTAAATCTCATATCACAAGATTTCTGATTTTGACAAATCTCATCACCATTTAATGCTCATTAATGGTCACAACCACTTTTGAGTCTTTGTCCAAAGGGTCTCCCCACGTGTAGCATAGAAATATCTTTGTACAGATTTAGGTATGGGTTTGTCGCTACTTTTCGCTCATGGGTGTCACTTTTTCCTTAATCCTTTCTTACTAATCCAGCCTAGGCTAAAAGATGTCAATCATCACAACCTTTTGAACTTTCTTCAAGAGTAAGTCAGCATCTAGTGCATGATATTGGCGCCACTTGACATTTTAAAAACCATAAAGCTTTGCCTATAAATAGAATGTCATTGGTCACTGAGAAAAGGCCCATAAAAATTGTTGAAAACAGACAGAAAGTTTGAGCAAGAAAAAACCTTAAATCTCTGCCCAAAATTCTTAGAGTTCCAAAAACTGTAAACACAGCATCCAAACCATATACTTTGGATCTTTTGCTTTCAAACTCCATTTGTTCTCAAAATATCTCTTGACCAAAAATCACCCATACAGCTTCTGACCCAGACATTGGAAACTGCCATAAATTTTGTATTCATACTACTATATACCCTTCATCCATTCGTTCAAAGAAGCTGTTCAGAACATCATCAGAGTTGAGGCTAACTCCAGTTCACAGAACTTCTTCCAGCTGCAAGGTAAGCATTTGCTGACTCTCACCACATTGCTTAAGCATCACCAGATTTTCATGCTCAAAAACACAATGTAGATATCATGCTTCTGATGTTGTACATGTTTTGAGATTTTCACGCATCTGTATGCTTAAGTAGAGAATGAATCAGTTCAGAACTTTCCTGAAGAAAACTAAGACTCAGAATTAGGATTAGCAAGGGCATACTTGCCTCTGATTTATGGTTCTGATATTCCTTATTTCTGAAACACTATGACACCTGCTGAAACTATCCTAGGCATGTCTTCTGTTTGTGGAGAAATAACCAAATTTTAGATGTTCTGACTAGCATAAAGAGAGAGAGAGACCAAGTTCTGACGTTGGCACCAGCGTTTCTGGAGCCTGTTTTGTTAACAGTAATATTATAACTTCTGATAATTACTGTGTTCCCAGCAGGGTCAGAACCTCTGACCTCATACATTTTCACTAATAGGTTTCTGTTTTGCAGCGTGCCAGGGTCAGAACCTCTGACCTATACATTTTCGCTAACAGGTTTCTGTTCTGCATCACGCCAGGGTCAGAACCTCTGACTTCATTTCAGCAACACGCTGATCCTCCTTTTTCTTCCCCTTAATATTTTCTTTATCTTTATTTTTCTCGCTGGCACTCTCCATTTCATTAATCAACAAAACACCAAAAATATTTCGTTCACACTTTATTTTATTTCTTAAAACAAAAGACAAAAACATTTTCTTAAAACAAAACAAGTTCATTTAATATTTTCTTGTATGTATTTCAATATGGTTGTAATAGTAATTTAGGGCTTTTTTTTTTATTTGCAATCCCCATTCATAAATTTATACTCCCACTCCCTAAATATTGTAATAACGTAGGACTTTACATTTCTACAATTTATCGCTTTCAAATGTAAATGCAAGATAAAATCAATAAATAGACCACCAAAAAAAATCAAAGACAAAAGCATGCAATCAAACACACTTTGCACACAAACACCCTTAGGGTTTCTCCACTTGGTTGCCTTATACAAAAATAGCCATATTACGCATGCAAAGTATTTTGGTAAAACAAACAAAATCAAAAGATCATAGTCCCTCGATGACGCTATTCTAAGTTTCCTTATAAAATGATCTTAGTCCCTCAAAAATGCTAAGATACTTTGCAACGTTGCTAATCATGGTTATACGATGACCTACGCCCGTCCCGTTTACATCAAAAGATAGGGTTGTTTACCAAATCAATGGTAAGACAACAATGTCAAAGGAATAGAAAATGCATAAGAAAGACATTTGAGTAGGTTGATTGCTTTGTTTGTATATACATACTTGTATATAACATCATGGACATCATGAGCATCATATACATCCACTAACCATTTCAAGGATTTTGGAGATTCATCTTTGTTCTTGTTTTGTAGGATATGGATTCACTTCGCAGGAAAACTATCCAAATCAACCTTGTAAGAATCCCTCCACAACTCAAGGAACTAGCTTCAAGGATCCCTGAGATTTCTCCATTCACCGAGAGGCATGGTCGTCTACTCAACTTGGTCACCTCCAACATAGAGGAGGATATGATAAAGGTGCTCTTCCAGTTATTTGATCCTTTACACCATTGCTTCACACTTCCCGACTACCAGCTTGTGCCTACTTTGGAAGAATTCTCTCAACTCTTGAGGATTCCCATTCTCAATTAACTACCTTTCAACGGTACGTAAAGAGACCCAAAGCCAGAAAAGATTGCTCAAGCTCTGCACTTGCACTCATCTGATATCACAACTCATTGGGAAACTAGGAGTGGTGTCAAAGGCTTCTTAGCAAAGTTTCTGCTTGAGAAAGCCCAAATCTGTTGGAATTCCCTAGACTTGCAAGCTTTTGAAGAAATTGTGGCCCTTCTTATCTATGGTATGGTCTTGTTCCCCAATCCTGATCAACTCATAGATATAAGTGCCGTCAAAATCTTCATGTCACGAAATCTGGTGCCTACATTACTAGGGGATATCCTACACTCTTTTCACACTCGCACAATGAGGAAAAGAGGTGTCCTTATGTGTTGCACTCCCCTCCTGGAAAGATGGTTTATTTCTCATCTTCCCCAATCAATCTTAAAGAATGAGCAAGGATTAAGGTGGTCACAAAGGTTAATGACGCTCAAACATTCGGATGTTCATTGGTGCTCCCAATCCAAGGAGAATGTTATCATTATTGAACGTTGTGTGGAATTCCCTAATGTCCCTCTACTTGGCATTAGGGGAGGCATCACCTACAACCCATGCTTAGCTCTAAGAAAGTTTTGTTATGCCCGAAGGGATGGCCCGCATGAGATGCTGATTCAAGGCTTGGTATTCGACTACGATAACGACAATCAAGGTCTTCACCAGAGATTCATCTGAGGTTGGAGGATGCTAAACAAGGTGTATGGTAATACTTTGGGACACAAGAATTCCATCCATCTTAAGCCTTACCTGAAGTGGGTACGAACCCGCGCTTAAAGTCTTATGATGCCTTATCCTTCCATCCTTCCGGTGATCATTGAGCCTGTTAAGGAGGGAGAAGTTCCATACATTATCCCACATCCTGACATGCCCACATCTCTAGAAGACTTACAAAGGGATTGGATACAGCTCAAAGGAGAGCGTGATACTTTCGAAGCCCAATTCTACGCAAGCGAGAAGAAGGTTTCATAACTCACTAGGCTACTTCGCGAGGAGCAGACTCTAAATGCCTACATTGCACCGAAGAGGATGCGCACCTTTTTTTTATCTTAGACAGTGTATTACTTTTCCCAACGGGCATTATTGTATTCCAACTCTATCTTATTAATATAACGTGTGTTTCTTTTGTTTAAAACGAACTTTAATCTTTGAAATCCTTGAAAACATTGTATATGCACATATCATTCATCATAACATAAACAGGTCTTTTGCAACAAGTTCCCTCATCTCTCTACTGTTTATTTTAGTAAGATGGATCTCGAACAAATAGTCAAAGATCTTCAAGTTCAAAACACACAGTTCCAACAGTTACTCACAACCTTGGCTAAAGGACAAGAGGAGTTGAAGACTCTGTTGGCCAAAGAGAAGAAGAAGAAAGAGAAGAAACCGACCGGTGTTGTAATTATGGGGAGAAGGTTTCAAGGATAGAATAGAAGAACCTTGAATATCGCAACAACCTCTAATGAAGGAAAAGGAAAGGAAACAGCGGTTCCGTCAGAATCTGAAGAGGAGGAAGAAGAGGAAGACTACTCCTAGGAACAGTATCCTCCAGCAGATGATAAGTACAAACATCTTGAAGAGCGTTTGAACGCTATGGAAATACAAAGAGTACCAGGTCTAGTCTTTGAAGAATTGGGGTTAGTATCGGGAATTGTGATTCCACCGAAGTTCAAAGTGCCGTTGTTTGAAAAATATGATGGGGTGTCATGTCCTAAGATGCACCTCCGGTCATATGTGAGAAAGATCCAGCCGCACTCCGCCGATAAAGATCTATGGGTGCATTTTTTCCAAGATAGCCTATCTGGAACACCACTCGATTGGTTTTACCAATTGGAAAGGGCAGGCGTCCACAACTGGGAAGATCTTGCCACAACTTTCTATAAGCAATACCAATATAATGAAAATTTGGCACCTACCCGTACTCAACTTCAGAGTATGGCTATGGCTTCCAATGAGGGTTTCAAAGATTACACGCAAAAATGGAGAGATCTAGCCGGGAGAGTCCAACCCCCTCTGTCTAAAAGGGAGTTGGTGGACATGTTCTTAGGAAATTTATCAGGACCTTTCTTCAACCATCTGATTGGAAGCTCATCTGCAGGATTTACTGAGTTAATACTGACCGGAGAGAGGGTGGAAGCTGGCATAAAAAGTGGAAAGATTCAGAAGGATTCGTCTGCCTCTACAGCTGTGAGAAAGCATTTCACTGGGAAGGAGGAGGTATATCTTGTCTATCCACAAAGGAACCAAAGGAGAGTTGAATGTCGACCAATGGTAGGAGCTGTTATGATCCCAAAGCCTACATTTGATCAACCAAGAGGTAATCAACCGGGGGTGGAAAGGCCAGTCCGGAAATTCACTAAAATCAATATGACTCTAGCCCAGGTTTTACCACATCTTCTGAAATCTAATTTGATAACTCTGAAGGAAGCTCCAAAGAACCCCAACACTGCATCCCCTTATTATCACCCAAATGCCCGTTGTGCATATCATTCTGAAAGTCTGGGTCATGAAACCAACAACTATTGGGCCCTGAAAAACAAAATTCAAGACCTTATAGATGCAAAAGAGATTGATTTTGACGCACCCGAGAAACCAAACGTCATTTCTGCTCCTATGCCTAGGCATGGTCATAACACCAACGCAATAGAAGAAGATTTGGTTGTTACTACAATTGATGAACTCTTGACTCCCCTCCCAATCATTAAGATAAACTTATTGAAAGCCGGTATATTCCCGGGTTGTAATGAAGACTTCCATCTCTGCTTATCCTCACCAACTGCTTGCCCTTTGTTGAAGACAGGCATTCAACGCTTGATAGACAACAAAGAGATTCAGTTTGAAAGTACTCCTGTTTCACCTGTTCCTATTGAAGACGTTTCAATCATAACCATCTCCGCCAATTCTTCTAGGGTCCCCAAAAGACCCGTTAGGATTACATCGGTTCCAAAAACTACTCCTCTTATAATCACAATGCCCGGGCCGGTCCCGTATGAATCAGACAAAACAGTGTCGTGGAATTACGGTGGAGACATCTACTACCATGGTATCAAACAAGATAGGCTGGCCGCCGAAGAGATAAGCTCTAAATAAGAAGACGTCGACATCAACAATATTGTCGGAACTAGTAAGATTACCCGTAGCGGTAGAATCTTCTCTCTAGAAATTGCCCCTCCAAATGCAGTTTTTGGACCCGTGGCTGTTCCAAAGGTTACCTTCGTACAAATAAACATATATGCAAGTACTCCTACTGACAAAGATGACACAACCCCTGCTTTTATCCCTACCAATATCCCTACTGTTGAAATTCGAGGAAAAAGTATTCAAGAAGAGCCTGTCCGGATGAAGGCTCAGCCACTAACTACCCCAAAACCTCCAAAAGGGAAATGGAGGAAATCCTGAGAATAATAAAGAAGAGCAGCTACGATGTAGTTGAACAGTTGGGGCAAACTCCCTCTAAAATCTCCATGTTAGCTTTGTTACTATGCTCAGATGCACATGCGAAAGCTCTGGTGAAGTTTCTGAAGACAGCCCATGTGCCTCAAGAGACGTCTGTTGACTAGTTTCAAGATTATATGGCCAATCTGACAGCGTACAACGGCCTAGGCTTCTCGGATGCTGATCTGACACCAAAGGGAAGAAAGCACAGTGAGGAATTGCATGTCTCTGTGGAATGTAAAGGAACAACTCTGGCCCATGTCTTGGTGGACACCGGCTCATCTTTGAATGTTTTACCAAAGAAAGCTCTCGACAGACTGGACTGTGAAGGATTAACATTGAAACCCAATAAAATAGTCGTGAGAGGATTTGATGGCTCGAAGAGGATGGTGCACGGGGAAGTGGATATCCCCATAAAGATTGGGACTCAGACTTTCAACTCAACCTTCTATGTAATGGACATCTGCCCCTCTTACTCCTGTCTGCTAGGACGACCGTGGATCCATAATGCTGGTGCTGCCACCTCTACACTACACCAGATGCTGAAATATTCGGTGCATGGAAAGATTATCACTGTCCACGGAGAGGAAGAGTATATGATTAGCCACCTCAATTCCTTCCGGTATGTGGAATTGGATGGCGAATTCATTGAAACTCCTTTTCAACATTTCGAAGAAGTTCCCAAAAAGGTAGCGGTAACCAAGACTGTGTCCCCGTTTCCCAACATTACAAAACCTCCACTCCGGATGTCATCTCTAAAGGATGCCAAAGTTGTAGTTGAGCAAGGAAGATGCACCATCTGGGGGCAACTTCCATACATTTCGTATAAATCTGACAAGTTTGGCTTAGGGTTTACTTCAAGTGCTCAGAAGGTTGTGCGTCGTGCCCGTGCTGGAAGGCCACCTTTGAAGATTAGCAACTAAGAGGTCAATGCAATGGAAGATGGTGAAGAGGATTGCAGCTTGGAGGATTGGATCTTTCCTACTATCAAAGGAGGACTCCGCAATTTGGAAGCCATAGACTTTGTTCCGATAACTTTCGTCCCTCAGTAAGGGTTTGTAATATTCATAAACAATTCGCACATTTTTAAACCTTGTGTCTTGCCCGAGGCACAATGGTCCATTTGTAAGGGTTGTCATTTCATCTTCATATGACATTCAATGAATCAAGAACGTTTTTCATACAAACTTTTATGCTCATTGTTCTTCTTTTGCATTGATTTTCATTTTAAAAGATGGATATACCCTTACACACACCCACACTCACAAATGCAGGTACCCATCCACTCTGGATCCCATGGGTAACGATAATGCTATGGCCTTTCATGACTCTGAGGATCTAATCTATCAAGCCGAAGACGAAGGTGAGGAAGATTATGAAGTACCAGGGGAATTGGCCAGACTACTACAACAAGAGGAAAGAGTTATTCAGCCTCATGAGGAACCGGTGGATACAATCAACTTGGGTACCGAGGAGAACATAAAAGAAGTCAAGGTGGGTGTCAATCTAGAGTCGAGTGTCAAGGAGTGTCTAATTCAGCTATTGCATGATTATGTTGAGATCTTTGCCTGGTCATATGAAGACATGTCGGGACTTGATACAGACATCGTGGTACATCATCTGCCAACAAGAAAAGACTGTCCACCAGTAAAATAAAAAGTCCGCCGCATGAGACCTGACATGTCAAAGAAGATCAAAGCGGAAGTCATAAAACAATTTAATGTTGGATTCCTGGATATCACTTCTTATCCCCAATGGGTCGCCAACATTGTTCCCGTACCTAAAAAGGACGGGAAAGTACGAATGCCCGTGGACTATAGAGATTTGAGTAAGGTTACCCCTAAAGATGATTTTCCACTTCCCCACATAGATATCTTGGTTGACAATACAGCCCAGCACAATGTGTTTTCCTTCATGGATAGGTTCTCAGGTTACAATCAAATCAGAATGGCACCTGAGGATATGGAGAAAACTACATTTGTCACACAGTGGGGGACATTCTCGTACAAAGTGATGCCATTCAGATTGAAGAATGTTGGGGCCACCTATCAGCGCGCCATGGTAGCTTTGTTTCATGATTTGATACACCATGAAATAGAGGTCTACATAGACGATATGATAGCCTGATCACAAAATGAAGAAGAACACCTTGATCACTTGCAAAAGCTGTTTGAGAGACTGAAGAAGTATAAGTTGAGGTTGAATCCAAACAAGTGCACATTTGGAGTACGGTCCGGTAAACTCTTAGGTTTTATCGTCAGTAACAAAGGTATCAAGGTAGATCCTGCCAAGGTTAAAGAGATATAAGAAATGCCTGCTCCTCGTACTGAGAAGGAAGTCAGAGGATTCTTGGGACGCCTGAACTATATTGCCAGATTCATTTCTCACCTAACAGCTACTTGTGAGCCAATCTTCGAACTACTGAAGAAAGATCAAGTAGTCAAGTGGAATGATGAATGCCAAGTTGCTTTTGAAAAAATCAAAGAGTATTTACAAGAGCCTCTTGTGTTGATACCGCCAGTCGAGGGAAGACCGTTGATCATGTATCTGACCGTTTAAGAAAACTCAATGGGGTGTGTATTAGGGCAGCATGACGAGTCTGGCTGAAAAGAGCACGCTATTTATTACCTGAGCAAAAAGTTTACCGACTGTGAAACCATATATTCACTGCTCAAGAAAACTTGCTGGGCTCTGGCATGGGCTGCTCGCCGGCTAAAACAGTATATGCTGCCTCATACCACTTTGTTTATATCTAAGATGGATCCGATAAAGTACATCTTCAAAAAGCCTGCTCTGCCTGGGAGGATAGCTAGATGGCAGATGATCCTAACAGAATATGACATACAGTATACTACCCAGAAATCCATAAAGGGTAGTGTATTTGTTGATCATCTTGCTCATCAAGCTGTAGAAGATTATCATTCCATGAATTTTGATTTCCCGGATGAAGACATCATGACATTAGACAACTATGAAGAAATCAGGCCATATGACAGACCTAAACAAGGATCCCGATGGACCCTGTTCTTTGATGGGGCCTCCATTGCACTTGGTAATGGTATCGGCATTGTACTCATATCTCCAAAAGGGTGTCATACTCCATTTACTGCTAGACTTTGCTTCAATTGTACAAACAACATGGCGGAGTACAAAGCATGCATCTTGGGCCTCAAGGCTGCCATAGATCTGGGAATCAAATCTTTATATGTGTTTAGAGAATCAGTTTTGGTCATCAGTCAGATCAAAGGGGAATGGGACACTAAGCACCCAAATCTTATTCCTTACAAAGAACATGTTTTGACATTGCTACCACATTTTGAGGAGATTACCTTCGAACATTTCCCACGAGAAGAAAATCAGCTAGTCGACGCTCTAGCTACAATGTCATCTATGTTTAAACTTAATTGGGATAATGAGGCTCCCCAGATCACCATCGAACGAATGGATGAACCAGCACACTATCACGAGATTAATACTGAAGAGGTAGTGGACCAGCTTTGGTTTCATGAAGTCAAGAGGTATCTCGAGGCTCAAGAATATCCAGAAGGAGCCTCAATCAACGATAAGAAGTTCTTAAGGAGATTCTCTGCTAAATTCTTCCTTAGTAATGGCATCTTGTACAAGTGAAATCATGACTCCATTCTGCTTCGGTGTGTGGATAAGATTGAGACGGAAAAGATCATGGCCGAATTACATGAAGGTACCTTTGGCACTCACTCCAGTGGGCATACGATGTCGAAGAAAAACCTACGGGCATGCTATTATTGGTCTACCAAGGAAGCAGAATGCTATCAACACTCTCGGACCTGTCATAAGTGTCAAATTTATGCTGACAAGGTGCATGTGCCTCCGGTTCTTCTGAATGTCTTGACGGCTCCTTCTCCCTTTGCTATCTGGGGAATTGATATGATTGGAGAGATCAAACCGACAGCCTCCAATGAACACCGCTTCATCCTAGTGGTCGTTGACTATTTTACGAAGTGGGTTGAAGCAGCTTCCTTCGCATTTGTTACCAAGAATGTTGTTTCCTGCTTCATCAAGCAAAATCTCATTTGTCGGTACGGTATCCCGGAAAGGATCATCACTGATAATGGTACAAATCTTAACAACACTATGATCACTGCCTTGTGCGAGCAATTCAAGATCCAACATCATAATTCTTCTCCCTATCGACCAAAGATGAATGGTGTTGTCGAAGCGGCAAATAAAAACATTAAAAAGATCATACAAAAGATGACAGTCACGTACAAAGACTGGCATGAGATGTTACCATTCGCTCTCCACGGGTACCGTACCACGACTCGTACCTCAACCGGGGTAACACCCTATTCTTTGGTTTACGGCATGGAGGTTGTCTTGCCAATTGAGGTTCAGATCCCCTCTCTGAGGATTAAGAAAGATGCAGGGTTAAATGAAGACGATTGGATCCAAACTTGACTTGATCAACTGAATTTAATCGATGAAAAGAGACTTATTGATGTCTGCCATGGTCAAATGTATCAAAAACGGATGATCAAAGCTTTCAGCAAGAAAGTCAGACGCCAAATATATCAAGTTGGGATCTAGTGATCAAATGTATCATCTTGCCACAAAGTGATCCCAGGGGAAAATGGACTCCTACCTATGAAGGACCATTTGTAATCAAAAACATATTATCTGGTGGGGCAATGATCTTAACCACCATGGACGGCGACGACCTGCCACACCCTGCGAACACAGACATAGTAAAAAGATACTACGTATAAGAGACCTGCTAGGTTGACACACCTAGGTAAAACAAGGGCATCCCGGCGAACCAAAAAGGTTCGAGCAAAAATTATGGATAAAATAAAAAAAATTGTACACCCGGCATGTTGAAAACCCAAAAGGGCGACTTGGGAAAAAAAGGGCTTCCCGGTGGACTGAAACCCCGAAAGGGCGGTCCAGGAAAAAGTTAGGGAATAAAAGCGTATGATTATGTCCCGTCGGATCACTTAACGGACCACATTTGAATTCCACTGACAAACTTGGAGTTTCTGATCAATTCAATCATCTTCGGACGAAGCAACAAATAGACAAGATGCTCAGAGATACGAAGGCTATAGCAGAATGGGAACCCCATGGAATTATTACACATAGCTATCTTTGCATAAATTCTTCTTGTTTACGACGGCATTCTCTTACTAGAATGTTTGTCTCCTTTGTACAAAACACTTACTCAAAGCCAAATACAAAATATTCCTTTGAAAGTGCAAAAACTATTTGTCTTTACTCTTGTGTTTTGTTTGCAAAAACGTCCAATGATTTATTAATGAACATATGCATTTGAACATGATTACTGTTTACGAATAAACAGAACGAGGAAGAGACAATTACTGATAGGTCAAAAGGATAGGAAAATATCTCGAGGCCATTCCATAAACATTCTCCCCACAGAGTTTTCAATACTACCCAGCGGAACAAAACTCCCAACTACCCAGCAGAACGAAGCTTGTAGTTTATCAATCCCCGGTGGAAATCGCCTAATTTCTCCAAATTCCCCAACAGGTTGTTATGAAGCCTGGAATCCGACCAGATAACAGCTAACTTTTGATTCTCTCCAGCCAAGGATAATTCCCCAGTAAAGCAACGGACAACCAAGACTCCCGAATTCTTTTCCCCAAGTAGGAACAAAACTGTTTCCCCATAGAGTTTTCAATACTCCCCAACGGAACAAAAAATCTCATTGGTTAATCCCCAGTAGAGGTCGTCAATATTCTCAGGATTCCACAAGCAGATCTTACGAGAAAGACATGGCATTTCCCTTATAACAAGAGTTTATTTCTCTCAGCAGAAATTCATCAACACTTCGACTTCAAGACATGAAGACTTACATATCCTCAGCAGCAGTCAGGGATTTATTTTCCCCAAACCGACAACAATATAGCAAATCAGCTCACATGCGCATACATTGCATCCATATATCATAAACATCAATAAAACCAATACATTGCATCATACATTTCATGCAACATAACCTTGTGTTTCAGCTAACATTTTACCCTTTTCAGGATAAGATTAACAGCTACCATTAACAATATGCAAACTCTTGATACAGTTCAGATACGCTCCAGACGCGGAAGCTATTTTGATACTCATTCAAAGACACTCCTGATACAGTGTAGATACGCTCCAGACGCGGAAGCCATTCTAATACTCATTCAGATTCAAAGACATTATCTGATAAAGTTCAGATACGCTCCAGACGCGAAAGCCATTCTAGTACTCATTCAAGGACACTACCTGATACAGTTCAGATACGCTCCAGACGCAGAAGCTTTCCTGATACTCATTCAGATTCGAAGACACTACCTGATACAGTGTAGATACGCTCCAGACGCGGAAGCCATTGTGGTACTCATTCAGATTCAAAGACACTCCTGTTACAGTGCGGATACGCTCCAGACGCGGAAGCTTTCCTGAGACTCATTCAGACTCAAAGACAACTTTTGATACAGTTCAAATACGCTCCAGACACGGAAGCCATTCTGATACTCATTCAAAGACAACTTTTGATACAGTTCATATACGCTCCAGACACGGAAGCCTTTCTGATACTCATTCAAAGACAACCTTTGATACAGTTCAGATATGCTCCAGACACAGAAGCCATTCTGATACTCATTCAAAGACAACTTTTGATACAGTTCAGATACGCTCCAGACACGGAATCCATTCTGATACTCATTCAGATTCAAAGACACTCCTGAATAAGTGCAGATACGCTCCAGACACGAAAGCTTTCCTGATACTCATTCAGATTCGAAGACACTATCTGATACAGTACAGATACGCTCCAGACACGAAAGCCATTTTGATACTCATTCAAGGACACCACCTGATACAGTTCAGATACGCTCCAGACACGGAAGCCTTCCTGATACTCATTCAGATTCGAAGACTCCACCTAATACAGTGTGGATACGCTCCAGACCCGGAACCTATTCTGATACTCATGCAGATTCAACCTTCTGATACAATACAGATACGCTCTAAATACAGATGCCATTCTGATGTTCAAACATACAAACTACATCTCAACAAACATTCTTGGATGGCATCTGCAAGCCCATCCCCAACAAGATTTTATTACCTCTCTAAATGGAATCTTTAAGCCCATTCCTCCTATCGTCGCCGAGTGCAAATTTATGGGCACTCTAGTGTCCAATCATCTTCCACCTTCGAGTCACGAATGGCAAATCTCGCCAATCTAACTCCTCAGGTTAAAGAAGATTGAACAGGGGCAGCTGTTGTACCCAAAAAATTTCCCTCTCATTTTTTCAGGAAATCACCCTGGATTCTCAAAGTTTTCTCCTATACAAATCCCAAGCTTTGAATTACAAATTTTTCATGAAGATCACTCATAAGGGCAAAATGGTCATTTACACGCTGAAAGACCAAACTTTGACCTTTTGATCAAAATTTAATCTCAAAAATCATATTTCATCAAAAAATGTTGAAATAGGAAGTTTGTTCCATCCAAAGTTCAAAAGTCAAATTTACTATGGAAAAGCCAAATTTCTAAATATTTGGGATTTTTCTAAGTATTTAAGAAAAAATGACACTTCATAACTTCTGAACCAACCTCCAGGCAGGAGCAGTCAGAAGATGCAAACTTATCTCTGCACATAACATTCAGTCAGAATGTAGCTTTTCAGTATCTACGCAAGTTCGGTCAGAGTTTACTAGAGTAATGCAAAGAAGGCAATAAAGTGTAGTACGAAGTCAAAAAATTTCTTCAGAACATGCTGGAACCAGAAGGTAAGAGGGTCAGAAGATTGGGTGCTACACTGAAGCAGAATCTCTAAGTTCAGAGTTTTCAGAGGAAAATCAAAGAACATGCTGGAAAGCCTGAGGATCCTTCAGAGCTTGCTGAGGCAACAGGATACCAAGATCAGAACTTGGGTGCGTTGTTTTAGACTATGCTGAAGTGGAACTGCTGGCTCAGATTTAAGTAATGATGCAAATCTCATATCACAAGATTTTTGATTTTGACAAATCTCATCACCATTTATTGCTCATTAATGGTCACAACCACTTTTGAGTCTTTGTCCAAAGGGTCTCCCCACATGTAGCATAGAAATATCTTTGTACAGATTTAGGTATGGGTTCGTGCACTACTTTTCGCTCATGGGTGTCACTTTTCCTTAATCCTTGGTTACTAATCCAGCCTAGGCTAAAAGCTGTTAATCATCACAACCTTTTGAACATTCTTCAAGAGTAAGTCAGCATCTAGTGCATGACATTGGCGCCACTTGACATTTTAAAAACCACAAAGCTATGCCTATAAATAGAATGTCATTGGTCACTGAGAAAAGGCCTACAAAAATTGTTGAAAAGAGACAGAAAGTTTGAGCAAGAAAAAACCTTGAATCTCTGCCTAAAATTCTTAGAGTTCCAAAAACTGTAAACACAACATACAAACTATTAACTTTGGATCTTTTGCTTTCAAACTCCATTTGTTCTCAAAATATCTCTTGACTAAAAAACACCCATACAGCTTCTGACCCACACGTTGGAAACTGCCACAACTTCTGTATTCATACTACTATATACCCTTCATCCATCCATTCAAAGAAGTTGTTCAGAACATCATCAGAGTTGAGGCTAACTCCAGTTCACAGAACTTGTTCCAGCTGCAAGGTAAGCATCTGCTGACTCTCACCATATTCCTTAAGCATCACCAGATTTGCATGCTCAAAAACACAATGTAGATATCATGCTTCTGATGTTGAACATGTTTTGAGATTTTCACGCATCTGTATGATTAAGTAGAGAATGAATCAGTTCAGAACTTTCCAGAAGAAAACTAAGACTCAGAATTAGGATTAGCAAGGGCATACTTGCCTCTGATTTATGGTTCTGATATTCCTTATTTCTGAAACACTATGACACCTGCTGAAACTGTCCTAGGCATGTCTTCTGTTTGTGGAGAAATAACCAAATTTCAGATGTTCTGACTAGCATAAAGAGAGAGTGAGGGGCCAAGTTCTGACGTTGGCACCAGCATTTCTGGAGCCTGTTTTGTTATCAGTAATATCATAACTTCTGAAAATTATTGTTTTCCCAGCAGGGTCAGAACCTCTGACCTCATACATTTTCACTAACAGGTTTCTGTTTTACAGCGTGCCAGGGTCAGAACCTTTGACCTATACATTTTCGCTAACAGGTTTCTGTTCTGCATCACGCCAGGGTCAGAACCTCTGACTTCATTTCAGTAACACGTTGATCCTCCTTTTTCTTCCCCTTGTTATTTTCTTTTTCTTTATTTTTCTCGCTGGCACTCTCCATTTCATTAATCAGCAAAACACCAAAAATATTTCGTTCACACTTTATTTTATTTCTTAAAACAAAAGACAAAAAATATTTTCTTAAAACAAAACAAGTTCATTTAATATTTTCTTGTATGTATTTAAATATGGTTGTAATAGTAATTTAGGGCTTTATTTTTATTTGCAATCCCCATTCATAAATTTGTACCCGCACTCCCTAAATATTGTAATAACGTAGGACTTTACATTTCTGTAATTTATCGCTTTCAAATGTAAATGCAAGATAAAATCAATAAATAGACCACCAAAAAAATCAAAGACAAAAGCATGCAATCAAACATACTTTGCACACAAACACCCTTAGGGTTTCTCCACTTGGTTGCCTTATACAAAAATAGTCATATTACGCATGTAAAGTATTTTGGTAAAACAAACAAAATCAAAAGATCATAGTCCCTCGATGGCGCTATTCTAAGTTGCCTTATAAAATGTGAAATTCTGGCAGCGGATACTCAATGTCACAGTGAATGTTATGACACCGTATCTAACACTCTTCAAGACAGTAAATTCAAAAGCAATAAAGAACACAGTCAATTGTTTACCCAGTTCAGTGTGTAACAACACCTACTCTGGGGGCTACCAAGTCAGGGAGGAAATTCACTATAAGATATATTAATTCAGGAATAAACCAACCAGTTTATCTCCTTCACTTAAGACCTACCCAATGCAACTTCAATCTAAGTTCAACTTAAACCTGAGTTCCTACTCACTCCCCCTTAATCACAGCAGTGATACTAAACAATTGATTAATGAAATTATGAAGACACTCTTCAGTACACACACTTGATTTTGCTTCACAGCTTTAATCAAGTGACAATCACTCGTGCTTCAAAGCTTTGAGTGATACACTACCCTAACTTGACTTTGCTTCAAAGCTTTAATCAAGTAACACAAACACTCGTGCTTCAAAGCTTTGAGTGATACACAACCCTTACAATCAAATCCTACTCCAAATCACTTATCACACTGATAATTGATTGGCTCACAGTAGTTACAACTATACAGTCCCTTATTGATCTTCTGTCAAAAAGTGTTCTTCACCAACAGTCTTCATGAGGAATATATAGGCAGCTATTCTTCAGTTAGGGCTTCCACGAAAATAGCTAGGGTTAATTAGGGTTAACCTCAAGACTTGGTCATAGGTCTTTAACAACCAGATTAGGGTTAAGCAGAGTTAACCTAATGTCCACGTGAGAATCTGACCTGGACTGTAGAAACCAGATTACTGAAAATTCTCAGGAATAACAAATATGCACAAATGTTAGATCAGTACATGATGTCTTAACATTGGTTATGACAACAAGAATCCTGTTTACTGATTTTTGTAGAATGCAATAAATATGATCACTACATAATGATCAGCTAAACACTCATATTGAGCAGCTCCTGTATGACATTCTTTTTCTGCAGAATGTACCTTGTATCCCAGAATGTTATGACATCAGTCATGACATTCACACAATTGGTTTTACCAAAAAAACATGCCAACAACCAAACACTTACAAACTCCCCATTTGGCAAATTTTTGGCTAAAACCCCTAAACAATCAGAGATTAGAAAGCAGCAGAATTTTTAATAACATCTACCAAGTCTAATTCTACCAAAATTATCACAAAATCTTCTTCCCCTCTTTAGCCATAAATAGGCCAAAGATACTTGTACTTTTAAGTTATACAGTCATCCAAAAGGAATAATAAAAACTCAGAGAGAAAAAAAAACAAAAGTCATTTGCAGCAACAGGTACCAGCAGCAAACTTGTCAACTACACTGATTTGTCATCTTCAGAGGAGGCACTATCTTCAGCATTAAGCTGGTCTTCAGCAGCATCCTCTTCCCTTATTTGTCCTTCAATCTCCTCTTGTTCTAGTCTAGCAATCAGGTCCTCAAGAGTTCTTTTCCTTGTATCAAGCTCTTTGCAGGTTTCCTTCAGCACAGCTATAACATCAGTTTTCTTGGAATGAGATTTGACAGTTGATGTCTCAGCAGATGTCATGACAATGTCAGGAACATGTGTTCCCTGAAATAGCTTATAGTGCAAACCAAGAGCAGGGGCTCTTTTGCATACAGTATCTTTTTCAACTAGAATGTCAGGATACTGAGCAATGACTATACCACATAGGAGAGAGGGAAAGGCAATAGGGCCTTTAATAGCACAGCTTCCAACATGTTTCAATGTTTGATCAAAGATATACTTGCCATAGTCAAATTTTGTCCTGGTTCCAACAACGTAAATAATTCTTCCCAAGCCTGTGGAGATGTTTGACTTATGGTTGGTGGGAACCGAGTTAGCTGCACCAATTTTGTGCAGAATGGAAAATTTCATGCTCAGCTTGCTTGCATTCAGCTTCCCTTTTAAGGGCCAGCTCTTGACTTGATTTGCAGTGATGGTTTGACACACTTGGTTGTCAGTAACCTCAAGCTCAGGGCAAGCATCATCAGGTCTTCCTAGGAATTTGTTTATTTTAGAGGGAGAGAAATTTACCTTCCTTCCTCTCACATACACACACTTAAAATCAGCTGACTTTCCATCAGCACACCCATCAGATAAATTTACTATGAATTCTTTGACAAGAATTTCATAGCAGTTGGTAAACTTTACCACAGTATTTATTAGACCAGCAGTCTTGATTAGATCCATGATCTCCTTACATTCCATGGCACTGTTGTTCAGCTCTCTTTCCAAGGCGATCCTTTTCAAAAATACATACTTCCACCTATTTGCATTCTCTAGATGGTGAAAGGAGATGTTGTCAATGGAAACTTCAGGGACTTTAGGCATTTTGCTCGAAGAGAGTTTCTTTCTGAGAGGAGTGTCTTCAACATCAAACTCAAATTCTGATTCCTCATCAGATTCAGAGGGTTCAGGCACCTTCCTTTTCTTTGCTATTGGTTGTCTCAAAGGTTTAGAGAGACTACCAACAGGTACTCTAGTTTTCACCTTCCCTTTCTCTTTTGACAATCCAGCCTTCACAGCTTCTACTCCTGTCTTGTTCTCAGACCTGGTTTTCTTATGAACAACTTCAGTAGCCTTCTCTTTGGAGAGGCTGTTGACAGCATCCTGCTTTCCTTTTCTGTTCATCATCCTTCTAGCTATGCTAGGGTTGATATTTGCAATTAAGTCATTGTCAGAGTATTCTTCATCAACATCAATAATCGGGGGTTCAACATCCTTCTCAATAGGGTTCTGGTGATCATTACGATTTTCAAGAGATTTCCTAATGTTATCATCAGGTGTCTCAACATTTTGAGTGACATCTGGATTCATTTCAACATTTGGACTAGCAGATTCTTCGTTCAAAGGTACAGAAATGCCAGGTACAGAGTGATTCTCATTTAGAATCCCAGTGACTAGTCTAGCTATAGCTTGATGAACATCCACAGAACCTTCACTATTTGTTATTTCTGGAGGAACAGAAGATGATGGTTGAGAGGATTTACCAAATGGACAGGCTTGTGATCTTCTTGCATGTTTGGTTCGCAGATTCTTGACCTTAGTGGGGTCAGCTGCCAGTTCACGAAGAGGAGTTATCTCCAGAACATCAGAATCCATGCAGTTTGTGATTGCCCTAGGTTCTCGATCAGAGGATGCGGAAGAAGCAGTCGCCTTTGAAGAGGATGATAAAATGGATAGTTGAGACATTTTGAGTGATTTATAAAACAGGTAACAGTGATAGTGAAATCTTTGTTTGAGAGATTGGAGATTGTTGCAGAAACGCAAGAGGAGGGAGTTATATGAATGTATATTCAACTTCTTAAAATTTTGGAAGGAAATAGAGAAACAGATGATTAGCCCAATCAGAGTAGACTTAACTAAAATATCTCTCTCATCCCTTGTTTTAAGCAAAATTAATTGCTACATTTCTTCATGTTGGAAAATACCCAGCTTGCCCCTCAAATTTTCAAATTGATTAGCATCAAGTGCCTTGGTAAAAATTACAGCCAGTTGTAGTTGAGTGGAAAGATGTTCCAGTTTAATCGTCTTCTCCTCCACAAGATCTCTGATGAAGTGATGTCTAATGTCAATATGCATGGTCCTGCTATGCTGAATATGATTCTTGGAAATGTTGATAGTACTCAGATTGTCACAGTACAATGTCATAACATCTTGTGTGACATTATACTCAGTAAGCATTTGTTTCATCCAGATCATTTGAGAACAGCTACTACCAGCTGCTATGTATTCAGCTTCAGCAATAGATAGAGACACACAGTTCTGTTTCTTGATGAACCAAGAGACAAGATTATTTCCTAAGAAGAAACATCCTCCAGAGGTGCTCTTTCTATCATCAACACTTCCAGCCCAATCAGCACCACAGTAACCAGTCAGAGTTGGTTCACATCCATGAGAGTACAGCAAGCCATAGTTGTAGGTTCCACTCACATACTTCAGAATTCTTTTCACTTGGTTGATATGACTTACTTTGGGTTCAGCCTGGTATCTTGCACATACTCCAACTGCAAAAGCAATGTCAGGTCTGTTGGCTGTTAAGTATAGCAGACTTCCATTCATGCTTCTGTACAAGCTTTGGTCCACCTTAACCCCACTTGAATCTTTGGACATCTTTAAATGAGTAGGTGCAGGAGTCCTTTTGTGACTGGCATTCTCCATCCCAAACTTCTTGACAATGTTTTTTGCATACTTGCTTTGAGACAGAAAAATTGAGTCTTCCATCTGTGTGACTTGCAGTCCAAGAAAGTAGGTCAATTCTCCCATGAGGCTCATTTCAAATTCAGCTTGCATCTGGTCAGCAAAATGTTTAACCATTTTATCTGACATTCCCCCAAACACTATGTCATCAACATAGATTTGAGCTACCATTATCTTTCCTCCTTCATTTTTGACAAAAAGAGTTTTATCCAAGCCTCATTTCCTGTATCCTTTGTCAGAGAGGAATTTTGTCAACCTGTCATACCATGCTCTAGGAGCTTGTTTCAGGCCATATAAAGCTTTCCTCAATTTGTAGACATGATTAGGGCAGTTTGGATCCACAAATCCTTTAGGTTGTTCCACATAAACTTCCTCATTTAAGTACCCATTAAGGAAGGCACTCTTTACATCCATCTGAAATAACTTGAACTTAAGGAGACAAGCAATTCCCAATAGGAGTCTGATTGATTCCAGTCTGGCTACAGGAGCAAAAGTCTCATCAAAATCAACCCCTTCAACTTGAGTGTATCCTTGAGCAACAAGTCTTGCCTTATTCCTGGTGACAACTCCTTCAGCATCTGATTTGTTCTTGTAGATCCATTTTGTGCCAATGATGATTGTTCCTCCTGGTCTAGGAACTAACTCCCATAATTCATGTTGCTTGAATTGGTTCAATTCATCTTGCATTGCTCCAATCCAGTATTCATCAGTTAAAGCCTCCTTAACATTTCTTGGTTCAATCTTAGATACAAAGCAAGAGTTTGTGATGATTTCTCTAGCTCTTGTAATGACTCCACTGTTAGGATCTCCTATGATGAGTTCCCTAGGATGATCTTTCTGAATTCTGATGGAAGGGTCTTTGTTAGCTTCCTTTGATTCAGATTCTGATGAAGTAGTTTTAGGAATATCATCCTTTTGGGTTGAGGTCTCAAAGAATGTCTCAACATCATATGGGACATTTGTTTCCTCATGGTAATCATCAACTATGACATTTATAGATTCCATCATAACTTTGGTCCTGGAATTGAATACCCTATAAGCTCTGCTGTTGATAGAGTATCCTAGGAATATTCCTTCATCACTTTTAGGGTCCATCTTTCTCCTTTGTTCACGATATGTCAGAATATAACATTTGCTTCCAAATACATGGAAGTACTTCACTGTAGGCTTTCTTCCTTTCCAAAGTTCATAAATGGTGGATGATGTTCCCTTTCTCAAGGTGACCCTGTTATGGACATAATAGGATGTATTCATAGCTTCAGCCCAAAAATGAATAGGAAGTCTTTTGGCATGTATCATTGCTCTGGCAGATTCCTGTATAGTCCTGTTTTTCCTTTCCACAACTCCATTTTGTTGAGGAGTTATGGGTGAAGAGAATTCATGATTAATTCCTTCTGAGGAGCAGAACTCATCAAACTTATTGTTTTCAAATTCCTTGCCATGATCACTTCTGATTCTGACAATGCATCCTTCTTTTTCTCTTTGAATTCTTTTGCACAGTTCCTTAAATACTTCAAATACATCAGACTTTTCCCTAATGAAGTTAATCCAGGTGAATCTGGAAAAATCATCCACAACAACATAGGCATATATTTTTCCACCAAGACTTTCCACCTGCATTGGTCCCATCAGATCCATATGTAGAAGTTCTAGCACCTTAGAGGTGGTCAGATGTCTTGACTTTGGATGTGACATTCTAGTCTGCTTTCCAACCTGACATTCACCACAGACTCTCCCTTCATCAATTTGCAGCCTTGGAATCCCTCTGGTTGCCTCCATGGATATAATCCTTTTCATTCCTCTTAGATGTAAATGACCAAGTTTTTGGTGCCACAGTTTCACTTCTTTTTCTTCTTTGGCAATAGAGCACACAGAAGAATAATTAGTGTTCTCAGACTCCCATAAGTAGCAGTTGTCTTTAGATCTGACTCCTCTCATTGCAACTTCTTGTTTTTCATTAGTTACAAGACATTCAGACTTGGTGAAGTTGACCTTGAATCCTAAATCACATAATTGACTGATACTTATGAGATTAGCAGTCAAGCCTTTTACCAGCAATACTTCATTTAGGTTTGGAACTCCATGGAAGTCCAAGTTTCTAACTCCTTTGATTTCTCCTCTAGCACCATCTCCAAAAGTCACATAACTAGTAGTGTGAGGTTTAACATTATTGAGAAGATTCTTGATTCCAGTCATGTGTTTAGAGCATCCACTGTCAAAGTATCAATCTTCCTTTGCAGAGACTCTAAGGGAGGTGTGAGCTATCAGGGCAGCAAACTTTTTCTTCCACTGTTGAGTATATGGTGCCTTGTTAGACTTAGGTTTGACAACTGGGGTCTGATTAGGATATCCATATAATCTGAAGCAGAATGGCTTTATGTGACCAAACCTCCCACAATGATGACATCTCCATCTTTGATACTTTTTCTTCATATTTTTCTGTTCTCGATGTTGAGTGCTATGTTGTGACATCTGCTTTGACATTTGTTTATCATGCCTGATTTTCTTCTTGTCTACAATAGATTTCTTCGCTGCCACAAATCCTAGACCAGACTTGTTTCCCACATTTTGTCCAACCTGAAGGATTTCTTCTAATTTGTCAGTTCCATTTGTCAGCATCGTGACAGATTTGGTCATTTGGTCAAGTTTTGAGTTTAGCATTTGAACTTCACTTTCGAGATGACTTATAGTATCAGTGCCTGCCTTCTTCTCAGCCTCCAACTTTACTATGAGTTTTTTTGTCTCTCATTTTACTGACAGACTTCAGCATTTCTGATACATAACTTCTTGTAGGAGTCAGCCAGTTCTTCAAATGTTACTTCCCCATTACTAGAGTCACTATCAGAGTTACAAATACCAGTTAGTGCAGTAACTAGTTTGGTAGATTCTTCTTCAGAATTACTTTCTGAGTCACAATCAGACCAAGTAACAGACATTCCTTTCTTTTGTTTCTTAAGAAAGGTAGGACATTCAGCTCGAATGTGCCCATATCCTTCACATCCATGGCATTGGATTCCTTTGCTTTGATTTCCCTTCTCTTCAGACTTTGGTCTTCTGCTGGAGTCATAAGATCTGTTAATGTCAGAGGGAATGTTCTTGACATTTGACCTTGACTTTGGGTCCATTTTCTTGATGAGTTTGTTGAACTGCCTTCCAAGCATGGATATAGCTTCTGAAATATTTTCTTCTTCATCCTCCTTGTTTTCATCTTCAGTATTGGATACAAGTGCTATGCTCTTGTTTTTATTGTCGACATTGTCACTGATCCCCATCTCAAAGGTATGAAGTGACCCAATGAGTTCCTCAACCTTCAAGTTGCAGATATCCTGAGCTTCCTCTATAGCAGTCACCTTCATTGCAAATCTTTTAGGCAACAATTTGAGAATCTTTCTCACCAGTTTTTCTTCTGACATCTTTTCTCCCAATGCTTCTGAGGTGTTGGCAATTTCCAAGATGTTCATGTGAAACTCATGAATGGTCTCATCTTCCATCATCCTTAGGTTCTCAAATTTGGTAGTCAGCATCTGAAGCCTTGACATTTTTACTTTGGATGTGCCCTCATGGGTAGTTTTGAGAGTGTCCCAAACATCCTTGGCCAGTTCACATTGATGTACTAGTCTGAATATGTTTCTATCAATTCCATTGAACAAGGAATTTAATGCTTTGGAGTTACCCAGGGCTAACTCATCTTCTTCTTTGCTCCATTCTTCCTCAGGTTTCAGACTGGTTGTCCCATCTTTCCTAGTTATGGTGGGATGGTTCCATCCTTTGTCAGCAGCTCTCCAAGCCTTTTTGTCCAGTGATTTTAAGAAGGCAATCATACTAGGTTTCCGGTAGTCATAATTTGATCCATCCAGAATGGGTGGTCTGTTCCCAAATCCTCCTTCTTTGTCCATAGCGCCAGAAAATAATATCCCTAGATCGCACCCAGTAAGACAGGCAGGGTGCCTGCTCTGATGCCAATTGAAATTCTGGCAGCAGATACTCAATGTCACAGTGAATGTTATGACACCGTATCTGACACTCTTCAAGACAGTAAATTCAAAAGTAGTAAAGAACACAGTCAATTGTTTACCCAGTTCAGTGTGTAACAACACCTACTCTGGGGGCTACCAAGCCAGGGAGGAAATTCACTATAAGAGATATTAATTCAGGAATAAACCAACCAGTTTATCTCCTTCACTTAAGACCTACCCAATGCAACTTCAATCTAAGTTCAACTTAAACCTGAGTTCCTACTCACTCCCCCTTAATCACAGCAGTGATACTAAACAATTGATTAATGAAATTATGAAGACACTCTTCAGTACACACACTTGATTTTGCTTCACAACTTTAATCAAGTGACAATCACTCGTGCTTCAAAGCTTTGAGTGATACACTACCCTAACTTGACTTTTCTTCAAAGCTTTAATCAAGTAACACAAACACTCGTGCTTCAAAGCTTTGAGTGATACACAACCCTTACAATCAAATCCTACTCCAAATCACTTATCACACTAATAATTGATTCGCTCACAGTAGTTACAACTATACAGTCCCTTATTGATATTCTGTCAAAAAGTGTTCTTCACCAACAGTCTTCATGAGGAATATATAGGCAGCTATTCTTCAATTAGGGCTTCCACGAAAATAGCTAGGGTTAATTAGGGTTAACCTCAAGACTTGGTCATAGGTCTTTAACAACCAGATTAGGGTTAAGTAGAGTTAACCTAATGTCCACGTGAGAATCTGACCTGGACTGTATAAACCAGATTCCTGAAAATTCTCAGGAATAACAAATCTGCACAAATGTTAGATCAGTACAGGATGTCTTAACATTGGTTATGACAACAAGAATCCTGTTTACTGATTTTGGTATAATGCAATAAATATGATCACTGCATAATGATCAGCTAAACACTCATATTGAGCAGCTCCTGTATGACATTCTTTTTCTGCAGAATGTACCTTGTATCCTAGAATGTTATGACATCAGTCATGACATTCACACAACTGGTTTTACCAAAAAAACATGCCAACAACCAAACACTTACAAAATGATCTTAGTCCCTCAAAAATGCTAAGATACTTTGCAACATTGCTAATCATGGTTATACGATGACCCACGCCCGTCCCGTTTACATCCAAAGATAGGGTTGT
This sequence comes from Vicia faba, assembly GCA_948472305.1. Classification (NCBI taxonomy): domain Eukaryota; kingdom Viridiplantae; phylum Streptophyta; class Magnoliopsida; order Fabales; family Fabaceae; genus Vicia; species Vicia faba. Next base: position 386,021,642 of record OX451741.1, read on the forward strand.
TTACCAAATCAATGGTAAGACAACAATGTTAAAGGAATATAAAATGCATAAGAAAGACATTTGAGTAGGTAGATTGCTTCTAGTTACTTGCTCTATTTTCAAACAAATATCCTTGCTATTTTCAAAACAAACACACACACATTTCAAAAACATCTTACAAACATTGAAAACATTTTTAAAAGACAAACATCTTTGTATACATTCTTACGAACGAGAATCATTACAAAGGTTGCCTAAACGAATGGCCTCTTTTACAAAATACTTTAAAAAACCACACAAAACACAATTTCGAAACAAAAAGCAAGTGATCTAGCAAGTAACTAAGAGCCCATGGAAAACCATGGATGAAAAGGGTGCTAATACCTTCCCTTTTCATAATCTACCCCCCCAAACTCAAGAAACAATCTCAAAGGTCTTTCCTGTGCTTTTTCATCTTTCATTTTGGTTAAAAGAAAAGTCGGTGGCGACTCTTGCTAACCGCAACATTTGCAAACACAAACTCAAACCCTCAAGTCAGTTCTCCCACCGTATCACAAAACTGGTGACTCTGCTGGGGAATTTAAAAGTGGGGTTACCTTAGGGCTAGATCATATTTACTTGCTTACATTGTTTGATTTGTTTGCTTTACATTACGGTTCTTTGTTTGGGTTTGAATCCTCTACCCGGATTTGGGGATACATTATAGGTAAATAGCAATACGTTGTGGAAACTGTGCGGGGTATACCGACGTAGTCTAAGCAATATCTATGTTAGTGTGACATATTTGTGGGTACCGGTAGCCTTTGAGTTAATCAAAGAGAATACGGGGCTGATGAGTGATGTCATGAAGCACTAACAAACTTTTAGAACCTTTACTTGACCAACTTGGCCTTTAGGATGTAGTGAGATGACCGGCTTTTGTGCAGTCCGAAGTTGGTAGATACTCGATACTACACTCATTGAGGGTTGGTTACTTGGAATATTTTGGTCACCATTAAAGAGGCTAGATCTGAAACAATGACTAAGGAAACAATCCGGTGATATTGAGCTCCTTAGAACCCGATTACTATTATTAGGACAGGTTGAGCCAACTAAACTTCAAGAGGGTACTTACCTATAAAACCCCATGCAAGCCTAAACTAGGAACTTGATTGCTTTGCTTGTATATATATACTTGTATATAACATCATGGACATCATGAGCATCATATGCATCCACTAACCATTTCAAGGATTTTGGAGATTCATCTTTGTTCTTATTTTGTAGGATATGGATTCACTTCGCAGGAAAACTATCCAAATCAACCTTGTAAGAATCCCTCCACAACTCAAGGAACTAGCTTCAAGGATCCCTGAGAGTTCTCCATTCACCAAGAAACATGGTTGTCTACTTAACTTGGTCACCTCTAACACAGAGGAGGATATGATAAAGGTGCTCTTCCAGTTCTTTGATCCTTTGCACCATTGCTTCACACTTCCCAACTACCAGCTTGTGCCTACTTTGGAAGAATTCTCTCAACTCTTGAGGATTCCCATTCTCAATAAACTACCTTTCAACGGTGCGGAAAGAGACCCAGAGCCAGAAGAGATTGCTCAAGCTCTGCACTTGCACTCGTCTGATGTCACAACTCATTGGGAAACTAGGAGTGGTGTCAAAGGCTTCTTGGCAAAGTTTCTGCTTGAGAAAGCCCAAATTTGTTGGAATTACCTAGACTTGCAAGCTTTTGAATAAATTGTGGCCCTTCTTATCTATAGGATGGTCTTGTTCCCCAATCCTGACCAACTCATAGATATAAGTGCCATCAAAATCTTCATGTCACGAAATTCGGTGCCTACATTGCTAGGGTATATCCTAAACTCTTTTCACACTCGCACAATGAGGAAAAGAGGTGTCCTTATGTGTTGCACTCCCCTCCTAGCAAGATGGTTTATTTCTCATCTTCCCCGATCAGTCTTAAAGAATGAGCAAGGATTAAGGTGGACACAAAGGTTAATGACGCTCAAACAATCGGATGTTCATTGGTGCTCCCGATCCAAGGAGAATGTTATCATTATTGACCGTTGTGGGGAATTCCCTAATGTCCCTATACTTGGTATTAGGGGAGGCATCACCTACAACCCATGCTTAGCTCTAAGACAGTTTGGTTATGCCCGAAGGGATGGCCCGCATGAGATGCCGATTCAAGGCTTGGTATTCGACTACGACAACAACAATCAAGGTCTTCACCAGAGATTCATCCGAGCTTGGAGGATGCTAAACAAGGTGGATAGCAAGACTTTGGTACACAAGAATTCCATCCCTCTTAAGCCTTACCTCAAGTGGGTACGAACCTGCGCTCAAAGTATTATGATGCCTTATCCTTCCATCCTTTCGGTGATCATTGAGCCTATTAAAGAGGGAGAAGTTCCATACATTATCCCACATCCTGACATGCCCACATCTCTGGAATACTTACAAAGGGATTGGATACAGCTCAAAGGAGAGCGTGATACTTTCGAAGCCCAATTCTACGCAAGCGAGAAGAAGGTTTCAGAACTCACTAGGCTACTTCGCGAGGAGCAGACTCTAAATGCCTACATTGCACCGAAGAGAAAGCGCACCTTTTTTTATCTTAGACAGTGTATTACTTTGCCCAAGGGGCATTGTTGTATTCAAACTCTATCTTATTAATATAACGTGTGTTTCTTTTGTTTAAAATGAACTTGAATCTTTGAAATCCTTGAAAACATTGCATATGCACATATCATTCATCATAGCATAAACAGGTCTTTTGCAACAAGTTCCCTCATCTCTCTGCTGTTTATTACAGTAAGATGGATCTTGAACAGACAGTCAAAGATCTTCAAGTTCAAAACACGCAGTTCCAACAGTTACTCACAACCCTGGCCAAAGGACAAGAGGAGTTGAAGACTCTGTTGGCCAAAGAGAAGAAGAAGAAAGAGAAGAAACCGATCGGTGTTGTAATTATGGGGAGAAGGTTTCAAGGACAGACTAGAAGAACCTTGAATTTCACAACAACCTCTGATGAAGGAAAAGGAAAGGAAACAGCGGTTCCGTCAGAATCTGAAGAGGAGGAAGAAGAGGAAGACTACAACGAGGAACAGTATCCTCCAGCAGATGATAAGTACAAACATCTTGAAGAGCATTTGAACACTATGGAAATACAAAGGGTACCAAGTCTAGACTTTGAAGAATTGGGGTTAGTATCGGGAATTGTGATCCCACGGAAGTTCAAAGTGTCATTGTTTGCAAAATATGATAGGGTGTCATGTCCTAAGATGCACCTCCGATCATATGTGAGAAAGATCCAGCCGCACTCCGCTGATAAAGATCTATGGGTGCATTTTTTCCAAGATAGCCTATCTGGAACACAACTCGATTGGTTTTACCAATTGGAAAGGGCAGACGTCCACAACTGGGAAGATCTTGCCGCAGCTTTCTATAAGAAATACCAATATAATGCAGATTTGGCACCTACCCATACTCAACTTCAGAGTATGGCTATGGCTTCAAATGAGGGTTTCAAAGATTACGCGCAAAAATGGAGAGATCTAGCCGGGAGAGTCCAACCCCCTCTGTCTGAAAGGGAGTTGGTGGACATGTTCTTAGGAACTTTATCAGGCCCTTTCTTCAACCATTTAATTGGAAGCTCATCTGCAGGATTTACTGAGTTAATACTGACCGGAGAGAGGGTGGAAGCTGGCATAAAAAGTGGAAAGATTCAGAAGGATTCGTCTGATTCGTCTGAAAGATGAAGAAGCTGGTCCTGATATTGATAATAGTGTCGGAACCAGTAAAATCACCCGAAGTGGAAGGGTATTCTCTCCCAAGATTTCCCTAAGACTATTAACAAGCCTATTGGCATTACATCTGTTGTTCCTGCTAGTACATCAACTACTGTTCCTGTTCTTACTCCATTCGGTAAATCATCTGATACCCGCGGCAAAGAGGTTGTAGGTGAGCCTGCCCAGACAGAGGCGCCTAAGAAAATCGTTGTGGAAGCCTCTGAGCAAGAAATAGAGGAAATACTGAAATTCATTAAGAAGAGCGACTACAATGTGGTCGAGCAGCTGGGGAAGACCCCATCGAATATATCCATGTTGTCTTTGATGTTGTGTTCTGAAGCCCATGCGAAGGCTTTAATTGCATTCCTCAAGACTGCGCTTGTGCCACAAGAGAATTCCGCTGATCAGTTCAAAGATTGTGTGGCCAGCCTGACTGCTGATAATGAGATGGGATTTTCAGATGCTGATTTGACACCAAAGGGAAGGAAGCATAATGATGCTCTGCATGTCTCGATTGAATGCAGGGGCACCACTATGGCTCATGTGCTGGTAGATACTGGGTCTTCACTGAATGTTATGCCGAAGAAGGCATTGGACCGTTTGGATTGCGAGGGTCTAACTCTAAAGCCTAGTAACATTATGGTAATGGCTTTTGACGGATCGAAGAGAACGATGCACGGGGAGGTGGACATCCCTGTCAAAGTGGGTTCTCAAACTTTTGGGTCCACTTTCTATGTGATGAATATCAGGTCGTCGTATTCTTGTTTTTTGGGTCGTCCTTGGATCCACGAGGCTGGGGCTGTAACCTCTACACTCCACCAAATGCTGAAGTACCCAGTAAAAGGAAAAATTGTCACAGTGCGACATGAAGAAGAATATATGGTGAGTCACCTCAACTCCTTCTTCTACATAAAGATGGACGAGGAATTCATCGAAACTCCTTGTCAGAATTTTGAAGAAGTCCCTCAGATCTTGGCTTCGAATGAAACTACCAGCAACAAACCTCCTTTAAAGATGGCTTCTCTCAAGGACGCCAGGCCCGTGGTTGAAGAAGGTGGGTGTTCCAGTTTGGGTCAGCTCCCTGATTTCACTCATAAAACTGACATATTTGGTTTGGGCTTTACTAAAGGGGCTCAAAGAGCTGTTAGAAGCGCTCGGGCTGGAGGAACTCCCCTACGCATCAGCAATCGTGGGATCAACGCCATTGAAGACAGTGAAGAGAACTCGGACATTGACAACTGGATCTACCCAACTACCAACGGTGGATCGAGTAACTGGACGACTAGGGACTTCATAACTATTTATTTTATTCCGCAGTAATTGACCTTTTTGTTTTAAGATTTGTAATAAACAATTTGAAACTTTATGGCTCGGTGCCTTGCCTGAGGCACCTCGGCTTTGCTTGTGAGGGCTATTATTTGTCATTTCATAATCATTAATAAAGCATTGGATGTTTCTTGCATACAAATTTTGCGCTCCTTGTTTTTCCTTTCTGCTTTTCACTTTATCAAAACAGTTATTCTCTTACATACACTCACGTATCATAATGCAGATCTATATCCACTCTAAATCCCATTGATTACAGCTCTGCTATTGCCAGTTATGACCTCAAAAATCCGATCAACCAAGCCGAGGACGAAGGTGAGGATGATTGTGAGGTGCCTGGAGAACTTGATAGACTACTACAGCAGGAAGAAAGGGCCATACAGCCTCATGAAGAGTCGGTTGAGACAGTGAACTTGGGTATTGAGGAAGACATAACATAGGTTAAAATAGGTGCAAATATGGAGCTTAGCGTCAAATAGAGGTTGATACAGATGTTGCACGACCATGTTGAGATCTTCACTTGGTCCTATGAAGACATGCCTGGTTTAGACATTGATATCGTGGTACATCGCCTACCGACTAAAGAAGACTATCCTTTGGTTAAATAGAAGGTTCGTCGTATGCGCCTTGAAATGTCAGAGAAAATCAAGGCAGACGTCATGAAACAATTCGATGCAGGATTCTTAGTTGTCACTTTGTATCCACAGTGGGTTGCTAACATTGTTCTCGTACCTAATAAGGACGGTAAGGTACGGATGTGTGTGGATTACAGAGATCTGAACAGGGCAAGCCCCAAGGATGACTTCCCACTTCCTCACATTGATGTTCTGGTCGACAACACCGTTCAACATAAGATCATCTCCTTCATGGATGGTTTTTCTGGCTACAACCAGATCAAGGTGGCTCTGGAAGACATGGAGAAGATAACCTTCATTACACAGTGGGGCACCTTCTGCTACAAGGTGATGCCTTTTGGGTTGAAGAATGCTGGGGCAACTTATCAGCGCGCCATGGTTGCTCTGTTCCATGATATGATTCACCACGAGATCGAAGTTTATGTTGATGATATGATAGCTAGGTCTCAGATTAAGGAAGAGCACCTTGATAATCTCCAGGAATTGTTTGACAGATTGAAGACATATAAGCAGAGGTTGAATCCGAACAAGTGTACCTTTGGGGTAAGATCTGGCAAGCTTCTAGGCTTCATCGTCAGTGACAAAGGTATTCAGGTGGATCCTGCGAAGGTAAAGTTCATACAAGAGATGTCAGTTCCCCGTACAGAGAAAGAGGTTAGAGGTTTCTTGGGACGCCTGAATTATATCGCCAGGTTCGTTTCACATCTGAATGCTACTTGTGAGACAATCTTCAAGCTACTGAAGAAAGATCAAGTGGTAAAGTGGAATGATGAATGCCATACCTCTTTCGAAAGAATCAAATAATACCTTCAAGAACCACAATCCTGATGCCTCCAGTTGAAGGAAGACCTTTGATATTATACTTGACAGTGCTAGACAATTCAATGAGGTGTGTGTTGGGGCAGCATGATGAGTCTGGTCGAAAAGAGCACGCAATTTATTACCTTAGCAAAAAGTTTACCGACTGTGAGACATGATACTCATTGCTCGAGAAAACTTGTTGCGCTTTGGCATGGGCTGCTTGCCGACTGAGACAGTATATGCTGACTCACTACCTTGTTGATATCAAAGATGGATCCGATCAAGTATATTTTCGAGAAGCCCGTTCTCTCTGGAAGGATAGCAAGGTGGCAAATGATCTTAACTGAGTACGACATACAATATACAACCCAAAAAGCTATAAAGGGGAGTGTATTGGCTGATCATTTGGCTCATCAGGCCGTGGATGACTACCAGTCCATGAATTTTGAGTTTCCGGATGAGAATATTATACTGGTGACTGACTACGAAGAACTTGGACCGGATGAAGGACCCGAGGAGGGATCCCGATGGTCTATGTATTTTGATGGAGCCTCGAACACGCTGGGTAACGACATTGGCGTTGTAATCATATCTCCCAAGGGTTGTCATACTTCGTTCACCGCCTGATTATGTTTCAACTACACCAACAACATGGCGGAGTATGAAGCATGTATCATGGGACTTCGAGCTGCTATTGACCTGAGGATTAAGTTTTTAAGTGTATTCGGGGATTCCGCCCTAGTGATTAGTCATATCAAAGGCGAATGGGATACGAAGCACCTGAATCTTATTCCTTACAGAGAGTATGTACTGACATTGCTCCCACACTTTGAGGAGGTAATCTTTGAACATTTCCCACGAGAGGAGAACCAGTTGGCGGACGCGCTAGCTACCATGTCTTTTATGTTCAAGGTTAGGTGGGACAATGAAGCTCCCCAGATTACCATTGAGAGGTTGTATGAACCAGCACATTGCTGTGAGATCGATACCGAAGAAGTGGCAGACAAACCCTGGTTTCACGAAGTCATAAGGTATCTCGAGGCTCAGGAATATCCTGAAGGGTCATCTGTCAACGATAAGAAGTTCCTGAGGAGGTTCACTGCAAAGTTCCTCCTCAGTAACGGGATCCTCTATAAGCGCAACCATGACTCCATACTACTACGGTGGGTATACAAGAGCGAAGCAGAGAGGATCATGACAGATCTATATGAAGGCACTTTCGGAACCCATTCTAGCGGACATACCATGGCTCAAAAGATCCTACGGGCAGGATATTATTGGTCCACCATGGAAGCTGATTGTTATCAACACTCTCGAACTTTGTCATAAGTGCCAAGTCTATGCTGATAAGGTGCATGTACCTCTGGTTCCCCTGAATGTTTTGACAGCTCTGTGGCCTTTTGCGATGTGGGGAATCGACATGATCGGCGAGACCAGACCGATTGCGTCCAATGGACATCGCTTCATCTTAGTGGCTATTGATTACTTCACGAAGTGGGTTTGGGCAGCTTCCTTTGCTACAGTAACCAAGAATGTCGTGGCACGGTTTATCCGACACAATCTGATCTGTCGATATGGTGTACCAGAGAGAATTATTATTGACATTGGTACGAATCTCAACAACAAAATGATCACCGAGCTCTATAAACAGTTCAAGATACAGCAGCATAATTCTTCTCCTTACCGACCAAAGATGAATGGCAATGTCGAAGCAGCTAACAAGAACATCAAGAAGATTGTACAGATGATGACGGTGACATATAAAGACTGGCATGAGATGTTACCATTCGCTCTTCACGGGTACTGTACCTCAGCACGGACGTCGACAGGGGCAACCCCCTATTCTCTGGTATATGGCATGGAGGCAGTCCTACCCATAGAAGTCCAGATACCTTCTATCAGGATTATGAAGGATGTAGGTTTGAACGAAGACGACTGGATCCAAACCTGGCTTGATCAGTTAAATTTGATCGATGAAAAGAGACTTACTTCTATCTGCCGTGGTCAGACGTATCAAAAGCGAATGATCAAGGCTTTTAACAAGAAAGTCAGGCGTCAAGAATATCAAGTCGGGGATCTAGTAATCAAACGCATCATACTGCCGCAAGGTAATCCCAGGGGAAAATGGACTCCCATGTATGAAGGGCCATTTGTGGTTAAATACATTTTCTCGGGAGGAGCCATGATTCTAATCAACATGGATGGTGACGACCTTCCTCATCCTGTCAATGCAGACATAGTGAAAAGATACTACGCATAATAAAGACCCTATAGGTCGATTGGCCTAGGCAAAAATAAGGGCTTCCCGGCGAACCAAAAGAGTTCGGGCAAAAGTTAGGGATGAAAATGAAAAAAATTTGTACGCCCGGCAAGTTGAAAACCCGAAAGGGAGGCTTGGGCAAAAAAGGGTATCCCGGTGGGTTGAAAACCCGAAAGGGTAGTCCAGGAAAAAGTTAGGGATTAAAGTGTATCACTATGTCTCATTGGATCATCTTGCGACAAGACTTCAGTATCAGATATCAAGCTCGGACGACACCAATCAATCTGATCAACCTTCGGCCAAGTAGAAAAGTGATGAGACGCTTGAAGATATAAAGACAATAGCAGAGTTGGAACCCAATGGGGTTGTTTCACATAGCTGTTTTTCTTTCTTTTACATAAATTGTAATCTCTTTCGGCGGCATTCTCTTACTATGACATCAGCCTCTTTGTACAAAACGCCTATTACAGGCCAATTTCAAAATCAATACAAGTCATTTTTACAAAAATTCAGTTTGTTTCTTTTTCTTTTTCTGTTTTGTTTTGCAAGAACGCCCAATGATTTATTTTTGAAAATGATTGCTGCTCATAAATATTTGCATAAGAAACAAAAGACAATTACTCGTAATTTCAGACAGGGAAAATAAGAAGTACCAAACCCTACAGTCACTTTGCCCCGCAGGTATCGGGATAGAGTCATGCTTGGGAACATAATTATTGGTATGCGCACTCCCCACAGAGTAAAAATATCCAAAGGCATTGATGTCAGATTTCCCGAAACAGGACATAACTATCCCCAGCCAAGGTTCGTAATCGCAGGAGAGTCAATAAATTTCATTCCCCAAGCGGAGTCTATTTCTACAGATACAGAAGTTCAATCTCCAACAGAGCTCATCACTTCTAGAAACGGAATTTCATCCCCAGCTGAGTTTATTCCTCCAGATCAGCAGGTCTACCAACAGAGTATCTCTTCCCCCAAAGTCTGGTCCTCACAGAGTTACTTCTCCAACACCTCTTCCCGACAGAATATTTGTGAATCTCCAGCAATTGTCAAGGATTTATTTTCCCAGGCGTAAGCATACCCCGACAGTATTTCATGAACATACATCATGACATAAGCATATATATCATATACAACATAATCTCATTTATTTTGAGAACATCATCTCACCCTGCATTTCATGCATCGCATATAACTGACCCTGATATTTTTCAGGAAAAGATGATTAGCTTCAATGAATCCAGCAGTTATACAGATCACATCTACGGACAACTAATGGAAACTCAGTTCCCGAAATCAAACGGGTCAACTAATCTACATTATTATAACAAGGTAACCTTACCCTGGTTCCTCCTAGAAGTTTTACACAAACTTAACTTATCTCAAGGTAACCTTACCCCGGTTCCTCCTGAAGTTTTACACGAACTTAACTTATCTCAAGGTAACCTTACCCCAGTTCCTCCTAGAAGTTCTACATGGACTTATCACAAAGTAACCTTACCCAGGTTCCTTCTAAAGTTTTACACAAACTTATAACCCTACCCCAGTTTATCCCGAAGTTTTACACGAACTTATAACCCTACCCCGATTTATTCTGAAGTTTTACACAAACTTATAAACTTACCCCGGTTCTTTCTGAAGTTTTACAAAAACTTATAACCTTACCCCGGTTCTTTCTGAAGTTTTACACAAACTTATAACATCACCCCAGTTCATCCTGAAATTTTACACAAACTTATAACCCTACCCCGGTTCATCCTGAAGTTTTACGCAAACTTATAACCTTACCCAGGTTCCTTTTAAAGTTTTAGACAAACTTATCTCAAAGTAACCTTATCTAGGTTCCCGCTGCAGTTTTACCCAAACTCCTCACGAAACAACCTTACCCAGGCTGTCATATCAAAGTAACCTCACCCCGGTTCCTCCTGAAGTTTTACACGAATTTATCACAAAGTAACCCTACTACCCAGGTTCTTTCTCACAGTCCTACTATCCAGGCTTTCATATCGAAGTAACCCTACTACCCAGGTTCCTTCTCATAGCCCTAATATCCAGGCTTTCATATCGAATTAACCCTACTACCCAGGTTCCTTCTCACAGCCCTACTATCCAGGCTCTCATATTGAAGTAACCCTACTACCCAGGTTCCTTCTCATAGCCCTACTATCCAGGATTTCATATCGAAGTAACCCTACTATCAAGGTTCCTTCTCACAGCCATACTATCCAGGCTTTCATAGCGAAGTAACCCTACTACCCAGGTTCCTTCTCATAGCCCTTCTATCCAGGCTTTCATATCGAAGTAACCCTACTACCCAGGTTCCTTCTCACAGCCCTACTATCCAAGCTCTTCATATCGAAGTAACCCTACTATCCAGGTTCCTTCTCATAACCTTACCATCCAGATTCCTTCTCTCTTATCTCTAGACAGCAGTCCACAACACTGTAAGACCGGGACCTAATCAAACACGATTGGTTTCGCATTTCCCCAGTAAGTCATGGTGCAGCCTGTACACTGACCAGATATGCAGTTCACCTCCGGAGTTAATTCCCTAGAAGAATAACGGACAACTGAAGCTCCTAAAATTCTACTCCTCTCAAGACAAATACCAACATTCCTCAACAGATTCCTCCTTAACAACAGCAACAGGGACTCTTGTCAAAGGAGTATCTCAGGAAATCCACATTCTCTAGATGGCATTTTTAAGCCTATCTCCGATAATTCTCTGTTGCATCCAGGATAGCATCTTTAATCCCATATCCAATAATATTCTATCATCGACCTCTAAATGGCATCTGTAAGCCCATTCCCGATGTCACAAGTTGAGTGCCACTACATGCGAGTGCAAATTTCTGGGCACTTTAGTGTTCAATCATCTTCCACCTTCAGATAAAGAAAGTCAGACAAGCCAATCTACATCTGCGGGTTTAAGAAGATTGAACAGGGGCAGCTGTTGTACCCCAAAATTTTCCCTCTCATTTTACTCAATACATGTCCATTGAGATCATCAATTTGCTCAAGATTTCCCAAGAGTTGACCAGACAAACTCTCTCCTAAGGCAGTGCACCTCAAAATTAGGGTTTCATTCTTCGTCAAGATAGGTGAACCACACAGGTCCCAAATGCCTTCCAATGTCCTAATATGTTCTCAAGACCCTACATGTCAAGTTTCATGCCTTGCACAAGAAGGTTGCTCAGTCAACTGCTCAGATGCTTGAGAATCGACTGTATTAGGTAAAAAAGTCAATTGTGGCCCACATACAGTCAAACCTCAAGATTTTTGGTCAACATCAACATTCTGAAGTTATATCCATCATTTTATCAAGGGTTGATCATGATTCCTCAAGGGATGCTCCAAATTCATCAAAACCCAAAAGTTGCTAAATTTGGGTTTTGTAGGAAAAGTCAACTCAACTTTGACCAAGCATAACTTCTTCATACTTTATCAGAAACTTTACACCCAAAGCTCATTTTGAAGAGGATACAATTCCCAACAACTCATCTTGAGCTCACAAGTTCAAAATATGCACTCACAAAAAGATATGAATTTTGACATTATAGGTCTTTTTGAAAAGTCAACAAAAACACCTTTTGGGTCAAAGCTTATTACATGAACATGGAGATCCAATTGAGATGATACAAAAAGGGATGTTTAGGGAACATCCTAAGCTTTCTAAAAAGTCTAAGAACACCCTCCTAGGGTCAAAATTGAGAGAGTTGTGCATTGTCAAAGTTGGCAATTTTTGGAAAATTGTCAAAAGTCAACATTGATCAAATTTGCATTTTTTCCAAAGGGGCCCATGTTTTCTTGCTTGAAACATGTTTCTAATAGGACCCACGACCCCTGAGCTCATTCACCTCTTATTTTATTATTTTTATCATTTATTTTGATTTTTAGTCATTTAAATCAAAATAAATCAAATTAAATGGTAAAATAATGAGAACAAATCAAATCTTGGGATTTTTGTGCACATTTTGAGTCCATATACAGCTAACATGCCAGCCAATTCGTGCAAAGTGGATTTGGATTGAAAAATATTGGATTGAAGCTTGTTTTAGAAAGATATCATACATGAAGCAAATAAAATCCAATTTTCATAATTCTCAAAGATATGATACAATTTTGTTGACCTAATTCAGTCTACTATAAGTGCATAATAATTCCAGATCAAAAACACAAGGATTGGAGGCGTGAAACAGCAAGAAAGAAACTAAAAAATTTGGACAAAAGTGTGAGATCAAAATCCATCTTAGAGCCATCCTGAAGGAGTTTCAAGGTTAGCAATATGTTCCTGGATATCTCAGGAAGCTTCTCCACTCATTTGCAAGGCCTGAAGCGTCCATAATCGCGCCCATCATCAAACACGGTTTGCACAAAATTTTGATTCTGATTTCCTTGATTTTGGCATCATTAGCATGTTTTAATTATATATTCTTGTTCATCATCTTGTTTGCAAGCTATTGGTACCATTTAATTTCATTTACAGTGCAGGAATCGCAATATGCCATAGCTAGGGTTTGCAAGCTCGTTTTGGGGTTTCTTAACCTAGGCAAAATTAGGTTGATAATGGGTACCATGATGATCAGGCTTCAAACCCAGTTGATTCATGGTCCCCAAATGAATTTATATTGCGTGTGCTTGATTATTGAATGATGCAGGTTTATAGCTACGAACAAACGTCCGTAGGTAAAAAGTGTTTTACCTAAAACAAAGGTCCAAGGAAGAAGATGATGCGTGTCAAAGCACGGTTGGCTAATTCAAATCTCGCGTGTGTTTTCTTGGCTATTAACGTTTTTCTAATATATTATATTTTGGTCATTTATATTATCAATTAAGTAGTTGGTCCAGTGGTATCCAGGAGGAGGGATAAGGTGTTGTAGGCAGGAGGTCAGGGGTTCGACCCCTGACTCCAACATTTTCTCATTTGTATATTTTCTTCACAGGATCCAATGCGCTTCATCTCCATAAGACCACCATACGTCCCCAGATCTCATCCTTGAGACCCATCATCTTATGGATCCCACGCTCCAGCCTTGACGGTCCACCATGAATCATCAAAAGAGAGGTGCATTGGATCAGGCGCAGACTTGGGCTCAGCCATTATGGGCCTTGCCAAAATTGCCATTCATACCCCCCAGATTTGCTATTCAGCACAGGCCCAATTCTCAATCTTTTTCTTTTTTATTATTTTGTTTTCTTTATTCTTTTCAATTTATTTATTTATTTTATTTTCAAAATCAGTTTTTTTTATAAAATCATAAAAATCAAAAAGTCATAAAAATTAGAATTAGGTTTTTTTATCAAATTTAATTTAATTAATTAGCTTAATTTAATTTAGGGTAACTTTAACTTATTTTTACAATTAAAATCAATTAAAAAACTAGGTTTAAATTCTTGATTTAATTATTTTCTTTTTTCAAACAAAAACACAAAAAATAGGTTAACTTAATTATTTTTCTTAATTAAAGTTAATTAGTAATTAGGTTCTTTTTTTTAATTCAATTATTCCTTATTTTCTTAAATAACAAAAAATGACAAAAAATGATTTTTCTTTAATCAATTGCAATTAGGTTTAGTCAAGGGTCAAAACCCTAATTTCTCTCGCATTTAATTTACCGCGCGTTTTTTAATTTTCTTTCTTATTATTATTGTAACTGTTTCAAGGTTGTAATAGTTTTAATTAGGGTTTTAAATTTCGTACTTTTATTTCCCGTTAAGGCAATTATGTAACTGTCAAAGCCATGTAATAGCTAGGTTTATTTCCGCTTTTACTTTCAGCAAATTATTAAATGTTAGATGTATTAATAGGATTGTATGGCAAGAATGCATGAAAAATCAAAACAGTTAGAAAACCCTAATATGCAAAGATTAAAATAACTGAAACAAATCACGTGCACATATCCACTCCTAGGGTTTACCTCACTTCGGTTTCCTTCGGTAAAAAATCATTAAGCATAGGAGATTTAAGTGGTTGCCCTCCAGTCTAAAGAGATCAAAGTGTCCCATTCGAATGTTGCCTCGGAAATGTTGCCTCAGAAATGTTGCCTCGAAAAGATCTTAAGACTCTAGGGTTACTACTAAAATTTTCTAACTATTGCTTTAGTGATTGTATTTGTCCCTTTCAAATGTCCCTTACAAACTCCAACGAAGGTGCTACCTACTCCTTAATAGTGGGATAGTGCTGTCTAAAGGAAATAGAACAAAAACAATTTTTTTCGAGTAAGTAGATGCTAGTAGGTACTTGCTCAAAACAAATCTTTTCACACAAACACCTTTCAAAAACAATTTTCAAAACAACTTTGTCACACCCTAGAGGACTGATACAAGGGTTATCACGAAGTAAAAGCATTTTCAAGACAAACACACACAAGCAATTCGAAAAATGAGCAAGTACCTAAGATCCCGTAGAAAACTACGGATAGAAAGGGAGCTAACACCTTCCCTTTCTATAATCTACCCCCGTACGCAGAATATCTCAAAAAAGGCTTTTTCTGTTCTTTTTCCTTTTCCATGATTGGATGAAATAAAAGTCGGTGGCGACTCTTGCTTACCGCGACATTTTGCAAACAAAAAATGCAAAACGCAAACCAATATTAACAGTCGGTTCTGCCACTGTATCACAAGTATCTACAAACTTCGGACTGCACCAAAGTCGGTCATCTCACTACGTCCTAATGGCCAAGTTGGCCAAGTAAAGGTTCTAAAGTAAGTTAGTGTTTCATGACATCACGCAGCGGCCCCGTATTCTCCTTTACTACTCAAGGGCTACCGGTACCCATAAATATGTCGCACTAACGTAGCTATTTCTTAGACCATGTCGGTATACCATGCACAGTTTCCACAATGTATTGTTACTTACCTATAAGATATCCCAAATCCGAGTAGAGGATTCAAACAAGCCCAAACAAAGAACCAAAATTTAAAGAAAACAAATCAAACAAAAAAAGCAAATGAAGGTGATCTAGCCCTAAGGTAACCCCACTTTTATATTTTTCCCAGCAGAGTCGCCAATTATGTGATACGGTAGGAGAACTTACTTTGGATGTTTTGCATTTTATCGCAAATGTTGCGGTTAGCAAGAATCGCCACTGACTTTTCTTTTATCCAAAAGGAAAGGCTGAAAAAATAGGAAAGACCTTTGAGATTGTTTCTTGATTTTGGGGGGTAGATTATGAAAAGGGAAGGTATTAGCACCCTTTTCATCCATAGTTATCTATGGGCTCTTAGTTGCTTGCTAGATCACTTGCTTTTGTTTGAAAATGTGCTTTGTGTGGTTTTTTGAAAGTATTTTTAAAAGGCGCCATCGTTTAGCCAAACTTTGTAATAGTTATCGTTCGTAAGAACGTATACAAAGTGTTGATCTTTTGAAAATGTTTCATGTTTGGAAAAAAATTTGAAAGTGATTTTGAAAGTGTTGGTGTTGGTTTTGAAAATAAGTAAGAGTGTTTGATTTGAAATTGAGCAAGCAACTAGGAACAATCTACCTACTCAAAAGTATTAGTTCATTTCTTCCTTTCCTTTGATATTGCTACCTTACCATTGATTTGGTAAGAAGCATTATCTTTGGATGTAAAGGGACGGGCGTGGGTCATCGTATGGCCATGATAGCAATGTTGTGAAATATCTTAGCAATTCTCTTTGAGGGACTAATATCATTTTGAAAAGGCAACATTGATAGCATCATCGAAGGACTATGATCTTCCATTTTTTATTGCTTTTTGCTAAGATACCCCACATGAGTAACATGGCCATTTTTTGTAAGGCAACAAAGTGGAATTACCCTAAGGGTGCAAGTGTGCAAACGTGTTTATTTACATGCATTGTTTTGTCTTGAATTAGGGTTTGCTAACTTGTTGATTTTATCTTTCCATACAAACCCTAATTTACTAGTATTTATATAATGTGATAAATTGCGGAAAGTAAAAATACTAAGTTATTACATCATTAGGGGAGGGGGTATACAAATTTAAAAATGGGGATTTTGCAAGAAAATTAAACCTAATTAACTATTACAACCATATTGAATAAATGCACAATAATTGAATAAATAATGTACAAATGCAAATGGAAAAAGAAATGATTTTTGTTTGGATTTTTATGAAAGGGATTTTAATTTAATTAAATAAAATGATTAATTAAAACAAAATTTAGACCTAATTTAACTAAGAAAAGAAAATAACTTAAAAAATGTTTTTAGGGTTTTTCATGAAAAGGTTTTAAATTAATAAAAATAAAATGAAGATTAGTCAATTAAAATTAACCTAAGTTCTAAATTAATAAATTTAAAAGAAGATAATATAATAATTAAACCTAATTATCTAAATATTAATTAATTAAGAAAAGAAATTAATTTGTTTTAAGAAAAATGTTTTTTTAGTCTTTTTTGTTTTATGAGAAAATAAAATAAGTAAGTATAAATAATAAATAAAATATTTTTTGTATTTTTATTAATAAAAATAACAATGATAATAATAATAATAATAATAATAAAATTAATATGAAAAATAAAATAAAATAAAGAAAAAGAAAGTGAAATAATAAAAGGGCCAGGGGTGTAAACATAGTCAATGGGGCTAGAAGAATCAAAAAAGTGAAAAGCCCAACAAAAAGGGCCCAGGCGCTGGCTGAACAAAAAAAATGAGTGAAAAATGTGAAAATGCATAAAAGGGTACCACTAGGGCTCGAACCCAGGTCCCATAGGTAATAGACGCGCGCTTTAACCACTGGGGTGGTGATACATCTGTTAACTTAAACAAAACAACAAATATATAATATAAGTTTTTCCCTGAATGAACTTCATTTTCAACCTCCAGCCAAAGGATCTGTAACTTATTCATTTCTCATCCATTCACAAAACTTCCAACATCAAACTTGTTATAAATTTCCCCATGATTCTAAATATGTAAATAACTTAAGCTAATTCTCAAAGATGAGCGTGAATTTCTAACCGTACCAAATTCTGACCTAAATATTTTCAAAAGTTCAAACTTAAAATTCTCCCTACTCAAGCAACATAAATGAAATCTATGGACATGTATAGTTTCAGGGCAATGATATCTACATTTTATCTTCACAAATGTAATCCTAACAATGCCTAAATATGAAGATAGAAGTTAAAGAAAAATACCTAAAAACTGGAAATCGTGAAATGAGTTTGAGCTTGTTTCAAGTGATGGTGATGATCAAGTTAGCTTCCTTGAACCTCTATGAAGCTAATGCAATAGCTGGCTTGAACTGAGAGTGGTTGAAATGTCCTGGAGAAGTCCAACTGCAATGCTCTGTTTTTGGTTATGGAGGATGATGAAAATGGAGTTATAGTCGTGTAACAGGGACATGGATGGTTTGTATTTGATGTGAGGAAGCTTTTGAAGCTAAAAGTCTAAGAAATGCACGAGGGAAATGGAAGTTTGAAGTTTAAAATCAGAAATGACACAAAAATGGAGATTTTGTTCAATTTCTGGCTTAAGGGAATTTGGGAGTGCTTAAGGATGTTCAAACTCGTGTGTTCGCTTGCAAATAACTTGTATAGTTATATGAAAAAGGTTAGAGCACTTGAGGTGGTCAGAAGTACAAGATATAGAGTTATGGCTATGTTACTTGATTTTGAAGAAAAGTGGAAAACACGGTTTCAAGTCATAGTACAAGCATAGCCTGAGTTTATGGGAGGCTCTAGACATGTTGCTTTTTCCTTTGACATTGCTTGTGTTCAGATGAAACGAGTTAGGAGCTCTATGCATTGACTTTGTGATTAAAGTCACTTTTCCAAAATGGAAGTGTGAAGTTCGTTCCATTAATGGAATAATCACTTGGACAACGACTCAAAGACTTGGATCATAGCTCAAATAGTTGTGAAATCTTATGATTATGGATTTATTTAGAGGTTAGAATCCTGAAAAGTAATATTTATGCAGCATGGGTGTGGATTGGATCAAATGTTCGTCATGGAAATGATCTATAATTCAAGAATGAATGTCCAAATTCTTGTCTTCGATTCTCTTTGCTCAAACATGATCTCAATGAGTTCTTGGATATTTTGGAAAGCTTGTAACATCCCCTACAACCTCTATGTTGAACATTTTAGAAAATTCCTCTTGGAACTATGTGAAAAATTTCCATGAAGTTAGGTCAAAATCCTGCCTAAACTAGGGCAAAATTTCACTAAGTTTCCATGTTTCATGAACATGTATTCACAAAATCATAACTTGAAATCCATGAATTTCTAGGAGAAGTTGTGTTCTACAATGTTTTAGATCTCATTGAGATCTAAAACTTTCATGTTGGAAGTTTCTTATGAATCATCTTGTATCATGGTGAAAATTTTGTTCAAAGTCATGAAAAAATATGAAATTTTCAGCACTTAGAAAAATTTCTAAGTTTAGAAATTATGACTTTTCAAAATGAAATCTTGACTTTTTGATTTCTTGACGAACAAGTTTCATATTTTGACATGTTTTGATGAATTGTGATCTTTGACACTTGATTTTGACCAAAAAGTCAAAGTTTGACTTTTTAGTGTACAGTTGACTTTTGATCAGTTGAGTGAAAATTCATCTGTCAATCAATTGATTTTGAGAAATGTTTTGAGCCATGCCATTAGGTAAAAATGATGTATTTGGACCCTTGATATCATGCCTTGAATCAATCAATCATTTTCTAAGTCAAAAATCATAAATTGCATCTTCTTAGTCAAAACCCTAATTTTGACCATTTTGCCTTTTTGATGATCTGATCAAATTTATTGAGGAATTGTGATCAAAACTTGAGAAAATGACATATATGAGTTCATGATATTGATATGGATCAAAAATTATGAAGTTTAACTATAAATTGACCACAGTTGACTTTTCCCCCAATATAGTTGATTTTAGGTCAACTGATCAGTTGACTGAGCAAAAATGTGATCCAAGACTTGAAACTTGACATGAGAAATATTGAGAGTCCAAAATGATCCTTGAAAGTCATATGGGGCATTAAAAGTCCATTTGTCCTTGTGAAATCTCAAACCCTAATTTTAAGTCATCAGTGCTTTGAGGAGGTGTCTTGAGTTGATCAACCTTAGTGCAGTCTTGAATCCAAAGGAGATCTTGTGAGATATTATTTGATAAATGAGAGGGAAAGTTTTAGGATACAACAACTGCCCCTTCGGGTTTTCAGTCCACCGGGATACCCTTTTTTGCCAAAGCCACCTTTTCAGGTTTTCGACTTGTCGGGTGTACAGATTTTTTATGTATTTATCCCTTATTTTTTCCCGAACCCTTTTGGTTCGCCGGGATGCCCTTATTTTTGCCTAGGCCAGTCAACCTAGAAGGTCTTTAGTCAATCTTAGTATCTTTTAACTATGTTCGCATTCACGGGGTGAGGCAGGTCGTCACCATCCATAGTGGTTAAAATCATGGCTCCACCAGAAAATATGCTTTTAATTACAAATGACCCTTCGTATGTGGGAGTCCATTTGCCCCTGGAATCCCCTTGTGGAAGTATGATGTGCTTGATTACTAGATCACCCACTTGATATACCTGACGTCTGACCTTTTTGTTGAAAGCTTTGATCATTCATTTTTGGTACATCCGACCATGACAGACAACAGTATGCCTTTTCTCGTCGATCATATTCAGTTGGTTAAGTCGAGTCTGGATCCAATCATCTTCGTTCAAACTTGCATCATTTATTATTCTCAAAGAAGGGATCTGGACCTCAATAGGTAGGACAACCTTCATGCCATACACTAGAGAATAAGGTGGTGCCCCTGTTGACGTTCGTGCTGAGGTGCGGTAACCATGAAGAGAAAATGGTAACATCTCATGCCAATTTTTGTATGTCACCGTCATCTTCTATATGATTTTCTTAATGTTCTTGTTAGCAGCCTCCACAACGCCATTCATCTTCGACCGATAAGGGGAAGAATTATGATGCTAGATTTTGAATTGTTTACAAAGCTCGGTGATTAGTGTATTGTTGAGATTTGTACCATTGTCTGTGATGATTCTCTCCGGAACACCTTACCGACAGATAAGGTTATGCTTGATGAATCGCGCCACAACATTCTTGGTAACAGTAGCAAAAGAGGCAGCCTCAACCCACTTCGTGAAGTAATCAATGGCCACTAGGATGAAGCGATGCCCATTGGAAGCGGTAGGTCTAATCTCTCCGATCATGTCAATTCCCCACATTGCAAAGGGCCATGGAGCCGTCAAGACATTCAAGGGAACCGGAGGTACATGTACTTTATCAACGTAGATCTGGCATTTATGACAAGTTCGGGAATGCTGATAACAGTCTGCTTCCATAGTGGACCAATAATATCTTGCCTGTAGGATCTTTTTAGCCATGGTGTGTCCACTAGAATGGGTGCCAAAGGTACCTTCGTGTAAATCTGCTATAATCCTCTTTGTTTCACTCTTGTCTACACACCAAAGTAAAGTAGAGTCGTGCTTGCGCTTGTAGAGGATTCCATTACCGGGGAAGAACTTTGCGGAGAACCTTCTCAGAAACTTTTTATAATTGACAGATGCCCCCTAAAGATACTCTTGAGCCTTGAGATACCTTTTCCCTTCGTGGAACCAAGGTTTGTCTATTACGTCTTCAGTATCAATCTCATAGAAGTATGATGGTTCATCTAATCTCTCAATAGTGACCTGAGGAGCTTCGTTGTCCCACCTAACTTTGAACATAGATGACATAGTAGCTAGCACGTCCGCTAACTGATTCTCTTCCCGTGGAAAATGTTCAAAGGTGACTTTTTCAAAGTGTGGAAGAAATGTCAGTACATGTTCTTTTTAAGGGAGATTAGGGTGCTTTGTGTCCCACTCCCCTTTGATTTGACTTATTACCAAGGCTGAATCCCTGAATACACTCAAGAACATGATCCTCAGGTCAATAGCAGCTTTGAAACCCATGATACATGCTTCATACTTCGCCATATTGTTGGTATAATTGAAACATAATCTGGCAGTGAAAGGAATATGACAGCCCTCGTGAGATATGATTACAGCACCAATGCCATTGCCGAGTGCATTGGAGGCTCCATGGCCCTTTGCAATGATGAAGGTTGTCTTCTCCATGTATTCGGGTGCCATCTTGATCTAATTGTAGCCAGAGAAATCGTCCATGAAGGAAAAGACTTTATGCTTTGCGGTGTTGTCAACTAGAACGTCAATGTGAGGAAGCGGGAAGTCATCCTTGAGGCTTGCCCTGTTCAAATATCTATAGTCCACACACATCCGTACCTTTCCGACCTTTTTAGGCACCGGGACTACGTTAGAAACCCATTATGGATAAGAGGTGACAGCTAAGAACCCTGCGTTGAACTGCTTCATCACTTCTTCCTTGATCTTCTCTAACATTTCAGGGCGCATACGACGAACCTTCTGCTTTACTGGAGGGCAATATTTTTTAGTTGGAAGACGATGAACCACAATATCAGTGTCTAGCCCCGGAATGTCTTCATATGACCAGGAAAAGATCTCAACACAATCATGCAACATCTAAATCAAACATTGTTTGACACTAAGCTTCAAATTTTCACCTATCTTGACTTCTTTTCTATCCTCTTATGTGCCCAAATTTACTGTCTCAACTGGCTCTTCCTGAGGCTGTATAACCCTTTCTTCCTGTTGTAACAGTCTGGAAAGTTCTCTGGGTACCTCACAATCTTCCTAACCTTTGTCCTCGGCTTGGTTGATCAGACTTTCAAAGTCATAACCGGCAATAGCAGAACCGTTATCAATGGGATCCAGAGTGGATATGGATATGCAGTTTGATACGTGAGTGTGTGTAAGAGCATAGCTGTATTCGCAAAGTAAAAAGAAGAAAAGAAAAACAGAGAGCGCAAAATTTGTATGCAAAATGTCCAATGCTTTATTAACGACATATGAGATTGAAACATGATAACCCTCACAAATAAACCATTGTGCCACGGGTAAGACACATGGCTATAGAGTTTATATTGTTTAATTATTACATATCTGAAAACAAAAAGACAATTACTTCTGAATAAAAGTAATTGGTACAAAGTCTTTTTCCGTCCAGTTACTGGGTCCACCGTTGGTAGTAGGGAAGATCCAGCCATCTATGTCATAGCTACTGTCAGCATCTTTTGTGGCAGAGACAACATCAATAGCATTAATTCTATGGCCATTCTTGGGCATGGGTGCAGTTATGACGTTGGGAGTTTCCAGAGAATCGAATTCAATCTCTTATGCCTTGATCAGATCCTGCACCTTGTTCTTCAAAGCCCAGCAGTCGTTCGTGTCATGCCCCAGAGTCTCAATGGTAGGCACATCGAGCATTTGGATTGTAGCAAGGAGATGCGGTGTTAGGATTCTTGGGAGCTTCCCTTAAAGTTACCAAATTGGATTTATATAATTAGGGCAAGACTTGAGACAAAGTCATATAGATTCAAGTGAATTTTCTTACAGGTCTTTCCGCTCTGGGCTGATTGTTTCGTTGTTGAGTAGTTGCCGGCTTGGATATCATAACAGCCCCTACCATTGGACAATGATCGGTTCTTCTCTGATTTCGTTGACTGTAAACAATATTGACCTCTTTCTTTCCAATGAAAGGTCTCTTTCCCGCACTTGAAGAGGCATCCTTCTGAATCTTGCCACTTCTGATCCCAGCTTCCACTCTCTCTCCTATCAAAATCAACTCATTAAAGCCAGTTGAGGAGCTTCCAATTAGATGATTGAAAAATGGACCAGATAGGGTACCCAAAAACATATCCACTAACTCCCTATCAGACAGGGCGGTTGGACTCTTCCTGCCAAGTCCCTCCACTTCTGAGCATAGTCTTTAAAACCCTCGCTCGAAACCATAGACATACTTTGGAGTTGTGTACGGGTGGGAGCAAGGTCTGCATTATACTGATACTTCTTGTAGAAAGCAGCGGCCAGATCTTCCAAGTTATGAATATTGGTCCCCTCCAGCAGATAGAACCACTCTAGCTGAGTCCCAGATAGACTTTCTTGAAAGAAGTGGACCCACAAGTCCTTGTCTACAGTGTCAGGCTGAATCTTCCTCACATAAAATCAGAGATGCATCTTGGGACATGAGACCCCATCACATTTTGCAAACACTGGAACCTTGAACTTCTGTGGGATAACAACCCCAGAAACCAAACCCAGCTCTTCAAAATCCAGACCTGGTACCTTCTAGATTTCCATTACATTCAAACGATCCTCCAGTTGTTTATATTTTTCATCCGCAAGTGGATACTACTCCTCATCAGTCAGATTCACCCTCGGATTCCTTTGGACTGGAGTCTTCCTCTCTTGTTTCCTCTTCTTGATTATCTCCTTCCTTTGATGAAGTTACCAGCTCAGAAGCTCGCCACACTAGTCCTCTGATCCTTCTTCCCAGATTCACTACCCCAGTTGGTTTCTTTGGCTTCTTCTTTTTATCTTTCAGTATGAGGGCTTTCAGGTCTTCCTGCCCTTTATCTAGAGCCATAATCATTTGCTGGAACTGGGCGTTTTGCGCCTGGAGATCCTCGATGTTTTGTTCAAGAGCCATTTCTTCACTTGCTGAAATAAACAGCGATGAAGATAAGAACCCTGCTTTGAGACCTGCTTATGCAATGAGATGCATGATATGCTTATGCAATGTTTTCAAGGACCTTATTGGATTTAAGCTCTTTTAAACAAAACAAGAAACAAACCCTTTTATTAGGAAGTTTTTAAAGAAACAAAAGATTACACCAGGATAAATATTGAAAGGAAATTCCTAAGTCTCTCATGGGCGCTTCCTCTTGGTGTTGAGGTTCCTCTCTTCACGAAGTTTTTTTGTTAATTCCAGCACCTTCTTCTCACTTGCATAGAATTGAGCCTCAAAAGTATCCCGTTCTCCCTTGAGTTGGATCCAAGACTTTTGCAACTCTTTAAAGTTGGTTGGCATATTAGGATGGAGAATGATAGGGGACTCGCTCCCTTGAACAACAGGTTCCAAGATCATCGGTAAGATGTAATCATATGTCATTATAAGACTTTGGGCTTGAGCTCGCACCCATTTGAGGTAAGATTCCAAAGGGATGGAGTTCTTGCGCTCCAAAGTCCTACTATCAGTCTTCTTAACAATGCCCCAAGTGCGGATGAACCTCTGACGATAATTTTGCAAATCATCTGAGTAGTTGAACACAATACCTTGGATGAGCATATCTGGTGGACCATCTCTCCGTGCATAGCCAAACTGACATAGTGCTAAAAAAGGATTGTAGGTGATGCCTCCCCTATTTCCTGGGAGCGGCACATTAGGAAATGCTCCACAACGATCAATAAAAGAAATGTCTTCTTGAGAGCGAGGACACCAATGGATGTCGGAGTGAGAGAGAGACATTAGTCTTTGACTCCACCTTAAGCTTAAATCATTTTGCATTGTTGACAGAGTAAGGTGCGAAATAAACCACCTATATATCAGACGGGTGCAACACATAAGAGTTCCTCGCCTCTTCAGAGTACGACTATGGAGAGAATGTAGGATATCCTCGAGCAATGTAGGAACCGGATTGTGAATAAGGAAGATGTTGATGGCATTCACATCTATAAGTTGATCTGAATTAGGAAACAAAACCAACCCATAGATCAAGAGGGCTAATACATCTTTGAAGGCTTGATAACTCATAGCATCCAGGAAAATCTGAGCTTTCTTCATCAGGAAATTTGCAAGGAGACCCTTAACTTCACTTCTTTTTTCCCAATTGGACTCAATGTCAGATGTCTTCAATTGCAAAGCTACGGTAACATCCTGAGAAGCTGGGTCTTGTTCTAAACCAGTGAAAGGTACTCGCTCCAATATAGGTAAACTAAGTAACTTAGAGAATTCCTCCAGGGTAGGTACTAGTTGATAATCAGGGAATGTGAAGCAATAGTGCTTAGGATCAAAGAACTGAAATAAGACACTCATCAAACCTTCATCAAATATGGTGGTAACCAAACTGAGTAAGTGACCATGTCTTTTATGGAATGATGAGTCCTTGGGTACTATCGAGACTAATTCCTTGAGATTGGGAGGAACTTCTGTGAAGTGAATCCGGATGGTTTTTCTGCGACCTGAATTCATATCCTACAAAACAACAAAGAGGTAAATCCAGTAGGTCCTTGAAATGATTAGTACATATGAATGTCATGATGTTTATGATGTCATGATTATGTTAAAAATCATAGATAAACACAAGCAAATCATACAATAGACCTTAGGTTCAAAGGCTTGCATGAGGTTTTAAGGTAAGTACCCTCTTGAAAGTTCAGTTGGCTCAACCTGTCCTAATAATAGTAACCGGGTTCTAAGGAATCTCAATATCACTGACCTTCCCTTAAGAAATTGTTTCAGATCCGCACCGAAATATTACGGCCAAAAAATCCTGAAAGTCTAGCCTCATTGATTGTAGTATCGAGCATCAACCAATCTTCGGTTGTAACCAAAGCTGGTTATCTCACTACTTCCTAATGGCTAGGATGAGTCAATTAAAGGTTCTAAAGGTCAGGTAGCGCTTAGTGACACTATGAGGAAGCCTAATGTTATCCTTAACTTACTCAAGGAACATTAGTATAATCTAAAGTATCGCGCTAACGTAGCCATCACTTCTTTTGTATCGGTCTATGTCGTACAGCCTCTATGGTTTATTACTACTTACCTAATAAGGTTCCCCAGATCCAGGTGTAGTATATTTTAGTAACAACCCAAGCAAATCCTGAAAAGTAAAGCAAACAAAGCACAAAAAAGAAATTTAAAAATGAAATAACTCTAAGGTAAACCCTACTTTTATTTAATCTCCCCAGCAGAGTCTCCAGTTCTGTCATACGGTGGTAGAACCGACGGTTATATATTGGTTTTGCATTTTGTATTCACAAATGTGTGGTAAGCAAGAGTCTCCACCGACTTTTCTTTTATCCAACAAAGGAATGGGAGAAAAGAACAGAAAAAGACCTTTTCGAGATGTTTTCTGAGTAAGGGTGGTAGATTATGGAAAGGGAAGGTGCTAGCACCCTTTCCATCTGTGGTTTTCCACGGGCTCTTGGAGGTTTGCTCATTTAAAAATACCTTTGTGCTTTATGTTTGAAAATGTTTTGAAAACGCCTTAGTATGACGAACTTTTTAATGTTTCTCGGCATAGTGGAGAAAATATATAAAGTGTTTTGAAATTGTTTTTGAAAAAGTAGTTTTTATGTAAGTGCAAAATGTTTGAGCAAACTTCTAACAGCTATCTACTTTTATACTCGAAAAGGTTTGTTCTTTTCCTCCTATCCTTTAGATAGTGCTATCCTACTATTAGTGAGTAGGTAGCCCTATCACTAGATGTTGAGGGACAATCGAAGGGACATTACAGTCACGAAGGTAACTTGTGGAGACGCTTTAGCAATTTTCTTTTAGGGACTAGATCATTTACCGAAAGGCATCTGTAGGGTCATCGAGGGGCTATGATCTTTTTTTTTATTTATGGGTCTTTGCTAAAGCGTTCCTACCTCATGACTTTTTTATTTCTTAAAGGCAACCAAAGTGGGGTACCCTAGAGGTTCTTGTGTGCAATTGTGTTCAGTTCAGTTATTTATCTTTTTGTTAAGTTTGTTAGTGTTTGATTATTAGTCTTATCATACACGCCTAATTACTAGAAGTTAATATATATTTTAGAATATTAAAGTGCAGGAATTTAAATATACGCTATTACAATGCTTTGGGGAGGGAATTTACACTGTTTAAGAATGAGGGGGATAAAGTAGTAAATGTCCTAGTTTTAATCTATTACATCCAGTGGGCAGGTACATCAATAGTAAAAATAAAAAATTAAATAAACGCGCGTGAAATTGAAAATAACGTCTAACAATATCCTAATAAATAAATATCTTTTTGGTTGTTTTTATTATGAAAAGAAAATTAAATTAGAATTAAGTCCTAAATTCTAATTTGTTTTAAGTTAAGAAAATGGTTAAAATTATTTAATCAATTAATTAATTATTTAATTATTTAATTAAAATGTTTAAGCCTAATTTTTATGATTTTTTTGATTTAATGTCAAGTTGAATAGAAAAAGAGTCAATAAAGAAATGAAACAAAGAATATAATACAAAAAGAAAAAGGGACTCCTTCAATTGCAAGGAGAATGGACTTTTCAGCCCAGAGGGAGAATGGATCTTTCGATTTAGAGGGAGAACGGACTTTTCGATCTAGAGGGATGTTGTCCTTCGATTCTGTGAAGGGGTGAGATTTTTGATCCAGGAGGGATGTTGCCTTTTTCGATCCAAGGAGGGAGTTGTTCTTCGAATTGAACATGTAAGGCAAATGCTGGAAAAAAATAAAGATGCATGACCTCGGTATTGAACTCAAGTCCTTCTGCTTAATTCGAAGCTTCTGTCCTCAGGCCTAAGCTTATTTTAACTTGAAACGGGCTATGCCATGAGTTTCAAAAGGCAGATCATGCCATGCCTTTCGATGGCATGATTTTATTCCAACTGGATATGCTTCGATCTGAGCGTGGCTTGGCTTGGAAAAGATTCTTGGGAATCTCAAGAACACATATATATCCTTTGTTAGGATTAAGGGTGCCTGCAAAGAAAACTAGTCAGAATTTTGATCATGTCTATGGTGGTGTGAGTATTCTCTTTTTCTAGGCAATCTCCCCTGTGTCTGATGCAACACTTGCAATCTCTTTATATAGAGGGGTAAAGGGGACAAGAAGGCAAAGGTTTAAACAGCCTTGATTATGTGTTTGAAAGCCATGAATGAGAATTTGTAACGTTGGCCAAACACATGGGATCTTGTCCTTTTTTGAATTTTGAATGTATGTGGACATTTGACTTTCGAATTTTCTCCTTCGAATGGCTCTGATGGCCTCCTTCGAATGGCTCTGATGGCCTCCTTCAAATGGCTCTGATTCAGCTCCTTCGAATGGCTCTGATGGCCTCCTTCGATTGGACTTTTTGAGTGTCTTTCAAATAGTCTTTTGTTGCCTCCTTCGAATGGGCCACCAATGTGTGTCCTTCGAATGGGCCTTTGGAACACTCTTTCGAAGGGGTCATATTGGGTGTCATGGTGCAAAAACTGAGTTGAGGGGTCTTGGCCCTGTGCATTGAAAACAAACACAGAGGAAGTCTTTTCCTTGTGCATCGAAGGCAAGTCTGAAGTGGCTAATACGCAGTCGAAGCCTTGTGAACCAAGCTTGGTCAAAAGGGGTCCAGTGCCTGATCGAAGGGTTTTAGATGCCCAATCGAATTTCCATGTCCAGATGTCAATCGAAAGACATCATGTTCAGATACCAATCGAAAACCTTGTTAAAGTTCCAATCGAAGGACCTTGTCCCAAGGCCAGTCGAAGATTCTTGTCAATATGCCAATCGAAGGACCTTGTTAAAATGCCAATCGAAAGACCTTGTCCCGAGGCCAATCAAAGACTCCTTCTTTATCTTCAAAATCTTTATTTTTCTTTAATCAAATGTTTGTGACCACCCATGTAGGAGAAAACCTTGGAAAACATGAGAGGGCAAATTTTGGGGTACAAT
Source organism: Vicia faba (assembly GCA_948472305.1). NCBI lineage: Eukaryota > Viridiplantae > Streptophyta > Magnoliopsida > Fabales > Fabaceae > Vicia > Vicia faba. The sequence goes on from OX451741.1 coordinate 386,050,914, forward strand.
AGAATGCTATTGCGACATTTCCTAATCTGGGAAAATAAATCCCTGACTGCTTCCTGGAGAGTACTGGGAAGTTGACTCCCAGACTGTTGTTTGGTAGATGAGTGTTATACCCCAAAATTTTCCCTCTCATTTATCAAGTAATCTCTCACAATATCTCCTTTGGTTCAAGACTGCACAAGGTTTGATCAGCTCAAGACACGTCCTCAAGCACTAATGACTGAAAATTAGGGTTTGAGATTGCACAAGGACAATTGGACTTTTAATGCCTCATATGACTTTCATGGATCATTTTGGACCCTCAAGATTGCTCATGTCAAATTTCAAGTCTTGGATCATGTTTTGCTCAGTCAATTGATCAGTTGACATAAAAATCAGTTGTATATGGTCAATTTACAATCAAACTTCATAATTTTTTATCAATGTCAACATTATGAATTCATGTATGTAATTTGATCAAATTTTGATCACGATTCCTCAAGAAATTTGATCAGATCACCAAAAGGGCAAAATGGTCAAAATTAGGGTTTTGACTGAGAAGATGCAATTTCTGATTTTTGACCTAGCAAATGTTTGATTGGTTTAAGTTATGATCTCAAGGATTCAATTGCATAATTTGGACCTAATGGCATGGCTCGAACATTTCTCAAGATCAATTGATTGACAGATGAATTTTCAGTCAACTGATCAAAAGTCAATTGTACACTAAAAAGTCAAACTTTGACTTTTTTTTATCAAAATCAAGTGTCAAAGATTACAATTCATCAAAGCATGTCAAAATATGAAATTTGTTCATCAAGAAATCAAAAAGTCAAGATTTCATTTTTCCAAAGTCAAAATTTCTAAACTTAGAAATTTTTCTAAGTGTTGGAAACTTCATATTAATTCACAACTTTGAGCCAATTTTCCACCATGATGCAAGATGATTCAAAGGAAACTTCCAACATGAAAGTTGTAGATCTCAATGATATCTAAAACATTGTAAACACAACTTCTCCTATAAATTCATGGATTTCAAGTTATGATTTTGTAAATACATGTTCATGAAACTTGGAAACTTAGTGAAGTTTTGCCCTAGTTTAGGAAGGATTTTGACCTAACTTCATGGATATTTTTCACATAGTTCCAAGATGAATTTTCAAAAATGTCCAACATAGAGGTTTTAGAGGATATTACAAGCTTTCCAAAATGTCCAAAAACTCATTGAGGCCATGCTTGAGCTAAGAGAATCAAAGGCAATAAGTTAGGGTTTCAAACTTTTTTTTCAAGTCATTATCATGATGAACATTTGATCCAATCTACACCCATGCTGCATAAATATTACTTTGCATGCTTCTAACCTCTAAATCTATCCATAATCATAAGATTACACAACTATTTGAGCTATGATCCAAGTGTTTGATTCATTGTCCAAGTGATTATTCCATTAATGGAACAAAGTTTAAACTTCCATTTTGGAAAAGTGGCTTTAATCACAAAGTCAATGCATAGAGCTCCTAACTTGTTTCATCTGAACACAATCAATGTCAAAGGCAAAAGAAACATGTCTAGAGCCTCCCATAAACTCATAACATTGCTTCACTTTTCCCGATTATCAACTTGTGCCTACTCTAGAAGAATTCTTACAACTCTTGAGGATTCCTGTTCTCAATCAACTACCCTTCAACAGTACGGAAAGAGATCCAAAACCTGAAGAGATTGCCCAAGCACTACACTTGCAACAATCTGATATCACAACTAATTGGGAAACAAGGAGTGGTGTCAAAGGTTTATTAACCAAGTTCTTGTTTGAGAAAGCTGAAGATTGTTGGAAATCCTTGAACTTACAAGCTTTTAAAGAAATTGTGGCCCTTCTCATATATAAGATGGTTTTGTTTCCAAATCTTGACAAACTCATAGATGTAAACTCTGTCAAAATCTTCATATCTCGTAACTCGATGCCTATGAGGAAAAGAGGGATCCTCGTGTGTTGCACTCCTCTCTTGGAAAGATGTTTTATTTCTCATCTTCCCTGATCTGTGTTGAAGAATGAGCAAGGTTTGAGGTGGTCCCATAGGTTGATGACACTCGGACATTCAGATGTTCATTGGTGTTCCCGGTCCTTGGAGAATGTTACTATCGTCGACCGTTGTGGAGAATTCCCTAATGTCCCCTTGCTTGGAATTAGAGGAGGTATCACTTTCAACCCTTGTTTAGCCTTATGATAGTTTGGTTATGCCCGAAGGGATGGGCCACATGAGATGCTTATCCAAGGAGAGGTATTCGACTACGAGAGCGACAATCAAAGCTACCGTCAGAGGTTTATCCGAGCTTGGAGGATGGTAAACAAAGTGGATAGCAAGAAGCTGGGACGTAAGAATTCCATTCCCCTCGAGCCTTACTGTTGTACCCTAAAATTTTCTCTCTCATATCACTCAACATATGCTCATTGAAGCCCTCAATCTGCTCAAGGATGCCCAAGAGTTGACCAGACAAACTCTCTCCTAAAGTAATGAATCTCCAATTAGGGTTTTCATTTTCATCAAGATGGGTGAGCTCGAAAGGCCTCAAATATTTTCCATGGTCCTAATATGTTCTCAAGACTATCCATGTCAAGTTTCATTCATTGCACAAGAAGTTTGCTCTGTCAACTGCTCAAATGCCTAAAAATCAACTATACTAGGTCAAAAGTCAATTGTGACCCACATACAGTCAAACTTCAAGATTTTTGGTCAAAATCAATATTTTGAAGTGATATCCATCATTTGATCATGGGTTTACCATTATTCCTCAATTAATGCTCCAAATCCATCAAAACTCAAAAGTTGCTAAATTAGGGTCTCTATAGGAAAAGTCAACCAAACTTTGACCAGGCATAAATTTCTCATACTTTATCAGAAATTTCTCATCCAAGGATCATTTTGAATAGAATCCAATTCCCTACAACTCCTCTTCATCCCTCAAGTTCAAGAAATGAACTCATGAAAAGATATAAAATCAGACATTATGGGTCCTTTTCAAAAGTCAACAAAAACACCTTTTGGGTCAAAGCTTCTTACGTGATCATGGAAGATCCAATTGAGATGAAACAAAAAGGGTTGTTTAGAGGACATCCTAAGATTTCTAAAAAGTCCAAGAACACCCTCCTAGGGTAAAATTTGAGAGAGAAATGCAATGTCAAAGTTGGCCATTTTTGGAATTTTTTTGCACAAAGTCAACAATGCTTAAAATTGCATTTTTTTTCCACATGGTCCCATATTTTCAAGATTGAATCTCAGTACTAGTATGGTCCAAGACCTATGGGACCCTCCTTTCCTCATTTATTTATTTATTTTTATTTTATTTTATTTATTTAAAATTCAAATTAAATCAAATTAAATCAAATTAAATCAAATTAAATCAAAATAAATAAAATCAATGGGATGAGATTTGTTTTATATTGAATTAGAGATCATGCTTGCTGTCACAAAGCCAAACAAAATCGTGCAAAATCAAAAACAATAGAAAATCTCCTAGTTGGGAAATTTTGGAAGCAATTTTCAAAAGTTATCAAATCTTGGATTTTCTCTAAACTTAGCACCCTAATTTGATTCACATACTTATACACAAGCATTCCCAACCCTAAGGACAAGAATTCAGACGCGCAGCCTGCCTCAAGGAGTTAAACAAAGTTCCAAATTTTCAAAGAAAAATGCAGATCGGATCTTTCTATACAGGCCAATTTAAGGAGTTTTGGAGCATCAATGATCATCCACGAAGGTCCTTGAAGCTTTTCCAGTCGCTATCCAAGCTCGCAGCCTTAGGAATCTCTAGATATAAATCACGGTTTGCACCCTTGTAACTTAAATTTGTTTTCTTGGTTTTACATGTTTTAAATCGAATTTGATTGCATAAACATGTTTATAATCATGCTTGGAATCTGTTTGAAGGACTAGATTTGAGTTTTGGCGCAGGAACGGGCTTAAACCATTGTTAGGGTTTGTAAGCTCAAAATCGGGGCTTCTTTTTCCAGGACAAATTGAATGGGATTATGGGCACTACTTGACTCTGGACAAAATTCCTGATTGATCCCTAGCATTAGTTTTGATTTATATTGCTTGTATTATATTTTTGAATAATGCAGGGTTTTAGCTACGAACAAAATTCGTCACTATAGCCTATAGTGATGGAAAACCGTTGTAGGTAAACGTTCCCCACCTAAAACGACGGATCCAAGAAGAAGGTGATGGCGTGGTGCTCACTGATTCATCCATTCAAACGGTTGAGGACCCACAGCATGCGCGTTTTTGACATGTGTCCATAGATCTTTGTTTGTGTTATGTTATTTTTGTTTTATTTAAGTATATGAATGACAAATGGCGCAGATGGCAAGGGTGATAAGCTGGTAAAGGTAAGGACTTGGGTTCGATCCCAGGTCTAGGAATTTTGTATTTTCTTAACATTTCCTGCAGGATCCCATGCGTTGCTCCTCCGGATGTTCACCCTGCATCCTCAGATCCCACCCTTTGGATCATCTCAAAGTAGATCCAATGCTCCATAATTAAAGATCCATGGTGCACTCCCTGAAGGCTGATCACACTGGAATGCACATTGGACAACTGGGCCAACACAACTTCGGCCTAACAATTCAGCTTCACACCCTCATATTACTAACAACTGCAGCAGGCCCATTTTCTAAACTCTTTTGATTTTTCTTATTTTATTTTCATTATTTAGTTTAATGACTTTTTAATCATTTTTTTTTATTATTTATAAAAAATCATATAATCAAAAAATCACCAAAATAGAATTAGTGTTTTTATAATTAAAATTAATTTTTGAAAATTAATTATTTTAATTATTTCAACATTGATTATTTTGTTAAATAAAATTAATTAGAAAATTAGGTTTAACTTGAAAATTTCAACTATTTTTCTCAATAAAAAATACAAAAATATTTTTTAATTAATTAGATTTTTTAGGTTTCTAATTTGTTCCCGTCTTAACTTTCGCGCGTTTATTTATTTTCACTTTATTTTCCAATTGTTGTAATTGCTCCGAGTTTGTAATAGCTTTTAACTTAGGTTTATTATTGCTTTCATTTACTGTTTCAATTCCCCAAGTTTGGTCATGTAACCCCCTCCCCAAAGCCTTGTAATAGCTAGGTTTAAAATTCTCGCACTTTGTTTTCCGCTACTATTAACTGTTAGATGATTGATAATAGGATTGTATACAAAAGATCAATAATTTAAAATAGTAGAACACCCTAAATGCACAAGATAAATGAAACTGAAAACAAACACTTGCACATGTACACTCTTAGGGTATATCCCCACTTCGGTTGCCTTTGGTAAACGGTCATGAAGTATAGGGAGTTTTAGTGGTTGCCCTCTAGTCCCAAAAGATCAAAAATGACCCATTTGAATGTTGCCTCGGGAAGATCTTTAGGACTCTAGGGTAATTACTAAGGTTTCCTAACCATTGCTTCAGTGACCGTAATTGTCCCTTCGAATGTCCCTTTAACTCCAATGATGGGGCTACCTACTCCTTAATAGTAGGATAGAACTGTCTAAAGGAAACGAGAAAATGAACATTCTTTTTTGAGTAGGTAGAAACTCTTAAGTACTTGCTCAAAACAACAAAAACTATTTCACACAAACACTTTCAAAACAGTTTTCAAAAACAACTTTGTCACACTCTTGAGGACGGATACAAGGGTTACCACGAAGATAAATATAAACTTTTCAAAACACATACAAGCAATTTCAAAATGAGCAAGTACCTAAGAGCTCATGGAAAACCATGGATAGAAAGGGTGCTAACACCTTCCCTTTCTATAATCTACCCCTCGTACTCAAAAAACTCACGAAAAAGGTTTTTGCTGTTCTTTTTCCTTTTCCTTTGTTGGATGAAATAAAAGTCGGTGGCGACTCTTGCTTACTGCACATTTGCGAACAAAAAACACAAACCATTATAACAATCGGTTCTGCCACCGTATCACAGAACTGGAGACTCTGCTGGGGGACTTATAATAAAATGGGGTTCACCTTAGGATTTAGGTCACTCTTAATTTCTTCTTTGGTTTGTCTTATCTAATTTACTTTTAAGGGTATCTGTTTAGGTTATTTAGATCCTAAACCCGGATCGGGGAATTCCTTTTAGGTAAGTAGCAATAAACTGTGAGGGAGTTGTGTGGGGTACACCGACACAGTTGAAACAGTAGCTACGTTGATGCGATACTTTGGTGTGTACTGGTAGCCCATGGGTAATCAAAGAGTATACGGGGCCACTGTGTGGTATCATAAAGCATCAACTGACCTTTGCACCTTAATTGACCAACTTGGCTTTTAGGACGTAGTCAAATAGCCGTCTTTGGTGTAAACCCAAAGTCGGTTGATACTCGATGCTACACTCATTAAGGTTTGACTCTCGAGTTTTGTTTGGTGGCAAGTCAATTGTCTATCGGAACGAAATTTGGTGGAAAGATCGGTGATATTGAGATCCCTTAGAACTCGGTTACTATATTTAGGACAGGTTGAACTAATCCAACTTCAAGAGGGTATACCTTAAAATCCATGCAAGCCTTAAACTTAAGGTCTTTGTGTGATTTGCATGTGTTGGCAATATCTGCTATATCTGAGCATAATTATGACATCATAACATAGCATATCATACTAACCATTTCAAGGATTCTTAGGGTTTACTTTTGTCTTGTTTTGTAGGACATGTCCCTCGCCCGCAGATTCATTATCCAAGTCAGTCTGGTAAAGGTACCTCATCAGCTTAAGGAATTGGTATCAAGGGTTCCTGAAAGCTCTCCCTTCACTGAAAGACATGGTCGACTTCTCATCTTGGTCACCTCAAACCCTGATAAATAAATGCTAAAAGTTCTCTTCCAGTTCTTTGACCCTCTACATCACTGCTTCACTTTTCCGGATTACCAGTTAGTGCCTACTGTGATACGGTGGGAGAACTGACTTGAGGGTTTTGCATTTGATCGCAAATGTTGCTGTTAGCAAGAGTCTCCACCGACTTTTCTTTTATCCAAAAGGAAAGGTGAAAAAGCACAGGAAAGACCTTTGAAATTATTTCTTGAGTTCGGGGGGTAGATTATGAAAAGGGAAGGAATTAGCACCCTTTTCATCCATGATTTTCCATGGGCTCTTAGTTACTTGCTAGATCACTCACTTTTGTTTGAAATTGTGCTTTGTGTGCTTTTTGAAAGTATTTTAAAGAGGTCATTGTTTAAGCAATCTTTGTAATGATTCTCGTTCGTAAGAATGTATACAAAGATGTTGATCTTTTGAAAATGTTTTCAAGTTTTGTAAGATGTTTTGAAAGTGTAAGCGTTTGTTTTGAAAATAGCAAGGATGTTTGTTTTGAAACGGAACAAGTAATTAGGAGCAATGTACCTACTCAAATGTCTTTCTTGTTCATTTTCTTTTCCTTTGACATTGTTGTCTTACCATTGATTTGGAAAGCAACTCTATCTTTGGATGTAAACGACACGGGCGTGGGTCATCGTATAACCATGATTAGCAATGTTACAAGGTATCTTAGCATTCTTTTTTAGGGACTAAGATCATTTGTAAGGCAACTTAGATAGCGCCATCGAGGGACTATGATCTTATATTTGCTTGTTTTTGCTAAGATACCTTACATGCGTAATATGGCCATTTTGTATAAGGAAACCAAGTGGAATAACCCTAGGGGGTGTTTGTGTGCAAGTGCATCATTTTCATGCTTGTTTTTGTCTTGAATTAAGGTTTTCTAAGTATTGGTTTTGGTCTTTTCATACAAACCCTAATTACTAGCATGTTATGTGAAAGCGATAAATTGCAAAATTTAAAATTACTACGCTATTACAACATTTGTGGGGAGGGGGTGTACAATTTGTAAATGGGGATTGCAAGAATTTAAACCTAATTAGTCTATTACAACCATATTGAATTAGTATGAATATACAAGGAATTGAATAAATACAAAGTATAAAAATGAATAAATGTACAAGGATGCAAAATGTAGAGAAAATGAATTTTGTGTAGTTTTCATGAAAAAAAGATTTTGTCCTAACCTAATTAAATAAAGAAAATAGTTAGTTAAGTTTGAATTTATTAAGAAAATATTTTTGAATAAAACCATAATTCTATTTAGTTGATTAAAAAGAAATAAGTTTAAGAAAAATGTTTTTGGTATTTTTATCTCGAAAATATTTATAACATTATAAATTATTTTTAGTCCTTTTTATATTAAAAATAATGTATTTTAAATGGTGTGAAAAATAAATAAATGAAAACATAATATTAATTAAGTTTACAAGATTATTTAATAAAATAAATAAAGTATAATAAATAAAAATATTTTTTATGAGAAAAATAAAATAAAATAAGTCAAAATATAAATATATCATTTTTTTGTATTTTATGATTTTTTGTATTTAGAGAAAAATATATTTAAGAAAAGATAAATGAAATAAATAAATAAATAAATAAATAAATAACTTGGGTCAGGGGGTGCCAAGAGTCAATATGGAGGTCAATTAGCAAAAATAAAAAATAAGCCAGGCCCAAAGGGCCCAGCGCCTGCCAAACAAAAAAAAAAAGTCAAAATTGTAAAAATATGAAGAAAAAACTGAAAAGGGTACCACTGGGGCTCGAACCCAGGTCCCATAGGTTACAGGTGCGCGCTTCTACCACTTGAGTGACTATACATCTGTTAATACAAATGAAACAATAAATATGTAAGGCAAAACGTGTTCTAAAGACTTCATCTTCAACCTCCAGCCAGACCATTTGTAACTTTCTCACTTCTCATAAAAAATGAAAACTGTAAACATGAAACTTGCAGCAAATTTTCTCACGATTCCAGAAATGTAAAGTATTAAAACTATAGATCAAAGATAAGCAAGAATTTTAATGGCCCTAATCTGAACCCTAAAAATTTCAGAAATTTCAGTTTCAAAATTCTCTAAGCTCAAGTAAAATTAATGGAAACTAAGGACATGGTTAGCTTCAAGGCAATGATATCTACATGTTTTATTCACAAATAAACTATTGATGATTCCTGTATGAAGAGTTTCAAGTTGAGAAAACTTACCTCAAAACTGGAAATCGTGTTTGGAGTTTGAGCTTATTTCAAGTGATGGTTATGATCAGGTTAGCTTCCTTGAGGTCCTAAGAAGCTAATGCAATGGTTTGCTCAAGTTGAGAGTGGCTGAAATGACTTGGAGAAGTCAAGTTGCAGATTTTGTTTTTTGGTTATGGAAGTTATGGTAAATGGTGTTACAGTTCTGGAATAAGGATAGGGATGAGTTGTATTTGACGTAAGGAAGCTTTAGAAACTAAAAGGCCAAGAAACGCACGAGGGAAATGGGAGTTTGATGTTCAAGGTCAGAAACTGTGCAACAATGGAGTTTTTGGGGAAAAATTTATTTGAGAGAGTTTTGGTGTATTTCAGGGTGCTCAAGCTCGTGTCCTAGCTCACAAATAGTGACTCTATTTATAAGCAACAAGTTTGGAGTGCTCTAGTTGATCAGAATTCAAATTTACATGTTTAAGTTAAACATGTGATTTTTTGACAAAACAAGTTTCTGTGCCTTGTGTACTTGCTAAGATAGAGTGGTTATGCTTTAAACAAGCTTGCTTATGACTTTATGGATGGAGTGTGATCATAGGGAACAAGTTAGAGGCTCAATGTGAACTTTATGCAAAAAGCTTTCTTTACAAGAATGGCATTGTTAACTTTGTGCCATAAATGGAAATGCAACTTAGACAATAGCTCAATTGCTTGGATCAAAGCCCTAACAGTTGTGTAAACATTTAATTATGGAGTGACAAACAAGTTTGAGGCCTGCAAAGCAAATATTGTGCAGCCTAACATGGATTTGGTTCATGTGTTCATCAAAAATGACTTGTAATTCAAGTGACAAAACCCTAACTTCATCTCTTCGATTCTCCCTCCTAGAGAATGATCTCAAGGAGTTCTTGGACATTTTTGAAAGCTTGAAATGTGCTCTATAAAACATCTTTGAATTTCTTTTGAAGATTCCCCTTTGATCTATATGAAAAAGTTCCATGAAGTTAGGTCAAAATCCTGACCAAGTTAGGGCAAAATTTCACTAAGTGTTTAGTATCATGACCACATGTTCATAAAATTATAAATTGAGATCCAAGCATTTTTGGAAGGAGTTGTATAAAGAAAAGTGGTATATTTAATGGAGATATACAACTTTCATGTTGGAAGTTTCTCTTGAATGATCTTTCATCATGGTGAAAATTTGGCTCAAAGTTATGAAAAAATATGAAATTTGCAACACTTAGAAAAATTTCTAAGTTTAGAAATTTTGACTTTTCAAAATGAAATCTTGACTTTTTGATTTCTTGATGGATAAGTTTCATATTTTGAAATGTTTTGATGAATTGTGATCCTTGGAACTTGAATTTGATCAAAAAGTCAAAATTTGACTTTTCAGTATACAGTTGACTTTTGATCAGTTGATTGCTAAATTCATCTGTCAATCCAATGGACTTGCAATGTTTTGAACCATGTCATTAGGTAAAAATTATGCGATTGGACTCTTGAGATCATGCCTTAAACCAATTTACCATTTTCTAGGTCAAAAATCAGAAATTGCCCTTTCCCAGTCGAAACCCTAATTTTGACCATTTTGCCCTTTTGGGGATTTTGATCAAATTTCTTGAGGAATGGTGGTCTAAACTTGATCAAATGATACATATGACTTTAAAATATTGATGTGGATAAAAAATTATGAAGTTTTACTGTAAATTGGCCACAGTTGACTTTTTACCCAATACAATTGATTTTTAGGTCAACTGCTCAATTGACTGAGCAAAAATGTGATTCAAGGCTTGAAACTTGGCATGATTAATCTTTAGGATACATGATGATCCATGAAAGTCACATGGGACATCGAAAGTTCAAATTTCCTTGTGCAAACTCAAACCCTAATTTTGGTCATCAGTGCATAAGGAGGTGTCTTGAGCTGAATCAAACCCTGGTGCAGTCTTGAGCCCAAGGAGATCTTGTGAGTAAATTATTGATAAGTGAGAGGGCAAATTTTGGGGTACAACACCTACTATGGAAGAGTTTTCTCTGTTACTAGGAGTGTTTATTCTTAACAAGGTACCTTTCAATGGCATGGAAAGAGACCTTAAACCTGAAGATCTGGCTAAAGCTCTGTCCTTACAGCGATCTGACGTAGTAGCAAATTGGGAAACCGGGAGAGGTGTCAAGGGTTTTTTGGCTAAGTTCTTGTTTGAGAAAGCTCATCATTTTTGGGATACCCTTGACTTATAAGCTTTTTAAGAGGTATTAGCCCTTCTCATCTATGGGTTGGTACTGTTCCCCAATCCGGACCAGCTCATAGACGTGAATGTGGTTAAGGTTTTCTTGTCGCGCAATCCGGTACCTACTCTGCTTGGAGATATCCTACATTCTCTGCATACTCGCACTATAAAGGGAACAGGGACCCTTCTGTGTTGCACTCCTCTTTTGGCTAGGTGGTTTATTTCGCACCTACCCTGGTCCGTCTTGAAGAATGAACAGGGTTCGAGGTGGTCTCATAGGCTAATGACTCTTACACATTCGGATATTCATTGGTGTCCTCGATCCTCGGAGAATGATACCATCATTGATCGATGCGGAGAATTCCCTAATGTCCCTCTCTTAGAAATTAGGGGAGGAATCACTTACAACCCTTGTTTGGCGCTGCGACAGTTTGAATATGCGAGAAGGGATGGTCCTCATGACGCACTTATCCAAGGAATCGTCTTCGACTACGGGAATGATGCTCAGGGTTACCGTAAAAAGTTCATGCGAGCTTGGGGCATGGTACATAGAGTTGATAGCAAGATATTGGGTCATAAGAACTCAATCCCTCTTGAGCCTTAACTCAAATGGGTGTGATCTCGTGCTCAAAGCCTTATGATGCCTTACCCCGCTGTCCTACCAATGATTATGGAACCGGCTGCTGAAGAAGATACTTCTTATCTTGTGCTCCATCTTTACATGCCAACTGATCATGAGGAATTACAAAAATTCTGGGTTCAACTCAAATAGGAGCGGGATACATTTGAAACTCAATTCTATGCTAGCAAGAACAAGGTCCTGGAACTCACTAGGCTACTTCATGAAGAGAGGAATATAAACGCCTACGTTGCACCAAAGAGGATGCGCTCCTGGGAGACCTAATTTTCTTTTTTGCTTTAAGTTTTGTTTTTTTGTAAGCCTAAAAGGCACCCTTTGTAACAATTCAAACTTATTAATACAATTAACATGTGTTTCTTTTGGTTAAGCAAATTTGAGCCTTTAAGAGTCCTTGAAATCATTGCATACGCATTTCATCCATGACATTGCATAAGCAGGTTTCATAATAGGTTTCTCATCTTCTGTGCTGTTTATTTCTGCAAAAAATGTCTTCTGAACAAAGCATCAAGGACCTCCAGGCACAAAATTCCCAATTTTAGTAAATGTTCGTAGCCTTGGCTAAGGGGCAGGAAGATCTGATGGCCCTTATTCTGAAAGAGAAGAAGAATAAGAAGAAGAAGATCGCTGGTGTCTTAAATCTGGGCAGAAGATTCAAGGGACCGTTGAAGCAACCGGTTAATCTGACCTCCTCGTCCAAAGAATGGGAGAATCAAGGAGGAGAGACAAAGGAGGGGGACCCTAGCCCTAAGATTTCGGATAATGACACAGATTACAATGATGAACAGTATCCTCCTACTGAGGATAGATACAAACAATTAGAGGATCGTCTGAGCGCAATGGAGATCCAAAGATTACCAGGGCTGGATTTTGAAGAGCTGGGTTTGGTATTTGGGGTAGTCATCCCGCAGAAGTTCAAGGCTCCAGTATTTGCGAAGTATGATAGGGTGTCTTGTCCCAAGCTTCATATTTGTTCCTATGTGAGGAAGATCAAGCCTCACACTGCTGATAGGAACTTGTGGGTCCATTTCTTTCAGGACAGTCTGTTCGAGACTCAGTTTGAGTGGTTCTATCAGCTGTAGGGAACCAATGTCCGGAACTGGGAAGATTTGGCTACTGCTTTTTACAAGCAGTATCAATATAACGCTGACCTTGCTCCTACCCGTACTCAACTCCATAGTATGTCCATGGGTGCAAGAGAAGGGTTCAAGGACTATGCACAGAAATGAAGAGATTTGGCAGGGAGAGTTCAACCCCCTTTGTCTGATAGGGAGTTGGTAGACATGTTTCTTGGTACACTGTCTGGTCCATTCTATAATCACTTTATTGGTAGCTCCTCAGCTGGTTTCACCAAGCTAATATCGACTGGAGAAAGGGTAGAAGCTGGGATCCGGAGTGGCAAGATCCAGAAAGACACCTCATCAAGTACAGTGAGGAATCCATTCACGGGTAAGAAGGAGGTCAGTGCCATTTATAACTCAAGAGGTCATAGCTGAGCTGAGCACCATCCAACGGTAGGGGCTGTGATGATACCTAGGCATGCGGCTACTCAACAACGAAATAATCAGCAAAGGGTAGAAAGACCGCAAAGGCAGTTCACCCGGATTAATATGACGTTGACTAAGGTTTTACCCCATCTGTTAAGATCTAACTTGGCAAACTTAAAGGAGGCTCCCAAGAATCCTAACATCGCATCTCCTTGGTACAATCCAAACGCTCAGTGTTCTTACCATTTTGAGAGCCCAGGCCACGATACAAATGACTGTTGGGCTATGAGAAATAAGATACAGGATCTGATCGAAGCCAAGGAGATTGAGTTTGATGCTCTGGAGAAGCCTAATGTCATAAATGCTCCCATGCCCAAGCACAACCGTGGTGTTAATGCCATTCATACAGATTAGTTTATTACTTATGTTGATGAAGTTTCCACTCCTCTCATGACTGTCAAGAAGAATTTGTTGCTAGCCGGTTTATTTCCAGGTTATGGTAAAGGATGCCACATGTTTCTATCTCTGTCTTCTGGTTGTTATTTGCTGGAAGCAGGTGTTCAACGCTTGATGGATAACAGAGAGATTTTGTTTGAAAAGAATTTGATTCAGACTGTCCTACATAAAGATGATTCTATCATAACCATTTCCGCCAATCCTTCCAAGGTCTCCTCTAAAAGACCTGTTAGGATTACACCTGCTCCAAGAATTGCTCCATTCATAATCACTTTTCCTGGTCATGTACCGTACTCCTCGGACAAAGTTGTCCCTTGGAATTATGGTGCTGAGGTTTACTATCATGGCGTCAAATAGGATTTGAAGATTGAAGAGGCGGATCCTGATATCAGTAACATTGTCGAGACCAACAAAGTTACACGAAATGGAAGGGTTTTCTCTCCCGAGATTTCCCCAAAGACTGTTGCTAAGCCTGTTGTTATTCCATCTGTTGTTCCTACTAGTACTTCAGATACTACTCCCATTCTTACTCCAGTTATTACCCTTGTCGATGATTCATCTGGGACTCGGGGCAAAGAAGTTATAGGTGAGCCTTCCCGGATGGAGGCACCTAGAAAAGTTATTTTGGAATCCTCTAAGCAAGAAATGGAGGAAATTTTAAACATAATCAAGAAGAGCGACTACAACATGGTCGAGCAGCTGGGGAAGACCCCTTCGAAGATATCAATGTTGTCTTTGCTTTTGTGTTCTGAAACCCATGCAAAGGCTTTGATTGCATTTCTCAAGACTGCGCATGTTCCGCAAGATACCTCCGCTGACCAATTCAAGGACTGTGTGGCCAGTTTGACTGCTGACAATGGTTGGGTTTTTCAGATGCCGATTTGACACCAAAGGGGAGAAAGCATAATGATGCTCTACATGTCTCGATCGAATGCAGGGGCACTACTATGTCTCATGTGCTAGTGGACACTGGATTATCATTGAATGTTCTGTCTAAGAAGGCTCTTGATCGGCTAGATTGTGAAGGTTTGACCTTAAAGCCCAGTAACATTGTGGTGAGGGCTTTCGATGGTTTAAAAAGAATGGTGCACGTGGAGGTGGATATCCCTATCAAAGTGGGTTCCCAGGCCTTTGGATCCACCTTCTACGTGATGGACATCAGACCATCGTACTCTTGTTTGTTGGGTCGTCCTTGGATCCATGAAGCTAGGGCCGTTACTTTTACGCTGCACCAAATGCTGAAGTATCCAGTAAAGGGGAAGATTGTCACCGTGCATGGTGAAGAGGAGTATATGGTGAGCAACCTAAACTCTTTCAAGTATGTGGAGATGGACGCGGAATTCATAGAGACCCCTTGTTAAATTTTTGAAGAGGTTCCCCAGATTATGGCATCAATCGAGGCCATCACTAATGCATCAAAGATCACCAAATCTCCTTTGAAGATGGCTTCTCTCAAGGACGCAAGAGCGGTAGTTAAAGAAGGTGGGTGTACCACTGGGGGATAACTCCCTAATTTTCTGCATAAAACTAACAAATTTGGTTTTTGCTTTACTTCAGGAGCTCAAAGGGTTGTTCGACGTGCTCGGGCTGGAGGACCTCCTCTATGCATTAGCAATCGAGGGGTTAATGCTATAGAAGACAATGATGAAGATTCTGATATTGACAGTTGGATCTACCCTACTACCAACGATGGACCTAGTAACTGGACGGGTAGAGATTTTGTGCCAATTTCTTTTGTTCAGCATTAATTGTCTTACTTGTTTTTTGAATTTGTAATAAACAATATAAACTCTATGGCCTTGTGTCTTACCCGAGGCACGATGGTTTATTTGTGAGTGTTGTTATATGTCATTTTCATATGTCATCAATAAAACATTGGACGTTTCTTGCATACAAATTTTGCGCTCTCTATTTTCTTTTCTGCTTTTTCACTTTATCAATACAGATATGCTCTTACACACACTCACATATCAAACTGCAGATCCATATCCACTCTGGATCCCATTGATAACAGTTCTGCTATTGTCAGTTATAACTTCGAAAATTCAATCAAACAAGCCGAGGACAAAGGTGAGGAAGATTGTAAGGTTCTTGGAGAGCTTGCTAGACTATTACAGCAAGAAGAGAGGGTTATACAGCCTCATGAAGAGCCAGTTGAGACGATAAACTTGGGCACAGAGGTAGACAGAAAAGAAGTCAAGATCGGCGCAAATCTGGAGAATAATGTCAAACAATGGTTGATACAGATGTTCCACGACTATGTTGAGATCTTCGCCTGGTCATATGAAGACATGCCTAGTTTAAACACTGATATTGTGGTACATCGTCTGCCGACTAAAGAAGATTATCCTCTGGTTAAGCAAAAAGTTTGTCGTATGCACCCTGAAATGCCAGAGAAGATTAAAGCAGAGGTTATGAAACAGTTCAACATTGGGTTCTTAGCTGTCACCTCCTATCTGCAGTGGGTTGCTAACGTCATTCCGGTACCTAAGAAGGACGGCAAGGTACGGATGTGTGTGGACTACAGAGACCTGAACAGGGCAAGCCCCAAGGATGACTTCTCGCTTCCCCACATTGATGTTCTGGTTGACCATAGCGCACAGCACAAGGTATTTTCCTTCATGGGCAGTTTCTATGGCTACAACCAGATCAAGATGGCTCCCGAAGACATGGATAAGACAACCTTCGTCACACAGTGGGGCACCTTCTGTTACAAGATGATGTCGTTCGGATTAAAGAATGTTAGGGCAACTTATCAGCGAGCCATGGTAGCTTTGTTCCAGGATATGATTCACCATGAGATAGAGGTTTACGTTGATGACATGATAGCCAGGTCTCAAACCGAGGAATAACACTTGGATCATCTACAAAAGCTATTTGACAGGCTGAAGACATACAAGTTGAGGTTGAATCCGAACAAGTGCACCTTCAGGGTAAGGTCTGGTAAGCTTCTGGGGTTCATCGCCAATGACAAAGGTATTCAGGTAGACCCTGCAAAGTTAAAGTCCATACAAGAAATGCGAGCTCCCCGTACTGAGAAGGAGATTAGAGGTTTTTTGGGACGCCTAAATTATATCTCCAGGTTCATTTCACATCTGACTGCTACTTGTGAGCCGATCTTCAAACTCCTGAAGAAAGATCAAGTGGTAAAGTGGAATGGTGAATGCCAGACCGCTTTCGAAAGAATCAAAGAATACCTTCAAGAACCACCAATTTTGATGCCTCCGATTGAAGGAAGACCTTGGATATTATACTTAACAGTGCTAGATAATTCAATGGGTGTGTGTTGGGGAAGCATGACGAGTCTGGTCTAAAAGAGAATGCAATATACTACCTTAGCAAAAAGTTTACCGACTGTGAGACAAGATACTCACTACTCGAGAAAACTTGATGCGCTTTGGCGTGGGCTGCTCGCCGACTAAGACAGTATATGTTGACCCACACTACTTTGTTGATATCTAAGATGGATCCAATCAACTACATCTTCGAGAAGCTAGCCCTCTCGGGAAGAATAGCAAGATGGCAGGTGATCTTAACTGAATACGATATACAATATACAACCTAGAAAGCAATCAAGGGAAGTGTATTGGCTGATCATTTGGCTCATCAGGCTGTGGATGACTACCAGTCCTTGAATTTTGAGTTCCCGGACGAAAATATTATGCTAATGACTGACTATGAAGAACCTGGACCGAATGAAGGACCTGAAGAAGGATCCAGATGGACTATGGTTTTTGATGGGCCTCAAACGCACTCAGTAATGGCATTGGTGCTGTAATCATATCTCCTGAGGGCTGTCATACTCCTTTCATTTCCCGACTATGTTTCAGCTGCACTAACAACATGGCAGAGTATGAATCTTGTATCATGGGTCTCAAGGCTGCTATCGACCTAAGGATCAAGTTCTTGAATGTTTTCGGGGATTCAGCCTTGGTGATAAGTTATATCAAAGGAGAATTGGATACGAAGCATATGAATCTCATCACATACAAAGAACATGTACTGACATTGCTCCCACACTTTGAGAAGGTAACCTTTGAACATTTCCCATGAGAGGAGAATCAGTTAACGAACGCGCTAGCTACCAAGCCTTCTATGTTCAAGGTCAGGTGGGACAACGAAGCTCCCTGAATCACTATTGAGAGGTCGGATGAACCAGCGTACTGCTGTGAGATTGATACTAAAGAGGTAGTAGACAAATCCTGGTTTCACAAAGTAAAAAGGTATCTCGAGACTCAAGAGTATCCCGAGGGGGCATCTGTCAATGATAAGAAGTTTCTGAGAAGGTTCTCCGCGAAATTCTTCCTCAGTAATGGAATCCTCTACAAGCGCAACCATGACTCTACCTTACGGCGGTGTGAAGACAAGAGCGAAGCAGAGAGGATTATGGAAAACTTGCATGAAGGTACCTTTGGCACTCATTCCAGTGGACATACCATGGCTAAGAAGATCCTACGGGCAGGATACTATTGGTTCACTATGGAAGCAGTTTGTTATCAGCACTCTCGAACTTGTCATAAGTGCCAAATTTATGCTGATAAGGTACACGTGCCTCTGGTTCCTTTGAATGTCTTGACGGCTCCTTGGCCCTTTGCAATGTTGGGCATTGACATGATCGGAGAGATTAGACCTACCGCTTTCAATGGGCATCGCTTCATCCTGGTTGTCATTGATTACTTCATGAAGTGGGTTGAAGCTGCCTCTTTTGCTACCCTTACCAAGAATGTTATGGCGCGGTTTATCAAGCATAACCTAATTTGTCGATATGGTGTGCTAGAGAGAATTATCACTGACAATGGTACGAATGTCAATAACACGATGATCACCGAACTCTGTAAACAGTTCAAGATACAGCATCATAACTCTTCTCCCTACCGACTGAAGATGAACGGCGCTGTTGAAGCGGCTAACAAGAACATCAAGAAGATTATACAGAAAATGACAGTGACATATAAAGACCGACACGAGATGTTACCATTTTCTCTTCATGGGTACCGCACTTCACCATGGACGTCAATAGGGGCAACACCTTATTCTTTGGTATATGGCATGGAGGCAGTCCTACCTATTGAGGTTTATATCCCTTCTTTAAGGATTATGAAGGGTGCGAGTTTGAACAAAGACGACTGGATCCAGACTCGACTTGATCAACTGACTTTGATCGATGAGAAGAGACTTACTGTTGTATCTCATGGTCAAATGTATCAAAAATGGATGATCAAGGCTTTCAACAAAAAAGTCAAACGCCAAGAATATCAAGTCGGGGATCTAGTAATCAAGCGCATCATACTGCTGCAAGGTGATCCCATGGGAAAATCGACTCCCACATACGAAGGACCATTGGTGATTAAAAACATTTTCTCGGGTGGAGCCATGATTCTAACCACCATAGACAATGACGACCTTCCACACCCTGTCAATGCGGACATAGTGAAAAGATACTACGCATGATTAAAGACCCGCTAGGTTGACTGGCCTAGGCAAAAATAAGGGCTTCCCGGAAAACCAAAAGGGTTCGGGCAAAAATAAGGGATGAAAACGAAAAAAAATTGTACACTTGGCAAGTCGAAAACCTGAAAAGGCGGCTTGGGCAAAAAAGGGTATCCCGGTGGACTGAAAACCCGAATGGGCAGTCCAGGAAAAAGTTAGGGATGTAAAGTGTATCACTATGTCCCATTGGGTCACCTTGCGACCAGACCTCAGTATCAATTGTCAAGCTCGAACGGCACCGATCAATCTAATCAGCTTTGGACAAGAAGCAAAGTGATGAGACACTCGAAGACATAGCAGCAATAGCAGAATTGAAACTTAAATGGGATTATTGCACATAGCTGTTTTCTTTTCGTTGTACACAATATTGTATAGCTTCCATTTTTACGGAGGCGTTATCTTACTAGAGTGTCAGCTTCCTTGTACAAAAATGCTTGTTATAGGCCAACTTCGAAAATTAATACAAGTCTATTTTACAAAACCATTTGTTTTTCTTTTTCTGTTTTGTTTTGCAAAAAAAACGTCCAATGATTTATTCTTGACATATGCATTTGAATATGATCGTTGTTCATAAATATTTGTATAGGAAACGGAAAGACAATTGCTCGTAACTTAAGAAACAGGGGAAAAAACTAAAAAATGTCAAACCCGACAGTTACTCTGTCCAGCAGGTATCGGGGCAGAGACAACTTTGAAACAAAGTCATCAGTACATACGACCCCGTGACACCTATACTCCCCACAAAGTAGAGGCAATTAAATCTTTGACATCGGCTTCCCCAAAATAGGAGGTACTCTCCCTAGCCAGGTTCCTTCAGAAAACTGACATTTATATTCCCCAGTCGAATTTCATAATCGCAAGCGGGTCATAAAGTTTTCTCCCAAACAGAGTTTATTTCTCTGAATACAGAAGCTCAATCCCCGACAGAGTTTATCCTTCAGCTATGGAAGTTCATCCTCCAACAGAGTTATTTCCCCGCAGAGTTATTCTCAAGCAGAGTCTCTCCCCTGGTAGAATATCCATAAATAAGGAGCAAATATCCAGCATAGTCATCTTCGTTCACCATCCCCAGTGGAAGTAGAAGAACCACAGTTTTCTAAAACAGTCAGGAATGCTATTTCCAATACTCTCCAGCAGCAGTCAGGGATTTATTTTCCCAGACTCGGATATGTCACAATAGCATCTCGTGTTCATACATCGTGACATGCGCATACATATCGCATACAACATAATCTCATTTAGTTTGAGAACATCATCCCACAATGCATTTCATGTATCGCATATAAGTAACCCTGTTATCTTTTAAGAAAAGACAATTATCATCAACAATATCAGTAGTTATACATGTCACATCTGCAGACAACTAATGGAAAATCAGTTCCCGAAACCAAACGGGTCAACCAACCTACGTGATCATCTCGAAGTAACCCTACTATCCAGGTTCCTTCCCATAAGCCCTACTATCCAGGCTTTCATCTCCAAATAACCTTATTATCCAGGTTCCTTCCCATAAACCCTACTATCCAGGCTTTCACCTCGAAGTAACTCTACTATCCAGGTTCCTTCCCATAAGCCCTACTATCCAGGCTCTCATCTCGAAGTAACCCTACTATCCAGGTTCCTTCCCATAAGCCCTACTATCCAGGCTTTCACCTCGAAGTAACCCTACGACCCAGGTTCCTTCTCATAGCCCTACTACCCAGGCTTTCATTTCGAAGTAACCCTACTATCCAGGTTCCTTCTCATAGCCCTACTACCAAGGCTTTCACCTCGAAGTAACCCTACTATCAAGGTTCCTTCCTATAAGCCCTATTATCCAGGCTTTCACCTCGAAGTAACCCTACGAACAGGGTTCCTTCTCATAGTGCTACTATCCAGGATTTCATTTCTAAGTAACCCTACTATCCAGGTTCCTTCCCATAAGCCCTACTATCCAAGCTTTCACCTCGAAGTAACCCTATGACCCAGGTTCCTTATCATAGCCCTACTATCCAGGCTTTCATTTTGAAGAAACCCTACTATCCAGGTTCCTTCTCACAACCCTACTACCCAGGCTTTCATTTTGAAGCAACCCTACTATCCAGGTTCCTTCTCTCTTATCTCCAGACAACAGTTTACAACACCGTAAGACCTGGACCCGACCAAATACGGTCGATTTCACATGTCCCTAGTAAGTCACTGTGCAGCCTGGACCCTGACCAGACATGCAGTTTACTTCCACCTCCTCAATCAAGAGTTAATTCCCCAGTAGTTTAGTGGACAACTAAATATCGTAGCCTCTATTTCCCAAGACATAAATCAACATTCCCCGGTGAAATTCTCCTCAACGGCAGTTACAGGAATTCTCGCAAAGGAATCTCTTATGACACCGATATCTTTTATGGATGGCATCTTTAAGCCCATCTCCGACGACTCTCCATCGCCTTCCAAATGGAATCTATAAGCCCATTCCCGATATTATCGACTGACACTCACTTCATGCAAGTGCAAATTTTTGGGCACTCTAGTGTTAAATCATCTTCCACTTTCAGATCACGAAAGACAGACAAGCCAATCTACATCCTCAGGTCTAAGAAGATTGAACAGGGGCAGCTATTGTACCCCAAAATTTGACCTCTCATATCACTCAACATATGTTCATTGAAGCCCTCAATCTGCTCAAGGATGTCCAAGAGTTGACCAGACAAACTCTCTCCTAAAGCAATGAATCTCCAATTAGGGTTCCATTTTCATTAAGATGGGTGAGCTCAAAAGGCCTAAAATCTTTTCCATGGTCCTAAAATGTTCTCAATACCATCCATGTCAAGTTTCATGCCTTGCACAAGAAGTTTCTCAGTCAACTGCTCAAATTCCTAAAAATCAACTATACTAGGTCAAAAGTCAACTATGACCCACATACAGTCAAACTTCAAGATTTTTGGTCAACATCAATATTCTGATGTGATATCCATCATTTGATCAAGGGTTGACCATGATTCCTCGAGGAATGTTCCTAATCCATCAAAACTCAAAAGTTGCTAAATTAGGGTCTCTGTAGGAAAAGTCAACCCAACTTTGACAAGGCATAACTTTCTCATACTTTATCAGAAATTTCTCATCCAAGGCTCATTTTGAAGAGAATCCAATTCCCTACAACTCCTATTCATCCCTAAAGTTTAATAAATGCACTCATATAAAGATATAAAATCAAACATTACGGGTCCTTTTCAAAAGTCAACAAAAACACCTTTTGGGTCAAAGATTCTTACATGAACATGGAAGATCCAATTGAGATGACACCAAAAGGGTTGTTTAGAGGATATCCTAAGATTTTAAAAGTCCAAGAACATAATCCTAGGCTCAAAATTGAGAGAGAAATGCATTGTCAAAGTTGGCCATTTTGGAAATTTTGCACAAAGTCAACAATGCTTAAAATTGCATTTTTCCACATGGGCCCATCTTTTCAAGATTGAATCTCAGTCCTAGTATGGTTCACGACCTATGGGACCCTCCTTGCCTCATTTATTTATTTATTTATTTATTTTGATTTTATTTATTTAAAATTCAAATTAAATCAAATTAAATCAAAATAAATAAAATCAATGGGATGAGATTTGTTTTGCATTGAATTAGAGATCATGCTTGTTGTCACAAAGCCAAACAAAATCGTGAAGAAAAAAAAAGAGGAAATCTTCTAGTTTGGAATGTTTGGAAGCAATTTTCAAAAGTTATCAAATCTTGGATTTTTTCTAAACATAGCACCCTAATTTGATTCATATACTTTTACACAAGCATTCTCAACCCTAAGGACAAGAATTCAGACGTGCATCCTGCCTCAAGGAGTCAAACAAAGTTCCAAATTTTCAAAGAAAAGTGCAGATCGCGTCTTTCTCTACAGACCAATTCAAGGAGTTTTGGAGCATCAATGATCATCCACGAAGGTCCTTGAAGCTTTTCAAGTCTCTATCCAAGCTCGCAGCCTTAGGAATCTCCAGATGTAAATCACAGTTTGCACCCTTGTAACTTAAATTAGTTTTCTTAGTTTTACATGTTTTAAATCGAATTTGATTGCATAAACGTGTTTATAATCATGCTTGGAATCTGTTTGAAGGCCTGGATTTGAGTTTTGGCGCAGGAACGGGATTACACCATTGTTAGGGTTTATAAGCTCAAAATTGGGGCTTCTTTTTCCCGAACAAATTGAAGGGGATTATGGGGACTACTGGACTCGGGACAAAAATCCTGATTGATCCCTAGCATTAGTTTTGATTTATATTGCTTGTATCATATTTTTGAATAATGTAGGGTTTTAGCTACGAACAAAATTTGTCACTATAGCCTATAGTGACGGAAAACTGCTGTAGGTAAAAGTTCCCCACCTAAAATGACGGATCCATGAAGAAGGTGATGGTGTGGTGCTCACTGATTCGTCCATTCGAACCGTTGGGGACCCACAGCGCGCGTGTTTTTGACATGTGTCCATAGATCTTTGTTTGCCTTATGTTGTTTTTGTTTTATTTATGTACATTAATGACAAATGGCGTAGATGGAAAGAGTGATAAGCTGGTGAAGGTAAGGACTTGGGTTCGATCCCAGGTTTAGGCATTTTGTATTTTCTTAACATTTCCTGCAGGATCCCATGCGTTGCTCCTCGAGAAGTTCACCCTGCATCCTCAGATCCCACCCTTTGGATCATCTCAAAGCAGATCCAATGCTCTAAAATTGAAGATCCATGGTGCACTCCCTAAAGGCTGATCACACTGGAATGCACGCTGGAAAACTGGGCCAACACAACTTGGGCCAACACAACTTGGGCCTAACAATTCAGCTTCACACCCCCAGATTACTAACAACAGCAGCAGCCCCATTTTCTAAACTCTTTTGATTTTTCTTATTTTATTTTCATTATTTAGTTTAATGACTTTTTAGTTATTTTTTTATTATTTATAAAAAATCATAAAATCAAAAAATGACAAAAATAGAATTAGGGTTTTTATAATTAAAATTAATTTTTGAAAATTAATTATTTTAATTATTTCAACATTGATTATTTTGTTAAATAAAATTAATTAGAAAATTAGGTTTAACTTGCAAATTTCAACTATTTTTCTCAATAAAAAATACAAATATATTTTTTAATTAATTAGAATTTTTAGGCTTCTAATTTGTTCACGTCTTAACTTTCGCGCGTTTATTTATTTTCACTTTATTTTCCAATTGTTGTAATTTCTCTGAGTTTGTAATAGCTTTTAACTTAGGTTTATTATTGCTTTCATTTACTGTTTCAATTCCCCAAGTTTGATCATGTAACCCCCTCCCCAAAGCCTTGTAATAGCTAGGTTTAAAATTCTCGCACTTTATTTTCCGCTACTATTAACTGTTAGATGGTTGATAATAGGATTGTATGCAAAAGATCAGTAATTTAAAATAGTAGAAAACCCTAAATGCGCAAGATAAATGAAACTGAAAACAAACACTTGCACATGTTCACTCTTAGGGTATATCCCTACTCTGGTTGCCTTCGGTAAACGGTCATGAAGTATAGGGAGTTTTAGTGGTTGCCCTCTAGTCCCAAAAGATCAAAAATGACCCATTCGAATGTTACCTCGGAAAGATCTTTAGGACTCTAGGGTAAATACTAAGGTTTCCTAACCATTGCTTTTATGACCGTAATTGTCCCTTTGAATGTCCCTTTAACTCCAATGATGGGGCTACCTACTCCTTAATAGTAGGATAGTGCTGTCTAAAGGAAACGAGAAAACGAACAGTCTTTTTCGAGTAGGTAGAAACTCTTAAGTACTTGCTCAAAACAACAATAACTCTTTCACAAAAACACTTTCAAAACAGTTTTCAAAAACAACTTCATCACACTCTTGAGGACATATACAAGAGTTGCCACGAAGTTAAACAAAATCTTTTCAAAACACACACAAGCAATTTCAAAATGAGCAAGTACCTGCGAGCCCATGGAAAACCATGGATAGAAAGGGTGCTAACACCTTCCCTTTCTATAATCTACCCTTGTACTCAGAAAACTCTCAAAAAAGGTTTTTCTGTTATTTTTCCTATTCCTTTGTTGGATGAAAAAAATGTCGGTGGCGACTCTTGCTTACTACACATTTGCGAACAAAAAACGCAAACCAGTATAACAGTCGGTTCTGACACCGTATCACACTTACCTTAAGTGTATACGAACTCGAGCTCAGAAACTTGTGATGCCTTATCCCTCCATCTTACCAATCATCATGGAACCTGTGGTCGAAGGAGATGTCCCATACACTGTCCTCCATCCAAACATGCTTACTTCTCTCAAAGACATGCAAAAGGGTTGGATTCAGCTGAAGAAAGAACAAGATACTTTCGAAGGCCAATTTTATGCTAGTGAGAAGAGAGTCTTGGAGCTTACGAAGCAGCTACAAGAAGAGCAAAGTGTGAGCGCTTATCTCGCACCGAAGAGGATACGTTCTGTCTTTTTATCTTAGAAAGTTATTTTGTAAGCCCAAGAGGCATGTTATAATCCTTTTCAAACTAATTAATGAAAATTGATGTTTGTTCACTCTTTTGTCTATACAAATTTAAATTTCAATAAATCCTTGAAATCATCTGCATACACATATTCCATGCATCATAACATGACAGGTTTTCATACAACAAGTTTCGTTATCTTTCTGCTGTTTATTTCAGCAAGATGGATCTAGAGAAAACTGTGAAGGATCTCCATGTACAAAACTCTCAATTCCAGGAGACTCTACTGGCCCTAGCCAAGGGGCAGCAAGATATGATGGCATTATTGGAAGTTAAGAAGAAACCCAAGAATAAAGCTCTACTTAACATGGGTAGAAGGTTCGAAGAGAAAGTTCGTCAGATCCCGGTAGGGGAAGATTCATCTGAAGAAGATGAGAATCAGATTGGTGAGGTTAAGAGTACCCATGATGACTGTGTTAACGATCAAGCGTTTGATGATGATTATTTTGACGAGCGGTATCTAACAGGTGCACTTGTTTGGATTTAACCTCAACTTATACGTCTTCAGTCTATCAAACAGCTTTTGCAAGTGATCGATGTGGTCTTCCTCTGTTTGAGATCTGGCTATCATGTCGTCAACATAGACCTCTATCTCATGGTGAATCATATCGTGGAACAAAGATACCAT
Organism: Vicia faba; assembly: GCA_948472305.1. Lineage (NCBI taxonomy): Eukaryota > Viridiplantae > Streptophyta > Magnoliopsida > Fabales > Fabaceae > Vicia > Vicia faba. The sequence goes on from OX451741.1 coordinate 386,077,377, forward strand.
GGTGCGCTGATAGGTTTCCCCAGCGTTTTTCAACCCAAATGACATCACTTTGTAACAGAAAGTTCCCCATTGTGTGACGAAGGTTATCTTCTCCATGTCTTCGGGTGCCATCTTGATTTGATTGTAACTAGAGAATCCATCCATGAAGGAGAAGATCTTATGTTATGCGTTGTTGTCAAACAAAACATAAATGTAGGGAAGCAGAAATTCATCCTTGGAGCTTGCCTTGTTCAAGTCTCTATAGTCCACACACATACGTACCTTGTCATCCTTCTTAGGTATGGGAACTACGTTAGCAACCCATTATGGATAGGAGGTGACAGCTAAGAACCCAATGTTGAATTGTTTCATAACTTCTTCCTTGATCTTCTCTGACATTTCAGGACGCATACGATGGACCTTTTGCTTTACTAGAGGGCAGTCCTCTTTTATCGGCAGGCGATGAACGACGATATCAGTGTTTAGTTCTGGCATGTATTCATATAACCAAGCAAAGATCTCAACATAATCATGCAACATCTGAATCAATCGTTGTTTGACACTAAGCTCCAAATTTTCACCTATCTTGACTTCTTTTTTGTCCTCTTCTGTACCCAGATTCACTGTCTCAACTGGCTCTTCATGAGGCTGTATAGCCCTTTCTTCCTGTTGTAGCAGTCTAGCAAGCTCTCCTAGTACCTCACAACCTTCCTCGCCTTCGTCCTCGGCTTGGTTGATCGGATTTTCAAAGTCATAACTGGCAATATCATAACTGTTACGAATGGGATCTTGAGTGGATATGGATCTGCAGTTTGATGCGTGAGTGTGTGTAAGAGCATAGTTGCATTAATAAAATAAAAGCATAAAAGAATAATAAAGAGCACAAAATTTGTATGCAAAATGTCCAATGCTTTATTAATGACATATGACATTGAAAAATGATAACCCTCACAAATGAACCATTGTGCCCCGGGTAAGACACAAGGCCATAGAGGTTATATTGTTTATTTATTACATATTCAGAAAAACAAAAAGACAATTACTCCTGAATAAAAGTAATCGGCACAAAGTCTTTAGCTATCAAGTTACTGGGTCCACCGTTGGTAGTAGGGAAGTTCCAGCTGTCCATGTCATAGTCACCATCATTGTCTTCTAAAGCATTGATCCTATGATTGCTAATGCATATGGGAGGTCCTCCAGCGCGAGCATAAAGAACAGCCCTTTGAGCCCCTAAAGTGAAACCCAAACCAAACTTATCAGATTTGTATGGAATGTCATGGAGCTGTCCTCAAATGGTACACCCACCTTCTTCAATGACTGCCTTGGCATCCTTGAGAGAAGCCATTTTCAAGGGAGGTCTGGTGATCTTTGGCATACTGGTAACAGTCTCGGTTGCAACCATGGTCAGAGGCACCTCTTCAAAATTCTGACAAGGAGTCTCGATGAATTCTCCATCCATTTCCACATACCTGAAAGAGTTTAGGTGGCTTACCATATACTCCTCCTAACCACGTACTGTGACAATCTTTCCCTTCACCGGGTATTTCAAAATCTGATGCAGAGTGGAAGTAACAGCTCCAGCCCCATGGATCCAAGGGCGTCCCAACAAACAGGAGTAAGATGGTCGAATGTCCATCACGTAAAAGGTGGAGTCAAAGGTCTAAGAACCAACTTTGATAGGGATGTCCACCTTGCCGTGCACCATTATTTTTGAACCTTTGAAAGCCCTCACCACAATGTTATTGGGCTTCAGAGTCAAACCTTCGCAGTCTAATCTGTCAAGAGCCTTCTTGGGCAGAACATTCAGTGATGATCCGGTATCCACTAAAACATGGGCCAAAGTGGTGCCCCTGCATTCAATGGAGACATGTAGCGCATCATTGTGTTTTCTTCCCCTAGGTGTCAAATCAGCATCAGAAAAACTCAGCCCATTATCAGCGGTCAAACTAGCCATACAATCTTCAAATTGATCAGCGGAGGTTTCCTATGGCACATGAGCAGTCTTGAGGAATTTTACCAAAGCCTTTGCATGAGCTTCAGAGCACAACAGTAGGACCAGCATTGAAATCTTGGAAGGGGTATGCCCCAGCTGTTCGACCATATTGTAGTCGCTCTTTTTAATTATTTTCAATATTTCTTCCATTTCTTTCTTAGAAACCTCCAGAATGGATTCTGAATGCGCCCTTGTCTGGACAGGCTCAACCAAAATCTCTTTTCCCCGAGTCTCTGCTGACTCGGTGACAGGGGTGGCAACAGAGTTAATCACAGGAGTAGTAGTGATAGTATTAGCATGAACAGCACTAGGAATGATCACAGGAATAGTAAAGGCTTTAGGAGGAGAAATCTCGGGAGAGAACACTCTTCCGCTTCTTGTTATTTTACTAGTCCGAACGATATTGTCGATGTCAGGACCAGTACTTCCAATAACCTTGTCTTCAACAACCAACAGGTCTTGCTTGACGCCATGGTAATATACGTCAACCCCATAATTCCAGGGAACAGCTTTGTCCGAGGAATATGGTATTGGCCCTGGCATAGTGATGATCAGGGGAGCTAACTTTGGAACAGATGTAATCCTGACGGGTCTTTTGGTGGAGACCCTGGGAGGATTGGCGGAAATGGTTATAATCGAATTATCTTTACAGGAAACGGTTGTGACAGGAGTCTTCTCAAATAGAATCTCTTTATCATCCATCAGGCGCTTAACACCTGATTTTAACAAATAGCAACCAGTTGGAAGAGATAAACATAAGTGGCAACTTTCACCACAGCCCGGAAATAAACCGGCTTGCAATAGATTCCTCTTAACAATCATGAGAGGAGTAACAAGTTCCTCAACAGAAGCAACAAACATATCATTGTCAACAGCATTAACACCATGGTCGTGCTTGGGCATGGGAGCAGTTATAACATTAGGAGTTTCTGGAGCATCGAATTCAATCTTCTTTGCCTCGATCAGATCCTGCACCTTATTCTTTAAAGCCCAACAGTCATTTGTATCATGGCCTGGATTTCAGAATGGTAAGCACACCGAGCCTTTGGATTATAGTAAGGAGATGCAGTGTTGGGATTTTTGGGAGCTTCCCTCAAATTTACCAGATTGGATTTCATTAAGTGTGTTAAAACTTGAGACAAACATATTAATCTAGGTAAATTGTCTCGTAGGCCTTTCTGCACTAGGCTGATTATTCTACTGTTGAGTAATTGCAGGCTTGGATATCATTACAGCCCATACCGTTGGACGGTGTTCGGTTATGCCCTGATTTCTTTGACTATAAGCAGCACTGACCTCTTTCCTTCCCACAAAAGGTCTTTTTCCTGCACTTAAGGAGGTATCTTTTTTAATCTTGTCGCTTCTAATACCAGCTTCCACTCTTTCTCCAGTTAGGATCAACTCAGTAAAACCAGTTGAGGAGATTCTAATCAGATGGTCGAAAAATGGACCAGATAGAGTACCCAAGAACATATCCACCAACTCCCTATCAGGCAGAGGGGGTTGGACTCTTCCTGCTAGGTCTCTCTACTTTTAGGCGTAGTCTTTAAAGCCCTCGCTAGAACCCATAGACATACATTGGAGTTATGTACGAGTCGGAGCAAGGTATGCATTATATTGGTACTGCTTATAGAAATCAGCAGCCAGGTCTTCCCAGTTACGGATATTGGTTCCCTCCAGCTGATAGAACCATTCAAGCTGAGTCCCGGATAGACTGTCTTGGAAGAAATGGACCCATAAATCCCTGTCAGTGGTGTGAGGCTGAATCTTCCTAACATAAGATTAGAGATGCATATTAGGACATATGACCCCATCATACTTAGCAAACACCGGAACCTTAAACTTCTACGGCATGAGAACCCCAGAAACCAAGCCCAGCTCTTCAAAATCCAGCCCATGTACCTTCTGGATTTCCATTGCGTTCAGACGATCCTCCAGCTATTTGTATTCATTGTCAGCAGGAGGATACTGCTCCTCATTATAGTCAGATTCACTATCAGATTCCCTCGGGATGAGGTCTTCTTCTCTTGTCTCCCCTTCCTGATTGTCTTCTTCTTTTGATGAAGTTACTAGTTCTGAAGCTCGCCGCACTGGTCCTCTGATCCTTCTTCCCAAATTCACTACACCAGCTGGTTTCTTTGGCTTCTTCTTTTTGTCTTTTAGTATGAGAGCTTTCAGATCTTCTTTCCCTTTAGCTAGAGCCACGATCATTTGCTCGAACTGGGCGTTTTGTGCCTGGAGATCCTTGATGTTTTGTTCAAGAGACATTTCTTTACTTGCTGAAATAAACAACGAAGAAGATAAGAACCCTGCTTTGAAACCTATTTATTCAATAAGATGTATGATATTCTTATGCAATGTTTTCAAGGACCTTATTGGATTTAAGCTATTTTAAACAAAACAGGAAACAAAACCCTTTATTAGTAAGTTTTTAAAGAAACAAAAGATTACACATGGATAAACATTGAAAGGAAACTCTAAACTCATAAGTCTCCCATGGGCTCTTCCTCTTGGTGTTGAGGTAGGTATTAAGATTCTTCTCTTTGTGAAGCTGCTTTGTTAATTCCAACACCTTCTTCTCACTTGCATATAATTGAGCCTCAAAAGTATCCCGTTCTTCCATGAGCTGGATCTAAGACTTTTGCAACTCTACAAAGTTGGTTGGCATATCAGGATGGAGAATAATGCGGGACTCGCCCCCTTGAACAACAGGTTCCGAGATCACCGATAAGATGGCATTGTATGGCATCATAAGACTTTGTGCTCGAGCTCGCACCCATTTGAGGTAAGGTTCCAAAGGGATGGAGTTATTGCGCCCCAAAGTCTTACTATCAGTCTTCTTAATAATGCCCCAAGTGCGGATGAACCTATGACGATAATTTTGCAAATCACTTGAGTAGTTGAACATAATATCCTGGATGACCATATCAGGTGGACCATCTCTCTGTGCATAGCCAAACTGACGTATTGCTAAAGAGGTATTATAGGTGATGCCTCCCCTAATTCCCAGGAGTGGCACATTAGGAAATTCTCCATAGTGATCAAAAAAAGAGGTGTCTTCTTGAGAGCGAGGACACCAACGGATGTCAAAGTGAGAGAGAGACATTAATCTTTGACTCCACCTTAAGCCTAAATCATTTTGCATTGTTGACCGAGATAGGTAAGAAATAAACCACCTATATAGCAGAGGGGTGCAACACATGAGAATTCCTCACCTCTTTAGAGTACGAGTATGGAGAGAATGTAGGATATCCCCGAGCAATGTAGGAACCAGATTGTGAGCAAGGAAAATGTTGATGGCATTCACATCTATAAATTGATCTGAATTAGCAAACAGGACCAACCCATGGATCAAGAGAGATAGAACATCTTTGAAGGCATGGTAACTCATAGCATCTAGGAAAATCTGAGCTTTCTCCACTAGAAATTTTGCAAGAAGGCCTTTAACTCTGCTTCTTCTTTCCCAATGGGATTCAATATCAGATGGCTTCAAGTGCAAATCTATGGCAACATCTTCAGCAGCTGGATCTTGTTCTAAACCAGTGAAAGGTACTCTCTCCAATATAGGTAAACCAAGTAGCTTAGATAATTCTTCCAGTGTAGGTACCGGTTGATAATCGGGTATTGTGAAGCAATGGTGCTCAGGATCAAAGAATTGGAATAGAACACTCATCAAACCTTCGTCAAATCCGGTAGTAACCAAATTGAGCAAATGACCATGTCTTTTGTTGAATGATGACTCTTCGGGAACTTCCAGGACCAATTCCTTGAGCTTGGGAAGGATTTCTGTGAAGTTAATTTTGATGGTTTTCCTGCGACCTGAGTTCATATCCTACAAAACAACAAAGAGGTAAATCCAATAGGCCCTTGAAATGGTTAGTATATATGAATGTCATGATGTTTATGATGTCATGATTATGCTTAAATCACAGATAAACACAAGCAAATCACTCAATAGACCTTAGGTTTAAAGGCTTGCATGAGGTTTTAAGGTAAGTACCCTCTTGACTGTTCAGTTGGCTTAACCTGTCCTATTAATAGTAATCAGGTTCTAAGGAGTCTCAATATCATTTACCTTCCCATCGGGAATTGTTTCAGCTTATGCACCGAAGTATTGCAACCAAAAAACTCGAAAGTCCAGTCTCAATGAGTGTAGCATCGAGTATCAACCAATCTTCGGTCGAAACCAAAGTCGGTTATCTCATAACTTCCTAATGGCTAGGATGAGTTAATTAAAGGTTCTAAAGGTCAGTTGGCGCTTAGTGACACTATGAGGAAGCCTAATGTTATCCTTAACTTACTCAAGGAACATTAGTACAATCTAAAGTATCGCACTAACGTAGCCACCACTTCATCCGTATCGGTCTACACCGTACAGCCTCCATGATTTATTGCTACTTACATAAAAGGTGTCCCAGATATGGGTGTAGGATTTTTACAAGAATACCCCTAACAAACCCTCAAAGATAAAGCAATCAAAGCAAACAAATAAATCATATTTAAAATGAATCGACTGTCTAATACTGGTTTTGCGTTTGTGTTTGCAAATGTTACGGTAAGCAAGAGTCGCCACCGACTTTTCTTTTATCCAAGTTAAGGAAAGGGTGAAAAGAACAGAAAAATATCTTTTCGAGATTTTCTGAGTAATGGGGGTTGTTGTACCCCAAAATTTTCCCTCTCACATATCAAGAATTTTCTCACAAAATCTCCCTTAACTCAAGACTACACTAGGTTTGATCAACTCAAGACACCTCCTTAAGCACTGATGACCAAAATTAGGGTTTGAGTTTGCACAAGGATTTTTTAACTTTCTATTCCCCATATGGTCTTCATGGATCATTATGGACCCCCAAGATTACTCATGTCAAGTTTCAAGCCTTGAATCACATTTTTGATCAATCAATTGAGCAGTTGACCTAAAAATCAGTTGTATTGTGGAAAAAGTCAACTATGGCCAATTTACAGTCAAACTTCATAATTTTTTTACCCACATCAACATTTTAAACTCATATGTATCATTTTATCAAGTTTGTACAACAACTCCTCAAGAAATTTGATCAAATCTCCAAAAGGGCAAAATGGTCAAAATTAGGGTTTTGATTGGGAAAGGGAAATTTTTGATTTTTGACCTAGCAAATGGTCAATTGGTTTAAGACATGATCTCAAGAGTCCAATTTCATCATTTTGACATAATGACATGGTTCAAAACATTGCAAGTCCATTGGATTGAGAGATGAATTTTTCAGTCAACTGATCAAAAGTCAATTGTATACTGAAAAGTCAAACTTTGACTTTTTCGTCAAATTCAAGTGCCATAGATCACAATTCATCAAAAAATGTCAAAATATGAAACTTATTCATCAAGAAATCAAAAAGTCAAGATTTCATTTTGAAAAGTCAAAATTTCTAAACTTAGATATTTTTCTAAGTGTTGGAAATTTCTTATTTTTTAATAACTTTGAGCAAACATTTCATCATGATACAAGATGATTCAAGAGAAACTTCCAACATGAAAGTTGTAGATATCCATGAAATATACAACTTTTCTTCACACAACTTCTCCCAAAAGTTCTTAGATATCAAGTTATAATTTTAAGAACATGTGGTCATGAAACAAAACACTTAGTGAAATTTTGCCCTAATTTGATCAGGATTTTGACCCAACTTCATGGCACTTTTTCATATAGTTCCAAGGGGAATCTTCAAAGTAAATTCAAAGATGGGTTGTATACCACATTGTAAGCTTTCCAAAATGTCCAAGAACTCCTTGATATCATTCTTGAGTAGGGAGAATCGAAGAGATGAAGTTAGGGTTTTATCACTTTAATTACAAGTCATTTTAGTGATGAACAAAATTCAAATTCAAAGTTGTGCTGCATTAAATCTACTTTTCAGGCCTCAAACTTGTTAGGCACTCCATAATTAATGGTTTACACAGCTTTTAGAGGCCTCACTTCAAGCATTCAATGCATGGACATGCTTTATATCCATTTTTGGAAGAAATGTTACATTGCCATTTTGATAAAGTGACTTTTTGTACAAAACTTATTCTTGAGCCTTGCACTTGTTCTCTTCTGATAAAACAGGTCTTATAACTCATGAGAAATGTTTCAAACACTTACAATCACCCAGCCCATGCTTGTACTACACATTGAAACTTGGTTTCCCTCTTTTCTTCAAAATCAAGTAACCTAGCCAAAAGCTTGTAACTTGTACTTCTGACTTGCCAATGCACTCCATTCCTTTTGCTTATACATAGACAAACTATTTGCCACAAATACACGAATTCTCAAGCATTGAAAGAACCTAGAATTTAGAATCACACTTCACACTTTCATTTTCACACAAACTGACCAAAAACTTGATACTCATAATATATTTGTGTGTTTCTTGGCCTTTTGGTTTCTAAATTTTCTAAACATCATATAGAGTTGATCCCACACCCTGCTTTAGAACTGTAACACCATTAACACCATCCTCCATTTCCAAAAATAGAGCTCTGCATATTGACTTTTCCAGACCATTTCAGCCATCCATTGCTCAAGATAAGTATTGCATTAGCTTCCTGCGACCTCAAGGAAGCTAACCTGATCATCACCATCACTTGAAACAAGCTCAAACTCAAAACATGATTTCCAGTTCTGAGGTATGTTTTCTCAACTTTGAACTCTTCATACATGCATTATCAATAGTTTATTTGTGAACAATACATGTAGATATCATTGCCCTGAAGCTAACCATGTCCATAGTTTCCATTAATTTTGCTTGAGCTTATAGAGAATTTTGAAACTTAAATTTCTGAGATTTTTAGGGTTCAGATTATGACCATTAAAATTCATGCTTATCTTTGATCTATAGTTTTAATGTTTTACATTTCTGAAACCGTGCGAAAATTTGCTACAAGTTTCATGTTTACAGTTTTCATTTTTGATGAGAAATGAGCAAATTACAGTTGGTCTGGCTGGAGGTTGAAGATGAAGTCATCAGGGCATGTTTTGCCTTACATATTTATTTATTTACCTATGTTAACAGATGTATAGCCACCCTAGTGGTAGAAGCGCGCGCCTGTAACCTTTGAGACCTGGGTTCGAGCCCCAGTGGTACCCTTTTAATTTTTTCACATTTTTGATTTTCTGATTTTTGTCTTTTTGGCAGGCGCTGGGCCTTTGGGCCTGGCTTGTTTTTTTATTTTTGCTAGCTAACCCCCTGCAGGCTGTTTGCACCCCTGGCCCAAGTTTATTTATTTTTCTTTTTATTTTTATTCATTTCATTTTTATTCTCTTAAATATTTCTCCTAATATTAAAAAATCACAAAAAAATAGATTTTCATTTTGACTTAGTTTATTTTATTTTTCTCACAAAAAATATTTTATTTAACTACACATTATTTATTTTTATGGACTACTCTTGTAAATTAAATTAAAACTAGGTTAGTATTTATTTTCTCTTTACACCTATTAAAATATATTACGTTAATATAAAAAAGGCTAAAAATATTTTATAATACTATAAATATTTTCAAGACAAAAATACCAAAAAAACACTTTTCTCATAAACTTATTTTCTTTATTTTAACTAATAGATCTAGGGTTTTGTTTAAAAATCTTTTCTTAAACAAATTTAGGGTTTACATTTTTTATTGATTATTTTCTTTAATTAATTAGGTTAAGACAAAATCCTTTTCTCTAAAAAATCCAACCAAATATCCATTTACTTCACATTTTATATTTTTGTACATTGTATCCATTTAATTCCTTGTACATTAATACCCATTCAATATGCTTGTAATAGACTAACTAGGTTTACATTTTTGCAATCCTCGTTCAATTTGTATACCTCCCCACAAATGTTGTAATAGCGTAGTAACTTTAAATTTCGTAATTTATCGCTTTTATAACATGCTAGTAATTAGGGTTTGTATGGAAAGACTAAAACCAATACCTAGAAAACCCTAATTCAAGACAAAAACAAGCATGAAAACAACACACTTGCACACAAGCACCCTAAGGTTATTTCCACTTGGTTGCCTTATACAAAATGGCCATATTACGCATGTAAGGTATCTTAGCAAAAACAAAGCAAATACAAGATCATAGTCCCTCGATGACGCTATCTAAGTTTCCTTTCAAATGATCTTAGTCCCTAAAAAGAATGCTAAGATACCTTGCAACATTGCTAATTATGGTTATACGATGACCCACGCCCGTCCCTTTACATCCAAAGATAGGGTTGCTTACCAAATCAATGGTAAAACAACAATATCAAAGGAAAATAAAATGAACAAGAAAGACTTTTGAGTAGGTAGAATGCTCCTAATTACTTGCTCAATTTCAAAACAAAACATCCTTGCTATTTTCAAAACAGGCAACTACACTTTCAAAACAACTTATAAAACTTGAAAACATTTTCAAAAAGATCAAACATCTTTGTATACATTCTTACAAACAATAATCATTACAAATATTGCCTAAACAATGGCCTCTTTACAAAATACTTTCAAAAACCACACCAAGCACAATTTCAAACAAAAGCAAGTGATCTAGCAAGTAACTAAGAGCCCATGGAAAACCATGGATGAAAAGGGTGCTAATGCCTTCCATATTCATAATATACTTATTGTACCCCAAAATTTTCCCTCTCATTTTACTCAACACATGCCCATTGAGGTCCTCAACTTGCTCAAGGATGCCCAAGAGTTGACTAGACACACTCTCTCCTAAGGCAATGTACCTCAAACTAGGGTTTCCATTTTCATCAAGATGTGTGAACTTAAAAAGTCCCAAATGCTTTCCATGGTCCTAATATATTATCAAGATCATCCATGTCAAGTTTCATGCCTTTCACAAGAAGTTTTCTCAATCAATTACCCAGATGCCTAAAAATCAACTTTACTAGGTCAAAAGACAATTGTGGCCCACATACAGTCAAACTTCAATATTTTTGGTCAACATAAACATTTTGAAGTTATATCCATCATTTGATCAAGGTTTTATCATTATTACTCAAGGAATGCCCCAAATTCATCAAAACCTAAAAGTTGCTAAATTAGGGTTTCTCAGGAAAAGTCAACCAAACTTTGACCTAGCATAACTTCTTCATACTTTATCAGATATTTTCCATCCAAGTCTCATTTTGAAGAGGATGAAATTACCTACAACTCATATTCATCCCACAAATTCAAAATATGCACTCATCAAAAGATATGAATTTCTACATTATAGGTCCTTTTGAAAAGTCAACAAAAATACCTTTTGGGTCAAAGCTACTTACATGAACATGGAAGACCCAATTGAGATGAAACCAAAAGGGTTGTTTATGGGACATCCTACGCCTTGTAAAAAGTCCAAGAACACCTCTCTAGGGTAAAAATTGGAGGAGATATGCCTTGTCAAAGTTGACCATTTTTGCAAAATTGCCAAAAGTCGAAAGTGCTCAAAGATACATTTTTTGTCAAATGGGCCTAGCATTTCATGATTGCATCTTGCTTGTGACATGTTCCACGACCCAAATCAGCATCTACCCTTTATTTGATTCACTATTTATTTTATTTTGATTTTTTATTATTTAAAATTCAAATTAAATCAAATTAAATCAAATAAATTGCAAAAAATACAAAATATTGATTTTTGATCTGATTTTTTGTAGGAATCACAATCTAATCAAGCTGGCATATCAGATCAAATCGTGCAAAGCAAATTGAAGAAAAAATTGGCATGATTAGGCCTATTTTGGAAAGATATCATACAAGGATAAAATCAAATCAATTCTCCTTAATTCACCAAGAGACCATGCGTTTTTGTTAACCTAATTTGTTCTAATATATATACTGAACAAGAACAATGCGCAAAAACAAGGATTTGCAGTGGAAAAACGCCATACCAAAACTCAAAAAAATTGGACAAAAGTGTTGGATTGTTTTCCAACTTAGAGGGCAATTTAAGCCACTCCAGCGCTTCCAATCATTACCTGGAGCCTCACTGAGGCTAACACGACCGATTGCACGCCTCCACAAGCCCAGAATCGCGAGCTACAGACCCACGGTTTGCTCATATAATCTTGAATTTGATTTTAAAATTTACGCATGATTAATTACCTTTAGGCATAGCATTGTGTTTGTATCATCATTAGAAACATTTTGGTTCAATCAATTTTGCGTTTTGATGCTTGTATGCGTATTTGCCATTATTAGGGTTTGTTCTTGCGTTTTAGGGCTTTATTCTACAGGTTAAATTGGCCCAGGAAAAGGGTACCATCATACTCGTTAGGTCAAAACAAATTGATTTGTGGTCTTACATTGCATTTATATTGCGTGCTATTGATTTTTTAAGCTTGCAGGGTTTTAGTTATGGCAGCTTGTCCGTAGGTAAAAGTAAGGGACCTAAGACGACGGTCTCAGCGAAGAAGACAGTGGTGTGGCGAGGCGTGAGTGGCCGATTCAAATTTCGCGCGTTTTTGTAACATACTAACTCATATTGTATTATATTATTCTTTTTTCAGTATTATAACAAATAGAACAGGTGGCCCAGTGGTGAAGCACGTGTTGTATGAGTGGGAGGACCTGGGTTCGATCCCAGGTCCCAGCAATTTTCTTTATTTTCTTAACATTTGAACGCAGGTTCCATGCATTACCGTACAAGGCGTCCACCATGCACTTCACAATCCAGCCAATGGATTCCTCATCAATCCAATCCAACGTCCCACATGTCAAGGACCATGGTATACTCTCCAGGCCTGAACATCACAAGATCACACGCCAGGACTGGGCTGAGCATAATGGGCTTACAAAATTCAACTTACGCCTCCCTTTTTCAACAATGCAGGCCCGTCTCTAAATCTTTTTTTTTAATTCTTTTTTTTTATTTTGTTAATTATTTTCTTTTTTACAAAAATAACACAAAAATCAGTTTTTTTTATTTAATCAAAAAATCACAAAAACACCATAAAAAAAAATTTCATAAAATATTTTATTTCCTTAATTAATTAGATTAATTTAATCTAGGGCAATTTAATTTATTTTTTCTAAATAATTTAAATCAATTAGAAATTTGGGTTTTAATTTGTACATAACCTAATTAATTTTCTCTAAAAAAAACCTAAATATTTTTTTCAATTAAATTTTTACGGTTCTTTAATTATTCTCGCGTTTAATTCGCCGCGTGCATTTTTTAATTTCCTTTTATTATTATTGTAACTGCTTCGAGATTGTAATAGATTAATTAAGGTTTTAAACTTCCGCATTTCTATTTTCAGTCAAGATAACTATGTATCTGCAAAAGCCCTGTAATAGCTAGGACTTCAAAACTTTCCGCACTTTTAATTTCCGCAAATTATAAACGGATTAGATGTATGTTAATAGGATTGTATAGAAAGACTAACTTAAAATTAATATAGTAGATCACCTTAATTGTGCATCGATTAAATAACTGAAATCAAACACATGCACATGCTCACTCCTAGGGTTTGCCTCACTTGGTTACCTCGGAAATAAGGTCGTGTCCCTCGAATGTAGGGATGCCTTAGCAATGACCCGCGATTCAAAGTCGTCATAAAGATCATAGTCCCTACTTGTCCCTCGAGTTGCCTACGAATTGATCTTATGGCGGTAGTCCCTTCGAAACACTAAGGTATCCTTACTTGTTGCCTTCAGAGACCATTTCGTCCCTTCGAACGTCCCTTTAAAACTCCAACGGCGGTGCTACCTATTTCTTAATAATAGGATATCACTGTCTAAAGGAAAACGAACAGTCTTTTTCGAGTAGGTAGATTAGTTCCTAGGTATTTGCTCAAACAAACAAATATTTTTTCACACCAACATTTTTCAAACAAAGTTTTCAAAAACAACTTCGTAACACTCTTGAGGACAGAAACAAGGGTTAAAACGAAGTAAAACAAAACTTTTCAAAACAAGCACACACAAGAAATTTCAAAATGAGCAAGTACCTAAGAGCCCATGGAAAACCATGGATAGAAAGGGTGCTAACACCTTCCCTTTCTATAATCTACCCCCCGTACTTAGAAACATTCTCGAAAAAGGTTTTTTCTGTTCTTTTACTTTTCCTCGTTGGATAAAATAAAAGTCGGTGGAGACTCTTGCTTACCACGACATTTTGCAAACAAAAAACGCAAACCATTATTTACAGTTGGTTCTGCCACCGTATCACACTACCCCCCGAACTCAAGAAATAATCTCAAAGGTCTTTCCTGTGCTTTTTCACCTTTCCTTTTAGATAAAAGAAAAGTCGGTGGCGACTCTTGCTAACCGCAACATTGGCGATAAAACACAAAACCTTCAAGTCAGTTTTCCCACCGTATCACGGAACTGGTGACTCTGCTGGGAAGATTCTAAAAATGGGGTTACATTAGGGTTAGATCACATTTACTTGCTTACATTGTTTGACTTGTATGCTTTACATTATGGTTATTTGTTTGGGTTTGAATCCTCTACCCGGATTTGGGATACATTATAGGAAAGTAGCAACATGTTATGGAAGTTGTACAGGGTATACCAACATGGTCTAAGCAATAGCTATGTTAGTGCGACATATTTGTGGGTATCAGTAGCCTTTGAGTTAATCAAAGAGAATACGGGACCGCTGAGTGATGTCATGAAGCACTAATGAACTTTTAGAACCTTTACTTGACCAACTTGGCCTTTAGGATGTAGTGAGATGACCGGCTTTGGTGCAGTCCGAAGTTGGTAGATACTCGATACTACACTCATTGAGGTTTGGTTTCTTGGGATATTTTGGTCGCCATTAAAGAGGCTTATAATGAAACAACGGACAAGGAAACAGACCAGTCATATTGAGCTCCTTAGAACCCGGTTACTATTACTAGGACAGGTTGAGTCAACTAAACTTCAAGAGGGTACTTACCTATGAGACTCCATGCAAGCCTAAACCTAAGGACTTGTTTTCTTTGCTTATATATACATACTTGTACATAACATCATGAACATCATAGCATCATACACATTCACTAACCATTTCAAGGATTTTTGGATTCATCTTTGTTCTTGTTTTGTAGGACATGGATTCTATTCGCATGAAAACTATTCAAGTCAACCTTGTAAGGATCCCTCCACAACTTAACGAACTAGCTTCAAGAATTCCTAAAAACTCTCCATTCACCGAGAGACATGGTCGCCTACTCAACTTGGTCACCTCTAACACAGATGAGGACATGATAAAGGTGCTCTTTCAGTTCTTTGATACTTTACACCATTGCTTCACATTTCCCGACTATCAACTTGTGTTTTGGAAGAATTCTCCCAGCTCTTGAGGATTCCCATTCTCAATCAAATACCTTTCAACGGTACTGTTGTACCCCAAAATTTGCCCTCCCATATTCTCCAAGAAATTGCCAAATCAAGTCTCAAGATTCCCCAAGGGTTGCACAGTGCAAAGGTCTCCTATACAGTCAAAATTAGGGTTTGTGTTCTGATCAAGAAAATGAAGTTTTCAAAGGTCCAATCAAGTCTCATATGCCTACAAATATGGTCAAGTATCCTCATATCAAGTTTCAAGGCATTCAGCATAAAATTGCACAGTCAAAAACCCTAATTGCACTACAGTCAACTGTAGGGGCAAAATGGTCATTTGACAGTCAGAAGTTCAAATTTTTGGTCAACATATCATTTTGAAGCCACAAACATCATTTGATCAATGCTTAATCATGATTCTCAAAATTTGGCTCAAGAATCATCAAGATGCAAAAGTTTCCTTATTTGGACAGTTGAAAAAGTCAACTGAAATTGACCAGGGCATAACTTTCACATGGATTATCAGAAAAATTCCATCCAAAGCTCATTTTGAAGAGAAAAACATTTCCTACAACTCATCTTCATACTTCAAGTCCAAGAAATGCTCTCACAAAAAGTTATCAATTTCAACATTATAGGTCATTTTCAAAAGTCAACAAAAAGGGACTTTAAGTCAAAGGCCATAACTTGAGATTGGTAAATCAAAATGACATGGGACCAAAGACATTGGTTAGAGGACTCAAAGAACTTTCAAAAATTTCCAAGAACATGAGAAAAGCTTAAAAATTGAGCAAGATATTCATTGGAGAAGTTGGGAAATTTTTGTGAAATGGCCAAAATCATTTATCCTTGAAATTTCATTTTTGACAAAAGGGGCCCACTTTTTCCACTTGAATTAACTTGGCCATGCTTCCCACGTGTCCCACCTTTTATTTCATATTTTTTAATTAATTGTTTCATTTTTAATTGATTTTATTGGATTTAATTAATTTTAAATCTTTTAAAATCAAAAGAAAATCAAAAAGCTTAATTAAATGGAATATTTGGCCTTAACTAACTTTGATTTATCATTATGCAACCTACCAAATTCGTCCAAAGGGCCAAAAGAGCAAGAATTCAAAAATGAGTCAAAAAAGGAAATTTGGTTATGGAGGTTTATGGAGAATCATGAAATTGAATGTGTTGCATTAAGAGGCCATAATTCCTTTTGATTCACATTGCCTAATGCTTATACAAGTGAGACAAAACGAAAATTGGAACCTAAGCTGTGCAAGAACACTCAAAGCAAACTCACACTTTTAGCTTGAAAACTCAAATCTGAAAGCATACTTGCAGTACGATTCAAGGCAAGATTCTTATCTCATTAGCTTCCTGAGGCTTCAAGAGGACTTTTCCAATCAAGAACATCATCCCTAACCCTTTGAATCACTGTACAGAAGCCAGACTTTTCTCACTTTTTCTCACAATCGCATTTTACAATTTATGCATTTACATAACATTTTATTTGTGGATTCGTGCTAATTAAACCTTTCTGAAGCTAACCATCTATTTTAATTGCGTTTTTGTATACTATATGTGAATCTACCATGGATGCAGATTAGGGTTCTTGGAGGTCAAAATTGGGCGTTTCTTAAAATGGTAAAATTAAGAGGCTTGAATACCACCATTAGAACCAGCATGCTTGGACGAAGAGAGTGCCACCCTCGCGCTCAATTTATGAGCCCCCATGTGCTGTTCGCTATTTTTTGTAAAGGGCCTTTCTGAAACGGTGTGAAAACCGTTGCCAATGTTTTGATATTTTCAGGAAAATAAAACAACGAGGAAGACGACTGTGTGTCACGCTGTGAATGGCTGGTTTGAATCCAGCGCGCGCTTTTTTTTATTTTATAACACTAACATGTATTTTCTTTTATATTATTTACTTCTTATATTATATGCAACTAACGCACGCAGCTCAGTGGCAGGCACAAACATTGGCAAACTACAGGACCTGGGTTCGAGCCCCAGGTCCGAGCCCCTTTCAATATTATTTTTCAATTAATATTCCCATGCAGCTTCAGTACTCAAGCACACCATGCATCCCCCAAATCAAACCTGCCACGCGTTCAATCTCAACAATTCAAGGGCCCAGATCTGAGGAGCGCGGTACACATGAGTCAACGTTGGAATACGTGAGTGGAGAAGTCAAAGAGGCTAAGGCTTATTGGGCTCAGATTGCTGGACCTCACCCTCCAAATTAGGGGCAAACCCCCTTTAGGTTTTGCATTTCTTTTCATTCTTTGTTTCTTTTTATTTTTCTATATTCTTTTAATTATTGCTTTTTTTTTTATTATTTTTTCAAATAAATATTTTCTTAACATAATAATAAAAACACCAAAAAATCAGAAAATCATAAAAGGCCAAAAATATGTTTCATTTTAATTTAATTCATCAATAACTTCTTTTGTAAATAAATCCCATAATAAATTTAGTTTTTTTTTATTTTAAGTTGTTAATTCAATTCTTTTTCTCAATAATCAAAAATAATAAAAATAGACCTTTAGCACTTTTTTTTAATTAATTAAATATTTTTATTATAAGTATCCTTAACCATTAATTTTGTAAATAAATTTTATAATTGATTTAGTTTTAATTCTAGGTTTTAACTTTAATGCATTTTCTTTAATAAATTAAAAACAATTAGAATTAGAATTAATTATTTGACTTTTAATTAATTTAATTTTCTTTAATGTCATAAATACAAAAAAACATAAAAAATAAGTTCTTTCTTTTTATTTAACTTAATTATTTTAATTCCTTCAAAGGGTTCAACGCCCTCGCATTCGAGTACTTTTTTTGTTTCGCGCGTTTTATTTATTTCTTGTTGTAAATATAATGTACTTGCTCCAAAGCCCTGTAATAGTTAATTAGACATTTATTTTCTGCAATTTATTTTAAATCGGGTCTGGATTAATTTGGCGTTGTAGACCCGCGCCTTTGTAATAGCGTAGGACCTTTATCTTTTCCGCACTTTAAATTCCTGCACCTTTAACTGTTAAACAATAACATGAAAGAATGAATGCTCAAAAATAAAATCAAAACGTAGATCACCAATGCATGACAAAGACAAATAATAAACTGAAAAAGACACACAAATCACACACCACCCCTAGGGTACGCCTCACTGTTGCCTTGCCTCGAAAGGTGATCGTCGAGTAGAGGACGTTTTAGTAAGTCCTCATGATCCAGGAACCTGGCATGAGGGTAGCTTCTAAGGTGTCTTCCCATTACTCCGGTGATCACACTGTTGCCTTGTCCCTCGAAACGTGGCCGTCGACTATAGGACGTCTTAGTGAGTCCTTATGTTCCATTGATCTAGTTGCCTCGAAACGGTTGCCTCGAAACAAGTTGCCTCGAATAAGTTGCCTCGGAACGGTCGCCTCGGAATAAAAAGATCAATGGCATAAGGGTAGCTTCTAAGGTGTCTTACCTTTGCTCGGTGACCACAATGTCCCTAACCTCGAATTAACCCGAACACCTCCAACGGTGGTGCTACCTACCTCTCAATGATAGGATGGCATTACCTTAAGGACATTTACACAGACTAATTCCTTAGGGTAGGTAGATGACTCGTAGATACTTGCTCTAATTCAAAACAAATCAAAAACTTCTTTTCACACCGACACTTTGCAAAAAGCTTTCAAAAACAACTTTTCAAACACTCTGGAGGACTGATACAAGAGTCGAACTGAAATTTTCACAGAAACTTTTTTCAAAACCCACTCACACTTGAAAAGAAAAAAAACATTTTGAAAACACAATGAGCAAGTATCTAAGAGCCCATGGATAACCATGGATAGAAAGGGTGCTAACACCTTCCCTTTCTATAAATCTACCTCCCGAACCGAGAACTAATCTCAATAAGGAATTTTTCGGTGCTTTTGTCCTTTCCATGTTGGAGAAAATAAAAGACGGTGGCGACTCTTGCTTACCGCGACATTTCGCGAAACCAGCGTTAAACAGTCAGTTCCAGATCCACCGATCACAGAACTGGCGACTCTGCTGGGGATATTTTTTAAAGTGAGGTGTACCTTAGGACTAAGATCACTGTGTTTTCAATTGCTTTGACTTGTTTGCTTTAAATTGTGGGACTGTCTTGGGAGTTCTATAGATCCTAACCCGGATCTGGGGGTACCTTCTTAGAAAGTAGCAATAAGGCTGTGAGGGAACTGTGCGGGGTATACCGACATGGTTGAAGCAGTCTGCTACGTTGATGTGGCACTTTGGTGTGTACCGGTAACCCTTGAGTCAATCAAGGAGAGTACGGGGCCTCCGCGTGGTGTCGTGAAGCATCAACAGACCTTAGGAACCTTAATTGAACCATCTTGGCCTCTTTAGGGTAGTGAGATGACTACTTTGGTGTACTCCGAAGTCGGTTGATACTCGATACTACACTCAGTTGAGGGTTGTTTTCTTGGGATATTTTGATCGCCAGTCAGTGGCTAAATCGAAACGATGAACAATGAAAGCAATCCAATGATATTGAGATCCTTAGAACCCGGTTACTTTGATAGGACAGGTTGAACCCACCAACTTCAAGAGGGTAATACCTAGACCTCATGCTGGCCTAAACTCTAAGGGCTCTTTTGCGTGACTTGTGTGCCTTCAAACTTGGATTACTTGCATGCTTGTTATCTGACATCTGAACTTCTTGCAGGTTTTGTTTATAGTCCTTAACTAGGACTCATAATAAGGTTTACTGAACTTCCTGTAGGTTTTGTTCATAGTCCTTAACTAGGACTCATCACAAGGCTTACTAAGTTTCTTGCAGGTTTTTGTTTTAGTCCTTAACTAGGACTCATAACCAGGTTTACCGAGTTTCTTGCAGGGTTTGTTTTAGTCCTTAATTGGGACTCATGACAAGTATACTGAATCTCTTGCAGGGTTTGTTTATAGTCCTTAATTGGGACTCATAACAGGGTTTACCTACATTACCCCATGCATAGCATAACATCATACCATTGCATATATCCTAACCCATTTCAAGGATCTCAAGGGTTTGTGATGCAGGTCATGATAAATCAAACATCCAGCAAGGGGCAAAGAGGATTTATTTTCCTCTAGCTAAGGTTGTCAGGGGCTATGACCCACTTGATATGGTGAGCCTTTGACCCTTGGAAGAAAGACTCTCAACAAATATGAAGTTCTTTCAATCAAGCTACCGGATCCAAATGCTAACAGATTTTCTTGTTTACCCCGCGAGGTCCTTGAAAACATTACATGCATGTCATACCCATCATTGCATAGCAGGTATCCTTGTTGCAGGTCACTTACCTTTCTCGCTGTTTATTTCAGCAATGGCTTCCCAACAAGATAACCAGGACCTTCTTGCTCAAGAGACTCGGTTCGGGGAAATCCTTCTGAATCTATCCAAGGGGCAGAAGGAGCTAAGGGCACTTGTCATGGAGACCTTTGTCAGGAACAGTGCTGAGGATGAAAGGCTGAAACACCTACAAGCTGAAGTGGATGCATTGAAGGTCCAGATGCTGGGGCAGGTAACTATCATTCAAGGGCTAGCTCAAAGACAAGATGAGCTCGGGGTTCTCGTCAACCAACTGCTTCAGAATAACCAACTGGGGCAAACATCTAAGGGTAAAAAGCCATTCATCATTCAATCATCCTTGAGACAAGGAGATAAGGGGAGAGTTCCTCAAATGGCTTCAGCGCCGCAAATTCAGCATCAACCTCACCAGCTTCAGCCAGACAAGCCCAGGAGGCAATTCACCCAGCTCAACATGTCGTTGTTCCAAGCTTTACAACGCCTGTTAAGATTGAACCTGATCACATTAAGGGCTCATCCCCGGAACCAGAACACAGCATCTCCTGTCTATGATCCCAATAAAAGGTGTGCCTACCACTCGGCCTGTCCAGGACATGATACAAACGAGTGTTGGGCTTTGAAAAACAAGATCCAGGACCTGATTGATGAAGGAGCACTGGAATTCACACAAGATGGTCAGGCTGAATTTTTCTACCATCCCTCCAAGGCTCACCATTTGAAGTGACAAGCCCTGAGACTAGAAATTTTTGTTCATTCGAATGTTCAAGTTGCAATTTTCTTTTGTTCAAACATTTAGTCATGTTAAACATTGTTACTTCATTAATGCATCGCATATGTCTGTTTTGAAGCAATATATTCGTGTTCACTATATGCAAATTATTTTCATATTTTTTCTGATGTCAATTCTCAATTGATAATTCTAAGCCTCTTGAGGGAGGATGACGAAAACGATACCATAATTTACAGTATGCTCTTGAACAAACCCCGCTGATGAAGTACAGGCATTGTTTCAAATCCCTAAACACTGGAGTTATAAGGATGATAATCCCTCGTCAACCCATCCGAGCCAAAGAAGTAGGAGTTTTTCTTTTCGAAATTTAAAACCCTTAATCATAACCTGGGGCAGGGTAGTCTCTCAGTTGATCCAAGTACATAACGAATGGCACCAAAGAAGTCTTTACAAAACGAAGAAAGACAGTGATGGTTCAGAACAATCATAAGGACAGGCAGTCATTATCAAAAAAAATCATCAATGAATAGCCCAAGAAGTCAAAACCTGTAAAAGGGACTTATGAAACTGGGGCATCCCGCTGACTGTAATTCCAAAAAGAAACAGTTCAGGCAAAAAAAAATAAAGGGATAACGAAATCAAAAAGAAAGAGGTCCTACAAACCCTCAACAAAAAAGAAATGACTGCCTATTCAGAATCAATCATCAATATCTGAATCATCACCGAAAATCAGAGCAAAGACTCCAACAAGGTCTAACGTATGATCAACTGAGTTTAGGTTTGGAGAACATCACGAAGAGCGGGTGGGTACAAATAATTTGAGCCTTTATCCTTTGTTTCTTAAACCATGAACCAGGCCACGTTATAACCCTTAAAAGTCCTAGCTGAAGCATGGGTTAGTTCGAAAGCATACTGTGACGAAAGGTATCCTGACTCCTGAAGGCCTACAGTAAATACAGAGTTGACAGCACGTTTTACAAACATTCACATGTTTTATGAAAAAAAATATGCATTTTCAAAATCTTCAAGACAGACATGAGCTTTGCATTTTTGACATAACTTTGTTTGCATATGACTTTTTGTTTGAACAGCATAGAAATTCGCGCAACGAATATCCGGTGAACAGAAGCATCTCCAATCAAGGGGCATGATCATGGTCTATCATCTGGGGCAGTCCAATCAAGATTCGGAGAATCTCTCAAAGGCCAAATAGCCTGGGGCAAATCTCCGCCTGAGTCACTTGGGGCATTCCGATAACGAATCTTGCCTGATCAAATACCTTCTGGTGGCATGACAACACACTTCTAACAGGGGCAACTCCCTACTTTCTGAGAACGGACATAGTCGAAAAATACTACGCATAATCAAAGACCCGCTAGGTTAACACACCTAGGCAAAAATAAGGGCTTCCCGGCGAACCAAAAGGGTTCGGGCAAAATGAAGGGATGAAATGAAAAAATCTGTACACCCGGCAAGTCGAAAACCTGAAAAGGCGGCTTGGGCAAAAATGGGTATCTCGGTGGACTGAAAACCCGAAAGGGCGGTCCAGGCAAAAGTTAGGGATCAAAGCGTATGACTATGTCCTGTCATCTTGTCACCTGCCTACCAGAAGAAGCTTGGTCTATCAACAACTATCAGCCCCCCACAGGTGCCTTCTCCCATAGAAACAGGGGCAATAAAGAGTTATCTAAGCAATCTAATTGTTCCATCCTCCAAGGTACCAAGATAGGTTCAGCTAAAGAACATAACCGGCACATCTCAATTCCCCAAAGAGTGAGCCAGCAAGTCAGTGCACTCTCCCCGAGCAGAGTTACAGTCAAACTTAAGAAAGTTGGATATCCTCCCGCAAATCTCAGCATTCCCCAGCAGCATATATATTCTTAACAAGCATCCCCGGCAATCTTGGTCTAAAGATTGTTCCCCCGCGGCATACCAGACATTCATTGGTGTCATTTCCCCGGTACAATTCAAAACTTCCCCAGGAGAGTCCAATCCGTTTCCCCAGGAAAGTTGGAATTCATCTCCCCAAGCAGTAAGCTTATCCCCAGTAGATTCCGGAAGCTTACCCCCGCAGAGCACGAACGCGTCGTCCGGCTTTATTCAAAGAGTTATTTCCTTAACAGGATATAACTGGGTTATCCTCAGCCAAAAGTCGCGGAAAGAGCGTCCTCGACGAAGTCTTCTTACCCCAGCAAATTATTATCAACACTCAGCAAGGCATCCCTCTTCCCACAGAGTATTGCTTCCCAGCATGGTCGCTAGAGTATCTTTTCTCCCCGCAGAATCTTCCATTTGCCAAGTTTATTCCGCAACGGAGTCATCTTCTCCTACCGGTATTCTTGCAGTTATCATCCCCAGCGGAAGCAAAATCTATTCTTCAACATCAGCCCAGGATATGACTTCCCGGCACCCGTCAAGGATTTAATTTCCTAGACGAAAACATACATTCCTAAAAATCACATACATCACCATAGCATGCATATACGCATCATATCTTACAAATATCATTTATGTTGAGAACATCATTGCTTGATCCATATCATGCATTGCATATGACTGACCTCTATTCTTTCAGGAAGGATTCAGTTAAAATCTCAATCATATTTCAAGACCTAGACCAGGTTCAGTTAATCGACTCCAAAGATTTCTTATCCAGTCCCAGGCCTTCTCTAGTCCAGCTAAATCGACTCCCAACAGATTTTTCTGATAAAGACTCAGTAGAAGTTATCCCAGATTATAATTTCAGATGATTCCCTCTCCGACAGTGAGTGAGGTGATAATCTCCTATGGTTCCCTCTCCGACAGTGAGTGAGGTGATAATTCCTTTTCTAATGGTTCCCTCTCCGATGGTGAGTGAGGTGATAATTCCTTTTCAGATGGTTCCCTCTCCGACGGTGAGTGAGGTGATAATCTCTTATGGTTCCCTCTCCGACGGTGAGTGAGGTGATAATTCCTTTTCAGATGGTTCCCTCTCCGACGGTGAGTGAGGTGATAATCTCTTATGGTTCCCTCTCCGACGGTGAGTGAGGTGATAATTCCTTTTCAGATGGTTCCCTCTCCGACGGTGAGTAAGGTGATAATCTCTTATGGTTCCCTCTCCGACGGTGAGTGAGGTGATAATTCCTTTTCAGATGGTTCCCTCTCCGACGGTGAGTGAGGTGATAATCTCTTATGGTTCCCTCTCCGACGGTGAGTGAGGTGATAATTCCTTTTCAGATGGTTCCCTCTCCGACGGTGAGTGAGGTGATAATCTCTTATGGTTCCCTCTCCGACAGTGAGTGAGGTGATAATTCCTTTTCAAGATGGTTCCCTCTCCGACGGTGAGTGAGGTGATAATCTCTTATGGTTCCCTCTCCGACGGTGAGTGAGGTGATAATTCCTTTTCAGATGGTTCCCTCTCCGACGGTGAGTGAGGTGATAATCTCTTATGGTTCCCTCTCCGACGGTGAGTGAGGTGATAATTCCTTTTCAGATGGTTCCCTCTCCGACGGTGAGTGAGGTGATAATCTCTTATGGTTCCCTCTCCGACGGTGAGTGAGGTGATAATTCCTTTTCAGATGGTTCCCTCTCCGACGGTGAGTGAGGTGATAATCTCTTATGGTTCCCTCTCCGATGGTGAGTGAGGTGATAATTCCTTTTCAGATGGTTCCCTCTCCGACGGTGAGTGAGGTGATAATCTCCTATGGTTCCCTCTCCGACGGTGAGTGAGGTGATAATTCCTTTTCAGATGGTTCCCTCTCCGACGGTGAGTGAGGCGATAATTCCTTTTCAGATGGTTCCCTCTCCGACGGTGAGTGAGGTGATAATTCCTTTTCTTATGGTTCCCTCTCCGACGGTGAGTGAGGTGACAATTCCCTTTCAGATTATAATTGCCTATGGTTCTCTTCCCGATACTGCAAAGATGGTAATTCCCGCTAAGATTTTTCTCAAACGAGCGTTGTTGAAGTTAAAGTCGCCCAAGGTTCTCTTACCATTCATACTAAGGTAGTAACCATCCCTGGTTCATTCATCATCTTGTGAAGCTCCAGACTCGGCTCCCGTAACCAGTCAGGACATATCTATGCCAAGCATCTGAAATCAACTCCTGCAATGTGTCAGGTACTCATGTTTCTTTTGCAGGTATGCAGGTTCTCGCTAAGGAATCTCTTACGCGATCAACATCTAGATGGCATCTATAAGCCCATCATCCTATTCATCGACCTCTAAATGGCATCTATAAGCCCATTCCATCACACTGCTACTATGTGAGCGCAAATTTCTGGGCACTCTAGTGTTCAATCATCTTCTACCCTCGGATTACGAAAGGCACGTCCGCCAATCTGCATCCTCAGGTCTAAGAAGATTTAACAGGGGCAACTGTTGTACCCCAAAATTTGCCCTCCCATATTCTCCAAGAAATTGCCAAATCAAGTCTCAAGATTCCCCAAGGGTTGCACAGTGCAAAGGTCTCCTATACAGTCAAAATTAGGGTTTGTGTTCTGATCAAGAAAATGAAGTTTTCAAAGGTCCAATCAAGTCTCATATGCCTACAAATATGGTCAAGTATCCTCATATCAAGTTTCAAGGCATTCAGCATAAAATTGCACAGTCAAAAACCCTAATTGCACTACAGTCAACTGTAGGGGCAAAATGGTCATTTGACAGTCAGAAGTTCAAATTTTTGGTCAACATATCATTTTGAAGCCACAAACATCATTTGATCAATGCTTGATCATGATTCTCAAAATTTGGCTCAAGAATCATCAAGATGCAAAAGTTTCCTTATTTGGACAGCTGAAAAAGTCAACTGAAATTGACCAGGGCATAACTTTCACATGGATTATCAGAAAAATTCCATCCAAAGCTCATTTTGAAGAGAAAAACATTTCCTACAACTCATCTTCATACTTCAAGTCCAAGAAATGTTCTCACAAAAAGTTATCAATTTCAACATTATAGGTCATTTTCAAAAGTCAACAAAAAGGGACTTTAAGTCAAAGGCCATAACTTGAGATTGGTAAATCAAAATGACATGGGACCAAAGACATTGGTTAGAGGACTCAAAGAACTTTCCAAAATGTCCAAGAACATGAGAAAAGCTTAAAAATTGAGCAAGATATTCATTGGAGAAGTTGGGAAATTTTTGTGAAATGGCCAAAATCATTTATCCTTGAAATTTCATTTTTGACAAAAGGGGCCCACTTTTTCCACTTGAATTAACTTGGCCATGCTTCCCACGTGTCCCACCTTTTATTTCATATTTTTTAATTAATTTTTTCATTTTTAATTGATTTTATTGGATTTAATTAATTTTAAATCTTTTAAAATCAAAAGAAAATCAAAAAGCTTAATTAAATGGAATATTTGGCCTTAACTAACTTTGATTTATCATTATGCAACCTACCAAATTCGTCCAAAGGGCCAAAAGAGCAAGAATTCAAAAATGAGTCAAAAAAGGAAATTTGGTTATGGAGGTTTATGGAGAATCATGAAATTGAATGTGTTGCATTAAGAGGCCATAATTCCTTTTGATTCACATTGCCTAATGCTTATACAAGTGAGACAAAACGAAAATTGGAACCTAAGCTGTGCAAGAACACTCAAAGCAAACTCACACTTTTAGCTTGAAAACTCAAATCTGAAAGCATACTTGCAGTACGATTCAAGGCAAGATTCTTATCTCATTAGCTTCCTGAGGCTTCAAGAGGACTTTTCCAATCAAGAACATCATCCCTAACCCTTTGAATCACTGTACAGAAGCCAGACTTTTCTCACTTTTTCTCACAATCGCATTTTACAATTTATGCATTTACATAACATTTTATTTGTGGATTCGTGCTAATTAAACCTTTCTGAAGCTAACCATCTATTTTAATTGCGTTTTTGTATACTATATGTGAATCTACCATGGATGCAGATTAGGGTTCTTGGAGGTCAAAATTGGGCATTTCTTAAAATGGTAAAATTAAGAGGCTTGAATACCACCATTAGAACCAGCATGCTTGGACGAAGAGAGTGCCACCCTCGCGCTCAATTTATGAGCCCCCATGTGCTGTTCGCTATTTTTTGTAAAGGGCCTTTCTGAAACGGTGTGAAAACCGTTGCCAATGTTTTGATATTTTCAGGAAAATAAAACAACGAGGAAGACGACTGTGTGTCACGCTGTGAATGGCTGGTTTGAATCCAGCGCGCGCTTTTTTTTATTTTATAACACTAACATGTATTTTCTTTTATATTATTTATTTCTTATATTATATGCAACTAACGCACGCAACTCAGTGGCAGGCACAAACATTGGCAAACTACAGGACCTGGGTTCGAGCCCCAGGTCCTCACCCCTTTCAATATTATTTTTCAATTAATATTCCCATGCAGCTTCAGTACTCAAGCACACCATGCATCCCCCAAATCAAACCTGCCACGCGTTCAATCTCAACAATTCAAGGGCCCAGATCTGAGGAGCGCGGTACACATGAGTCAACGCTGGAATACGTGAGTGGAGAAGTCAAAGAGGCTAAGGCTTATTGGGCTCAAATTGCTGGACCTCACCCTCCAAATTAGGGGCAAACCCCCTTTAGGTTTTGCATTTCTTTTCATTCTTTGTTTCTTTTTATTTTTCTATATTCTTTTAATTATTGCTTTTTTTTTATTATTTTTTCAAATAAATATTTTCTTAACATAATAATAAAAACACCAAAAAATCAGAAAATCATAAAAGGCCAAAAATATGTTTCATTTTAATTTAATTCATCAATAACTTCTTTTGTAAATAAATCCCATAATAAATTTAGTTTTTTTTTTATTTTAAGTTGTTAATTCAATTCTTTTTCTCAATAATAAAAAATAATAAAAATAGACCTTTAGCACTTTTTTTTAATTAATTAAATATTTTTATTATAAGTATCCTTAACCATTAATTTTGTAAATAAATTTTATAATTGATTTAGTTTTAATTCTAGGTTTTAACTTTAATGCATTTTCTTTAATAAATTAAAAACAATTAGAATTAGAATTAATTATTTGACTTTTAATTAATTTAATTTTCTTTAATGTCATAAATACAAAAAAACATAAAAAATAAGTTCTTTCTTTTTATTTAACTTAATTATTTTAATTCCTTCAAAGGGTTCAACGCCCTCGCATTCGAGTACTTTTTTTGTTTCGCGCGTTTTATTTATTTCTTGTTGTAAATATAATGTACTTGCTCCAAAGCCCTGTAATAGTTAATTAGACATTTATTTTCTGCAATTTATTTTAAATCGGGTCTGGATTAATTTGGCGTTGTAGACCCGCGCCTTTGTAATAGCGTAGGACCTTTATCTTTTCCGCACTTTAAATTCCTGCACCTTTAACTGTTAAACAATAACATGAAAGAATGAATGCTCAAAAATAAAATCAAAACGTAGATCACCAATGCATGACAAAGACAAATAATAAACTGAAAAAGACACACAAATCACACACCACCCCTAGGGTACGCCTCACTGTTGCCTTGCCTCGAAAGGTGATCGTCGAGTAGAGGACGTTTTAGTAAGTCCTCATGATCCAGGAACCTGGCATGAGGGTAGCTTCTAAGGTGTCTTCCCATTACTCCGGTGATCACACTGTTGCCTTGTCCCTCGAAACGTGGCCGTCGACTATAGGACGTCTTAGTGAGTCCTTATGTTCCATTGATCTAGTTGCCTCGAAACGGTTGCCTCGAAACAAGTTGCCTCGAATAAGTTGCCTCGGAACGGTCGCCTCGGAATAAAAAGATCAATGGCATAAGGGTAGCTTCTAAGGTGTCTTACCTTTGCTCGGTGACCACAATGTCCCTAACCTCGAATTAACCCGAACACCTCCAACGGTGGTGCTACCTACCTCTCAATGATAGGATGGCATTACCTTAAGGACATTTACACAGACTAATTCCTTAGGGTAGGTAGATGACTCGTAGATACTTGCTCTAATTCAAAACAAATCAAAAACTTCTTTTCACACCGACACTTTGCAAAAAGGTTTCAAAAACAACTTTTCAAACACTCTGGAGGACTGATACAAGAGTCGAACTGAAATTTTCACAGAAACTTTTTTCAAAACCCACTCACACTTGAAAAGAAAACAAACATTTTGAAAACACAATGAGCAAGTATCTAAGAGCCCATGGATAACCATGGATAGAAAGGGTGCTAACACCTTCCCTTTCTATAAATCTACCTCCCGAACCGAGAACTAATCTCAATAAGGAATTTTTCGGTGCTTTTGTCCTTTCCATGTTGGAGAAAATAAAAGACGGTGGCGACTCTTGCTTACCGCGACATTTCGCGAAACCAGCGTTAAACAGTCAGTTCCAGATCCACCGATCACAGGTACAGAAAGAGACCCTAAGCCAGAAGAGATTGCTCAAGCTTTACACTTGCACTCATCTGATGTCACAACTCATTGGGAAACAAGGAGTGGTATCAAAGTTTTCCTAGCAAAGTTCTTGTTCGAGAAAGCCCAAAACTGTTGGAACTCCTGAGATCTGCAAGCCTTTGAGGAAATTGTGGCTCTCCTCATCTATGGGATGGTTTTGTTTCCAAATCCTGACCAACTTATAGATGTGAACGCCGTCAAGATCTTCATGCCCCGCAACCCGGTGCCTACATTGCTAGGGGACATCCTACATTCTTTTCACACTCGCACTATGAGGAAAAGAGGTGTCCTTATGTGTTACACTCCTCTCTTGGAAAGATGGTTTATTTCGCATCTTCCCCAATCTGTATTAAGGAACGAGCAAGGTTCAAGGTGGTCACAAAGGTTTATGACGCTCAAACATTCAGACATTCATTGGTGCTCCCGATCCATAGAGAATGTTACTATTGTTGAC
The DNA here is from genome assembly GCA_948472305.1 of Vicia faba. NCBI lineage: Eukaryota > Viridiplantae > Streptophyta > Magnoliopsida > Fabales > Fabaceae > Vicia > Vicia faba. The sequence continues at coordinate 386,107,487 of OX451741.1, forward strand.
CGTTGTGGAGAGTTACCTAATGTCTCCTTACTTGGAATTAGGGGAGGTATCACCTACAACCCCTGTTTAGCTTTAAGATAGTTTGGTTATGCCCGGCCCGCATGAGATGTTGATTCAAGGTTTGGTATTTGACTACGACAATGACGATCAAGGTCTTCGCCAGAGATCTATCCAAGCTTGGAGGATGTTGAACAAGGTAGATAGCAAGACTTTGGGGCATAAAAATTCCATCTCTCTTGAGCCTTACTTCAAATGGGTACGAACTCATGCTCAGAGTCTTATGATGCCTTATCCCTCCATTCTCCCGGTAATCATTGAGCCTGTCACGGAAGGAGATGTTCCAAATACTATCCTACATCCTGACATGCCCACCTCTCTTGAAGACCTACAAAGGGATTGGATACAACTCAAGGGGGAGCGAGATACTTTCGAAGCCCAATTCTATGCAAGCGAGAAGAAGGTTTTGGAACTCACTAAGCAACTTCATGAGGAGCAGACTCTGAATGCCTACATCGCACCAAAGAGGATGCGTACTACCTTTCTATCTTAGAGTTTTTTGTATTTGTTTTTCCTAAAAAGGCATTGATGTATTCAAAGCTTTAATTTATTAATATAATGTGTGTTTCCTTTTTGTCTAAAACAAATTTGAATCTTAAGATCCTTGAAATCATTGCATATGCATTTATCATTCATCATAACATAAGCAGGTTTCTTGCGACAAGTCTCCTCATCTCTCTACTGTTTATTTCAGTAAGATGGATCTCGAGTAAACGGTGAAGGACCTCCAAGCTCAGAATGCACAGTTTCAACAGTTGTTCTTAACTCTGGCCAAAGGACAAGAAGAGTTGAAGACCTTGCTGGTTGAGGAGAAGAAAAAGAAGACGAAGAAAATAACCGGAATTCTGAACATGGGAAGAAGATTCCAAGGGCAGACAAGAAGGGCCTTAGACTTTGCAACGACATCCGGTGAGAAAGAAAATCAAGATGGGAAGGGCACGGAAACAGTTGTTCAGTCTGATTCAGAAGAGGAAGAGGAAGAAGAATTCTATTCTGAAGAACAATACCCTTCAGTCGACGACAAGTATAAGCATCTAGAAGAATGGTTAAGTGCAATGGAAATCCAAAAGGTTCCTGGCTTGGACTTTGAGGAGTTGGGGTTGGTAACGGGGATTGTCATTCCTCCAAAATTCAAAGCACCTGTGTTCGCCAAATATGACGGAGTCTCATGCCCTAAAATGCATTTCCAGTCCTATGTGAGGAAAATCCAACCTCATACCGCTGACAAGGATTTATGGGTACATTTCTTCCAAGACAGTCTGTCTGGAACTCAACTTGATTGGTTTTATCAGTTAGAAAGGGAGAATGTTCATAACTGGGAAGATCTTGCTGCAGCCTTTTACAAACAATACCAATACAATGCTGATCTTGCGCCTACCCGTACTCAACTCCAGAGTATGGCCATGGTTTCAAGTGAAGGCTTCAAGGACTATGCGCAAAAATGAAGGGACTTGGCCAAAAGAGTTTAACCTCCCCTATCTGATAGAGAGTTGGTAGACATGTTTTTAGGCACCTTGTCTGGTCCTTTTTTTAATCACTTAATTGGGAGTTCATCGGCAGGTTTTATTGAATTGATATTGACCAGAGAAAGGGTAGAAGTCGGGATAAAGAATGGAAAGATTCAAAAAGATGCATCCTCTGCTGCTGTAAAGAAGCCATTCATCAGAAAGAATGAAGTGGTTGTTGTATATCCTCAGAGAAATCAAGATAGAGCCGAACGCCATCCAATGGTGGGGGTTGTTATGATTCCTAAACCTGCGCCTGATCAGCAAAGAAACAACCAATCAAGAATGGAAAGACCAGTCAGACAATTCACCAGAATTAAAATGACCCTATCTCAAGTATTGCCACATTTGTTAAGATCCAACCTAGTAACCTTGAAAGAAGCTCCAAAGAACCCTAACACAACTTCTCCTCACTATCATCCTAATGCCCGCTGTGTATACCACTCTGAGAGTCCCGGCCATGACACTAATAACTGTTGGGCTCTAAAGAATAAAGTACAAGACCTCCTTGAAGCCAAAGAGATTGAATTCGATGCGCCAGAAAAGCCCAATGTCATTTCTGCCCCTATGCCCAAACACGGCCATAATACCAACGTCATTGAGGAAGATATGTTTGTCACTTCAGTTGATGAACTTATGACCTCACTCCTGATTATCAAAAAGAACTTATTGAATGCCAGTGTTTTCCCAGGTTGTGATGAAAGCTATCATTTTTGTTTGTCCTTACCGACCAACTGTCCTTTGTTGAAAGCAGGCGTTCAGTGCCTAATAGATAACAAGGAAATTTTGTTTGAGAAGGCTTCAATTCCAACTGTTTCTTATAATGATGTTTCCATCGTGACCATTTCCGACAATTCTTCCAGGGTCTCCACCAAAAGACCCGTTAGAATTACATCAGTTCTAAAAGTAACTCCTTTGATAATTATAATGCCTGGACCAATCCTGTATTCGTCAGACAAAATCGTACCGTGGAATTATGGAGGGGATGTCTACTACCACGATATCAAGGAAGATTGGCCAGCTGCTGAAGATTTAAGTTCGGAGAAGGTTGACTCCAATATCAGTAATATTGCAGGGACTACCAAGATTACCCAAAGCGGAAGGATTTTATCTCCATAAATTACTCTTCCAAAAGCAGTTTCTGGACCCGTAATCATTCCTGTTGTTGTTGCTCCTCCAAAGGTTGTTCTCAGTCCTACAATCATCTCTGCTAATACTCCTGCTGACAAAGTTGTTACAACTCCTGTTATCACTCCTACTGACATTCATGTGTCGAGTCAACTGAGATTCGAGGTCAAAGTATTCTGATTGAGCCTGTCCGGACGAAGGCACAATCATTGGCTATCCCTGAGACCTCCCGGAAAGAGATGGAGGAAATTCTAAAGATCATAAAAAGAAGCGACTACAATGTAGTCGAGAAACTGGTGCAAACTCTGTCTAAAATTTCCATGCTGGCTTTATTACTATGTTCCAAGGCGCATGCAAAGGCCTTGGTAAAATTCCTAAAAAATGCCCATGTACCTTAAGAAACATTTGCCGATCAGTTCCAAGACTGCGTAGCCAGCTTAACTGTAGATAATGGTTTAGGTTTCTCGTATGTTGATTTAACGCCAAGAGGGAGGAAGCATAATGAGGCATTACATGTCTCAGTGGAATACGGGGGCACGACTCTGGCTCATGTGTTGGTTGACACTGGTTCATCTATGAATGTGTTGCCTAAAAAGGAACTTTATAGGCTTGACTGCGAGGGATTGACATTGAAACCAAACAACATAGTAGTGAGAGCCTTTGATGGCTCAAAAAGGATTGTGCATTGGGAAGTGGACATCCCCATAAAGGTTGGAACCCAAACATTTAATTCAACTTTTTATGTAATAGATATTCACCCTTCATATTTCTGCTTGCTAGGCCGGCCATGGATTCACAATGTCGGCGCTGTTACTTCTACTTTGCACCAAATGCTGAAATACCTGATTCAAGGGAATATTATCACCCTTCATGGAGAAGAAGAGTATATGATCAGCCATCTCAATTCCTTCAGATATATGGAATTAGATGGTGAATTTATTGAAACTCCATTCCAGCACTTTGAAGAAGTCCCATAAGATGTGGCAGTGACCAAGGCCGTGTCTCAAGTTCCCAAGATCACAAGGCCTCCACTCAGGATGTCATCTTTGAAGGACGCCAAGGCAGTTGTGATACGGTGGAAGAACTGACTGTTTTTTTGGAATGCTGGTTCGCATTTTGCGTTTGTTTTTGCAAAATGTCGCGGTAAGCAAGAGTCGCCACCGACGTTTATTTTATCCAACAAGGAAAGGAAAAAAGCACAGAAAAATTCCTTTTTCGAGATATTTCTAAGGAGGGGTAGATTATAGAAAGGGAAGGTATTAGCAACCTTTCTATCCGTAGTTATCTACGGGATCTTAGGTACTTGCTCATCATTTTCAAAATTGTTTTCTTTGTGTTTGTGCGCTTTGAAAAAAAGTTTTTGTTTTGACTTTGATTTAACTCTTGCTTCTGTCTTCAAGAGTGTAATGAAGTGTTTTTGAAAACTTTGTTTATAAAGGAGTGTAAGTGTGAAAAAAGGTTTGTTTTGGATGAGCAAGTATCTAAGAACTAATCTACCTACTCGAAAAAGGAATCGTTCTATGCTAATTTCCTTTAGACAATGCTATCCCACTATTAATGAGTAGGTAGCACCGTCGTTGGAGTTTGAGGGTCAATTCGAATGAGGGACATACGGTCACTAAAGCAATGTTAGGACGCCTTAGCCGTAACCCTAATGTCTTAGATCATTTGTTTGAGGCAACAATATCTGAGGCAACCGTTTCGAGGCAACTATGATCTTTTAGACAAGAGGACGACCTCTAAAACGACCTATACTCAATGACCGTGTACGAAGGCAACCAAGTGGGGTGTACCCTAAGAGTGCGCATGTGCGAGTGTGTTGATTTCAGTTACTTTTATCTTTGCACATGTTTTGGGTGATCTAATTTTTATTTTAGATTAAGCATTCATTCTTGTCATGCAAACCCTATTATCAAACATCTAGCAATTGTATATTTGCATAAATTAGAGGTGCGGAAATTAAACTAAATTATTACAAGGCGTCGGGTATTTACATCGCCAAAAGCAACCCTTTGAAAATAAAATAAAGCGGTAAAATAAATATCCTAATTGAATATTACAAATCGGGAGCAGATACATCAATAATTGAACAGGGCAAAATAAACCGCGCGAGTGAATTGGATCGAATGTGAAATTAGGGTTTTGAACCTTTTGATTAAAGAACATGCTTTTTTGTTGTTTTTATTTAAGAAAAGAAATTAATCCTAAAAATTAAATACTAAATTAATTATTAAATACATTAATTAACGAAAAATAATTAATGACATATTTTTGGAGTTTTGATTATTTTAAGAAAGAAAATAAAATAATTAAATTATGTTAAAACCTAATGATTTCTAATTAATTTTAAATATTTGCAAAACAAATTAAAGTTACCTAATTAACATCCTAATTAATTAATTAGTATTTATTAATAAAAAATAAAATTCTGAATTTTAATTGGATAAAAAGTATTTTTGGTGATTTTTGATAAAAAAAGAAAATTTGTTTATTGGTTAGAATTTAATTAAAACAAAATAAAATAATAAATGAAAATAAACAAAATAAAGAAAGTAGAGAAATTGGGTTTGATATTTGGAGGTGTGGAAAGCAATTATTTTGGCCCAAATATGCTGATCCATTGGACTTTCTGATCCCGTACACATGCGTTGACTAGCCTTTTGGTGGACCTTTGATGCTGACCACCAGATCTGGCCATTTGGTCATCTGGCACTTTGATGGTGAATGTCTATGGTGGAAATCTGGCTCACGCGTGCACCTGACCACCTGAAAGAAATTGGAAAAATAACAAATGCTGGAGGCAGGGATCGAACCCCTGACCTCCAGCCTCTGAATGCCTTAACGCTAACGTGGTGACCGCTGGGCTATGCTGTTCTATTTGTTAACAAAATACAAAATAACAATAATATAAGAAAACAAATGCGTTAGTGGAATTTTGGCGCGGAATTCAAACAGGCCAACAGAGGGGTGACAACGCACCATCCCCTTCCTCCATCCGTTGCTAAAACTCTGCAACACTTATAGCTACGGACGCTAGTCGTCACTACAAGTCGTGCTTGTTCAAAAATCTCCTATCGGCCATGAAAATGGTTTCTAGGACCATGGTTGAACTCGTCATCTCCTTCTGATTGCAACCGTGCCCATTATTAGGGCCAATGTTTTCTGAAATGAAAATCCCTAAAACCAAACGCAAAACCCTGGCAATGGTGATCCATGATACGGAGCATATAAATGAAATTGGTTATTACAAAAATCTTGCAAATGATGTGTGGATTAAGAATATGCAATTATTTCATATTAACAATGCTTAAATTTGAAAATGCGAAATCAAGAACATAGTGAATCCGTGGATGACTTACAGAGCTCTGGGAGGCTTGAAAACGCGTGGTCTTGGTTGCTTTCAATTGTGGAGATGGCCAGGAAGAGATTGAGACAATTGCCAAGTCTTGAAATTGCCTCTAGGATTGATTTCGAAGTCACTTTTTCTTGATTTTTGCCAATTTTTTTCTTGCTCTCCACTTGATCTCCAACCCTTGTTTTGGTCTCCACACGACCCTTATGTAATGCACAATGTATTAGGGTTCCAACTTCTGTCTCAATCTTCCTCCTTTAATCACTTTGATATTTGATTTGATTCTCCATTAAAGCTTTCCAAAATTGGCTCATTTGCAATCTTTTTGTACCCACATGGCTTGATACGAGTTTCATTACCTTGCTAGCTATAATTAGAGCCTGAAACAAATCAAAAGATCCTTGGTTTTCAATATTTGTGATTTTATTTGATTTGTTTTGATTTAATTCAAATTAATTCAAATAAAAATCAAAATAATTAATAAAAATATGATATGAACACATGGGCAAGGCTAGAGCACGTGGACCATAATTCCAACTCAAAACAAGTGAAAAAGAATGGGCCCATTTGGCAAAATTTGAAGTTTTGGGGATAGTTGACTTTTGGCAATTTTGTAAACAAGTCCAACTTCAACAATGCATAACTCCTTCAATTTTGAACTTTTGGAGGTGTTCTTTGACTTTTTAGAAAGATTGGGATGTCCTCTAATCAACCCTTTTTGTATCATCTCAATTTGATATTCCATGCTCATGTATGAAGCTTTGACAAAAAAAGTGTTTTTGTTGACTTTTCAAAATGACCTATAATGTCCAAATTCATAACTTCTTGTGTGTGCATATTTTGATATTTGGATATGAAGATGGATTGTAGGAAATTGCATCCTATTTAAAATGAGCTTTGGATGGGTCATTTCTCATAAAGTATGAGAAAGTTATGCTTGTTCAAAGTTGAGTTTACGTTTCTTGCAAAACCCTAATTTAGCAACTTTTGAATCTTGATGAATCTTGAGAAATCCTTGATGAATCATGATAAACCCTTGATCAAATGATGAAATATACTTAAAATGAGAATGTTGACAAAAAAATCTTGAGTTTTGACTGTATGAGGGTCACAGTTGACTTTTGCCCTAGCACAGTCGATTTTTGGACCTTTGAGCAATTGACTAAGTAAAATTCCTCTGCAAGGCTTGAAACTTGACATGGATAATCTTGAGAACATATTAGGACATTGGTGAGCACTTGGGGTCACTTGGACTCAAGGATATTGATGCAAGGTGAAACCCTACTTGGGGAAGGCTGCCTTAGGAGGGAGCTTGTCTAGTCAACCCTTGGACTATCTTGAGCAACTTGGAGATTTTTCTTGACATGTTTTGAGAAATATGAGAGGGAAAATTTTTGGGTACAACAGCTTCCCCTGGTCAATCTTCTTAAACCTGAGGATGCAGATTGGCTTTTGTGCCTTTCGTAATCCGAAGGTGGAAGTGGATTGAACACTAGAGTGCCCAGAAATTTGCACTCGCATGAAGTGATAATTGTCTTATGACGTAGGGAATGGGCTTACAGATGCCATTTGGAGGAGTGTCGATCACATAAGAGATTCATTAGAGAGAGCTTTTATACTTGTTGTTGAGGAAGATTCGGCTGGGGAAGTCTGATCTTTAATGGAGAGAGATAGAAATTTAGGAGCTTTTCCATCCGTCATTCTACTGGTGAGTCGTCTCTGTTGATATTTAGGAACTTCAATCGTCCGTACTCAACTGAGTGAACAACTTTTGCTGAGATTTAGGAGCTCATCCGTAATTCAACTGATTTTGTCGAGATTTAGGAGCTTGTCCGTAATTCCACTATTTTTGTCGAGATTTAGGAGCTTGTCCGTAATTCAACTGATTTTGTCGAGAATTAGGAGCTCATCCGTAATTCAACTAAACAACCATCTGTTGAGATTTAGGAACTCGTCTGTAATTCAACTGAGGAAACATCTCTGCTGAGATTTTGGAACTTGTCTGTAATTCAACCGAGGAACACATCTGTCGAGATTTAGGAACTTGTCCATAATTCAACAACTTTGCTGAGATTTAGGAGCCTGTCCGTAATTCAACTTGGAGAAACATCTCTGCTGAGATTTAGGAACATCGTCGGTAATTCAACTAAGGAAATATCTATCGAGATTTAGGAGCTCGTCTGTAATTCGACTGCTTTGTTGAGATTTAGGAGCTCGTCCGTAATTCAACAACTCCGCTGAGATTTAGGAGCTTGTCCGTAATTCAACTTGGAGAAACATCTCTGCTGAAATTTAGGAACATCGTCCGTAATTCAACTGAGGAACACATTTGTTGAGATTTAGGAACTTGTCCATAATTCAACAACTTTGCTGAGATTTAGGAGCCTATCCGTAATTCAACTTGGAGAAATATCTCTGCTGAGATTTAGGAACATCGTCCATAATTAAACTGAGGAAATATCTGTTGAGATTTAGGAGCTCGTCCATAATTCGACTGCTTTGCTGAGATTTAGGAGCTCGTCCGTAATTCAACAACTCTGCTGAGATTTAGGAGCCTGTCCGTAATTCAACTTGGAGAAACATCTTTGCTGAGATTTAGGAACATCGTCCATAATTCAACTGAGGTAATACCTGTCGAGATTTAGGAGCTTATCCGTAATTTGACTGAGGTAATATCTTCTGAGATTTAGGAACTCGTCCGTAATTCAACAACTTCGTTGAGATTTAGGAACTCGTCCATAATTCAACTGCCTTGCTGAGATTTAGGAGCCTGTCCGTAATTCAACAACTCTACGGAGATTTAGGAACTTGTCCGTAATTCCACTGGGAAAATATTTGTCGATATTTAGGAACTCATCAGTAATTCGGTCGTGGTAGAAGCTTCAAAGCTTGATCTTTGTGAGAACTTAACCATATCCTTCCTGAAAGATAAAGGTTAGTTGTATGTAATGCATGATATGTATCAAGCAATGATGTTCTCAAAATAAATGAGATTGTGTAGTATGATGCGTATGCATGTCATGATGTATGAAAATGCTATGTTTTGAGCTAGGGAAAATAAATCTCGGATAGTTGCTGGAGAAAAGAGTTGAATTCTTCGTTTCTGCCAAGAATAATCGATGAAGATGTTTGTGAGAATAAACCCGCGGGAGAAGATAATTCGCTGGGGAATAAACTGATGAGAGAATGACTATATGGGGAAAAGATACTCTGCTAGAGGATTCCGTTGATCAATTCAGTTGGGGATAAATTACCATAGCTGGTGACGACGAAACTGGTTGGGGATTGAATTTTCGCTTGTGAAAGGAATGAACTCCACTGGGGATGACTTTCCAATAGCGACCTTACTTGGGATAGCCCTTTAGACTCTACTGGGGATAATTCTTCAAACTCCATTGGGGATATTTTATACTCCGCTGGGGTTATATATTTTATATACTCCGCTGGGGATAACAAGACTTCTTAGTGCTGATGGTAGATAAATTCTGCTTGGGGAGAATATTACCGATTCAATTACAGTTGCGAGTCTCAGCTGGGGAGAGCTAACACCACTGTCTTTCTCTTACTCTGCGGGGAATGAATATACTTTCAATTGTTTCCTCCAACTAGGTCTATCCCTATACCCGGTAGATAGAGCAAATGTATGGTTTGGACATTTCTCGTTTGCCCTTGTTTTTGATATTACAAGTAATCGTCTTTTGTTTCGCATGTAAATTTTATGAGCAGCAATCAATGTCAAATGCATATATCAAAAACTGAACATTGGACGCTCTTTGCAAAATAAAACAGAAAAAGGAAAACAGTTTGAAATTTCTTTGTGAAAATGACTTGTATTGATTTTGAAGTTTAGCCTGTAAATAGGCGTTTTTGTACAAGAGGCTAACATCCTAGTAAGAGAACGCCGTCGATCAAATAGAATTTACATAATTTGTGAAAAAACAAAGAAAAACAGCTATGTGAACAATCCCACTGGGTTCCAACTCTGCTATTGCCTTTATATCCTCAAGCATCTCATCACCTTGCTACTTGGTTGAAGGTGGATCCGACTGATTAGCATCGTCCGAGCTTGATAGTCGATGCCGAAGTCTGGTTGCAAGGTGATCCAATGAGACATAGTGTTACGCTTTAATCCCTAATTTTTGCCTGGACCGCCCTTTCGGGTTTTCAATCCACCGGGATACCCTTTTTTGCCCAAGCCGCCTTTTCAGGTTTTCGACTTGTCGGGTGTATAATTTTTCATTTTCATCCCTTATTTTTGCCCGAACCCTTTTGGTTCGCCGGGAAGCCCTTATTTTTGCCTAGGTCAGTCGACCTAGAGGGTCTTTGATTATGTGTAGTATCTTTTCACTATGTCTGCGTTGATGGGGTGAGGAAGGTCGTCACCATCCATGGTGGTTAGAATCATAGCTCCTCCTGAGAAAATGTTCTTAACCACAAATGGCCCTTCGTAAGTAGGGGTCCATTTTCCCCTGGGATCACCTTGAGATAGTATGATGCGCTTGATGACCAGGTCTCCGACTTGATACTCTCGTCGTCTAACTTTCTTGTTAAATGCCTTGATCATTCGCTTTTGATACGTTTGACCATGACAAATAGCAGTAAGTCTCTTTTCGTCGATTAAATTCAACTGAACAAGCGGAGTCTGGATCCAGTCATCTTCGCTCAAACCTGCATCCTTCATAATCCGAAGAGAGGGTATCTGAACTTCAATGGGCAAGACGACCTCCCAGTTACGGACACTAGCTCCTTCTAGCTGATAGAACCACTCAAGTTGAGTCCCTGAAAGACTATCTTGAAAGAAGTGGATCCAGAGGTTCTTGTCAGCAGTGTATGGATGAATCACCACCCCAGATGCCAGACCCAACTCACCAAAGTCCAATCCAGGTATCTTATGGATCTCCATCGCGCTTAACCAGTCTTTAAGCTGTTTATACCTATCCTCGGCAGGAGGATACTGGTCTTCATCAAAGTCAGTCTCGTTGTCAGAAACCACAGGGCTAGGAGCCCTCCTTTCTTCCTGATTTCCTCCCCCTCCAGATGAGTGAGATAAATCAACTTCTTCCCGCAACCTGTTTCCAAACCTGTGACCCATGTTCAGGAGGACTGTCCTCTTCTTCTTCTTCTTCTTATCTTTCAAGATAAGAGTCTTCAGGTCTTTCTGCCCCTTGGCCAGGTTCATGAACATTTCCTAGAACTGAGCGTTTTGAGCTTGAAGAGCCTTAATAGCTTGATCAGTTGATGTTTCAGCATATATGATGATGAAATAAACAGCGAAGAAGATAAGAGACCTGTAAGGGTACCTGTTATGAGGTGCATGGGAATGGAATGTATATGATATGATTTCAAAGACTTTAGGGATTCAAATTCGTAAACCAAAAGGAAACAAACTTTTATTAGATTAAAAACTTGAAACATTGTTTGACAGATGCCTTTAAGGCATTACAAAGGGAAAAACTGAAAAGTAAATCAAAACTAGAAATAACAAAAGACATCAACACTCCCACGGTCGTTTTCCGTTGGTGCTGACGTAATCGTTGAGGACCTTCTCATTCTCCAGCTATCTTGTAAGCTTTAGAATCTTCCGCTCCTGCTCTTGATACTTTTCTCTGTAAGTATCTTGTTCTTCTCTCAACTGGATCCATGATCTCTTTAATTCCCCAATGCCAGTAGGCATGTATGGATGGAGGACAGTATGAGGGACCCCTTCTTCATCAGCACTCTGAACAATAACCGGTAAGACAGCTTCGTACGACATCCCTAGCTTTTGGGCACGGGTTAGAACCCATCGGAGACATGGCTCCATTGGAAGAGAAGTCTTCGCTTCTAGCTCATGCGGATCAGACCTGTTAACCCTATTCGAAGCTCGTATGAACCTGCGGCGATGTTCCTCACTATCCCCTTGGTAGTAAAAGACAATACTTGGAATCAGCAACTCATGAAGACCGTCCTTTCTAGCTCGCCCAAACTGTTATAAGGCCAGACAAGGATTATAAGTGATCCCTCCCTTAATTCCAAGTAAAGGAACATTGGGGTATTCTCTGCACCGGTCGATAACAGCTACTTCTTCCATGTCTTTGGTAGTCCAAATGATGTCTGTGTAAGCAAGGGACATAATTCTGTAGGCCCATCCCATACCTTCCTTGTTCTTCAAAACAGATGTGGGGAGGTGAGAAATAAACCACCTTGCCAGCAATGGTGCACAACACATAAGGGTTCCCCGTTTCCGAGCAGTACGGGCATAAAGAGCATGCATAATGTCACCTAAGAGAGTGGGCACCGGATTACGGGACATGAAAATCTCACTGCATTCACGTTGATGAAAGAATCTGAATTAGGGAACAAAACCAGACCATATATGAGAAGAGCCAGGATGTCTTCGAATGCTTGAAAATCCAAATTGTCCCAAAACTGATTAGCCCGATCAACCAAGAATTTATCCAAGAAGCCTTTTGTACCACTCTGAGTCTCCCATTTAGACATTACCTCAGCCTTTGTTAGATGTAGGGCTGTAGCAACATCCTCTGGCCTAAGAGCTTTCTCCCAACCTGTAAATGGCATCTGCTCTAGAATAGAAATACCAAGTAGATCAGAGAACTCTTCCAAGGTAGGGACCAACTGATAGTCCGGGAAGGTGAAGCAATGGTGCAATGGGTCAAAGAACTGGCACAAGACACTCAACATCTGCTCATCCATCTTGGAAGTGACCAAACCAAGGAGGAGACCATGTCTTCTGATAAAGGAGGAAGTATCTGGAACTTTGGAAACCAAATCTCTAAGCTGAGTAGGAATCTGTACAAATCTGATCCGAATAGTGTTTCTATGCATAGAGGCCATGACCTACAAAACAAAACAAAGATGAATCCCCTTTGTCTTTGAAATGGGTTAGTCTGATGCAAGATGCATGCAATGTCATGATGCATGATGTTATGATAGAAACACACCACAAGTATTCACAAATAGCAAACATGGTAAGGGCAAACAAGTTACACAGTAACCCTTAGATTTCAGGCTGGCACGGAGTTTAGGTATTACCCTCTTTCAGTTTAGTTGGTTCAACCTGTCCTAGTAATAGTAACCGGGTTCTAGAGGATCTCAATATCATTGACCACCCTCGATCGGTCATAATTCCAGTTTGGAAACCTTTTCTTGCGGCCAGAATCATCGCGAGAGTTTGGTCTTAATGAGTGTAGCATACTGCTACTTTTCTATGGCCAAGTTGGTCAATTATAGGTTCTAAGGTCAGTTGGTGCTTAATGACCCCTTAGAAGACCCATATTCTCCTTGTTCAACCACAAGGGATATCGGTACAAACTAAAGTGCCACACCAACGTAGCTACTGCTTCAACCGTATCGGTCTACACCGTACATTTCCCTCACAGTCTATTGCTACTTACCTAAAAGGTATCCCCAGATCCGGGTTAGGATCTATAGTAACTCCGATTCAAACCCACAAAGATAAAGCATACAAATCAAGCAATTGAAAACATTATGATGAACTATTCCTAAGGTACACCCCACTTATATTTCCCCAGCAGAGTCGCCAGTTCTGTGATACGGTGGAAGAACTGACTATTTTTTTGGAATGCTGGTTCACGTTTTGCGTTTGTTTTCGCAAAATGTCGCGGTAAGCAAGAGTCGCCACCGACTTTTATTTTATCCAACAAGGAAAGGAAAAAAACACAGAAAAATTCCTTTTTCGAGATATTTCTGAGTACGGTTGTGTTGTACCCCAAAATTTGCCCTCCCATATTTCTCCAAACATTGCAAGGAAAATCTCCAAGTGGCTCAAGGTAGCTCAAGAGTTGGTCAGACAAGCTCTCTCCTAAGGCAATCTACCCCAAATTAGGGTTTGGTGTTGCATCAAGATCCTTGATTCCAAATGACCTCAAGTGCTCACCAATGTCCTAATATGTTCTCAAGATCATCCATGTCAAATTTCAAGCCTTGCAGAGGAAGTTTGCTCAGTCAATTGCTCAAAGGTCCAAAAATCGATTGTGCTAGGGCAAACGTCAATTGTAACCTACAAACAGTCAAACTTCAAGATTTTTTGTCAACATTCTCATTTTGAAGGATATTTCATCATTTGATCAAGGTTTGATCATGATTCATCAAGGATTTCTCAAAATTCATCCAGATTCAAAAGTTGCTAAATTAGGGTTTTGTAGGAAAAGTCAACTCAACTTTGACTAAGCATAACTTTCTCATACTTTATGAGAAATGACCCATCCAAAGCTAATTTTTAAGAGGATGTAATTCCCTACAATCCATCTTCATACCCCAATATCAAAATATGCACTCATAAGAAGTTATGAATTTTGACATTATAGGCCATTTTGGAAAGTCAACAAAAACACCTTTTTTGTCAAAGCTTATAACTTGAGCATGCAATATCAAAATGATATGAGACCAAAAGGGTTAGTTAGATGACATCTCAAGCTTTCTAAAAAGTCCAATAACACCGCCAAAAGTTCAAAATTGAAGAAGTTATGCATTGTTGAAGTTGGACTTTTTTTGCAAAATTGCCAAAAGCCAACTATCCCCAAAACTTCAAATTTTTCCAAATGGGCCCATTCTTTTTCACTTGTTTTGAGTTTGCATTGTAGCCCACGTGTTCCATCCTTGGCCATATGTCCATATCATTTTTTTATTAACTATTTTGATTTTTATTTGAATTAATTTGATTTAAATCAAAATAAATCAAATAAAAATCCAAAGGCATTGATAACAAAGATTTTGTGGTGATTTCAGGTTCCATTATGCAGCTGGCCATCATCAAATTCGTATCAAGTGAATCATGTGCAAAAAAGATTGAAATTAAGCCAATTTAGAAAGTTTGTAAAGGCAAATCAAATCAAATATCAAAGCCTTAATGGAGAGAGATTTGGACAAAGTTTGTGACCCTAATCCAATGCACAATACATAAGCAAGCAAGAGGCATGAAAATAAGGGTTGGACATCACTTGTAGAGGCAGAATAAAAACTTGCAAAATCACAAAAAAGTGGGAGATCAAAATCAAGGTTAGAGACGTTTTCAGGGCTCGAGACTTGTCCCAATCGATTCCTGGCAACGCACACAAGCTATCCCAATCCAAACCAAGCATTCGCAGGCCCTCATACGCACTGTAAGTCCCACGTGAGTTACCCTTGTTCTTGATTTCGTATCTCTGAAATTAGACATTGTTTTCATGAACTAATTGCATAGTTGTAATCCTCGCATCATTTACAAGCTTTTGACATCATTTGATTTCATTTATCTGACCGGTATCAAGATCTACCATAGCTAGGGTTCTTTGTTCGTTTTTAGGGCTTTCTCTTTCAGGTGAAATTGGCATTAATGGTGGTTATGGTTGTGATCAGAGAGATGAGACGAGGCTAACCACGGTATTAGATCCCATTTATATGGCCTGGAGCAAGTTTTAGAACGAACCTGCGTTTTTAGCTGCGGATAGAAATCTGGAGGTAAAGTTACAGTGATGGGAGGACAAGGATGAACTCGTGTCACCCACCCATTGGGTTATTCAAATTACACGCGTTTTTTTTTATTTTTTGTTGGCCATTGTTTTTTTTCTATATATTATTATTGCATTATATTAATATAACAAACAAAGCAACATGGTGTGGTGGCAAGCGAATGGTGTATTCTCCTTCAGGACATGGGTTCGAATCCCAGGTCCTCCTCTTTCTCAATATTATTTGTTTTCAGGTTTTCCAGTGCGCATGCCAGTCTGCAGTCCACCATACTCCCTCACCAATCCAAGCGCTAGATGGCCAGATGGCCAGATCTGGTGGTCAGCAATCAAAGGAGCACCATGAGCCAGGTCAATGCACGCATACTGGATCAGAGAAAGTCAACGGATCAGCTTCTAATGGGCCTACAAAAATGCTCCTTGCACCTCCAAAAAAGGCCCATTTCTTTCTTTCTATTATATTTTCTTTTTTTTTAATTTAGTTATTTTATTTAATTTCAATTAATTACTAACCAATCATAATTTTTCCTTTTTAGCAAAAAATCATCAAAAAATATTTTCATCCAATAAATTTTAGAATTCTTTTTTATTAATAAATACTAACTAATTACTTTAGGTTTTTTTTTTAATTTTAGGAAACTCTAATTTATTTTGTAAATAAATAAAATTAATTAGACTTAATTAGGTTTTAACTACTAATTTAATTATTTTATTTTCTTTCTTAAAATACAAAAACCCAAAAATATGTCATTAATTATTTTTTCCATTTAATTTATTTAATTAATTAATTTAGCTTTTAATTTAGGATTTAATTTCCTTTCTTAAATAAAAACAACCAAAAAACATTTTCTTAAAAGGGTCAAAACCCTAATTTCGCATCCGATTTAGTTTTCGCGTCACACTTTTATTTTTATTTAATTATTGATGTATCTGCTTCGGGTATGTAATAGTTAATTAGGATCATTTATTTATTTTATCGCTTATATTTTATTTTCAAATGGTTGCTTTTGGCGATGTAAATACCCGACGCCTTGTAATTTAATTTCCGCACCTTTAAATTCTGCTAATTACAACTGTTGGATGTTTGATAATAGGGTATGCATGACAAGACTAAATGCCTAATCTTAAAACCAAATTAGATCACTCTTAACATGTGCAAAGATAAAAATAACTGAAAACAACACACTCGCACACACGCACTCCTAGGGTACACCCCACTTGGTTGCCTTTGTACACGGTCATTAAGTATAGGTCGTTTTAGAGGTCGTCCTCTTGTCTAAAAGATCATAGTCGCCTCGAAATGGTTGCCTCGGATATTGTTGCCTCAAATAAATGATCTAAGACATTAGGGTTACCACTAAGGCATCCTAACTCTGCTTTGGTAACCGTATGTCCCTCATTCGGATTGACCCTCAAACTCCAACGACGGTGCTACCTACTCATTCATAGTGGGATAGCATTGTCTAAAGGAAATTAGCATAGAACGATTATTTTTTCGAGTTGGTAGATAGTTCTTAGATACTTTCTCATCCAAAATAAACTTTTTTTTACACTTACACTCCTTTTCAAACAAAGTTTTCAAAACACTTCATTACACTCTTGAGGACAGAAGCAAGAGTTAAATCGAAGTTTAAAACAAAAACTTTTCAAAACCCACAAGCACCAAGAAAACATTTTGAAAATGATTAGAAAGTACCTAAGAGCCCGTAGATAACTACGGACAGAAAGGATGCTAATACTTTCCCTTTCTATAATCTACCCCCCGTACCTAGAAAATCTCGAAAAAGGAATTTTTATGTGCTTTTTTCCTTTCCTTGTTGGATAAAATAAAAGTCGGTGGCGACTCTTGCTTACCGCGACATTTTGTGAAAACAAACGCAAAACGCAAACCAGCATTCCAAAAACAGTCAGTTCTTCCCACCGTATCACAGAACTGGCGACTCTGCTGGGGTTGTTAAATAAGTGGGGTGTACCTTAGGACTAGTTCATCATAATGTTTTCAATTGCTTGATTTGTATGCTTTATCTTTGTGGGTTTGAATCGGAGTTACTATAGATCCTAACCCGGATCTGGGGGATACCCTTTAGGTAAGTAGCAATAAACTGTGAGGGAATTGTACGGTGTAGACCGATACGGTTGAAGCAGTAGCTACGTTGGTGTGGCACTTTAGTTTGTACCGATATCCCTTGTGGTGGAACAAGGAGAATATGGGTCTTCTAAGGGGTCATTAAGCACCAACTAACCTTAGCACCTATAATTGACCAACTTGGCCATAGAATAGTAGCAGTATGCTACACTCATTGAGACCAAACTCTCGCGATGATTCCGGCCGCAAGAAAAGGTTGCCAAACTGGAATTATGACCGATCGAGGGTGGTGAGTGATATTGAGATCCTCTAGAACCCGGTTACTATTTTTAGGACAGGTTTGAACCAACTAAACTGAAAGAGGGTAATACCTAAACTCCTTGCCAGCCTGAAATCTAAGGGCTATCTGTGTGACTTGCATGCCCTTACCATGTTTGCTATTTGTGAATACTTGTGGTGTGTTCTATCATAACATCATGCATCATGACATTGCATGCATCTTGCATCAAGACTAACCTATTTCAAAGACAGGGGGGATTCATCTTTGTTTTGTTTTATAGGTCATGGCACCCATGCATAGAAACACTATTCGGATCAACTTTGTCCAGATTCCCACTCAGCTTAAGGAATTGGTTGCAAAGGTTCCAGATACTACCTCCTTTATCAGAAGACATGGGCACCTCCTTGGTTTTGTCACTTCCAAATTAGACGAGCAGATGATGAGTGTTTTATGCCAGTTCTTTGATACATTATACCACTGCTTCACGTTCCCGGACTATCAGTTTGTCCCTACTCTGTAGGAGTTCTCTGATCTACTTGGTATCTCTATTTTAGAGCAGACCCCGTTTACACGTTGGGAGAAAGTCCTTAGGCCGGAAGAGATTGCTTCAGCCCTCCACCTAACAAAGGCTGAGGTAATGTCTAATTGGGAGACTCGAAGTGGGACAAAAGGCTTCTTGGCTAAATTCTTGGTTGATCGAGCTAATCAATTCTGGGACAGTCTAGACTTTCAGGCATTTGAAGACATTCTGGCTCTTCTCATATATGGTTTGGTGTTGTTTCCTAAATCAGATTCTTTCGTCGACATGAATGCGGTGAAGATATTCATATCCCGTAATCATGTGCCCACTCTCTTGGGTGACATTCTGCACTCTCTTTATGCCCGTACTGCTCGGAAATGGGGAACCCTTATGTGTTGTGCACCATTGCTGGCGAGGTGGTTTATTTCTCACCTCCCCAAATCAGTTTTGAAGAACAAGGAAGGCATGGGTTGGGCCTACAGGATTATGTCTTTCTCTCATAATGACATCATCTGGAGTACTAAGGACATGGAAGAAGTGGCTATTATTGATCGCTGTGAGGAATACCCCAATGTTCCACTACTTGGAGTTCGAGGAGGGATTACCTATAACCCTTGTTTGGCCTTACGTCAGTTTGGGCGAGCTAGGAGGGAAGGACCTCATGAGTTACGGATGCCAAGCATTGTCTTTGACTTCCAAGGGGATAGTGACGAGCATCGCCGCAGGTTCATACGAGCTTGGGATAGGGTGCACCGGTCTGATCCACATGAATTAGGGATGAAGACCTCTCTTCCGATGGAACCGTATCTCCGATGGGTTCGTATCCGTGCCCAAAAGCTGGGAATGTCGTACGAAGCTGTCTTGCCTGTGATTATTGAGGTTGCTGATGAAGAAGGGGTTCCTCCTACCATCCTCCATCCGTACATGCCTACTGACATTGGGGCATTAAAGATAATCTTTTATTTTCTTATTTTGATACATTAAATAGTTTATTTTTACATACATAAAAATAATACAAAAAAAATCATTTTTGCATATTTATATTTAATTGCTTATTTAAATATTGTCTATTTATTTATTTATGCAAAAAATTCAATATGGTTGTAATAATCTTAGGGTTTTATTTTCTTGCAAATATCCCCCTATTCAAATTTGTATCTCCCTCCCCATATCAATGTTGTAATAGTCGTAGATTTATTTTACGCTTTTATTGCTTTCAAATATACATGATAGAAAGATTAGGGTTTGTATGCAAAAATCCAAAATCAAACAAATAGCTTGACTAATACAAGACAAAAATGCATGAAAAATGACAACACAATGCACACAAGCACCCCTAGGGTTTCATCCACTTGTTGCCTTAAAAATGGCCATGGTATGCATGCTAGGTATCTTGGTAAAACAAAAAGATCATAGTCCCTCGATGACGCTATCTTGGTTGCCTATACAAAAATGATCCAGTCCCACAAAAACTTGCTAAAGATACTTAGCACAATTGTTATCATGGCCATACGATGACCCGCGCCTGTCCCGTTTAACATCCAAACACAAGGTTGTTTACCAAATGCAATGGTAAAACAACAATGTCAAAGGGTTAAAAATGTGTAGGAAAGACTTTTGAGTAGGTAGGTAGATGCTCCTAGTTACTTGATCAAACTCGCAAACATCCTTGCTATTTTCAAACACACATCACAACACAATTTCAAAATGTTTCCCAAAAACAAACTTTCAAACATTGAAACATTTTTCAAAAGACAAACACCTTTGTATATATTCAAACAAGAATCATTACAAAGGTTGCCTAGACAAGGCCTCTTTTCAAAATATTTTCAAAACCACACACAAAAGCACCATTTCAAACAATTGAAAAGCAAAAGCAAGTGATCTAAAACAAGTAACTAAGAGCCCATGGAAAACCATGGATGAAAGGGGTGCTAGCACCTTCCCTTTTCATAATCTACCCCCCGAACCCAAGAAAACATCTCAAAGGTCTTTCCTGTGCTTTTTGACCTTTCCTTTGGATAAATAAAAAGTCGGTGGTGACTCTTGCTAAAACGAAACATTTGCGAACACAAACGCAAACCCTCAAGTCAGTTCTCCCACGGCATCAAAGAACTGGCGACTCTGCTGGGGATAAATATAAAAGTGGGGTTACTTTAGGGTTTTAGATCACCTCTACATGCTTATTTTGCCTGACTTGTATGCTTTACATTTGGTTCTATTGTTTGGGTTTGAAATCCTCTACCCGGATTTGGGAAACATTCATAGGTAAATAGAAATACGTTGTGGAAACTGTGCAGGGTATACCGACATGGTTGAAGCAATAGTTATATTAGTGCGACATATTTGTGGGTACCGGTAGCCTTTGAGTTAATCAAAGAGAATACGGGGCCGCTGAGTGATGTCATAAAGCACTAATGGACTTTTAGAACCTTTACTTGACCAACTTGGCCTTTTTTAGGGGTAGTGAGATGACCGGCTTTGGTGCAGTCTGAAGTTGGTAGATACTCGATACTACACTCATTGAGGGTTGTTTTCTTGGAATATTTCGGTCGCCAGTCAAGTGGATAAACTGAAATAATGAACACAGAAAATAATCCAGTGATATTGAGCTCCTTAGAACCCGGTTACTATTTATAGGACAGGTTGAGCCAACTAAACTTCAAGAGGGTACTTACCTATGAAACCCCATGCAAGCCTGAAACTAAGATCTTGTGTGACTTGTTTGTACATATATACTTGTGCATAACATCATAACATCATGAAGCATCATATGCATCCACTAACCATTTCAAGGATTTGGATCTTCATCTTTGTTCTTGTTTTATAGGTAATGGAATCACTTCGCAAGAAAACTATTCAGGTCAACCTTGTTAGAGTTCCTCCTCAACTCAAGGAGCTTGCTTTCAAGATTCCAGAGTATTCTCCATTCACCGAGAGGCATGGTCGTCTTCTCAACTTAGTCAACACCAACACTGAGGAATACATGGTGAAAGTTCTCTTCCAATTCTTTGACCCCTTACACCACTGCCTTACATTTCCTGATTACCAACTTGTGCCTACTTTGGAGGAATTTTCTCAACTCCTGAGGATTCCTATTCTCCATCAACTACCCTACAACGGTACGGAAAGAGATCCAAATCCTGAAGATGTTGCTCAAACCCTACACTTGCAACCATCTGACATCATAAGTCATTGGGAAACCAGAAGTGGTGTCAAGGGTTTCTTGTCAAAGTTCTGTTTGAGAAGGCCCAAAGCTGCTGGAATTCATTGGACTTACAAGCTTTTGAGGAGATTGTAGCTCTACTCATCTATGGGTTGGTCTTCTTCCCTAACCCTAACCAGCTTATAGATGTGAATGCTGTCAAGATTTTCATGTCCCAGAATTCGGTGCCTACATTGCTTGGGGATATCCTCCACTCATTTCACACACGAACAATGAGGAAAAGAGGTGTTCTCATGTGCTGTACTCCTCTCCTAGCAAGGTGGTTTATTTATCACCTTCCCCAATCAGTTTTGAAGAATGAGCATGGTTTGAGGTGGTCACAATGATTGATGACTCTTACACATTCAGATGTTCATTGGTGTTCTCGATCCCGAGAAAATATTATCATCATTGATCGTTGTGGGGAATTCCCTAATGTCCCTCTACTTGGCATTAGGGGAGGCATTACCTACAACCCTTGCTTGGCTCTGAGACAGTTTGGGTATGCCCGAAGGGATGGCCCACATGGCATGTTGATTCCAGACTTGGTTTTTGACTTCAACAACGATGATCAAGGACTTCGACAAAGGTTTATCCGAGCTTGGAGGATGCCCAACAAAGTGGACAGTAAGACCTTGGGACACAAGAATTCCATCCCCCTTGAGCCTTACCTCAAGTGGGTACGAACCCGCGCCCAAAGTCTTATGATGCCTTACCCCTACATACTTCCTGTAATCAAAGAGCCTGTTATGGAAGGAGAGGTTCCATACACCCACCTACATCCTGACATGCCAACATCACTTGAAGATTTGCAAAGGAGTTGGATACAGCTCAAGGGAGAACGCGATACTTTTGAAGCCCAATTATACGCCAGTGAGAAGAAGGTTTTGGAACTTACTCGTCAACTTCACGAAGAGCAGACTCTCAACACCTACATTGCACCAAATAGGATGCGCAACGTCTTTTTACATTAGAATTTTGTATTATTTTGCCCATGGGGCATTTGATGTACTAACAAGTTCCATCTTATTAATATGACGTGTGTTCCTTTTTATTTCAAACAAATTTGAATTTCTTAATCCTTGAATGCATTACATGAATACATATCATTCATCATATGCATAAACAGGTCATCACACCAGGTTTCCTTATCTCTCTGCTGTTTATTTCAGCCAGATGGATATTGAGCAGACGGTTAAAGACTTACAAGCGCAGAATTCACAGTTCCAGCAACTACTCATGACCTTGGCTAAGGGTCAGGAGGATCTCAAAACCTTGCTGGAGAAGGAAAAGGAGAAAAATAAAAAGAAGAGAGTTGGTGTGGCTACTCTGGGTAGAAGATTTGAAGGCCAAGCTAGAAGAGTCCTTGATTTCCCCTCAACATCTGATGAAGGGGCAGAAAAGGGAGTTGTAGTGCCAACTGAGTCTGAGAAAGAGGAAGAAGAGGATGAAGACTACTCTGAGCAGCAGTACCCACCTGCAGATGACAAGTACAAGAATCTGGAAGAGCGTCTGACTGCCATGGAGGTGCAGAGGGTGCTTGGGCTGGATTTTGAAGATCTAGGGCTGGTCTCTGGGATTGTGATTCCCCCCAAGTTTAAAGTTCCTATATTTGCTAAATATGATGGTTTGTCTTGTCTAAAGATGCATCTACGGTCTTACATCAGAAAAATCCAACCGCATTCTTCTGATAAGGATTTGTGGGTCCATTTCTTCCAAGACAGTCTTTCGGGGACGCAATTAGATTGGTTCTGCCAGCTAGAGAGATCTGATGTGCACAATTGGGAGGATTTGGTTGCTGCCTTCTACAGACAATATCAATATAATGCGGACTTAGCACCAACCCATACTCAACTATAGAGTATGGGTATGGTCTCAAATGAAGGTTTCAAAGAGTATGCCCAAAAATGGAGAGACATGGCGGGGCGAGTACAACCACCTCTGTCTAAGAGGGAGCTGGTAGATATGTTCTTGGGTACACTATCAAGTCCCTTTTTCAATCACCTAATTGGAAGTTCGTATGCGGGGTTCACCGAGTTGATTCTAACCGGTGAGAGAGTTGAAGTCCGCATAAAGAGCGGAAAAATTCAAAAAGATACATTTGCTTCCGCTGCCATCAAAAAGACCTTTCCAGCAAAGAAAGAGGTATCAGCTACCTACTCTCAAAGAAGTCAAGGAAGAATTGAGCGTCGGCCAGCGGTGGGGGCTGTAATGATTCAGAAGTCTGCGGCTGATCAGCCTAAAAACAATCAACCCAGAACCAACCAAGCAAGAGTGGAAAGGCCTGCACGGCAATACACCCGGATAAACATGACACCCACTCAGGTTCTCCCTCATCTGTTGAAGTTAAACCTTGTTAGTCTGAAAGAGGCCCCGAAGAATCCGAATACAGCTTCTCTTTTCTACCATTCAAATGCCAAGTGTGTTTATCATTCAGACAGTATAGGGCATGACACCAACAATTGTTGGGCCCTCAAGAATAAGATTCAGGACTTGATAGATGCTAAAGAAGTGGAATTCGACGCCCCTGAAAAGCCTAACGTGATCTCTGCTCCAATGCCAAAACATGGTCACAATGTCCATGTTGTTGAAGAAGATATTTTTATTGCTACTGTTGATGATTTGATGACTCCGCTACCGATAATCAAGTTGAATTTGCTGAAGGCTTGGATTTTCCCAAACTGTGAAAAAGATTGCTATCTTTGTTCATCCTTACCTACCGACTGTCCGTTGTTGAAGTTAAGCATCCAACGCCTAATGGATAACCAAGAGATCCTTTTTGAGAATACTCTTGTTACTCCAACTCATGTCAATGATGTTTCGATAATTACCATATCCACCAATCTTTCCAAGGTCTCCAAAAGACCTGTTAAGATTACATCTGATCCGAAGATTGTACCTTTGAAGATAACTATGTCGGGGCCCATCCCGTACAAGTCCAACAAATCAATACCGTGGAACTATGGGGGAGATATCTTTTACCACGGTATTAAACAAATTGAATCAACTGAAGAGAGCTCTAATGAAGAGACTTCCGACATTGGAAACATTGCTGGAACGAGTAAAATCACCCGCAGTGGAAGAATTTTCTCTCTAGAGATTGCACCACCAAAGGCAATCTTCGTACCCTCAGCCGCTCATAAGGTTACTCCTGTACCGGTCAACATATCTGCGAGAACTCTAGTTATTGAAGAAGTTTTGACTCCTGTGGTTGTCCCCTCTGCTGTTGCTGATGATAGAGGGAAAGGGATCCAAGAAGAGCCTGTCATGACGAGGGCTCAGCCGCTGATCATCCCTGAAACCACTCAGAAAGAAATGCAAGAGATTTTGAAAATAATCAAGAAGAGTGATTATAATGTTGTGGAGCAACTGGGGAAAACCCCCTTAAAAATCTTTATGCTGGCCTTGCTCCTTTGTTCAGAAGCTCGTGCCAAAGCCCTGATCAAATTCTTGAAGACGGCCCATGTGCCCCAGGAAACCTCCGCGGACCAGTTCCAGGAATGTGTAGCTAGCCTAACAGCAGACAACGGTTTAGGATTCTCCGACGCTGATCTAACAATCAAAGGGAGAAAGCATAATGACGCCCTGCATGTCTCGGTGCAATGCAGAGGGACTACTCTGGCACACATTTTGGTATACACCGGCTCTTCACTGAACGTCTTACCAAAGAAGGAATTGGATAGGCTAGATTGTGAAGGTCTAACTTTGAACCCCAGCAACATCATTGTTAGAGCCTTTGATGGTTCTAAAAGGATGGTCCATGGGGAGGTGGAAATCCCGATTAAAGTGGGAACTGAAACCTTCAATTCCACATTCTATGTCATGGACATCCGTCCCTCCTATTCTTGCTTGTTGGGAAGACCCTGGATTCATCATGCTAGAGCCGTGACTTCAACTCTGCATCAGAAGCTCAAGTACCTTGTCCAGGGGGAAATTGTGATAGTTCACGGTGAAGAGGAATACATGATAAGCCATCTTAATTCTTTCTGCTATGTGGAATTGGATGGTGAGTTCATCGAAACCCCTTTTCAGCACTTCGAACAAGTCTCTGAAGAGATTGCGGCAACCAAGACAGTGCCTTTTGTACCCATGATTACCCGACCTTCGCCTCGGATGTCGTCACTCAAAGATGCAAAGGCTGTGATTGAAGAAGGAGGAAGTACAATTTGGGGGCAACTTCCCGATTTTCTGTTCAAATCTGATAAATTCGGCTTGGGTTTCACTGCTGCTAGTCAGAAGGTTGTGCGTCGCTCCCGGGCTGGAGGGCCACCAGTGAAGATCACTCATCATGGAGTCAATACTTTGGAGGATAGTGAAGAGGAGAGCGACCTTGAAGACTGGATTTTCCCTACCGTTGAAGGAGGATTATGCAATTGGGAGGCAAAGGATTTTGTTCCCATTACTTTCATGAATCAGTAATTTATCTTTCGAACATTTCTGTTGGTTTGTAATAATTCCTAAACAATTCGTACACTTTTTGCCTTGTGCTTTACCCGAGGTACATAGGTCCATTTGTAAGGGTTTGATTTTTCATCTTCATATGCCATTTTAATGAATCATGGACGTTTTCACATATAAACTTTTGTGTTCATTTTCTTTCTTTTTTCATTTTATTTGTTTAAAGGTGGCTATCCCTTACACACACTCACACTCACCAATGCAGGTACCCATCCACTCTGGATTCCATGGGTAACAATTCTGTTATGGCCTTCAGTGACTCTGAAGATCTGGTCTGCCATGCCGAATACGAAGGTGATGAAGACTGTGAAGTGCCTGGAGAGTTGGCTAGACTGCTACAACAGGAAGAAAGGGCTATTCTACCTCATGAGGAGTTGTTAAAGACAATCAACTTGGGAACAGAGGAAGACAGAAAAGAAGTTAGAGTGGGTGCCAACCTAGAGCCAAGTATCAAAGAGCGCTTAGTTCAGCTATTGAATGAATATGTTGAGATCTTCGCCTGGTCATATGAAGACATGCCGGGAATTGATACAGATATTGTGGTTCACCGTCTCCCTACCAGAGAAGATTGTCCACCAATTAAACAGAAAGTTTGCCGAATGAGGCCCGACATGTCTGAAAAGATCAAAGCTGAAGTGATGAAGCAATTCAATGCTGGCTTTCTTGCTGTTACTTCCTATCCACAATGGGTTGCTAACATTGTGCCCGTGCCTAAGAAGGACGGCAAAGTTAGGATGTGCATGGATTGTCGAGACTTAAATAGGGCTAGCCCTAAAGATGATTTTCCACTACCGCACATTGACATCTTGGTTGATAATACAGCTCAGCACAGGGTATTTTCTTTCATGGATGGATTTTCAGAGTTCAACCAGATCAAAATGGCACCTGAAGACATGGAGAAAACTACTTTTGTTACACAGTGGGGTACGTTCTGCTATAAAGTGATGTCATTCGGACTGAAGAATGTCGGGGCAACCTATCAACGCGCCATGGTGGCTTTGTTTCATGATATGATACATCATGAGATAGAGGTCTACATAGACGACATGATAGCCCGTTCACAAACAGAAGAAGAATACCTCGACCATCTGCAAAAGCTGTTTGTCAGGTTGAAAGAGTACAAGCTCAGACTGAACCCTAACAAGTGCACTTTCGGTGTCAGGTTCGGTAAACTCTTGGGTTTCATCGTCAGTAACAAAGGCATCGAGGTTGATCCTGCCAAAGTCAAAGATATACAAGAAATGTCTGCCCCTTGCACTGAGAATGAGGTCAGAGGTTTCTTGGGACGCCTAAACTACATTGCAAGGTTCATTTCTCACCTAACATCTACCTGTGAACCAATCTTCAAGCTATTGAAGAAATATCAGGTGGTTAAATGGAATGATGACTGTCAAGTTGCTTTTGATAAAATCAAGAAGTATTTGCTAGAACCTCCTATCTTGATGCCTCCTGTCGAAGGAAGACCGCTTATCATGTATCTGACTGTCCTGGAGAATTCAATGGGGTGCGTGTTGGGCCAACATGACGAGTCTGGCCGAAAAGAGCATGCCATTTATTACCTTAGCAAAAAGTTTACCGACTGTGAGACCCGATACTCACTGCTCGAGAAAACTTGCTGCACTTTGGTATGGGCTGCTCGCCGGCTAAGGCAGTATATGTTGACACATACCACTTTGCTGATCTCTAAGATGGATCCGATCAAGTACATCTTTGAGAAGCCTGCTTTATCTGGAAGAATTGCTAGATGGAAAATGATCCTCACCGAATATGATATACAGTACACGACCCAAAAAGCCATAAAGGGGAGTGTGCTAGCCGATCATCTGGCCCATCAAGCTGTCGAAGATTACCAATCCATGAGGTTCGACTTCCCCGACGAGGATATCATGACTTTGAGAAACATCGAAGAGAACAGACCGTATGACAGACCTGAACAAGGATCCCGATGGACCCTGTACTTTGATGGTGCCTCCAACGCATTTGGAAACGGTATTGGTGATGTACTTATCTCTCCAGAAGGTTGCCATACACCTTTCACCGCCAGAATCTAC
The DNA here is from genome assembly GCA_948472305.1 of Vicia faba. NCBI lineage: Eukaryota > Viridiplantae > Streptophyta > Magnoliopsida > Fabales > Fabaceae > Vicia > Vicia faba. Next base: position 386,135,596 of record OX451741.1, read on the forward strand.
TTCAGTTGCACCAACAACATGGCCGAGTATGAAGCTTGTATCTTTGGTCTCAAGGCTGCCATAGACTTGGGAATCAAATCTTTGATTGTGTTTGGGGACTTAGCTTTGGTTATCAGTCAAATCAAAGGAGAGTGGGATACTAAACATCCAAACCTCATCCCTTACAAAGAACATGTCCTGACATTGCTACCTCATTTTGAGCAGATTACCTTCGAGCACTTTCCGCGAGAAGAAAATTAGTTAGCAGATGCTCTAGCTACAATGTCTTCCATGTTTAAACTTAACTGGGATAATGAGGCTCCCAAGATCACCATTGAGCGGATGGACGAACCTGTTCATTGTCACGAGATTAATACCGAAGAGGTAGTGGACCGACCATGGTTTCATGACGTCAAAAGGTATCTCGAAGCACAAGAATACCCTGAAGGCGCTTCAGTCAACGACAAAAAGTTCTTAAGGAGATTCTCTGCCAAGTTCTTTCAGAGCAATGGTATTCTATACAAGCGCAATCACGATTGCATCCTACTTCGTTGTGTGGACAAGGTTGAAGCTGAGCAGATCATGGCTGAACTGCACAATGGAACCTTTGGCACTCACTCAAGCGGACATACAATGGCTAAGAAGATTCTGCGGGCAGGCTATTACTGGTCTACCATGGAAGCTGACTGCCATCAATATTCTCGTATTTGTCACAAATGCCAAATCTATACCGACAAGGTATACATACCTCCAGTTCCTCTCAATGTCTTAACAGCTCCTTGGCCATTCGCTATGTTGGGAATCGACATGATTAGAGAGATCAAGCCTACAGCATCCAATGGACACCGCTTCATCCTGGTGGCCATTGATTACTTTACCAAGTGGGTCGAAGCAGCTTCTTTCGCCTCCGTTACAAAGAATGTGGTTGCCCGCTTCATCAAGCAGAACCTCATTTTCCGGTATGGTATCCCCAACAGGATTATCACTGACAACGGTACAAACCTGAACAACACTATGATCACCGCTCTGTGCGAACAGTTCCAGGTTCAACATCACAATTCATCTCCCTACCGGTCAAAGATGAACGGTGTTGTCGAAGCTGCAAATAAAAATATCAAGAAGATCATACAAAAGATGACAGTCACCTACAGGGACTGGCATGAGATGTTACTGTTTGCTCTGCACAGGTACCGTATCACGGCACGAACATCAACTGGGGCAACACCCTTTTCTTTGGTATACGGCATGGAAGCTGTTTTACCTATCGAGGTTCAGATTCCCTCCTTGAGAATCATGAAAGATGCTGGTTTGAGTGAAGAAGATTGGGTTCAGACCCGGCTTGATCAACTTAACTTGATTGACGAAAAGCGACTTACTGCTGTTTGCCATGGTCAGGCGTATCAGAAACGGAAGATCAAGGAATTCAACAAGAAAGTCAGGCGTCAGACATATCAAGTCGGGGATCTTGTAATCAAGCGGATCATCTTGCCCAAAGTGATCCCAGAGGCAAATGGACTCCTACTTACGAAGGACCATTTATGATCAAAAACGTCTTTTCTGGTGGGGCAATGATCTTAACCACCATGGACAGCGACGACCTGCCTCACCCTGCGAACGCAGACATAGTCAAAAGATACTACGCATAAGTGACCCGATAAGTTGAAAACCTGAAAGGGCGACTTGGGCAAAAATGGGCATCCCAGTGAATCGAAAACCCGAAAGGGCGGTTCAGGAAAAAATTAGGGATAAATAAAAAAATTTGTACACCCGGGAAGTTGAAAACCCAAAAGGGCGACTTGGGCAAAAAAGGGTTTCTTGGTGGACTGAAAACCCGAAAGGGCGGTCCAAGAAAAAGTAGGGAATTAAAGCGTATGACTATGTCTCGTCGGATCACTTTAAGGACAATCTCTTCACCAGACAAACTCCGGGCTTCTGATCAATCCAATCATCGTCGGACGAAGCAACGAATGAACAAGATATTTAGAGTTACAAAGGCTATAGCAGAATGGGAACCCCATGGAATTTTTACACATAGCCATCTTTCTTTGTATAAATTTTTCTCAATTTTTATGACAACATTCTCTTACTAGGATGTATGTCTCCTTTGTACAAAATACTTACACAAAGTTAATACAAAGATACTTCAAAGTGCAGAAAACTATTTGCCTTTTCTTCTTTTTTTACACTTGTGTTTTATTTTAAAACGTCCAATGATTTATTAAATGAGCATATGCATTTGAATATAATCACCGTTTACAAATAAACGAAATATGAAAGAACAATTACTGACAGGTTAAAAGTATGGGAAAACGTCTTCAGGCTATTCCGAGAGAAACCTCCTGCAGTACATCATCTATATCCCCAGTGGAGCTACAACCTTGAAATACATACCCCCAGCGGAGTTAAATTTCAAAATCCCCGTCAGAGTCAAATCTACAAACTCCCAATCCCCAGCGGAGTTACAATTTTAAATCCTTAATTCTCACCAGAGTTTAACCTTCAAACTCCCAGTTCCCAGCGGAGCAAAACTTTGGGTCATGAATCCTCAACAAAAATTAAACCTTCTTCCCCAATGGAGTCAAATTTCCAACTATCAATCCACAGCGGAAACCATTCAGTTTTCCCCAGATTCCCCAGCAAGTTGTCTTAAAGTCTGAGAATCAACCAGATGACGGTTAAATTTGATCCCTAACCTTCGGATGATTCCCCAGTGGATTGGCATACAACCCAAACTCCTGAACTTTTTCCAAACAGGAATAAGCCTTTTCCCCCCAGATCCCTGATCTCCCCAGAAGAGTAGCTACTCTCCAGCAGTATAGCTATTCCCCAGAGTTCTTACTCCCCAACAGAATGAAGATTCTCATTCTTAAACTCCCCAGTTTGAAGTCCCAAGGGATTTATTTTCCCCTAGCATATTGAAGATTCTCAGTCTGGATTCCCCAGTGAAGTTGCCAGAGTCTTCATCACTCCCCAGCTTGAGTTTATCAGAATTTTTAATCCCCTGCAGATCGAAGATTCCCACTCTCACTTCTCCAGTGAAGCCCCCAAGGTTTCAATGTCCCCATGAGATCGAAGTTCCTCATTCTTATTCTCCACAGAAGCCATCAGAGTCTTCCTTTTTCTCCAGCAGATCAAGGTTTTCCTTTTGTCTGATCCCCAGTAGAGATCGTCAGAGTTTTCCTTATTCCCCAGCCGAGCAAGGATTCCCATGGTGTAATCTCCAGCTACAGTCATCAAATTTCTCAGGATTCCCCAAGCAGGTTTCTCAAGTAGACTTAAAGGATCCCTATTTCCCCAGGAAAATCAGAAAGGATTCTCACATCCCCACAGAAGTTGTCAAAGTTCTTGTTAATCCCCACTAGTTGCCAAGGATTTTCCATCCCCAATAGTGGTCCAAGGATTTCTCATCTTCAGCAATCAAAGATTTTGGAATCCCCAGCATCGGTCCCGGATTTACTTTCCCCAGCAGCAGCCAAGGATTTTATTATCTCCAGCTATCAAGGATTTATTTCCTTCAGCGAGACAGCTAATCAGCTTACATGCACATACATTACATTCATATAACATAAACATTGATAAATCACATTTATTGCATCATACATTTCATGCAACATAACTCTGTGTTTCAGCTAACATTTTACCCTTTTCAGGATAAGATTAAAAGTTATCTTTTACAAATATTCAAAGATTTCAGATACAGTACGGATGCACTCCAAGACATGGAAGTCATTCTGCTACTCATTCAGATCTCTTATTCAGATACAGTATGGATACACCCCAGACACGGAAGTCATTCTATTACTCATTCAGAATTCAAAGTCAAGATACATAACGGATACACTCTAAGACACGGATGACATTCTGCTGCCTTTTCAGATCCCAGTTACAGTACGGATACACTCCAGACACGAAAGTCATTCTGCTACTCATACAGATCTCAACTACAGATACAGACTATATATGCTCCAGACCCGGAAGCCATTTTATTTCTCATTCAAACTCAACTATCAATTTCAAGCTCAGATACACTCCAAGACATGGAAGTCATTCTGCTGCCTTTTTAGATCCCAGTTACAGTACGGATACACTCCAGACACGGAAGTCATTCTGCTACTCATACAGATCTCAACTACAGATACGGTCCAGATACGCTCCAGACACGGTATCCATTTTGTCACTCATTCAAATGTTATCCCCAGCCTAGAGATGCTCTAGACACGGATGACATTCTGTCACTTATTCAGATTTCAGATTTAGATACAATACAGATACACTCCAGCCACGGCAGTCATTCTGTTATTCATTCAAGAATCAAATACAGTTACAGCTCGGATACGCTCCAGACACGGACGCCATTCCCTTGTTCATACAGATCCAATCTCCAGATACAACTCAGATACGTTCCGGATACGGATTCCATTCTGATGTTCATTCTCCTGATTTTCAACAAACAGTCTCGGATGGCATCTTTAAGCCCATCTCCGGCAAGATTCTACCATCTCCAAATGGCATCTTTAAGCCCATTCCCTCAACAACATTTGACGAGTGCAAATTTACGGGCACTCTAGTGTCCAATCCTCTTTTACCTTTGAGTTACGAAAGGCAAACTTGCCAATCTAACTCTTCAGTTTCAAGAAGATTGAACAGGGGCAGATGTTGTACCCCAAAATTTTCCCTCTCATTTTATCAAGATTTCCCCTCACAAGACTCTTTGGACTCCAGACAGGACTAGGGTTTGCTCTGATCAAGACATCTCCTTGCATTGTTGACCTGAATTAGGGTTTGAGTTTGCACAGGGATTTTTGGACATCCAATGCTCAATGTGACTTTCATATTTCATTTTCTACTTATAAGATTGCCCATACCAAGTGTCAAGCCTTGAATCAAATTTTTGCCCAGTTAATTGGACAGTTGACCTAGAAATCAGCCGTATTAGGGAAAAAGTCAATTGTGGCCAATTTACAGTCAAACCTCATAATATTTTATCCACAACAACATTTTAGACTCATATGAACCATTTGATCAAGTTTGGACCATAACACCTCAAGAATTTTGATCAGATCATCAAAAGGGCAAAATGGTCATTTTTAGGGTTTTGACTGCAGAAGGGCAATTTCTGATTTTTTTTTACCTAGCCAATGGCAAATTGGGTTCAAGCATGGATTAAAGGACTCAATGGCATCATCTTGACCTATTCACAAGGTTCAAAAGATCTCAAAAGCATTGGATTGACAGATGAATTTTCTAGTCAACTGATCAAAAATCAACAGTACACTGAAAAGTCAAACTTTGACTTTTTGGTTAAAATCAAGTGCCAAGGGTCATTTTTCATCAAGATGTGTCAAAACATGAAACTTGTTCACCAAGAAACTCAAATTTCAAAATTAGGGTTTAAGATTGAAATTTTTCATAACTTAGAGATTTTCTAAGTTATGAAAATTTCTTATTTTTTCCCAACTTTGCCCAACATTTTCACCATGATGCAATTGGATTCAAAGAAAACTTCCAACATGAAAGTTGTAGTACTCCACAAAATCTACAACTTTAATTCACAAAGTTTTCCCAAAATATGCTTGGATCTCAAGTTATGATTTTGTGAACAAGGGTCCATGAAACTTTTAACTTAGTGAAATTTTTTCCCTAGTTTAGGCAGGATTTTGACCTATCTTCATGGCCATTTTTAACATAGTTCCAATTGGAATATCAAAATTTATTTCAAATATGGATTGTAGAGCATGTTACAAGCTTTCCAAAATGTCCAAGAACTCTCCAAGATCATTTTTGGTTAGGGAGAATCGAAGGTTTGAATTTGGAAAAATGTCACTTTGATCCATGGCATTTTTCATGTTGCTACAAGTTGCAAATTCTATCCAGCCTTACTTGTACTTGTTTACAGGTTCTTAAACCCTTCCACACTCAAAAATTGAATGCAAACACAATGGATTAAGGAATTATTCTGATCAATGGAAGATTACACATTGAATTAATCTAAAAATGGAAAAAAGTTAACAATGCCATTTTGATAAAGTTAACTTTATGCATTTTTGTTTCCCTTGAGCCTTGAACCCATCCCTTTGCAGCAAACCAACTCCATAAACTTAGGCAAAGGTACACCAACTTTGTGCAGCTAGGAAGGAGGCCTGTACAGGCTCTTGAGCATTGTCAAAATCACTTTTCTTCTAAACCAAGTCAACTTGCAAAAAGCACATAACTTTGCAATCTGATAAAACCAAGTGTTATGAACATTTCAAACAAGTTTTGCATAACACACTAAGTCAGAAGCACGAGCTAACCACTTCTCAAACCTTCCAAAACACCAAAATCACATTTTCTTGCAAAATAGGGCAACTTCTGCATTTTGATTTCCAAATCACAAACCACTCGTGCGTTTTGCTTGCAACCACTTCAAACACATTCTAAACAACACACCTAAGATATCCCAACCATTGGCCAGCAACTGTAACCTTGTTTTCAAGCTTCACCATTTTTGAATTCTAACTGTGTGGGTTGACTTCTACAAGCTTATTCAGGCAAGTTCAAAGCTAGATAAGCATTGGGAAAGCTCCAAGGAACTTCAGGCAAGCTTACAAGCATCTCAGGCCTCACTGAAAACCCCTACATTGACATACTCGAGCTTGACTAAAACAGGTAAAGTTCAAACTTCTATCTCTCTATTTAGGAAACATTAGGCTTAGGTTTGTGAATAAAAAATGTAGTACTCATTGCCCTTGAGTTGTACATATGCATAGATTTCATTTAAGTTAACTGAGTTGGGAGAATTTTAATGATGAACTTTCTGAAAAAACTAGGTTAGAAATTAGGGCCAGAGAAATTCTCTATGGTCTTTGAGAGTTAGATTAAGTTTTTTTTATGGTTAGAATCGTATGATCATACTCTATAACTTTCATGTTGCAAGTTTTTCTTTTTAAGCACAAATGCAGGAGATACGAATATTGAACTATGGCGCGCGTTATTTGGTTCAGAGGTTGAAGATGAAGGCCATCTGGGCTGGGCCTGTTTGTTCCATGCTATTTGCACCCCTAGGCCTGCTAATCACACCCCCTTGGCCCATTGTTTTTATATTTTCATATTTTTTCATTTCTTTTTAGTTTCTGACTTTTATTTATTTTTATAAACATTAAAAATTACCAAAAATATTTTCTTAAATTTTCATATTTTATTTTATTATTTTTTCTAGCATAAAAATAGTTTCTTAAATAATATACTTTTATTTCCTTAAATAAAAACTTGTAAATATTATAAAAAATATTATATATTTTTATCTTTATTATTTATACACTTAAATAATATTTTCTCATATATTCTTATTTTCTAAACATTTGTATATATTTTATTTTATTTACTTGTACATAAATAAATAATTATAATATATATATATATATATATATATATATATATATATATATATATATATATATATATATATATATATATATATATATATATATATATATATATATATATATATATATATATATATATATATATATATATATATATATATATATATATATATATATATATATATATATATATATATATATATATATATATATATATATATATATATATATATATATATATATATATATATATATATATATATATATATATATATATATATTTCTTAAAACAAATTAGGGTTTTACCCTTAATAAAAATAATCTTTTATTTTCTTATTTTGATACATTAAATATTTTATTTTTACATACATAAAAATAATACAAAAAAATCATTTTTGTATATTTTTATTTAATTGCTTATTTAAATATTGTCTATTTATTTATTTATGCAAACAATTCAATATGGTTGTAATAATCTTAGAGTTTTATTTTCTTGCAAATATCCCCTATTCAAATTTGTATCTCCCTCCCCATATCAATGTTGTAATAGTCGTAGATTTATTTTACGCTTTTATTGCTTTCAAATATGCATGATAGAAAGATTAGGGTTTGTATGCAAAAATCCAAAATCAAACAAATAGCTTGACTAATATAAGACAAAAATGCATGAAAAATGACAACACAATGCACACAAGCACCCCTAGGGTTTCATCCACTTGTTGCCTTAAAAATGGCCATGGTATGCATGCTAGGTATCTTGGTAAAACAAAAACAAAACAAAAAGATCAGAGTCCCTCGATGACGCTATCTTGGTTGCCTATACAAAAATGATCCAGTCCCACAAAAACTTGCTAAAGATACTTAGCACAATTGTTATCATGGCCATACGATGACCCGCGCCTGTCCCGTTTAACATCCAAACACAAGGTTGTTTACCAAATGCAATGGTAAAACAACAATGTCAAAGGGTTAAAAATGTGTAGGAAAGACTTTTGAGTAGGTAGGTAGATGCTCCTAGTTACTTGATCAAACTTGCAAACATCCTTGCTATTTTCAAACACACATCACAACACAATTTCAAAGCGTTTCCCAAAAACAAACTTTCAAACATTGAAACATTTTTCAAAAGACAAACACCTTTGTATATATTCAAACAATAATAATTACAAAGGTTGCCTAGACAAGGCCTCTTTTCAAAATATTTTCAAAACCACACACAAAAGCACCATTTCAAACAATTGAAAAGAAAAAGCAAGTGATCTAAAACAAGTAACTAAGAGCCCATGGAAAACCATGGATGAAAAGGGTGCTAGCACCTTCCCTTTTCATAATCTACCCTCCCGAACCCAAGAAAACAACTCAAAGGTCCTTCCTGTGCTTTTTGACCTTTCCTTTGGATAAATAAAAAGTCGGTGGCGACTCTTGATAAACCGAAACATTTGCGAACACAAACGCAAAACCTCAAGTCAGTTCTGCCACCACATCACAGAGGGACATGACTATTTTCCGATAGGCAACAAGTGAGATTACCCTAAGGGTGCATGTGTGAATAGTGCGTTTGATTGCATGCATTTTAGTATTTGATTTTTTTGGTTGTCTATTTGTTGTTTTTATCTTGCCATACACACCCTAATTACTAACAATATATGAAAGCAATAAAAATCCAGGAAAAGTGAAGTCCTACACTATTACATCATTAAGGGGATGGGGGTACAAATTTATGAATGGGGATTGCAAGAAATTAAAGTCCTAATTATCTATTACAACCATATTGAAATAATGTACAAGAATTGAAATGGACTTGTTTTATTTTTTTGTTAAATGAATTAGTTTAAGAAAATATTTTTAGTCTTTTTGATTTAAGAAATAAAAATAAAGCATGTAAAATGTAAAAAAAATTGGCGTTTTTGATTAATGAAAATGAAAGTGATGGAAAAAATAGTAAGGAGAAAGAAAATAGAATCAGTGCACTGCTGAAATAAAAGAGATCAGAAGTTCTGACTCTGGCGTGCTGCAAAAACAGAAATAACATGTTAGCAGAAATAGGGAGGGTCAGAAGTTCTGGATCTGCTATGAACAAAAGAGATTCTAGAAGTTCTGATGTCGCTGGCAGCCTAGAAATGCTGATGTTGCTGAAAAGTCAGGAGTTTATGGTTGTTGAGAGAGTTTGAAAGTTCTGATGATAAACTCCACCTCTTTCATCATGCTAATCAGAACATCTGCAACTTGGTCATTTCTCAATAGAACAGAAAACACAAACATAGCAATTATGGTAGGTTTCCTTCATGGTTTCAGAAACAAACAAAATGTCAAGACCGTAAATTAGAAATAAGCATGTATCTGCTAGTCCTAGTTTCCTTAAGAAGTTCTGAACTGATGTTCTTCCTATTTAGGCAAAAATACATGAAATCTAAGTATGTACAGAATCAGAACCATGATATCTACATTATATCTTTGAAAATGCAAGCCTAGAAATGCCTAAGCAAAGAGATGCAAGTTAGAAGAAACTTACCTTGCTTCTGGAGATTATTCTGAATTAGAGTCTGGTTTAGGCTACTGTGATATTCTGGTCAGCTTTCTCTCGTGCTCAGAAGGCTGGAACAATCTTTAACTTGAGTTAAGGAATGGCTTGAAAATCCTGGAACAACCAAGAATCAAAGTTCTAATTTTTTGAAATGGAAGTTGGTGGAGATGGAATTGCAGTTGTAAACAGAAGTTGGGATTGTTTCTAATTTGGCCAAGAGATGTGCAAGAAAATTAGAGTTTGGGCGTGAAAAGAAACAGAAGCTTAGCAGGTTTTTGTGTTTACGCTTTTAGTTTCCAGTTCTTTGAAATTTCATCAAGGTTTCCAGGCTAATTTTCTCTTTTTTATAGCTGTAAAATGAAGTTCAATTTATAGACAAGGATTTAGTAGCTTGGAGAAGTCATAATTACAACCATCATACACTAGGCGCTGACATGTTCTTAAAGCAAGTTCAAAAAAATAAGGTTAAACGCACAAAGTAAGGTGGTCAACAGCTTTTAGCCGTGCCTAAGCTGGATTTGTAAACCTGAACTAAGGAAAATTACTCACAGAGGCAAAAGCAAAGCATGGGCCCAGCATAAACTTGTACAAAAGTTTGCTTTTCAAGGACATCAATGGTACTTCTATCTCACACGTGGGAAAATCCTTTGGATAAAAACTCAAAAGTGGTTGTGAGAATTAAATGATGATGAGATTTATCAAACCAGAAATCCTGCGCTATGAGATTGTGCATCATAGCTTAGATATGGGCTAGAAGTTCAGCATCAGTGCAACTTAGATCAAAACATCCAACTTCTGATTCTTTAATCTTTTTGCTCCAGCATGTTCTGAGCGAACTCTCAGACTTTCCAAAAAGCTTGAAACACACTTTGTAAACCTTCTTTGAATTACTTCTTGCAAACTCTGGTTGAACCTTCGTGAAAACTGGCCCAGAAGTTCTAACCAAACTCTGTCTTGAAAATGTCCAGAATTTGTTGAGTGCTTCAGTTTCATGGACGTGTCTTTGGACATTTATAACTTGAAATTCCAACATTTCCAGGAGAAGTTCTGTTCTGTAATATTTTAGGTCTTATTGAGATCTAAAACTCTTGTGTTAAAAGTTCTTCCAGAATCAACTTGCATCATGGTGATAATCTGATCAGAAGTTCTGAGCTTATCATATTTCTTAAACACTTAGAAAAATTCTAAGTATTTTAGAATTTTGACTTTTTAACTTCTTGATGAAACAAACTTCATATTTCAACATGTCTTTATTAAATATGATTCTTGAAACTTGATTTAGATCAAAAGTCAAAGTTTGACTTTTCAGTGTGCAAATGACCATTTTACCCTTGTGCCAATTCCGAGCCTAAATTGATGTATCAGTACTGCAAACTTGACGTCTTAGAAGACCTTGTGAGAGAATCCTTGAGAAATGATAGGGCAAATTTTGGGGTACAACAATCACCAAATCCCAAAACCTCGTTTGAGTAACATGTTGCACTACTATAGCACAGTCCTGCCACCAGCTACCATAACACTCCAAGGTGCTGCTGATCCAGTCCACACCTGCATTTTTCTCAAACTCCATATTTGCACCAAATTAGCATACAAAAACTGTGATTAAAAAGCAATAGAACAGTATACCAAAAAGTTTTAAATCCCATTTGTTTTCCCCCTAAAACCACAGCAAACTCACCTATAAATAAGTTGTTACATCACACATGCAAGGGGCTGGTTTTTGGGGAGAGAGAGAATTATCTAAGAGAGAAAAGGAAACAGTAAAAAACCTTTGCAAATCCTAAACAAAACATTTGTTCTTCCCTTTGAATCAAAGAACTTAGAATTTTCTCTTTCGTTGTTCTTGCTAACTCCAGATCACCAGAAGGCACTAGTTCAAGTCCCAAACACACATTCCAGGTTTAAGGTAAGTCTTTCTGAATTTGAATCTTTTCATTCAGAACATTATTAAATATATAAATATCATAGTATTGATGATGTCCATATCATTGCATAAGTAGAAAAAAATTGTGGATCAGAACTTCTTGAATAAAGCTAGGCTCAGAATTAGGATTAGAACTTCTATGAACTGTTGTGCTTTTATCTTTATGATTTTCTATTGTTAAGAACTGAATAAATTGTTGATGTGCTGATTAATATGAGGAAAGAGTTGAAATGTAACACAGAACTTCTGAGTTTTCCTCACCATTTTAACACACTTAGAACTTCTGATTTTTCACTCGCTTTTAACACACACTGAACTTCTGATGTTCACTCACTGTCTTAGCACATACTGAACTTCTGAGTTCTCCTCACTGTTTTAACACACACAGAACTTCTAGGATTTTTCTTACTGTTTCAACACACTGGACTTATGAGTTTTCCTCACCATTTTAACACACTTAAAACTTCTGATTTTCACTCGCTGTTAACACACACTGAACTTCTGATGTTCACTCATTATCTTAGCACATACTGAACTTCTGAGTTCTCCTCACTGTTTTAACGCACACAGAACTTCTAGGATTTTTCTTATTGTTTCAACACATTGAACTTCTGAGTTCTCCTCACTATTTTAATACACAGAACTTCTAAGACTTTCTCACTGTTCTAACACTCAGAAGTTCAGCACGTAGCAACCTAGAACTTTTGTGTTTTCCCTCTAACGTTTCTTGTAGGACCTCAGAGTGTATCAATTCAGAACTTCTGATTTCCTCTGACGTTTCTTTCTGAACCACAACGCGCCCGGCATCAGAACTTCTAGTCCCCTTTGTTTTGCTTTCAGCAACATGCTAATTCTATCTCTCATTATTTCCCTTTTATCATTTTCAATATTAATACCCTTTTTACTAATATGAAAAAGACATAGAAATATTTTCTTTTTATTAATTTATTTATTTCTTTTTCTTAATTCATTAAGACAAAAAAACCATTTTCTAAACAAGTCCTTTTTCTTTCTTGCATTGTACATTTCAATATGGTTGTAATAGTTGATTAGCATTTAAACTCTTGCAAATCCCCATTTGTAATTATGTACCCCATCCCTAAATGATGTAATAGCATAGGACTTTACATTTTCGCAATTTATCGCTTTCAAATGTAAATGATAGTAATTAGGGTGTGTATGGTAAGATATGAAATCAACAAATAGATAACCCTAATCAAGACTAAATGCATGTAAATCAAACACACTATTCACACTTGCACCCTTAGGGTGATCCCATTTTGTTGCCTATCGGAAAATAGTCATGTCCCTCGAACATGGGCGTTTTAACAAAGACCCTCGATAAAAGATCGTAGTCCCTCGATGACCCTCGATGTTGCCTTTGGTAAACGATCTAGTCCCTAAAACGATATTGCTAAAACATCCCATAGGTTGCCTTCTATAACTATACAAACGTCCCACGCTCGTCCCTTCACATCCAATGATGGGGCTTCTTACCAAAACAATGGTAAGGTAGCAACATTTAAATGAGGAGGAAAAGAACATCTAAGACCTTTTGAGTGAGTAGATTCGCTCCTAGTTGCTCGTTTGCTCACAACAAAACATTTTTACACCAACACTTTCATCTTGAAACATTTTCAAAAGACAAAACACTTTGTACGCGTTCTTGTAGAAACGAGAGCCATTACAAAGAAGACACCTTTTCAAAATCTCTTTCAAAAACACATTCCACAAACACCTCTTTGAACTATTTTTGAAACAACATTTTGTACGCGATCTTATAGAAACGAGAACCATTACATATACATTTTTAAAATACTTTCAAAAACCACACAAAGCATATTTTCAAACAAAAGCAAGTGATCTAGCAAGCAACTAAGATCCCGTAGATAACTACGGATGAAAAGGGTGATAATACCTTCCCTTTTCATAATCTACCCTCCGAACTCAAGAAAACATCTCAAAGGTCTTTCCTGTTCTTTTTAACCTTTCCTTTTGGATAAAAGAAAAGTCGGTGGCGACTCTTGCTAACCGCAACATTTGCGATCAAACGTAAAACAACCAAGTCAGTTCTCCCACTGTATCAAACCCGTGTTTTCTTTGCATGCATTCCCTCTTAGCACTTTTTCTTTTAGCTCTTAAGCATTAGATTGAACACACCCTTTGATTAGAACAACAAGAGTGGATCCCGTAGAGTACTGCAGACGTGAGGGGTGCTAATACCTTCCCCTTGCGTAATCGACTCATGTACCCGATCTCTCGGTCGCAAGATCTTGATTTCTCCCTTCAGGTTTTTCTTCGATGATTTTCCTTTCCCTTTTTGAGGGATAAATAAATACTTTGTGGCGACTTCATTGATTTTACCGCTACACCCTGGATTATTAGGAATCTCTTCGTTGTTTGGCACTTCTAGATTTTGAACAGGCCTAACATTTTGGATTTGAAGGATTAGTCGAATAGGAACTTGAGGAGCACCAAAGAAATCAACAATTCGACCAATTTGGTGATCCAATTGTTGGTAACTATGGTTTGTGTTTTTGATCAAAGGATTGAATACAACACCAATTTGATGCGTAAGCATGTTCACCATGTCATGGTTACTTTCTTCCATTTGTTTTCACATAGACAAAGGGGAATTAGTGTCAAGGGTGGCATAACTTAAGGGATGTATCCTAACCCTCATTGTAATGTGTATTATCTACATATTTCGATGAAAATGACATGCCATAACGATACTCCCTACTACCAGGGTAGTGTAAATCTTGGTTAAAAGGACGATTTAAGGTATCCTATAATCGGTTTTATGACCTTGGGAGTAGTTGGAATACTCGTCAAATATGGTGGGGAAACCGCCCATTCTGGTGATATCATTGACATTGATCTTTGACTTTAACAAGAGAGGTTACTCCAACAGTTGTTGAATTTCCTACATTACCAACTGCTTACTCAATTGGTTGTTCTTTTACGTTTGGAGCATTATTCTGGGGAATGGGTGATTTTTTAACGTTGATAAGTCGTTTCAGGAAGAGTTTTACCACTCCTCAAACACATAAACACTCAACAATCAAAGACATTTTATGTATAAAGAACAACATAAAAACAATAAAAGACACAACACTTTTCTACATAAGTTAAAATTTCTTGCACAAAGGGTTCTGTTGGGTGTGCCAATTTGTTTAGTATTTTTAATAAATCAAATCACAAGTTTTAGTTTACTTAAGAGATTAAACTCATAAAAATCTTAAGGGCAATTTATGCAAAATAATGTAACAATAAGTGTTTGTGTCAGGAACTTGAATGTTTGGATATTGAGAGTTTCGATGGAAATTGTGATCCAAATAATGTAAAATTTCTTTGGAAGAAGAAAGTAAAAAAAAAGCATAATGTGATACAGTGGGAAGAACTGACTGTTTTTAGAATGCTGGTTTGCGTTTTGCGTTTGTTTTCGCAAAATGTCGCGGTAAGCAAGAGTCGCCACCGACTTTTATTTTATCCAACAAGGAAAGGAAAAAAGCACAGAAAAATTCCGTTTTAGAGATATTTCTCGGGTTCGGGGGGTAGATTACAGAAAGGGAAGGTGTTAGCACCCTTTCTATCTGTGGTTATCCACGGGCTCTTAGGTACTTGCTCAAAGTGTTTTCAAAAAATTTGCTTTCTTTGTGTTTGTGGGTTTGAAGAAGTTTTTGATTTGAAAGGAGTGTAAGTGTGAAAATTTGTTTTGTTTTGAAAGAGAAAGTACTTAAGAACCATCTACCTACTCGAAAAGGAATCAATATGTGCTAATGTCCTTTAGACAATGCTATCCCACTATTGATGAGTAGGTAGCATCATCGTTGGAGTTTTAAGGGTCAATTCGATTAAGGGACGTGCGGTCACTAAAGCAATGTTAGGACGCCTTAGCGGTAACCCTAATGTCTTAGATCATTTTTCCGAGGCAACCGTTTCGAGGCAACTATGATCTTTGGACAAGAGGGCGACCTCTAAAACTTCATATACTCAATGACCGCGTACGAAGGCAACCAAGTGGGGTGTACCCTAAGAGTGCGCATGTGCGAGTGTGTTGTTTTCAGTTTATTTTATCTTTGTACATGTTAGTGGTTATCTATGTTGATTTTAGGTTTAAACGTTCAATCTTGTCATGCATTCCCTATTATCAAACATCTAACAGTTTATAAGTTGCGGAAATTAAACTAACTATTACAAGGCGTCGGGTATTTACATCGCCAAAAGCAACCCTTGAAATTAAAATGCGGAAAGCAAATAAAACGATAAAAATATTTAAAGTCCTATTAAGCTATTACATTCCGAAAACAGATACAATATTGAGACAAAATAGATCGCGTGCGGGAAATTAAATCGGGCGAGTTCTAGGGTTTTGACCCTTTGATTTATTAAAGAAAGGATTTTTTTGGTTTTTAATTTTTAATTAAGAAAGAAATTAATCTAGGTTAATTATTAAATTAATAAACTAATTAATTAATAAAAATAATATTTTTGGATTTTTGATATTTAAAGAAATAAAAATAAATTTGATCAATGTTACTAAAACCTAATTGTCTAAGTTAATTTTAATTATTGCAAAAAAGGATATTAAAATTATTCCTAATTAAGACTAAATTAATTAATTGTTTTATTAAATAAAATAAAATACTAAAATTTAATTTAAATAAGAAAACTTTTTTTTTTTTGGTTTTTAATTTTGTGAAGAAAAAGATTTAATTGGTTAGTTAAATTATGAAAAATAATTAAACAAAACAAATAAATAAAATAGATAGAAAATAGAAATAGAAAGACTTAGGGGGGTTTGGGCCCAATTTGGAGGTTGGAATGGCAATTCAGAGGCCCAATAGGCGCTGGCCTTGGCTGACTTTTCTGATTCTCTACGCGCCCTTTGACTTGGGAGTATGGTAGGCATCCCATCTGGACCACCAGATCTGGCCTGGGGCCATCTGGAAGATGATTGAGTGAGGGAGTATGATATGCTGCACGCTTGGTATCAACACTGGATCACTTGGATGAAAAATACAACAAATAATATGGGGACCTGGGATTCGAACCCAGGTCCTGTTGGTGTATGGATGCACGCCTTTGCCACTCAACCATTGTGCGTTAGTTGTTAACATATTGGACAATAATCATAATATAGGAAAAAACAAATTAATGGATCAGAAAAAAAATAAAGCGCGCCATATTTGAACCATCCAACCAGGGGGATACACGTCTTCATCTTCTTCCTTCAACCCTGTATATTTACCTGCGGATTTATATCCGCAGCTAAATTCGTAGGACATTCCAAAAATTAAATCTAAGCCATGAAAACGACCCCCAAGACCACGGTTGTGTTTGTCTACCTCCCCTGGTCACATCTATGTCCATCAATGGCATTAATTTTGCCTGTAAATAAAATGCCCAAAAAACAAACTACAAAACCCTAGGTTCGGTTACCGGGCTACAGTTCATATAAATGCAATCAAACAATGCCAAAAGTTCAGAAATTTCATGAGCATCATAAATATGTCAAAGATTTGCCAGGAAAATGCAAGAATATGGAGTTACGATTTTGAATACAGGGCCATGAATCGTGAGGCTTACAGTGCGTTTGAGAGGGTATGAGAGCTTGCTTTTGATTGCAAGAGGTTCAGTGATTGTCCAGCAAGCGATTGGTGTTGAGCTTTGCCTTTGAAAACGCCTCCAAGCTCGATTTCAGTTTTGCACTTTTTCCACCTTTTTTCAAGTTTTGTTCTTGATGCTCTTGCAGCCTCTAGGTCTCAAATTTGTGTGCTTTCACTTGTATATGTATGATGTAATGTATTAGGTCAACAAATTGGTCTTGAATCCTTGTACATTAATGGCTTGAGATTGGATTTGATCCTCCATTGAAAACTTGCTTAATTTGCCAAAAATCCAATCTTTTTGCACATGGAATGCTTGATACTAATTTGATACACTTGATGATGATGATTCAATCCTGAAATAGCCAAAAAGAGATCAAATAATCAATGTTTGGATTTTATTTGATTTAAATTGATTTAAAGCGAAATAATTCATTAAAAAATCAAATTAAATAATAAAATTGATAAATGGTCACAAGGCTGAAGCTAGGACACGTGTGTAGTGTGACAAGATCAAATCAAGTGGAAAAGAATGGGCCCATTTGACAAATTTTGAAGTTTTGGGGATAGTTGACTTTTGGCAATTTTGCAAAAATGCCCAACTTCAACAATGCATAACCTCTTCAATTTTGAACTTTTGGAAGTGTTCTTTGACTTTTTAGAAATATTGAGATGTCCTCTAACCAACCCTTTTTGTCTCATATCATTTTGATATTCCATGCTCAAGTTATAAGCTTTGGCAAAAAAGGTGTTTTTGTTGACTTTCAAAAATGACCTATAATGTCCAAACTTGTAACTTTTTGTGAGTGCATTTCCTGATCTTGGGGTATGAAGATGGATTGTAGGAAATTGCATTCTCTTAAAAATGAGATTTGGATGGGTCATTCCTCATAAAGTATGAGAAAGTTATGCTTGGTCAAATTTGAGTTGACTTTTCTTGCAAAACCCTAATTTAGCAACTTTTGAGTCTTGATGAATTTTAAGCAATCCTTGATGAATCATGATCAACCCTTGATCAAATTATGAAATATCCTTCAAAATGAGAATGTTGACAAAAATTCTTGAGGTTTGACTGTATTTGGGTCACTGTTGGCTTTTGCCCTAGCACAGTCAATTTTTGGACCTTTTGAGCAATTGACTGAGCAAACTTCCTCTGCAAGGCTTGAAATTTGACATGGATGAACTTGAGAACATATTAGGACATTTGGGATCACTTAAGGTCCTTTGGATGCAAGGACCTTGATGCAACATAAAACCCTAATTTGAGGTTGACTGCCTTAGGAGATGATTTGACTGTCCAACTCTTGAGCAATCTTGAACCACTTGGAGATTCTCCTTGCAATTTTTTGAGAAATATGAGAGGGAAAATTTTGGGGTGCAATAGCTGCCCCTGTTCAATCTTCTTAAACCTCAGGATATATATTGGCTTTCGGGCCTTTCGTGATCCGTAGGTGGAAGATGATTGAACACTAGAGTGCCCAGAAATTTGCACTCGCATGAAGTGGTATCAGCCTTGTGATATCGGGAATGGGCTTACAGATGCCATTTGGAAATTGTTGATAGGTGGTCTGAACTTTGGCTGGAATACGAATCAGGGAGATCTTATTGTCGATCTGACTGAACCCGAGAATGTCTTAGATTAACTTTGACTGGATCGGAATCAGAAAAATCTTAGGATCAATTTAAATGAACCAGACAAAAGTCTTGGAATATATTCAACTGGAATACGAATCAGAGAGATCTTAGGGTCGATCTTACTGAACCAGAGAAGGTCTTGGATTAACTTTGGCTGGATACGAATCAGAAAAATCTTAGGGTCGATTTAACTGAACCAGACGAAAGTCTTGGAATATCTTCAACTGGAATACGAATCAGGGAGATCTTAGGGTCGATCTTACTGAACCAGAGAAGGTCTTGGATTAACTTTGGCTGGATCAGAATCAGAAAAATCTTAGGGTCGATCTAACTGAACCAGACAAAAGTCTTGGAATATCTTCAACTTGAATACGAATCAGAGAGATCTTAGGGTCGATCTTACTGAACCAGAGAAGGTCTTGGATTAACTTTGGCTGGATACGAATCAGAAAAATCTTAGGGTCGATTTAACTGAACCAGACGAAAGTCTTGGAATATCTTCAACTGGAATACGAATCAGGGAGATCTTAGGGTCGATCTGACTGAACCAGAGAAGGTCTTGGATTAACTTTGACTGGATTGTAATCAGAAAAATCTTAGGGTCGATTTAACTGAACCAGACGAAAGTCTTGGAATATCTTCAACTGGAATACGAATCAGGGAGATCTTAGGGTCGATCTGACTGAACCAGAGAAGGTCTTGGGTTAACTTTGGCTGGATCGGAATTAGAAAAATCTTAGGGTCGATTTAACTGAACCAGACAAAAGTCTTGGAATATCTTCAACTGGAATACGAATCAGGGAGATCTTAGGGTCGATCTGACTGAACCAAAGAAGGTCTTGGATTAACTTTGGCTGGATCAGAATCAGAAAAATCTTAGGGTCGATTTAACTGAACCAGAAGAAAGTCTTGGAATATCTTCAACTGGAATACGAATCAGGGAGATCTTAGGGTCGATCTGACTGAACCAGAGAAGGTCTTGGGTTAACTTTGGCTGGATCGGAATCAGAAAAATCTTAGGGTCGATTTAACTGAACCAGACAAAAGTCTTGGAATATCTTCAACTAGAATATGAATCAGGGAGATCTTAGGGTCGATCTGATTGAACCAGACAAAATTCTTGGAATATCTTCAACTGGAATACGAATCAGGGAGATCTTAGGGTCGATCTGATTGAACCAGAAAAGGTCTTGGATTAACTTTGGCTGGATCGGAATCAAAAAAATCTTAGGATCGATTTAACTGAACCAGACAAAAGTCTTGGAATATCTTCAACTGGAATACAAATCAGGGAGATCTTAGGGTCGATCTTACTGAACCAGAGAAGGTCTTGGATTAACTTTGATTGGATCGAAATCACAAAAATCTTAAGGTCGATTTAACTGAACCAGACGAAAGTCTTCCACAGATGTAGTTTTTATTTTGAGGGGACTACCAAGTCATATGAGTAGTCAATGGTGTTTACTGATTCGTCTTTCCCTTAAACGGTAAAGGGTCAGTCATATGCAATGTCATGATGTATGAAATGCATGATATATGTCAGGCAATGAAGCTCTCAACATAAATGAGATTGTGTGGTATGATGCGTATATGCATGTATCATGATGTATAGAAATGTAATGTTTTAGCTGGGGAAAATAAATCCCGGAAAGCTGTTTGAGACAAGAGCTGAATTCTTCGTTTCCGCTGGGGATGGTGAACGAAGGTGATAAACTTGCAGGAGAGGATGACTCCGTTGGGGGAATAAACTGATGAGGAGATTACTCTGTGGGGAGGAGATGCTCTGATGAGGATTCCACTGATAAACTCCGTCGGGATGATTTATCGTTGCTGGTGATATTGAATTTGTTGAGGATTGAATTCCTGTTTGTGAAGGGGAAGAACTCCGCTGGAGGCGATCTTTCAGTGGAGATGTTACTGGGGATAACCTGTTAGACTTTTGTGGGGATAATCCTCTGAATTCTGCTGGGAATGATCCTTTGAACTCAGCTGGGGAGATTTATTTTTGTACTCCGCTGGGGATAAACTTCCAGAGTCTACTAGGGAATGATGCTTCAACTTCGTTGGGGGAAGCTTTTTCAGACTGCGCTGGGGAAATTTTAACTCCACTGGGGGTATCTTGTACCCTGCCGGGGAACATTCTTATACTTTGTTGGGGAATATTAAGACTGTCGGGGGTATCAAGCATTTTTAGTGCTGATGGTAGATAAACTCTGCTTGGGGAGAGCATTGCTGATTCGTTCGCAGTTGCAAGTCTCAACTGGGAGAGCTACCATTACTGTCTTACTCTGCGGGGAGTGAAAGTATCTTAGCCATATTCTTCAGATGAATCTATCTTTGTACCTGGTGGGCAGAGCAACTATACAGCTTGGATAATCCTTATTTGCCCCTATTTCTGATATTACCAGTAATCATCTTTTTGTTTCGCATGTAAATATTCATGAGTAGCAATTAACGTCAAATGCATATATCAAAAATGAACATTGGACGTTCTTTGCAAAACAAAACAGATAAAGAAGAACAGTTTGAAATTTCTTTGAAAATGAATTGTATTGATTTTGAAGTTTGGCCTGTAAATAGGCGTTTTTGTACAAGAGGCTGACGTCCTAGTAAGGGAACGCCGCCGAACAGATATAGTTTATACAATTTGTGAAAAACTAAACAAAACAGCTATGTGAATAATCTCACTGGGTTCCAACTCTCCTATTTCCCTTATGTCCTCGAGCATCTCATCACTTTGCTACTGGTTGAAGGTGAATCAGATGGATTAGTGTCGTCCGAGCTTAATAGTTGATACCGAAGTCTGGATGCAAGGTGATCCAATGAGACATAGTGTTACGATTTGATCCCTAATTTTTGCCTGGACCGCCCTTTCGGGTTTTCAGTCCACCGGGATACCCTTTTTTGCCCAAGCCGCCTTTTCAGGTTTTCGACTTGCCGGGTGTACAGATTTTTTCATTTTCATCCCTTATTTTTGCCTGAACCCTTTTGGTTCGCCGGGAAGCCCTTATTTTTGCCTAGGCCAGTCAACCTAGCGGGTCTTTGATTATGCGTAGTATCTTTTCACTATGTCTGCATTGACGGGGTGAGGAAGGTCGTCACCATCCATGGTGGTTAGAATCATAGCTCCTCCTGAGAAAATGTTCTTAACCACAAATGGCCCTTCGTAAGTAGGGGTCCATTTGCCCCTGGGATCACCTTGAGGTAGGATAATGCGCTTGATCACCAAATCCCCAACTTGATACTCTTGTCGTCTAACTTTCTTGTTAAATGCCTTGATCATCTGTTTTTGGTACGTCTGACCATGATAAATAGCAGTGAGTCTCTCTTCGTCGATTAGGTTCAACTGATTAAGTCAGGTATGAATCCAGTCATCTTCACTCAAACCTGCATCCTTCATAATCCAAAGAGAGGGTATCTGAACTTCAATGGGCAAGACTGCCTCCATGCCATATGCCAAGGAATAGGGTGTTGCCCCTGTTGACGTCTATGCTGAGGTACGGTACCCATGAAGAGAAAACGGTAACATCTTGTGCCAGTCTTTGTATGTCACTGTCATCTTCTACACAATCTTCTTAATATTCTTATTAGTCGCTTCTACATCCCCATTCATCTTCGGCCGGTAGGGAGAAGAGTTATGATGTTGTATCTTGAATAGCTCGCATAGCTCAGTGATCATCTTGTTGTTGAGATTGGTACCATTATTCGTAATGATCCTCTCTAGTACTCCGTATTGACAGATCAGATTGTGTTGAATGAACCATGCCACGATGTTCTTGGTTACAGTGGAAAAGGAAGCTACTTCAACCCACTTCATAAAGTAATCGATTGCTACTAGGATGAAACGATGCCCATTGGATGTCGTAGGTCTGATCTCGCCGATCATACCAATGCCCCACATTGCGAAAGGCCAAGGTGCCGTCAAGACGTTCAGCGGAACTGGAGGTATGTGCACCTTATCAGCATAGACCTGGCACTTGTGACATGTCCGAGAATGCTGATAAGAGTCGGCTTCCATAGTGGACCAATAATATCCTGCCCGAAGGATTTTCTTTGCCATGGTATGTCCACTGGAATGAGTTCCGAAAGTACCTTCATGTAAATCTGCCATGATCCTTTCTGCTTCATTCTTATCCACACATCGCAGTAAGGTTGAATCATGGTTACGCTTGTAAAGGATGCCATTACTGATGAAGAACTTTGCTGCGAACCTCCTCAGAAACTTCTTGTCATTAACAGATGCACCCTCAGGGTATTCCTGAGCTT
The DNA here is from genome assembly GCA_948472305.1 of Vicia faba. Classification (NCBI taxonomy): domain Eukaryota; kingdom Viridiplantae; phylum Streptophyta; class Magnoliopsida; order Fabales; family Fabaceae; genus Vicia; species Vicia faba. The sequence continues at coordinate 386,158,900 of OX451741.1, forward strand.
CAAGATACCTCCTCACCTCATGAAACCAGGGTTTATCCGCTACCTCTTCAGTCTCAATATCACAACAATGCGCAGGTTCGTCCAATCTTTCGATGATGATCCGGGGAGCCTCGTTGTCCCAATTGATTTTGAACATAGAAGACATTGTAGCTAGCGCGTCCACCAACTGATTCTCCTCTCTATGGAAGTGTTCAAAGCTTATCTCCTCAAAATGTGGGAGCAACGTCAATACATACTCCTTGTAAGGAATAAGGTTCGGGTGTTTCGTATCCCACTCGCCTTTGATCTGACTGATCACGAGAGAGGAATCTCCGAAGACACTTAGAAACTTAATCGTTAGGTCAATTGCTGCTCGAAGACCCATGATGCATGTTTCATACTCCGCCATATTGTTGGTGCAGTTGAAACATAGTCGGGCGGTAAATGGAGTATGAGAGCCTTTAGGAGATATGATCACGGTGCCAATGACATTACCTAAAGCGTTTGAAGCTCCATCAAAGTACATAGACCATCGGGATCCTTCCTCAGGTCCTTCATCCGGTCTAGGTGTCTCACAATTTGTCACTATCATGATATTCTCGTCCGAATTCAAAGTTCATAGACTGGTAATCATCCACTGCTTGATGTGCCAAATGATCTGCTAGCACACTTCCCTTGATTGCCTTTTGGGTCGTGTACTGGATGTCATACTCAGTCAAGATCATCTGCCATCTCACTATTCTTCTGGACAAGGCAGGCTTCTCGAAGATATACTTGATTGGATCCATCTTCAATATCAATAGAGTAGTGTGAGTCAGCATATACTGTCTTAGCCGGCGAGCAGCCCATGCCAAAGCGCAGCAAGTTTTCTCGAGCAACGAGTATCGGGTCTCGCAGTCGGTAAAATTTTTGCTAAGGTAATAAATAGCATGCTCTTTTCGGCCAGACTCGTCATGTTGACCCAACACACACCCCATTGAGTTATCGAGTACTGTCAAGTATAAGATCAAAGGTCTCCCTTCAACTGGAGGCATTAGAATGGGTGGCTCTTGGAGATACTCTTTGATCCTTTCAAAAGCGGCCTGGCATTCATCGTTCAAACGTACTACTTGATCTTTCTTTAGTAACTTGAAGATTGGTTCACAAGTAGCGGTCAGGTGTGAGATGAATCAGGCAATGTAGTTTAGTCGTCCCAGAAAGCCTCTGACTTCTTTCTCTGTTTAAGGAGCTGGCATCTCTTGTATGGCCTTCACTTTTGCCGGATCCACTTGAATACCTTTGTCGCTTACGACGAAACCCAATAGCTTACCAGATCTCACCCCGAAGGTGCACTTGTTCGGGTTTAACCTCAACTTGTACAACTTCAACCTGTCAAATAACTTCTGCAGATGGTCTAGATGTTCTTCCTCAGTTTGAGATCTTGCAATCATGTCGTCGACGTATACCTCAATCTCATGATGGATCATGTCATGAAACAAAGCAACCATGGCACGCTGATACGTTGCCCCAGCATTTTTCAATCCAAAAGGCATGACCTTGTAGCAAAAGGTACCCCACTGAGTAACAAAAGTTGTCTTCTCCATGTCTTTGGGAGCCATTTTAATCTGATTATAATCGGAGAAACCATCCATAAAGGAGAATACCTTATGATGTGCGGTGTTATCAACCATAACGTCGATATGAGGTAGGGGAAGTCATCCTTGGGGCTTGCCCTGTTCAGATCCCTATAGTCAACACACATTCGAACCTTACCATCCTTCTTCGGCACAGGAACCACATTGGCCACCTGTGATCGGTGGAAATAGAACTGACTATTTTGAAATGTTGGTTCGCGAAATGTCGCGGTAAGTAAGAGTCGCCACCGTCTTTTATGTTCTCCAACAAGGAAAGGACAAAAGCACAGCAAAATTCCTTTTCGAGATGTTTCTCGGTTCGGGAGGTAGATTTTTAGAAAGGGAAGGTGTTAGCACCCTTTCTATCCGTGGTTATCCACGGGCTCTTAGGTACTTGCTCACTATGTTTTCAAAAAAATGTTTGCTTTTCTTGTGTTTGTAGGTTTTGAAAAAAGTTTAATTTGAAAACTTCTAGGTAACTCTTGTATCTGTCCTCAAGAGTGTATGAAGTGTTTGTTTGAAAACTTTTTGAAAGTGTAGGTGCGAAAAGTTGTTTTTGTTTTTTGAAAGAGCAAGTACCCAGGAGAAATCTACCTACTCTAAAGGAATTAAGCTGTGTAAATGTCCTTTAGACAGTACTATCCCACTATTGAGAAGTAGGTAGCACCGTCGTTGGAGTTATTCGGGTCAATTCGATTATATGGGACATGTGTGGTCACCAAAGCAATAGTAGGACGCCTTAGCGGTAACCCTAATGTCCTAGATCCTTTTTATCCGAGGCAACCGTTTCGAGGCAACTGGATCTTTAGACAGGAGGGCGACCTCTAAAACACCCTATACTCAATGACCACCTCGAGGCAACCAAGTGAGGCGTACCCTAGGAGTGGCATGTGCGAGTGTGTCAGGTTTCAATTTATATTATCTTTGCACATGTATTATGGTGAGCTACGTTTTGATTTTATTTTCAGGCAAGTCTTGTCATGCATAGTTAACAGTTAATAATTGTGCGGAAAATAAATTGCGGAAAGTAAATCTACGCTATTACAAGGCGTCGGGTATTTACATCGCCAAAAACATAACCCTTGAAAAGATAAATGCGAGAAAGTAAAGAAAGCGATAAAAGAGTCCTAATTATCTATTACATCCTCGGAACAGTTACATAAATATGATCAAAAATAATATGCGCGCAAAGAAATTAAATCGGGACAAGTCTTAGGGTTTTGACCCTTTCTGAGAAAAGAATGGAATTTTGGTCCTTTTTGCAATTAATTAATATTAAACCTAATTTACTAATTAATCAAATAATTACAAGAAAAAGTATTTTTATGTTTTTTATGTTTTTTATGTTTTAATGAAAATAAAAGAAAAGAAATTAAAAATTGTCGAGAAAACCCTAATTCTAATTTATTTTATTTGTTATGAAAAAGGATTAAAGTTAACCTAATTTAAAAGACTAAATCAATTTGGTTAGTATTTATTTACAAAATAATAAAGTGAAATTAATAAATAATAATAATAAAAATATTTACATTTTTTGTGTTTTCTGAATTTTATTATGAAAACGTTAGTCAAGTTAATTAAATAATAATATTAATTATAGTTAATAAAGGAAAATAAAAAGAAAGAAAATAAGAAAATAATAAACCAGGGGGGGTGATGGCCCAATATGGAGGTTTGTTCTGGAATTTCTGGCCCATTAACACAAGCCTGCTTTGACTTTCTGGATTGTCCATGCGTGCTTTGACTAGGGAGCATGGTGTTCCCTCTCTCATGGCCTTTGGATTGCTGCTTGAAGACACTTGGCATGCTGATGTTGAAGGTATATGGTGGAACACCTTTGGAAAGCTGCACGTGAGTACGTTAGAAAAAACAACATAAGCGTTTGGGTGGACCTGGGAATCGAACCCAGGTCCCAATGATTCTTGGACAACGCACTATCCACTAGACCATGTGCCTGCATTTGTTATTATGATAATGAATAATTATAATATATAAAAACCAACGCATATACTGTAACAAAACACGCGCGCCTTTTTATTTGAATGAACCAATAGCACATCACCAGCTCATCGTCTTCTTCGTTTGCCTGTAAAGAAAACAAATAGATAGCGGGGGTTTTGAACCCCCACAACCTACATCAACGAAAAATAGCGATTAGCCCTATGCTTAACATAAATATTTCGCGAGTATATCACTGTGTTCGTCTGGCTCTGACGGTTCCAACCATATGCATTAGGGGTGCTAATTTTTCCTGGATAACAAAGCCCCAATTTGGAAGCTCAAGAACCCTAAATTTCTTCAATGGTGATTTGTGATTCTGGGCATTATAAAGCAATTAACCAATACCATTAGCTCTATATAGATTCAAGCAATGCAAAACAATGATTAGAACATGTTAATTATGCATGAAATATGAGTTTCGATTCTGAAAAAGTCAAGCAAACCGTGGGTCTGTGAATGATGATTTCTTGAGCTTTGGCGTGTGGTTTTGATTGCAAAATGTATCAGGGGATCCCTGCAATGTATTAGAAACCACAAAATGCTTTGAATCGTGCTAAACTATGGAAAACAGTTTTAACTTTTCTTTGATTTTTTTCAATGTTGTTATGGCCTCTTCTGCAGCAAAATCACGTCCAATGCATTAGGGTTGACTTGTGTACTTATAGTAGAATAGAATTAGGTTAAATCCTTGGGCAAAGATCCATGAAATAATGGTTTGAATATTTGATTTGCAATCACATCTTTTTGAATCTTTTTGATTGAAGAAACTTGCCAAACTTGGAGATTTTTGTCCCTTTGATTTGCACACGAATTGCCAGCATATCTTGAGCTTGTTTGCTTCACCAAAAGATTGAAAAAATCAAATCTTTGAATTTCCTACATTTTAAATTAATTAGATGAATTAAAATCAATTAAAAATACAATTAATTAATAAAAATAAGAAAATAATTCAACTTAATCTCAATGGGTCGTGCATAAGCCTTGGATAAAGTTTCAAGAAGGAATTTGAGGCCCATTAGCAAAAACAAAGTGTTTTGAGCAAAGTTGACTTTTGCAAATTCACAAAAATTTCCCAACTTCTCCAATGCATATCTTGCTCAATTTTGATCATATGAACATGTTTTTTGACATTTTGGAAAGGTATTGAAGTCCTATAACCAATTCCTTTGGTCCCATGTCATTTGGATTTACCAATCTCAAATTACGGTCTTTGACTTAAAGTGCATTTTTGTTGACTTTTGAAAAGGACCTATAATGTAGAAATTGATAACTTTTTGTGAGAGCATTTCTTGGACTTGGAATGTGAATATGAGTTGTAGGAAATGTCATCCCCTCCAAAATGAGCATTGGATGGGATTTTTCTGATGAACCATGAAAAAGTTATGCCTTGGTCAAGATACAGTTGACTTTTCTACTGTCCAAAAATAGTAACTTTTTGCATCTTGATGATTTTTGAGCCATTCTTGTGGAATCATGATCAAGACTTGATCAAATGATGATTATGGACTCAAAATAAGATGTTGACCAAAAATTCTGATTTTGACTGCAAAATGACCATTTTGCCCTTGCAGTTGATTTTGAAGCAAATGGAGCTTTTGACTATGCAATTTGGCACTGTGAGTCTTGAGACTTGACATGTAGATGCTTGACAATGTATATAGGCCCATGAGACTTGATTGGACCATTGAAAACCTCAAATTCCTTGAAAGAACCAAAACCCTAATTTTGACTAGCTTAGGAGGTATTTGGACTGTGCAACCCTTGAGAAATCTTGAACCATTTGAAGATGATTCTTGACAAACCTTGAAGAATATGGGAGGGAAAATTTTGGGGTACAACAGTTGCCCCTGTTCAATCTTCTTAAACCTGAGGATGTAGATTGGCTTGCGTGCCTTTCGTGATCCAAAGGTGGAAGATGATTGAACACTAGAGTGCCCAGAAATTTGCACTCGCATAGTGGAGTATCAGCAATGTGATGTCGGGAATGGGCTTATGGATGCAATTTGGAGAGATGGTGGATAGGGGGTGGGCTTATAGATGCCATCTGGAGATGTAACAGAATCTTGTCGGGAATGGGCTTATGGATGCCATCCAGGGGCGTCGATCGCGTAAGAGATTCCTTAGCGAGAACTTGCATACCTGAGAAGGAAAGATAGTTTTCCTGTCTGGTTTTAGGTATTGGTCTTCAATTTCTTCCTGTAGATGCTTTCTTGGCTAGATACAAGTATAGATCTACAATCAATCGCCCACAGATATGCCATGGCTAGATACAGGTATCGAATCTGGAACTTCAAAAGGTCGGTCGAGATAGCTTTCCTGGCTAGATACAGGTGTAGATCTCTTGACCTGAGAATGAAAGATGGTTTCCTGGCTAGATACAGGTATTGATCTTCAAACTCTTCATGCAGATACTTTCCTGGCTGGATACAGGTATAGATCTACAATCAATCGCTCACAGATATGCCCTGGCTAGATACAGGTATCGAATCTGGAACTCAAAAAGGTTGGTAGAGATAGCTTTCCTGGCTGGATACAGGTGTAGACCTCTGACCTGAGAATGAAAGATGACTTTCTGGCTAGATACAAGTATTGATCTTCAATCTCTTCATGCAGATACTTTCCTGGCTAGATACATGTGTAGATCTATAATCAAACGCTCACAGATATGCCCTGGCTAGATACGGGTATCGAATCTAGAACTTCAAAAGTTAATGGTAATATCTTTTGATTGACCTTTTCCTGAAAAGGCAAAACATTAGTTGTATGCAATGTCAGGATGTATGAAATGCATGATGTCATGATGTTTTCAGGAATAAATGAGATTGTGTCGTATGCACTTTATCATGTATATGAATAGGAGGTATGAGATGTGATATGTTTATGAATGTATTTTCGTCTGGGAAAATAAATCCTTGACGAATTCCGGGAGTTTGTTAAATCTTGGGCTGACGTTGAAGAGTAGAGTTCTTCGTTTCCGCTGGGGATGATGAACAAAGAATAGACCTGTAGGAGAAGATGACTCTATTGGGGAATAAACCGGTGAAGATATTACTCTGCGGGGAATTACTCTGTGGGAAGAGATGCTTCGCTGAGATTTTAATGATAACTCCGCTGGGGATTCCTGTTGATAAGCTCTGTTAGGGATTTTGATGAACTCCGTTGGGGATAGGAAGAACTTCGCCGAGGACGACCTTTCCGTTGTAATTTGCTGAGGATAACCCAGTTATAGGCTCTGGTGGGGAATAACCTTTGAATATGGTCGGGGAGAGATATTTGTATTCTGCAGGGGACAAGCTTCCAGAATCTACTGGGGAGGTTGGTTCAACTCTCCTGGGGAAACTTTTGGACCGCACTAGGGAATGGCTCCACTGGGGTGTCTGGTATTCCGCCGGGGAACAATCTTATATTTCTGTCGAGGAATGTTAAGACTGTCGGGGATGCTTGTTGAGGAGTATATGTATACTCTGCTAGGGAATATTGAGATCTTCTGGGGATATCCAACTTCCTTAGGGCTGACAGTAGCCTAACTCTGCTTGGGGAGAGCGTTGCTGACTTGCTAGGGATACTGTGCCTTTTCGGGGCTGATGGGAGACCAACTCTGCTCGGGGGAGAGTATTGATGATCCTTGTCTTACTCTGCGGGGAGTGAAGGTATCTTGGTTACATTCTTCAGCCGAACTTACCTTGGTACCTTGGTGGACAGAGCAACTAGATCGCTTAGTCAATTCTTATTGCCCCTGTTTCTAATGTCACCTGTAATTAGCCCTTTGTTTCCCATGCAAATATTTGTGATTTAGCAATTAATGTCAAATGCATATATCAAAAATGAACATTGGACGTTCTTTGCAAAACAGAACAGATAAAGGAAAAACAATTGGTAATTTGTCTGGAAAGTGAGTTTGTATTGATTTTGAAATTTGCCTGTAAATAGGCGTTATGTACAAGAGGCTGACGTCCTAGTAAGAGAACGCCGCCGAACAAAATAGAGTTTATACAATTTGTGAAAAGAAAAACAAAACAGCTACGTGAAAAATCCCACTGGGTTCCAACTCTGCTATCGCCTTTATGTCTTCAAGTGTCTCATCACTTTGCTGCTTAGTTGGAGATGAAGCTGATTGATTGGTGCCGCCTGAGCCTGATAGTCGATACCGAAGTCTGGATGCGAGGTGATCCAATGAGACATAGTATTACGCTTATCCCTAACTTTTGCCTGGACCGCCCTTTCGGGTTTTCAGTCCACCAGGATACCTATTTTTGCCCAAGCCGCCTTTTCAGGTTTTCGACTTGCCGGGTGTACAGATTTTTTTTCATTTCATCCCTTATTTTTGCCCGAACCCTTTTGGTTCGCCGAGAAGCCCTTATATTTTCCTAGGTGTGTCAACCTAGCGGGTCTTTTAATCATGCGTAGTATCTTTTTACTATGTCTGCATTGGCGGGGTGAGGAAGGTCGTCACCATCCATGGTAGTTAGAATCATAGCTCCTCCTGAGAAAATGTTCTTAACCACAAATGGCCCTTCGTACGTAGGGGTCCATTTTCCCCTGGGATCACCTTGAGGTAGAATGATGCGCTTGATTACCAGGTCCCCGACTTGATACTCTTGTCGTCTGACTTTCTTGTTAAATGCCTTGATCATCCGTTTTTGGTACGTCTGACCATGACAAATAGCAGTGAGTCTCTTTTCGCCAATTAGGTTCAATTGATCAAGCCGGGTCTGGATCCAGTCATCTTCGCTCAAACCTGCATCCTTCATTATCTGGAGAGAGGGTATCTGGACTTCGATGGGCAGGACTGCCTCCATGCCATAGACCAAGGAAAAGGGTGTTTCCCCTGTTGACGTCCTTGCTGAGGTATGGTACCCATGAAAAGAAAACGGTAACATTTCGTGGAAATATTTGTACGTCACTGTCATCTTCTGCACAATCTTCTTGATGTTCTCATTAGATGCTTCTACGGCCCCATTCATCTTCGGCCGGTAAGGAGAAGAGTTGTGTTGCTGTATCTTGAATTGCTCGCAGAGCTCAGTGATCATCTTGTTGTTAAGATTGGTACCATTGTCCGTAATGATCCTCTCAGGTACACCGTATCGACAGATTAGGTTGTGCCAAATGAACCGTGCCACGACGTTCTTGGTTACGGTGGCAAAGGAATCTGCTTCAACCCACTTCGTAAAGTAATCAATCGCTACCAGGATGAAACGATGCCCGTTGGATGCCGTAGGTCTGATCTCGCCGATCATATCAATGCCCCACATTGCAAAAGGCCAAGGTGCTGTCAATATGTTCAAAGGAACTGGAGGAATGTGCACCTTATCAACATAGATCTGGCATTTGTGACACGTCCGAGAATGTTGATAACAGTCGGCTTCCATTGTGGACCAGTAATATCCTGCCCGAAGGATTTTCTTTGCCATGGTGTGTCCACTAGAATGCGTTCCGAAGGTACCTTCATGCAACTCTGCCATGATCCTTTCTGCTTCAGTCTTATCCACACAACGCAGTAAGGTTGAATCATGGTTTCGTTTATAGAGAATGTCGTTGCTGAGGAAGAACTTTTCCGCGAACCTCCTCAGAAACTTCTTGACATTAACAGATGCGCCTTCGGGGTATTCTTAAGCTTCAAGGTACCTCTTCACTTCATGATACCAAGGTTTTTCAGTTACCTCTTCAGCCTTAAGATCACAGCAATGTGCAGGTTCATCCAACTTCCAGATAATGATCCGGGGAGCCTCATTGTCCCATTTGACTTTGAACATAGAAGACATCGTAGCCAGCGCGTCCGCCAACTGATTCTCTTCTCTTGGGAAGTGTTCAAATGTTATCTCCTCGAAATGGGGGATCAATGTCAACACGTACTCCTTGTAGGGAATAAGATTTGGGTGTTTCGTATCCCACTCGCCTTTGATCTGACTGATCACGAGAGCGGAATCTCCGAAGACACTAAGAAACTTGATCCTTAGGTCAATTGCAGCTCGGAGACCCATGATGCACGCTTCATACTCCGCCATGTTGTTGGTGCAGTTGAAACATAATCGTGCGGTAAGTGGAGTATGAGTGCCTTTAGGGTATATGATCACAGCGCCAATGCCATTACCCAAAGCGTTTGAGGCTCCGACAAAGTGCATAGACCATCGGGATCCTTCCTCAGGTCCTTCATCCGGTCCAGGTACTTCACAATCAGTCACTACCATGATATTCTCGTCTGGAAATTCAAAGTTCATAGATTGGTAGTCATCCACTGCCTGATGTGCCAAATGGTCTTCCAATACACTTCCCTTGATTGCTTTTTGAGTCGTGTACTGGATGTCATATTCAGTCAAGATCATCTGCCATCTTGCTATTCTTCCGGACAAGGCAGGCTTTTCGAAGATGTACTTGATTGGATCCATTTTTTAAATCAATAGAGTAGTGTGAGTCAACATATACTGTCTCAGCCGGCGAGCAGCCCATACCAAAGCGCGGCAAGTTTTCTCGGGCAGTGAGTATTGGGTCTCACAGTCGGTAAACTTTTTGCTAAGGTAATAAATAGCGTGCTCTTTTCGGCCAGACTCGTCATGTTGCCCCAGCACACACCCCATTGAGCTGTCAAGTACTGTCAAGTATAAGATTAGAGGTCTCCCTTCAACCGGTGGCATAAGGATGGGTGGCTCTTGGAGATACTCTTTGATTCTTTCGAAAGCGGCCTGACATTCATCGTTCCAACATACTACCTGATCTTTCTTCAGTAGCTTGAAGATTGGTTCACAGGTAGCAGTTAGATGTGAGATGAATCGGGCAATGTAGTTCAGCCGTCCTAGAAAGCCTCTGACTTCTTTCTCTGTCTTGGGAACTGGCATCTCTTGTATGGCTTTCACTTTGGCAGGGTCCACTTGAATACCTTTGTCGCTCACGACGAAACCTAGCAGTTTTCCAGATCTCACCCCAAAGGTGCACTTTTTTGGATTCAACCTCAGCTTGTACAACTTCAACCGGTCAAACAGCTTCTGCAGATGGTCAAGGTGTTCCTCCTCAGTTTGGGACCTTGCAATCATATCGTCGACGTATACTTCAATCTCATGATGGATCATGTCATGAAATAAAGCAACCATGGCACGTTGGTAGGTTGCCCTAGAATTCTTCAACCCAAAAGGCATGACCTTGTAGCAAAAGGTGCCCCACTGAGTAACAAAAGTGGTCTTCTCCATATCTTCAAGAGCCATCTTGATCTGATTATAACCGGAGAACCCGTCCATGAAGGAGAATACCTTATGCTGAGCAGTGTTGTCAACCAGAACGTCGATGTGAGGCAGAGGGAAGTCGTCCTTAGGGCTCGCCCTGTTCAAATCCCTATAATCAACACACATTCGGACCTTACCATCTTTCTTCGGCACTAGAACCACGTTGGCAACCCACTGAGGGTAAGAAGTCACTGCTAGAAACTGAAACAACCGGCTGAAAATCATCAAACAATGAAGTCGCCATCGAACGTCTTTTATCCCACATGTAGGGAAAGGTAAACATCGAGAAAACCTGAGAATGGAGAAGTCACGGTCTTGCGACCGAGAGATCGGGTAAGGGAGTCTGTTACGCGAGGGGAAGGTATTAGCACCCCACACGCCCGTAGTACTCTACGGTATCCACTCTTGCTATCTATCTTATGGGTGTGTTTAATCTATGCTTACTGTTTATTACTGCTAAAGGGATGCATGCAAAAGAAAGGGGAAAAGAATGTAGCGAAAATAAAATTGTGCTCGCTTGGGCCCTACCCCAATGCCTACGTATCCTTTTTGAGGAATCAGAGCTACCGTAGTTCGGCTCATATGTTTTTGTTTGTTTGTGTTTTTTATGGACGAAGTTAATTCCGCCTTCTGCGGCAGCTCGACCTTCGGAGACTTATGCGTTGGCACAGAAGTACATTAATCATGTCCTTACCTGAAAAGGGTTTAAAAGAAAAGTGCTCGGGCGCACAAAAGATTTGAATTTGCTTTGTATTTTTGTTGCAGATAATGACTAGTCGACCTCAAGAGAGAGATATTAGTCATTTTTCTACTTAGCTATGAAAGGAGTTTTTGAGAATTGAACCACACCTATGCTTGAGATGAAGAACAATAAGATCGAGAAGAGACCCGCTTATCATTTCCCGTACTAAGAAAAAGCGTGATTCTCATCAGTAGTTTTAAAGTGTTTTGAATTTTTGAAGAGAAAAGGAGTTTTAGTTTTAGGTGCGAATGCAAAAGGCGAAAGAAAAGTCAATTGGGGACTAGCCTACTTCTAAACCTAATGCTATTACGTATTGTTAGACCTAAAGTTAGATTTTTTTGGGGAATTCTACCTAATGTCAGCACGCATATGGTTCGCGATAAAGTACTGAAATAAAGAATAAAATAGAGTTGTGACGATACTGAACGGAGAAGGTCTGTTGCCTCTTCAAAATTGTGCAAGCGGTAAGGAAGTTCTATCAAAGTTCCCTTGGGCAAGTGATTGAAGAATTAACCCCGAGTATTCCACATTGCAAGAGTTATATCAATGCTATCACAAAAATCTTGACTAAAAAAGTCAATAAGAATGATTACCAAATATGAAAAATAAAATAGAAAATATTCTAATCGAAATTCTAAAAAGAAACTCTAAAGAAACCTAAAATATTCTATTGTTTTGTATCATTTTATTATCAATTGAGAGAGAAAAATTAAACTAAAAAAAACTAAAATAAAAAGAAAGAAAAATTAGAAGGATCAAGGGGGTACAAGCTGAATTCGTGGGGTGCTGTAGAAGAATGGCATAGAGGCCAAAACAGCCAGGGTCCAATCAAGAGTTTTGTCCACAAGATTTTCAACATTTTATTTATTATTTACTTAGTTACAATTATTATTAATTTGAATTAAAAAATAATAAAACAATGCAACAATTAAAACTAAAAAGAAAAGATATGAAATTGGAAAGGGGTTTTAGGGTTAGAAAAAAAAGTCTCTTCCTCTCCCTCACGAAGCGCGCCGCCTCCTTACTCTCTTCTTACAACGGTGACCGGTGATTATCCCCTATCAATATCAGTCTCTTCTATCATCTTCTTTCTCAGACCGTGTCGTATTCAACTTCTTACAAACACGATTTCCTTCTCAAAACGCGGCATAAATTCCTTTCTCTCTTTCTCCTAACAGCACACCGCCACCATGGAGGTATCTCCGATGATTTCCTTCGCCTTTCGTCGTTTGTCTTAACTCCGCTTCACCTTCTTCTTAACATAATTGTTGACGTGATGAATGAAGAACAAATCAAACACACACCTCCATTCTTGACGAAGACGATTCTCAGAAGTCCAGAAATGAGATTCCAGAAGCTTAGGTACGAATACACCTCTTCTTCTTCTCGCTTTCAAATTTTCCGTCTTCTACGGCGTCGTGATGTTGCTATTGATGCAGTTTGTTGATGTGCGTTGCGAATTCGTGTTGATTGATGACATATATTGTGAAGACTCAATGATGTTGATGCGAAGATGGTGATGTTGAAGGAACAATGAATTTTGTTTCAGAGATGAAGGTTGAATGGATATTGTTGTGATGCTGAAGTTCCAAGAATTTCAGAAAGATTTTTTGAGAGATGAGGGTTTGGTTTAAATATGAAGATGACGATGCGATTCAAAGAGAGTGCAGAGACACTGATGAAGATCAAAACCGTTTAAAGATAGAAGATAATTAAAGGTGCTGCTATGGAGTTTTGCAGAAGCTTGAAGAGTACAATGGAGGTTCAAGAAGCGATAGAGGTGATTGTGAAGTAGTTATGAAGAATTGAAGGTTGAAGAAGGTGTTTGAAGGTGTGCGATGTGGTTGTTGTAGAGAGGGGAGAAGGATGGTTATGGAGGGGAGAATGAGATTAGAGCAGGGAAAGATGAAGATTCTTCTACAGAATTCCAGCGGGAATCTCAATTGGTAAGTTTTTTGTCTTAATCTCTACTGTAGAGTTGAAAAAAAATGATGAATCTGAGTCTCTTCAATCTAAAAACTGAAATTCTGTTATATGCTCTCTCCTTTTTCTGTAAGGGAGTTTGTTAGATTGTATAGAAAGTTGGTTAAAGGCTGTTATGAATTGGTTTAGGTGGTTGGTTGGACTGTTAGTTGGTTAGGAAATCAAAAATTCTGTTATGCAGTTGGTTACAGATTCTGTTAGGTGGTTAGGAGGTGGGAAAATGGAAAGTTGGTTATAGTTGAGTTAGTTTGATTATGAAAGATGTTAGGAAAGTTATGGTTAAGGAGGTTAGAAAAAATATGTTAGGAAAGTTAATGAAGTGAATTACCGAGATGGATTTCTCTTAGTATCAGTTATTTTCGGTTATGAAAATAAATTGAAGGTGAAGTGAGGTTAGCAAGCAGATGTGATGTCATGGTATTCTTGAAACAACAGGGTGACTTGATGTGTGCATGAACATATTAGTTTTATGCTATATTTTTAGATTTTATGATCATGATAATGAATGTGTGTGGTGCAGGTTCAGTGGTGCAGCTTGGCATGGTGAATGAAAAGGTATATTGAAGATGGTTTTAACAGCAAGTTTGGTCATGGATGATGCGAATAAAACATGGTGAAGAAATTCAAGACATAAGGGCATCAAGCATGGAGATTACTTTGAGATGTTATGGAAGCTTGAAGTTTGGTTTTTGCAACCAAAAGCATGAAGTTCATAAGTATAGAAACTTAGAATTCTTATGTTTTAGGACCAAATTCATATTGTCATGTTTAGAACTTTGTCTTAAGTTTAATAATCACTTTGCTGCCTCTGAAACCTTTCCCTTCAAATTGTAGGATTACCGTGAAGATCCTCAAGACTACAATCATGGCATACCACCATTAAAGCGATCAGAACCAAATATTCCTGTTGATGTTCTTCTTGAGGCAACTAAGCCAATCCAGCCGTTCCCTTGGGATTCAGAAACAGACTTGAAAGTTGATGGCTAACTTCCCAATTTGACAGGAAGAATGGTCATGGCACCAGCCGGAAATAATATCTACTGCTTGGGATTTTCATAATGCTCCTACATGTGCTACGCAAATAATATTTGAATAATGAAGCAATGTTTAGACATCTAAACATTTCTTCTTGTGTGTATTTTTTTTTTGTGTGCTTTCCTATATGTGAGATTAATAAACTGTGTTTTATCGAAACACTGAGCTATCTGCTTATAAACACATCAATATCACTATATCCATAAAAGTGAAAAAAATATACTCAAATAAGAGTGTATACTTCTGAAACCATATCACTTAAATGTTATATTGGGTCATATGAAGTTAAATTAAATTCTTAATCTTATAATTATGATGGCCCAAACAATTCATCTTATAACTAACTCAGTTGTTGAATCCTATAATTGAATGACAGGATCTGCAAAAACCGAGACTTCACTCAGTCCACCCTCGAGTTTGAGTTATTCAAACAGACAAAAAGAGCAAGCAAAGTAATCCCATCTCCAATAACACCATACATCTTCTCATTCTATCAAAAACCACCAAAGTATTCCCTGATTGATTATTCTTAACATACCCAGATATCAGTGTTCCAAGAAGTTAAGTTCCTCACAGGCATTTTATCAAACAGAAACCTTGCAGTTTCCGTTTCACCAAATATAGAGTAGAATGAAAGAAGCAAATTTCCAAACACCAAAGCATGAACCTTTCTACCCATTTTATTTCTTTTCAAATGATTTCCACGTAGTATCCACGCTATTTTGAATACTTAGCTTAAGTCCCTGAAACAAACGTTGATGGAAGAAATGGGAATAGATCCCTAATTTTGATGGATGATAAATGAATGATGCTTCCATGCTCTAATTTCACTTTGAATGAATTTGGATAAGATTTTATCGATACTTGAATAACATTTCGAACGGAACTTCAAGTTTGAAGCTTGCCATGACAAAAAGATCCATACTTTATTTCCACATAATGAAATGGCTTTTGTATGAATTCAAATAATCATGGTATGGATCCAAAATATTTTTGCAAGGTAATCACGAAGAGACTTGAATCTTTAATGAGTTCTTGAATGACTGTTTGGATGACACTTTTGATTGTTGGATGAAACAAATGAGTTTGATACATGCCTTTTTATTCTAAGAAATCCCACACAAATATTTAAGAACTTTTATTCACTCCAAATCCTCTTCAAATCTTAATGAACGAGTTTCGATCAAATTACAACCTCAATGAATCCCTAATTCAATTCAATTCCTTAGTATAAACCAAACTTGTGTGTCAAGCAACAAGCATTTGAAATAATGACACCTTGATCACAATCAACATCTTGTACCATGTCCCGACTATATGAGCACTAGAATAACGACGTCTTGGACTCCTTCTCAATAGATGATAATGACTATGCCCTGAGGGATTCTTTGCAGATGAATATGAAAGATGAGACATGTGAATACCTTGATATGGAATGAACCTCAGGTAGAATGTTGACAAGCTCAAGTATGAAAATGTATAAACCCTGATTTTTAGCTTCGTCTCATAAAACCTTGCAACTTGACATTGAGAAGAAAAGAATAGCCTCGTAGCTTGATGATGATAAGGTCCATGAAATGAAAACCTAGCTTCAAACAAATTATTAATGGAGAAATCAACTGAAACAAGCTTGTGTGAAGATGGGAGCCTTAAAGCCATACACCAACCCTTATTCCTCGAGATCCATGATCTTATGCCAATTTATTCATTAATGATGCATGATGTGTTAGATGACCTAATGGAAATTATATATGTGCAAAAATGCGTAAGCCAGATAGGAAGTAAAAGGGTAGGACAAATTTGGGGTATTACAACTGCCCCTATTTAATCGTCTTAAACCTGAAAGTACGATTGGCAAATGCCTTTCGGAAGTTCAAGGTTGAAGATGATTAAATATCAATGCCAAAAAATTTGTCCTGAGGGAGAAAGAGTTTTCTTTATTATTTATTGCATTAACTGGGGGAATTTTTTTTGTTTTTTCAATGAAGGGACAGAGATTGGACTTGTAACGTGGCGTGATGCCAATACAAGACGAATGGTTGGTATGAAAAGACAGCGGACGAGGTCTACGGGCGACCTACGATCCGAGGGTGACACATGAGAGTGATTTGACAGAGAACCTAGCCGAAGGGCGATCTCAGATTCTAAGACAAAGTGTATGGAAAGAACCTAGCCAAGAGGCGATCTCAGGTTCGAAGAAGATTTGAAGGAAGAACCTAGCCAAGAGGCGATCTCAGGTTCGACGATGATTTGTAGGAAGAACCTAGCCAAGAGTCGATCTCAGGTTCGACGATGATTTGAAGGAAGAACCTAGCCAAGAGGCGATCTCGGGTTCGACGATGATTTGTAGGAAGAACCTAGCCAAGAGGCGATCTCAGGTTCGACGATGATTTGAAGGAAGAACCTAGCCAAGAGGCGATCTCAGGTTCGACGATGATTTGAAGGAAGAACCTAGCCAAGAGTCGATCTCAGGTTCGACAAAGGTTTGAGGGAAGAACCTAGCCAAGAGGCGATCTCAGGTTCGACAAAGATTTGAAGGAAAAACCTAGCCAAGAGGCGATCTCAGGTTCGACAAAGGTTTGAGGGAAGAACCTAGCCAAGAGGCGATCTCAGGTTTGACAAGGATTTGAAGGAAGAACCTAGCCAAGAGGCAATCTCAGGTTCGACAAAGGTTTGAGGGAAGAACCTAGCCAAGAGGCGATCTCAGGTTCAACAAATATTTGAAGGAAGAACCTAGCCAAAGGGCGATCTCAGGTTCGACGATGATTTGAAGGAAGAACCTAGCCAAAGGGCGATCTCAGGTTCAACGATGATTTGAAGGAAGAACCTAGCCAAGAGGCGATCTCAGGTTCGACGATGATTACATGGGTTATGACATGATGATTGTTTTAGATAAACGACAAAGACGAGCATCAAGAAAGGTTAAACACGGACGAGTGTTTTGAATCAATACGGACGAGTATTGAAAGAAGATACGGACGAGTATCCAAGGTTAAACACGGACGAGTGTTTGATTCAATACGGACGAGTATTGAAAGAAGATACGGACGAGTATCAAAAGTTTAAACACGGACGAGTGTTTGAATCAATACGGACGAGTATTGAAAGGAGATACAGACGAGTATCAAAAGTTTAAACACGGACGAGTGTTTGATTCAATACGGACGAGTATTGAAAGAAGATACAGGTGAGTATCAAAAGTTTAAACACGGACGAGTGTTTGATTCAATATGGACGAGTATTGAAAAAAGATACAGGTGAGTATCAAAGGTATAAACACGGACGAGTGTTTGGATCAATACGGACGAGTATTGAAAGAAGATACAGGCGAGTATCAAAATTATAAACACGGATGAGTGCTTGATTCAATACGGACGA
This sequence comes from Vicia faba, assembly GCA_948472305.1. Lineage (NCBI taxonomy): Eukaryota > Viridiplantae > Streptophyta > Magnoliopsida > Fabales > Fabaceae > Vicia > Vicia faba. Next base: position 386,176,845 of record OX451741.1, read on the forward strand.
GCATTGAAAGGAGATACGGACGAGTATCAAAAGTTAAACACGGACGAGTGTTTGATTCAATACGGACGAGTATTGAAAGAAGATACGGATGAGTATCAAAAAGTTAAACACGGACGGGTGTTTGAATCAATACAGACGAGTATTGAAAGAAGATACGAACGAGTATCAAAAAGTATAAACACGGATGAGTGTTTGATTCAATACGGACGAGTATTGAAAGAAGATACAGGTGAGTATCAAAGGTATAAACACGGACGAGTGTTTGAATCAATACGGACGAGTATTGAAAGAAGATACAGGTGAGTATCAAAGGTATAAACACGGACGAGTGTTTGAATCAATACGGATGAGTATTGAAAGAAGATACGGACGAGTATCAAAAAGTTAAACACGGACGAGTGTTTGAATCAATACGAACGAGTATTGAAAGAAGATACGGACGAGCATCAAAAAGTTAAACACGGACGAGTGTTTGAATAACTGACCCGGTGGGTGTTTAGGAAACTTGACACATACGAGTGCTTAGGAATGGACACAGACGAGTGTTTAGGGATGGACACGGACGAATGTTTAGGGAACCGACTACCAGACAAGAACTGGGTTTAGAACGGCAAAGTGTATTGATTTTGTTTGGCATTGAAAAGGTGAAGGGCACCGACTGGGGACTTTGGGCGTGATATCCTTTTGTAGGGATGTATCGTTGTCCTTAAATAATTCAGGTCTTTCGTGTAAGGTACCTGGTCTGGCCTATGCTTTGTATGCATGTTTGAATTTCTTTTGACGCAAAGATCCACTCTGGTGGATCAGCTACGCGCTTTTGAGGATGCAATGTTATGTAATGATAACTATATGCAATGCGAAGAAATAAACTTCATGGGGATAAGAGAAGGTTTGTTGGGGAACCACTGCTCATCACTAGGGATGTCAATATATATCGACGTTGGAAGCCTGTAGTATCAAAGGTTGTTGGGGATACTGATAAGAGTACACACTAGGGAGCTCTTGAAGGTCAAAGATCGTTGTTGACTCTGCTGAGGGTTGAATTGCTTACGAAGCGAGTCTTCAGGTACGCTGCTGGATTCTGAATCATACCGTTGGGGAAGAGATAACCTGGCCAGACTTCCAAACATCTTGAATTGTTGAGGGGGTGATAAAACTGAATATGCCGAAGAATGGATACTGAACACCATGTGGATCTCTTTGAATACATGTCCCAAGTTTACGCACACTGGGGAATTATCTCTTGAATCACTTGGGGATAAGAGATGGGAATGGACACCTACGAGTGCCCCGGTTGAACTCTGCGAATGCCCCGGTTTAGATCTGCGAATGCCCCGGTTTAGCTCTGAGAATGCCTCGGTTTAGCTTTACTGGGGATGCTCTTGATTAACTACACTGAGGATGCACTTGCGTGTGCTGGTCAAATGGCGACTCTGAATTTTCTGAACTCACTTGGGGAATCCAGGTTTGAAATTGTATGTAGCAGATGAAGGAAGCTTCGTGTGCTGGCTAAGTCAGGGTGACTGTTATAATGCTTTTAGCTTGATCATAGTCTTGTGCAACATAATTGACTTGAACAACTAAGTACGGATGAGGAATGCCCCTGTCTGGAGGATCTCTGGGAAGATCTATGTTGAATAGAAGACTAGAATATTCGTGCCACAATACGATATGAGGTGGCATGCCCCAATGTCTTGAGTCACGAAATAAACTGCTCTTGATTACAGCTTTCTTGGAGAGATTTGTCGAATCTCGACGTAACTGCCCCAGGTTGAATGAATTCTGAATAGATCTCTCGACGTGATAGCCTCTGATTGACCGAGCTTGAAGAGATTTATTGACGTGATAACCTCTGATTGGTAGCTTGAAGAGATTAATCGGCATGATAACCTATGATTGGTAACTTTGAGGGAATGCCCCAGATTTGGCTGAGCTTTGAGAGATTGATTCTCGACTTGATTGCCCCAGATTGATAGGCTCTGCTAACTTCATCCATGAATGGTACTCAGACTGTGAAATACCAAGATTATTTCTCTTAACAGAATCACCGGTCAACATGCTACTGGATAAGTCATTTCTCTTGTGGCAGCTGACTCCTGCTTCAACAGGGTATTCAAGCCTCTCTTCTCTGACAATATTGAGATCTTTACCGTTTGTTCATTGTGTAAACTTACTTGATGTCAACCAGTTGTTTTGTATGCAGAATAATGTTTATTATGAGAATGATAATTCTAATGCAACACATATGCAAGTCTTGAAGTTTGAAAAAAAACTTTGAATGAAATGACGTCATGACTCTGTTGTGAACGAGTCACTAGCTAGAGAGAAAGATTTGCAAATTCTTTTTTATGAAAGATAATGCAAGCATATGATGCCAAAACAGATATCGGAACATACCTCTTAGGAGTCAGTTAAACGCTATCTCGTTGTAGCATGCTTTCGAATTGACCCATGCTTCAATTAGGACTTTTATGGGTTGTAACGTGGCCTGGTTCACGGTTTTTTAGAAAAAAGGATTTAAGGCTCAAAATTATTTGATGCCCACCCATTCTCCATGATGTTCTCCATTCCTACGTTCAGTTGACCTGATATAAGCGTTCATCTCTCGAGAAGAGTTTGCAATAATTGAGGAACCACAGTGGTTTCCTGGACACGACAGTCACTAACTTCTGGTTTTGGTGTCTGATCAGACGACCTTGTTCTTTGATGAGGATTTTCATTGGTAATCCTTTTCGCGCCTTTTAGGCTTTTCAATTTCTTTCTTGCTTTCCCTAATTTTTGCCTGGACAAATTCTTTTGAATTTCGATTTGGAAGTCCAGTGGGATGCCCCAATTTTTGCCTAAGCGACTTGTTTTCAAGCTTCGACTTAGCGGGGATTTTTGTTTCTTTCTTATCCGTATTTTTTCATTTTGAACAAGTCGTTGATCTTTGCGTTGTTCTTGATTTGTCAGAAGTGATCGTGACTGCCTGAGTCTCTAGTAGATGATGGATAGCCATTATTGTATTGTCATTCGTTAACCTTTTGACGTGCGAGGGATACTCATTGGGGTATCGTTAATTGATGCACGTTGCTGATAGACGAAGGTTAACCTTTGTGGTTTTGACTTTCCTCAACCTTTTGATGGATAACCATTGTTGTATCCTTGGATGCACACTCTTGATGAGTTCTGAATGCTTGATCAGGTTAGCTGAACACTACCCGCCCCAGGGTTAAAATGAGGGTTTTTTCTGAATAGAAAGAAAACTCCTACTTCGAAGGCTCAAAGGGGTTGACGAGGGTCTATCTCCCTTATATCTCCGGTGTTTGGGGATTGAAACAAGGCCTGTACATCGTCAGCAGGGTCTTACTCAAAAGCGTACCAACCAGAGATTTTGCGTTTTCAGATTGTCGTCATCCTCCTTTGAATCTTTACCTAAGCATAAGACTAGGAAATCTGGCATCAATATGCAAGTAAAACATTTGAAGAGTGATAACGAATGGACGAGTAAAAATGAAATGAACACTTCAAGACAAGCATATTTATTGCATTAAGATTTTCGTTCAAAAATAGACAAGTTTCTATATACAAGCAATGTTTAAACAAACAAGCAAGAATGCAAATGAAAATGCAATAAAAGAAACCAATGATTGCCATTGTTGAGGAGACTTGACTTCGTATGGACTTGCTGATCTTGACGACTTTCTGTAGCCTTGCTGCTTGAGTGCGCGAGAGAATCCCCTTTCAGATTTGATGTGAACACAACAGTCTCTGAATTGATCCAGTCTTGGACTTGGTCTCTGGATGACATACCTTCTTCAATCGATCGGCCAGGTGCCCCAGTATAATATGCATCACCAAGCATATCATGTCTTAAAGAAATAATAGACATCATCATCAGAGTTTCCATGAACTGAATTATCTGAGTATTTAATCCATTATCTTCCTGCTTGAAGAAGTTTCTGACTATGAGCCAAAGCTTGCATGTACCACTCAGAGTTATTCCATAACTGATCTCTGAGCATGTACGGTGAGAAATCAGGTTGAACCTTTGAAGAGAACCCCAGGTCTGAATAAGAATCCCAATCTTCGGGTACCTGTCATGAGTGCCTGAATATGCATGGGGTGTATGAATGAATGCCATGTCATGTTCTGTCATTCCTAAGGAAGTAACAAAACATGTATGTTAAGCATGCAGTTAGCCATGTTATGTATGCAAAGGCATGAGATCAGAGAGGATCAAGGCTCCATCATTTCTGAATAAGATTGTTGCACTGCTCTGAATCATGTGAGTGTCATCAGATCAAAAAGGTCTGACATAGCTTCCGCACATATAAAAAAACCAAGTACCCTGTGGATCTCCCATTGTACGGGGTCAAGGCTTCTGGAACATCGGATACTGTTGAGCATTTTCTGAATATGCTGGGGATACCAAGATTGAAGGCTTGAATGAACCTCCAGGTAAACAAGTCAGGAACTCAGAAAATAAATCTGAGAATCGTACGGTCACCAACAGGATATAGCATCTGCATAAAGTCATAACAGAAATCCAGAATATAGCCATCAGAACTAGTAGTCATTGTCTGAGCATAGTTACCATCTGAACACGAGTAACCATCTGCACATAGTCACCATCTGTACCTGTGATAGAAATTCCCTCCCCACTCACGGGTGAAAACTAGGTCAGGGTAAGATAATGGTAACTCGAAAATCACGGGTCCGCCTGAAAGTGCTATGGGCTTACCCACAGACGTGGGTGCCGATAGTAATTCATTTGAACCTCATCCGAGCATGGTATGTGACATGACTGCACTAATCGGACCACGTCCTATAGCCATCATTCCCCCACTCTATTCCTAGGTGTCCTAGTGCACTATGGCCTGGGTACTGGGCCTTTTACCTCAATAGTGACATCCCCACCCAACATAGAGAACAGAGTCCAGCATAATAGATAACAAATATGGAAAGCCATAAAATGCAATGCAAACTTATGCTCAGATAAACATGTACAAATGAGTAAACTGAAAGCATAAAAATAAACACCCTAAGGAAAGAAAACAAGAGCTAGGAGCGACTCCGGGATGGACCAGCATTTGGTCGACCTGATTCCTCAGTGAAGTCGCCAGCTGAAACAACCGGCTGAAAATCATCGAACAATGAAGTCGCCATCGAACGTCTTTTATCCCACATGTAGGGAAAGGTAAACATCGAGAAAACCTGAGAATGGAGAAGTCACGGTCTTGCGACCGAGAGATCGGGTAAGGGAGTCTGTTACGCAAGGGGAAGGTATTAGCACCCCACACGCCCGTAGTACTCTACGGTATCCACTCTTGCTATCTATCTTATGGGTGTGTTTAATCTATGCTTACTGTTTATTACTGCTAAAGGGATGCATGCAAAAGAAAGGGGAAAAGAATGTAGCAAAAATAAAATTGTGCTCGCTTGGGCCCTACCCCAATGCCTACGTATCCTTTTTGAGGAATCAGAGCTACCGTAGTTCGGCTCATATGTTTTTGTTTGTTTGTGTTTTTTATGGACGAAGTTAATTCCGCCTTCTGCCGCAGCTCGACCTTCGGAGACTTATGCGTTGGCACAGAAGTACATTAATCATGTCCTTACCTGAAAAGGGTTTAAAAGAAAAGTGCTCGGGCGCACAAAAGATTTGAATTTGCTTTGTATTTTTGTTGCAGATAATGACTAGTCGACCTCAAGAGAGAGATATTAGTCATTTTTCTACTTAGCTATGAAAGGAGTTTTTGAGAATTGAACCACACCTATGCTTGAGATGAAGAACAATAAGATCGAGAAGAGACCCGCTTATCATTTCCCGTACTAAGAAAAAGCGTGATTCTCATCAGTAGTTTTAAAGTGTTTTGAATTTTTGAAGAGAAAAGGAGTTTTAGTTTTAGGTGCGAATGCAAAAGGCGAAAGAAAAGTCAACTGGGGACTAGCCTACTTCTAAACCTAATGCTATTACGTATTGTTAGACCTAAAGTTAGATTTTTTTGGGGAATTCTACCTAATGTCAGCACGCATATGGTTCGCGATAAAGTACTGAAATAAAGAATAAAATAGAGTTGTGACGATACCGAACGGAGAAGGTCTGTTGCCTCTTCAAAATTGTGCAAGCGGTAAGGAAGTTCTATCAAAGTTCCCTTGGGCAAGTGATTGAAGAATTAACCCCGAGTATTCCACATTGCAAGAGTTATATCAATGCTATCACAAAAATCTTGACTAAAAAAGTCAATAAGAATGATTACCAAATATGAAAAATAAAATAGAAAATATTCTAATCGAAATTCTAAAAAGAAACTCTAAAGAAACCTAAAATATTCTATTGTTTTGTATCATTTTATTATCAATTGAGAGAGAAAAATTAAACTAAAAAAAACTAAAATAAAAAGAAAGAAAAATTAGAAGGATCAAGGGGGTACAAGCTGAATTCGTGGGGTGCTGTAGAAGAATGGCATAGAGGCCAAAACAGCCAGGGTCCAATCAAGAGTTTTGTCCACAAGATTTTCAACATTTTATTTATTATTTACTTAGTTACAATTATTATTAATTTGAATTAAAAAATAATAAAACAATGCAACAATTAAAACTAAAAAGAAAAGATATGAAATTGGAAAGGGGTTTTAGGGTTAGAAAAAAAAGTCTCTTCCTCTCCCTCACGAAGCGCGCCGCCTCCTTACTCTCTTCTTACAACGGTGACCGGTGATTATCCCCTATCAATATCAGTCTCTTCTATCATCTTCTTTCTCAGACCGTGCCGTATTCAACTTCTTACAAACACGATTTCCTTCTCAAAACGCGGCATAAATTCCTTTCTCTCTTTCTCCTAACAGCACACCGCCACCATGGAGGTATCTCCGATGATTTCCTTCGCCTTTCGTCGTTTGTCTTAACTCCGCTTCACCTTCTTCTTAACATAATTGTTGACGTGATGAATGAAGAACAAATCAAACACACACCTCCATTCTTGACGAAGACGATTCTCAGAAGTCCAGAAATGAGATTCCAGAAGCTTAGGTACGAATACACCTCTTCTTCTTCTCGCTTTCAAATTTTCCGTCTTCTACGGCGTCGTGATGTTGCTATTGATGCAGTTTGTTGATGTGCGTTGCGAATTCGTGTTGATTGATGACATATATTGTGAAGACTCAATGATGTTGATGCGAAGATGGTGATGTTGAAGGAACAATGAATTTTGTTTCAGAGATGAAGGTTGAAGGGATATTGTTGTGATGCTGAAGTTCCAAGAATTTCAGAAAGATTTTTTGAGAGATGAGGGTTTGGTTTAAATATGAAGATGACGATGCGATTCAAAGAGAGTGCAGAGACACTGATGAAGATCAAAACCGTTTAAAGATAGAAGATAATTAAAGGTGCTGCTATGGAGTTTTGCAGAAGCTTGAAGAGTACAATGGAGGTTCAAGAAGCGATAGAGGTGATTGTGAAGTAGTTATGAAGAATTGAAGGTTGAAGAAGGTGTTTGAAGGTGTGCGATGTGGTTGTTGTAGAGAGGGGAGAAGGATGGTTATGGAGGGGAGAATGAGATTAGAGCAGGGAAAGATGAAGATTCTTCTACAGAATTCCAGCGGGAATCTCAATTGGTAAGTTTTTTGTCTTAATCTCTACTGTAGAGTTGAAAAAAAATGATGAATCTGAGTCTCTTCAATCTAAAAACTGAAATTCTGTTATATGCTCTCTCCTTTTTCTGTAAGGGAGTTTGTTAGATTGTATAGAAAGTTGGTTAAAGGCTGTTATGAATTGGTTTAGGTGGTTGGTTGGACTGTTAGTTGGTTAGGAAATCAAAAATTCTGTTATGCAGTTGGTTACAGATTCTGTTAGGTGGTTAGGAGGTGGGAAAATGGAAAGTTGGTTATAGTTGAGTTAGTTTGATTATGAAAGTTGTTAGGAAAGTTATGGTTAAGGAGGTTAGAAAAAATATGTTAGGAAAGTTAATGAAGTGAATTACCGAGATGGATTTCTCTTAATATCAGTTATTTTCGGTTATGAAAATAAATTGAAGGTGAAGTGAGGTTAGCAAGCAGATGTGATGTCATGGTATTCTTGAAACAACAGGGTGACTTGATGTGTGCATGAACATATTAGTTTTATGCTATATTTTTAGATTTTATGATCATGATAATGAATGTGTGTGGTGCAGGTTCAGTGGTGCAGCTTGGCATGGTGAATGAAAAGGTATATTGAAGATGGTTTTAACAGCAAGTTTGGTCATGGATGATGCGAATAAAACATGGTGAAGAAATTCAAGACATAAGGGCATCAAGCATGGAGATTACTTTGAGATGTTATGGAAGCTTGAAGTTTGGTTTTTGCAACCAAAAGCATGAAGTTCATAAGTATAGAAACTTAGAATTCTTATGTTTTAGGACCAAATTCATATTGTCATGTTTAGAACTTTGTCTTAAGTTTAATAATCACTTTGCTGCCTCTGAAACCTTTCCCTTCAAATTGTAGGATTACCGTGAAGATCCTCAAGACTACAATCATGGCATACCACCATTAAAGCGATCAGAACCAAATATTCCTGTTGATGTTCTTCTTGAGGCAACTAAGCCAATCCAGCCGTTCCCTTGGGATTCAGAAACAGACTTGAAAGTTGATGGCTAACTTCCCAATTTGACAGGAAGAATGGTCATGGCACCAGCCGGAAATAATATCTACTGCTTGGGATTTTCATAATGCTCCTACATGTGCTACGCAAATAATATTTGAATAATGAAGCAATGTTTAGACATCTAAACATTTCTTCTTGTGTGTATTTTTTTTTTGTGTGCTTTCCTATATGTGAGATTAATAAACTGTGTTTTATCGAAACACTGAGCTATCTGCTTATAAACACATCAATATCACTATATCCATAAAAGTGAAAAAAATATACTCAAATAAGAGTGTATACTTCTGAAACCATATCACTTAAATGTTATATTGGGTCATATGAAGTTAAATTAAATTCTTAATCTTATAATTATGATGGCCCAAACAATTCATCTTATAACTAACTCAGTTGTTGAATCCTATAATTGAATGACAGGATCTGCAAAAACCGATACTTCACTCAGTCCACCCTCGAGTTTGAGTTATTCAAACAGACAAAAAGAGCAAGCAAAGTAATCCCATCTCCAATAACACCATACATCTTCTCATTCTATCAAAAACCACCAAAGTATTCCCTGATTGATTATTCTTAACATACCCAGATATCAGTGTTCCAAGAAGTTAAGTCCCTCACAGGCATTTTATCAAACAGAAACCTTGCAGTTTCCGTTTCACCAAAGATAGAGTAGAATGAAAGAAGTGAATTTCCAAACACCAAAGCATGAACCTTTCTACCCATTTTATTTCTTTTCAAATGATTTCCACGTAGTATCCACGCTATTTTGAATACTTAGCTTAAGTCCCTGAAACAAACATTGATGGAAGAAATGGGAATAGATCCCTAATTTTGATGGATGATAAATGAATGATGCTTCCATGCTCTAATTGCACTTTGAATGAATTTGGATAAGATTTTTTCGATACTTGAATAACATTTCAAACGGAACTTCAAGTTTGAAGCTTGCCATGACAAAAAGATCCATACTTTATTTCCACATAATGAAATGGCTTTTGTATGAATTCAAATAATCATGGTATGGATCCAAAATATTTTTGCAAGGTAATCACGAAGAGACTTGAATCTTTAATGAGTTCTTGAATGACTGTTTGGATGACACTTTTGATTGTTGGATGAAACAAATGAGTTTGATACATGCCTTTTTATTCTAATAAATCCCACACAAATATTTAAGAACTTTTATTCACTCCAAATCCTCTTCAAATCTTAATGAACGAGTTTCGATCAAATTACAACCTCAATGAATCCCTAATTCAATTCAATTCCTTAGTATAAACCAAAATTGTGTGTCAAGCAACAAGCATTTGAAATAATGACACCTTGATCACAATCAACATCTTGTACCATGTCCCGACTATATGAGCACTAGAATAACGACGTCTTGGACTCCTTCTCAATAGATGATAATGACTATGCCCTGAGGGATTCTTTGCAGATGAATATGAAAGATGAGACATGCGAATACCTTGATATGGAATGAACCTCAGGTAGAATGCTGACAAGCTCAAGTATGAAAATGTATAAACCCTGATTTTTAGCTTCGTCTCATAAAACCTTGCAACTTGACATTGAGAAGAAAAGAATAGCCTCGTAGCTTGATGATGATAAGGTCCATGAAATGAAAACCTAGCTTCAAACAAATTATTAATGGAGAAATCAACCGAAACAAGCTTGTGTGAAGATGGGAGCCTTAAAGCCATACACCAACCCTTATTCCTCGAGATCCATGATCTTATGCCAATTTATTCATTAATGATGCATGATGTGTTAGATGACCTAATGGAAATTATATATGTGCAAAAATGCGTAAGCCATATAGGAAGTAAAAGGGTAGGACGAATTTGGGGTATTACAGAAACCCGGCATCAAATTGTTTCATAACCTCAGCTTTGATTTTCTCGGACATCTCTGGACGCATACGGCGGACCTTTTGCTTTACCGGAGGGTATTCTTCCTTGGTAGGCAGGTGATGAACCACAATGTAGGTATCCAACCCAGGCATATCTTCGTAGGACCAGGCAAAGATTTCCACGTAGTCATGCAGCATCTGAATCAACCGCTGTTTCACACTAGACTCCAGATTGGCACCAATTTTGACTTCCTTTCTGTCTGTCTCAGTACCCAGATTTACCGTTTCCACTGGCTCTTCATGTGGCTGAATGGCCCTCTCTTCCTGGAGTAGTAGTCTTGCAAGCTCACCAGGCACTTCGCAATCATCTTCACCTTCGTCTTCGGCTAAGTTGATCGGATTTTCGAAGTCATAACTGGCAGTAGCAGAGTCGTTACCAATGAGATCCAGAGTGGATTGGAACCTGTATATGTGAGTTTGTGTAAATATAGCTGTTTTGCAATATATAATAAAGAAAGACAAGGAGCGCAAGATTTGAAATGCAAAAAACATCCAATGCTTTTATTAATGATATATAAAAATGACAAATAATAAGCCCTCACAAATGAAGCCACGGTGCCCCGGGTAAGACACCGGACCATAAAGTTTCAAATTATTGTTTGTTACAAATTCAAAACAAAGGAGTTCATTACTGAGTGACAAAAGTAATAGGTGTGAAGTCTTTCGCGGTCCAGTTGCTTGGTCCACCGTTGGTCGTTGGGTAGATCCAGCTGTCGAATTCAGATTCCTCCACGTCATCTTCAATAGCATTTACTCCCGGGTTGGTGATGAATATAGGAGGTCTTCCAATCCTTGCCTTACGAACAACCCTCTGAGCTTCTGCAGTGAAACCCAAACCAAATTTGTCAGTCTTTAGAGTGAAATCAGGAAGTCGGCCCCAGTTTGCACACTCACCCTTCTCAATCACAGCCCGAGCATCCTTTAAGGAAGCCATCTTCAACGGAGAATCTTCTTCAGTCACAGTCTCTGTTGATGCCAGTGTCTGAGGAACCTCTTCAAAGTGTTGGAATGGAGTCTCAATGAACTCCCCATCCATCTCTATGTACCGGAACGAGTTGAGGTGGCTGACCATCTATTCTTCTTCCCCCTGAACTGTCACAATCTTCCCCTTAACTGGGTACTTCAGTTTCTGATGTAGTGTGGAGGTCACAACTCCAGCCTTGTGGATCCATGGACGACCCAGCAAACAAGAGTAGGATGGTCGGATGTCCATCACATAGAATGTTGAATCAAAGACCTGCGAACCAACCCTGATTGGAATGTCAACTTCACCATGCACCATCCTTTTGGACCCGTCAAAGACCCGGACAACAATGTTACTTGGCTTGAGCTCTAAACCCTCACAATCCAGCCTGTCTAGAGCTTTCTTGGGCAATACATTCAATGAAGAACCAGTGTCAACCAACACATGGGTAAGAGTAGTGCCCCTGCATTCAATGGAGACATGCAGGGCATCATTATGGTTCTTCCCCTTAGCAGTCAGATCGGCGTCGGAGAAACCCAACCCATTATCAGCAGTTAAGTTAGCCACACAGTCGGTGAACTGATCAGCTGATGTCTCTTGTGGCACGTGGGCCGTCTTCAGGAAGGTAATCAGTGCCTTGGCATGGGGCTCTGAACACAACAACAGTGATTGCATAGAAATTTTAGATGGGGTGTGCCCCAGCTGCTCAACTACGTTGAAATCACTCTTCTTGATAATCTTAAGGATCTCTTCCATCTCCTGCTTGGAAGCCTCAACAGTGGTTGTCTTCGGTGCCTCCGTTTGGGCGGGCACATCAGTAGCAATCCCTTTGCCCCGAGCGTCAGATGACTCGGCCGCAGAGGTAGAAATAGGAACTTGATCAGGAAGGGAAGCAGGCATACTTGTAGGTGTGATGACAAGAGGTCTCTGGGTAGCTGGTGGTGCAATATCTGGTGAGAACAGTCTACCACTACGAGTGACTTTGGCAGGCCCGGTAATGTTGATGACGCCGGTACTAGTATCAAACTCTTGTTTTACTCCAAGAACATAAACATCTGCCCCATAGTGCCAAGGGACAGCTTTGTCAGATGTATAGGGGATGGGCCTCGGAACAGTGATGATGATGGGAGCAACCTTCTGAGTAGACATGATTTTGACAGGCTTCTTTGAGGGAGCCTTGGGAGAGTTGTTGAAAATAGTAACAATGGACACTTCTTCAACAGGGATGGCAGGAACAGCAATCTTCTCGAACAAGATCTCTTTGTTATCCATCAGGTTTTGGACGCCTGACTTCAACAAAGGACAACCAGCAGGTGAAACGGAACACAGATGGCAACCTTTACTACATCCCGGAAATAAATCGGCTAGCAATAGGTTCCTTTTGACAGTCATCAACGGAGTAGCAATATCTTCCATAGAGGCTACATACAGATATTCCTCTACAGCATTCACTCCATGCTTGGGCATGGGAGCAGTCACAAAATTGGGCCTTTCGGGCGCTTCGAACTCTATCTCTTTAGCATCAATAAGGTCCTGAACCTTATTCCTCAGAGCCCAACAATCATCCGTGGTATGCCCCGGGCTGTCAGAGTGATAAGCGCAGCGGGCATTGGGGTTGTACTTCGGAGATGTTGTGTTCACTACTTTCGGAGCTTCTTTTATAGTTTCCAGATTGGTTGATAGTAGTTGCGGAAATATCTGGGACAAGGTCATACTGAGCCGAGTGAACTCCCTTTTGGGTCTCTCACCCCTTGGTTGGTTATATTGCCGAGGAGCAGCAGCAGGCTTTGAAATTACCACCGCGTTGACGGCTTGGCGGCGTTCCGGTTTATTCTGTTTCCTTGAACCATAAACAACACTAGATTCTTTCTTGAAGGGTTTCTTTTCAGTACTCGAGGAGGCACCTTTTTGTATCTTCCCAGACTTGATACCAGCTTCTATCCTCTCGCCAGTCAAGATCAGGTCTGTAAACCCAACAGAAGAATTCCCAATCAGATGGTTGAAGAACGGACCAGACAGGGTCCCCAAGAACATGTCAACAAGCTCACGGTCAGTCAAAGGTGGCTGCACCCTTCCAGCCAGGTCTCTCCACTTTTGCGCATACTCTTTGAATCCTTCACCCGTCCCAAGTGACATACCCTGGAGTTGGGTACGCGTAGGAGCGAGGTCGGAATTATACTGATACTGCTTATAAAATGCAGTAGCCAAGTCCTCCCAATTACGAATACTGGCTCCATCCAGCTGATAGAACCATTTGAGTTGAGTCCCTGAAAGACTATCCTGGAAGAAATGGATCCATAGATTCTTGTCAGCAGTGTAAGGTTGGATCTTCCTCACATATGATCTGAGATGCAGCTTAGGACAGGAAGCTCCGTCGTACTTTGAAAAAGCAGGTGCCTTGAACTTGTGAGGGATCACCACCCCAGAAGATAATCCTAGGTCTCCAAAGTCTAACCCGGGCACATGTTGGATCTCCATAGCACTTAAACGGTCTTCCAGCTGTTTGTACCTGTCCTCAGCAGGAGGGTACTGTTCATCATTATAATCCGTCTCGTTGTCGGAGACCACGGGACTAGGAACCCTTCTCTCTTGGGGATTGTCTTTCCCTACAGAGGAAGTAGTCAGATCAACCTCATTTTGTAGTCCATTCCCAAACCTTCGTCCAGTGTTGAACAACACAGTCCTCTTCTTCTTCTTCTTCAGAATCAGAGTCTTCAACTCCTGTTGACCCTGGGCTAAGCTCATGACCAACTCTTGGAACTGGGCATTCTGGGCCTGGATGGCCTTGATAGCTTGTTCAGCGGAAGGTTCAGTAGACATGATGATTGCTGAAATAAACAGCGAAGAAGATAAGTGACCTGGAAAAGGAGTACCTGTTATGCACATGATGCATGATATGCTATTTATGCAATGCATTCAAGGGTTCGAGAGTTCAAATTCGTTGTAGACAAACAAGAACACACGTTATATTAAAAAGTAATTTGTTTAGTACATCAATGCCTCATGGGAGAAATATTACAAAATACTTAATCCCAAAAGATATTGCGCATCCTCTTTGGAGCGATGTAGGTGTTAAGGGTCTTTTCCTCGTGAAGTAGGAGGGTGAGCTCCAAGACCTTCTTCTCACTGGCATGTAGATTGGCTTCAAGAGAATTCCTCTCTTCCTTTAGTTGGATCCAGCTCTTTTGCATTTCTTCCCAAGACGTTGGCATGTCAGGATGTAGAATGGTATACGGAACCTCTCCTTCCATAACTGGCTCTTTGATCAAGGGGAGAACATGGGGATATGGCATCACAAGCTTCTGGGAGCGGGCTCGTACCCACTTGAGATAAGGCTCAAGGGGGATGGAGTTCTTGTGCCCTAGTGTCTTACTATCCACCTTGTTAGGCATCCTCCAAGCTCTGATAAATCTCTGGCGAAGTCCTTGCGTATCATTGTTGAAGTCAAAAACTATGTCAGGAATCAACATGTCATGAGGGCCATCCCTCCGAGCATATCCAAATTGTCTCAAAGCCAGACATGGGTTGTAAGTAATGCCTCCCCTAATTCCAAGTAAAGGAACATTAGGAAATTCTCCGCAACGGTCAATGATAGTGACATTTTCTCTGGACCGAGAACACCAATGTATATCAGAATGTGTAAGAGTCATTAACCATTGTGACCATCTCAAACCCCGCTCGTTCTTCAAAACGGATTGTGGAAGGTGCGAAATAAACCACCTTTCCAGGAGAGGAGTGCAGCACATGAGAACACCTCTTTTTCTCATGGTTCGAGTGTAACATGAGTGGAGGATGTCCCCAAGCAGCGTAGGTATAGGATTCCTGGACATGAAAATCTTGACAGCATTGATATCTATAAGCTGATCCGGATTCGGGAACAACACCAACCCATAGACAAGGAGTGCCACAATTTCCTCAAAGGCTTGCAGATCAAGAGAATTCCAACATTCTTGTGCCTTCTCAAACAGGAACTTTGCCAAGAATCCTTTGATACCACTTCTGATTTCCCAATTCCCCTTGATGTCAGATGGTTGTAGGCGTAATGCTTTAGTAACCTCTTCAAGTTTTGGTTCCCTTTCCGTACCGTTGTAGGGTAGTTGACTGAGAATGGGAACCTTCAGAAGCTGAGAAAACTCTTCCAAAGTAGGCACTAATTGATAATCCGGGAAAGTAAAACTGTGGTGCAAAGGGTCAAAGAACTGGAAGAGAACTTTTATCATATCTTCTTCAATGTTGGTGTTGACCAAGCTGATGAGTCTACCATGTCTTTCACTGAAGGAAGAGTTCTCGGGAATCCTGGATGTAAGCTCCTTAAGCTGAGGAGGGATCCTTACGAGGTTGACCTGAATTGTCTTTCTGCGGATAGTTTCCATGTCCTACAAAACAAGAACAAAGATAAAGATTCGAACCCTTGAAGTGGTTAGTAAATGCATATGATGCTTTATGATGTTATGATGTTATGATAAAGACACACCACAAGTATTCACAAAAATCAAACATGATAAGGCACACAAGTCACACCAGACAGCCCTTAGAGTTTAGGCCAGCATGAAGTTTAGGTACTACCCTCTTGAAGTTGGTGGGCTCAAAACCTGTCCTATCAAAAGTAACCGGGTTCTAAGGAGCTCAATATCATTGGATTGTTTTCTATGTTCATTGTTTTGATTTAGCCACTGAACTGGCGATCAAAATATTCCAAGAAAACAACCTTCAATGAGTGTAGTATCGAGTATCTACCAACTTCGGACTGCACCAAAGTCGGTCATCTCACTACCCCTAAAGAGGCCAGGATGGTCAAGTAAGGTTCCTAAGGTCAGTTGATGCTTCACGACACCACGCGGCGGCCCCGTACTCTCCTTGACTTGACTCAAGGGTTACCGGTACTCACCAAAGTGCCACATCAACGTAGCAACTGCTTCAACCGTGTCGGTATACCCCGCACAGTTCCCTCACAGTTTGTTGCTACTTCTAAAGGGTATCCCCCAGATCCGGGTTAGGATCTATGAAACTCCAAAACAAGCCCACAATATTTAAAACAATCAAAGCAAGCAATTGAAAACAAGAGTGGTCTAATCCTAAGGTACACCTCACTTCTCAACATTCCCCAGCAGAGTCGCCAGTTCTGTGATCGGTGGAAATAGAACTGACTGTTTTGAAATGTTGGTTCGCGAAATGTCGCGGTAAGTAAGAGTCGCCACCGTCTTTTATGTTCTCCAACAAGGAAAGGACAAAAGCACAGCAAAATTCCTTTTCGAGATGTTTCTCGGTTCGGGAGGTAGATTTATAGAAAGGGAAGGTGTTAGCACCCTTTCTATCCGTGGTTATCCACGGGCTCTTAGGTACTTGCTCACTATGTTTTCAAAAAAATGTTTGCTTTTCTTGTGTTTGTGGGTTTTGAAAAAAGTTTAATTTGAAAACTTCTAGGTAACTCTTGTATCTGTCCTCAAGAGTGTATGAAGTGTTTGTTTGAAAACTTTTTGAAAGTGTAGGTGCGAAAAGTTGTTTTTGTTTTTTTAAAGAGAAAGTACCCAGGAGAAATCTACCTACTCTAAAGGAATTAAGCTGTGTAAATGTCCTTTAGACAGTACTATCCCACTATTGAGAAGTAGGTAGCACCGTCGTTGGAGTTATTCGGGTCAATTCGATTATATGGGACATGTGTGGTCACCAAAGCAATAGTAGGACGCCTTAGCGGTAACCCTAATGTCCTAGATCCTTTTTATCCGAGGCAACCGTTTCGAGGCAACTGGATCTTTAGACAGGAGGGCGACCTCTAAAACACCCTATACTCAATGACCACCTCGAGGCAACCAAGTGAGGCGTACCCTAGGAGTGGCATGTGCGAGTGTGTCAGGTTTCAATTTATATTATCTTTGCACATGTATTATGGTGAGCTACATTTTGATTTTATTTTCAGGCAAGTCTTGTCATGCATAGTTAACAGTTAATAATTGTGCGGAAAATAAATTGTGGAAAGTAAATCTACGCTATTACAAGGCGTCGGGTATTTACATCGCCAAAAACATAACCCTTGAAAAGATAAATGCGAGAAAGTAAAGAAAGCGATAAAAGAGTCCTAATTATCTATTACATCATCGGAACAGTTACATAAATATGATCAAAAATAATATGCGCGCAAAGAAATTAAATCGGGACAAGTCTTAGGGTTTTGACCCTTTCTGAGAAAAGAATGGAATTTTGGTCCTTTTTGCAATTAATTAATATTAAACCTAATTTACTAATTAATCAAATAATTACAAGAAAAAGTATTTTTTATGTTTTTTATGTTTTTTATGTTTTAATGAAAATAAAAGAAAAGAAATTAAAAATTGTCGAGAAAACCCTAATTCTAATTTATTTTATTTGTTATGAAAAAGGATTAAAGTTAACCTAATTTAAAAGACTAAATCAATTTGGTTAGTATTTATTTACAAAATAATAAAGTGAAATTAATAAATAATAATAATAAAAATATTTACATTTTTTGTGTTTTCTGAATTTTATTATGAAAATGTTAGTCAA
This sequence comes from Vicia faba, assembly GCA_948472305.1. NCBI lineage: Eukaryota > Viridiplantae > Streptophyta > Magnoliopsida > Fabales > Fabaceae > Vicia > Vicia faba. The sequence goes on from OX451741.1 coordinate 386,194,863, forward strand.
GTTAATTAAATAATAATAATATTAATTATAGTTAATAAAGGAAAATAAAAAGAAAGAAAATAAGAAAATAAGAAAATAATAAACCAAGGGGGTGATGGCCCAATATGGAGGTTTGTTCTGGAATTTCTGGCCCATTAACACAAGCCTGCTTTGACTTTCTGGATTGTCCATGCGTGCTTTGACTAGGGAGCATGGTGTTCCCTCTCTCATGGCCTTTGGATTGCTGCTTGAAGACACTTGGCATGCTGATGTTTAAGGTATATGGTGGAACACCTTTGGAAAGCTGCACGTGAGTACGTTAGAAAAAACAACATAAGCGTTTGGGTGGACCTGGGAATCGAACCCAGGTCCCAATGATTCTTGGACAACGCACTATCCACTAGACCATGTGCCTGCATTTGTTATTATGATAATGAATAATTATAATATATAAAAACCAACACATATACTGTAACAAAACACGCGCGCCTTTTTATTTGAATGAACCAATAGCACATCACCAGCTCATCGTCTTCTTCGTTTGCCTGTAAAGAAAACAAATAGATAGCGGGGGTTTTTAACCCCCACAACCTACATCAACGAAAAATAGCGATTAGCCCTATGCTTAACATAAATATTTCGCGAGTATATCACTGTGTTCGTCTAGCTCTGACGGTTTCAACCATATGCATTAGGGGTGCTAATTTTTCCTGGATAACAAAGCCCCAATTTGGAAGCTCAAGAACCCTAAATTTCTTCAATGGTGATTTGTGATTCTGGGCATTATAAAGCAATTAACCAATACCATTAGCTCTATATAGATTCAAGCAATGCAAAACAATGATTAGAACATGTTAATTGTGCATGAAATATGAGTTTCGATTCAGAAAAAGTCAAGCAAGCCGTGGGTCTGTGAATGATGATTTCTTGAGCTTTGGCGTGTGGTTTTGATTGCAAAATGTATCTGGGGATCCCTGCAATGCATTAGAAACCACAAAATGCTTTGAATCGTGCTAAACTATGGAAAACAGTTTTCACTTTTCTTTGATTTTTTTCAATGTTGTTATGGCCTCTTCTGCAGCAAAATCACGTCCAATGCATTAGGGTTGACTTGTGTACTTATAGTAGAATAGAATTAGGTTAAATCCTTGGGCAAAGATCCATGAAATAATGGTTTGAATATTTGATTTGCAATCACATCTTTTTGAATCTTTTTGATTGAAGAAACTTGCCAAACTTGGAGATTTTTGTCCCTTTGATTTGCACACGAATTGCCAGCATATCTTGAGCTTGTTTGCTTCACCAAAAGATTGTAAAAATCAAATCTTTGAATTTCCTACATTTTAAATTAATTAGATGAATTAAAATCAATTAAAAATCCAATTAATTAATAAAAATAAGAAAATAATTCAATTTAATCTCAATGGGTCGTGCATAAGCCTTGGATAAAGTTTCAAGAAGGAATTTGAGGCCCATTAGCAAAAACAAAGTGTTTTGAGCAAAGTTGACTTTTGCAAATTCACAAAAATTTCCCAACTTCTCCAATGCATATCTTGCTCAATTTTGATCATATGAACATGTTTTTGGACATTTTGGAAAGTTCTTGAAGTCCTCTAACCAATGCCTTTGGTCCCATGTCATTTGGATTTACCAATCTCAAGTTATGGTCTTTGACTTAAAGTGCATTTTTGTTGACTTTTGAAAAGGACCTATAATGTAGAAATTGATAACTTTTTGTGAGAGCATTTCTTGGACTTGGAATGTGAAGATGAGTTGTAGTAAATGTCATCCCCTACAAAATGAGCATTGGATGGGATTTTTATGATGAACCATGAAAAAGTTATGCCTTGGTCAAGATACAGTTGACTTTTCTGCTGTCCAAAAATAGTAACTTTTTGCATCTTGATGATTTTTGAGCCATTCTTGTGGAATCATGATCAAGACTTGATCAAATGATGATTGTGGACTCAAAATAAGATGTTGACCAAAAGTTCTGATTTTGACTGCAAAATGACCATTTTGCCCTTGCAGTTGATTGTGAAGCAAATGGAGCTTTTGACTGTGCAATTTGGCACTGTGAGTCTTGAGACTTGACATGTAGATGCTTGACAATGTATATAGGCCCATGAGACTTGATTGGACCATTGAAAACCTCAAATTCCTTGAAAGAACCAAAACCCTAATTTTGACTGGCTTAGGAGGTATTTGGACTGTGCAACCCTTGAGAAATCTTGAACCATTTGAAGATGATTCTTGACAAACCTTGAAGAATACGGGAGGGAAAATTTTGGGGTACAACACCACCCACTGCGGGTAAGAAGTAACTGCTAGAAAACCGGCGTCAAACTGTTTCATCACTTCAGCCTTGATTTTCTCAAACATCTCTGGGCGCATTCGGCGGACCTTCTATTTCACTGGAGGACAGTCTTCCTTGGTAGGCAGGCGGTGAACCACAATATCAATATCCAACCCAGGCATGTCTTCCTAAGACCAGGCAAAGATCTCAACATAGTCACGCAGCATCTGAATCAACCGTTGTTTCACACTAAGCTCCAGGTTTGCACTGATCTTAACTTCCTTCTTGTCTACCTCTGTACCCAGATTCACTGTTTCTACTAGCTCTTCATGTGGCTGTATAGCCCTCTCTTCCTGAAGTAACAGTCTTGCAAGTTCACTGGGCACTTTGCAATCATCTTCACCTTCGTCTTCGGCTAAGTTGATCGAATTTTCGAAGTTATAACTGGCAGTAGCAGAGTCGTTACCAGTGAGATCCAGAGTGGATGTAAACCTGTGTATGTGAGTGTGTGTAAAATAGCTGTTTTGCAATATATAATAAAAGAAAAATAAGGAGTGCAACATTTGAAATGCAAGAAACGTCCAATGCTTTTATTAATGATATATGAAAATGACACACATAAAGTCCTCACAAATGAAACTACGGTGCCCCGGGTAAGACACCGGCCCGTAAAGTTTTAAAACATTGTCTGTTACAAATTCAAAACAAAAAGTTTCATTACTGGGTAACAAAAGAAATAGGGATGAAGTCCTTTGTTGTCCAGTTGCTTGGTCCACCGTCGGTCGTAGGATAGATCCAGCTGTCGAACTCAGACTCTTCCACGTTGTCTTCAATGGCATTCACTCCTGAATTGCTGATGAACAAGGGAGGTCTTCCGACCCATGCATTCCGAACAGACTTTTGAGCTTCTGCAGTGAAACCCAAACCAAACTTGTTAGTCTTCTGTGTAAAATCATGGAGTTGGCCCCAATTCGCACACCCACCTTTCTCGACAATAGCCTGGGCATCCTTGAAGGAAGCCATCTTCATAGGAGAATCTTCAACAATAGTCTCAGTTGACGTCAGTGTCTGGGGAACCTCTTCAAAATGCTGAAATGGGGTCTCAATGAACTCCCCATCCATCTCTACATATCGGAAAGATTTGAGGTGGCTCACCATGTACTCTTCCTCTCCTTGTACTGTCACAATCTTCCCTTTTATTGGGTACTTCAGCTTCTGGTGGAGCGTTGAGGTTACGGCCCCAGCTTTGTGGATCCATGGACGACCCAGCAAACAAGAATAAGATGGCCGAATGTCCATCACATAGAACATAGAGTTGAAAACCTGAGAACCAACCTTAATCGGAATATCCACTTCTCCATGCACCATTCTTTTAGACCCATCAAAGGCCCTAACCACAATGTTGCTTGGCTTTAGCTCCAACCCTTCACGGTCCAACCGGTCTAGAGATTTCTTAGGCAAGACGTTCAATGAGGAACCAGTATCCACCAATACATGTGCAAGAGTAGTGCCCTTGCATTCAATGGAGACATGTAGGGCATCGTTATAATTCTTCCCTTTAGCAGTCAAGTCGATGTCAGAGAAACCCAAACCATTATCAGCAGTTAGACTAGCCACGCAATCTTTAAACTAGTCAGCTGATGTTTCTTGCGGTACGTGTGCGATCTTCAGGAATGCAATCAGAGCCTTGGCATGGGCCTCTGAGCATAGAAACAATGACAACATAGAGATTTTGGACGGGGTTTGCCCCAGCTGTTCAACTATATTGTAGTCACTCTTTTTGATGATTTTCAGAATCTCTTCCATCTCTTGTCTAGAAGCTTCAATAGTAATCGTCTTTGGTGCCTCCGTCTGGGTAGACTCACTGGTGATCCCTTTGCCCCGAGTGTCAGACGACTCGGCGACAGGGGTAAGAATAGGAACTTGAACAGGAAAATCAGCAGGTACACTGGCAGGTGTAATAACAACAGGTTTCTGGGCAGTTGGTGGGGAGATATCAGGGGAGAAAAGTCTTCCTCTGCGGGTGACCTTAGCAGGTCCAACAATATTGCTGACGTCAGTATCGGCATCTAACTCTTGTTTAACTCCATGAAAATAAACATCAGCCCCGTAGTGCCAAGGGACAGCTTTATCATAGGTGTAGGGGATAGGCCATGGAACAGTGATGATCAATGGTGTGATTCTTGGAACAGATGTAATTCTAACAGGCTTTCTCGAGGAAGCCTTGGAAGAATTGTCGAAAATGGTAATAATAGCAACTTATTCAGTATGAACTAAAGGAACAACATCCTTCTCAAACAGAATTTCTTTACTATCCATCAGGCGTTGGACACCTGACTTCAAAAGATGGCAACCGGTAGGTAGAACAGAACACATACGGAAACCTTCGTCACAGCCCGGAAATAAACCAAATAGCAAAAGGTTCTTTTTCACAGTCATCAAGGGAGTAACAATGTCACTCACAGAAACCACAAACGAGTCTTCATCTATAGCATTCACTCCATGCTTGGGCATAGGAGCAGTCACAACATTAGGTCTTTCGGGCGCCTCGAACTCAATCTCCTTAGCATCAATTAAATCCTGTATTTTGTTCTTCAAAGCCCAACAATCATCTGTATTATGCCCCGGGCTATCAGAGTGAAAAGCACAGCGGGCATTAGGATTATACTTTGGTGATGTAGTGTTGGTATTCTTCGGGGCCTCCCTTGGAATCACTAGATTGGTCTTTAATAATTGCGGCAGAATCTGAGACAGAGTCATGTTGAGTTGGGTGAATTGCCTTCGGGGTCTCTCAGCCTTTTGTTGATTGTTGTACTGAGGAGAACCAGCAGGTATTGAAATAACAACCGCATTAACAGCTTGGCGGCGTTCAGGTCTATTTTGGTTTTTCGAACTGTAGACAGCACTGGACTCTTTCTTAAAAGGCTTTTTCTCTGTGCTTGATGAAACACCCTTTTGTATCTTATCAGCCTTAATACCAGCCTCAATCCTCTCACCGGTCATAATTAGCTCTGTAAACCCAGATGAAGAACTTCCGATCAGATGATTGAGAAACGGACCAAACAAGGTCCCCAGAAACATATCCACAAGCTCCCGATCAGCCAAGGGTGGTTGCACTCTTCCAGCGAGGTCCCTCCACTTCTGAGCATAATCTTTGAAACCTTCGCTCGTTCCCATTGACATACCCTGGAGTTGGGTACGCGTGGGAGCGAGGTCGGAATTGTATTGGTACTGCCTGTAGAAAGCAGTAGCCAAATCTTACCAACTGCGGATACTGGCTCCGTCCAACTGGTAAAACCATTCAAGCTGAGTCGTTGAGAGATTGTCTTGAAAGAAGTGGATCCATAGGTTCTTATCAGCGGTGTACGGCTGAATCTTCCTTACATAAGATCGGAGGTGCAGCTTCGGACAAGAAACTCCGTCATACTTAGCAAAGGCCGGTGCCTTGAACTTGTGGGGAATTACCACCCCAGATGATAGACCCAGATCACCAAAGTCCAGACCAGACACTTTCTGAACTTCCATCGCACTCAACCGGTCTTCCAGTTGTTTATATCTATCCTCAGCCGAAGGATATTGGTCTTCGTCGAAGTCCGTCTCATTGTCTGAGACCACAGGGCTAGGAGCCCTCCTTTCTTCCTGACTATATTTCCCTCCAGATGAGGTGGTCAAATCAACTTTATCCCGTAGCCTATTTCCAAACTTGTGACCTGTGTTAAACAGGACTGTCCTCTTCTTCTTCTTCTTTTTCTCTTTCAGAATCAGGGTCTTCAGATCTTGCTGACCCTTAGCTAGATTCATGAACAGCTCTTGGAATTGGGCATTTTGAGCCTGTAGGGCCTTGATTGCTTGCTCAGTTGATGGTTCAGCAGACATGATGAGTGCTGAAATAAACAGCGAAGAAGATAAGAGACCTGTAATGAGTACATGTTATTAAATGCATGGGATGAAATGCGTATGATATAATTTCAAAGACATCGAGAGATTCAAATTTGTAAACCAAAAAGGAAACACACTTTTATTAGGTAAACTTGAAATTCAAATTGTTCAACAAATTGCCCTTAAGGCGTTACAAGAAAGGAAATACTGAAAAGTAAATAAAAACTGGAAAGGAAATAATCAAAGGGCAATCAGTGCTCCCATGGTCTCTTCTTGTCAGTGCGGACATAGTCATTGAGAATCCGCTCGTTCTCCAGCTGCCTAGTCAACTTCTGGATCTTATGCTCTTGCTCGTTAAACTTTTCTCGGTAAGCATCCCGCTCTTCTCTCAGCTGCATCCAAGACCTTTTCAGTGCCCTAATGTCAGTGGGCATGTAAGGGTGGAAGATGGTAGGAAGAACCCCCTCTTCATTAGCAACTTCAACAATGATAGGCAGGACGGCTTCATATGGCATACCCAGCTTCAGGGCCCGGATACGAACCCATCTGAGATATGGCTCCATTGGAAGAGAAGTCTTTGGACCCAGCTCATGTGGATCAGATATGTGAACTCTATCCCAAGCCCTTATGAATCTGCGGCGTTGCTCGTCGCTATCCCCTTGAAAATCAAAGATGATACTATGCATTAGCATCTCATGAGGTCCTTCTCTTTTGGCTCACCCAAACTGACGTAAGGCCAAGCATGGATTGTAAGAAATCCCTCCATGGGTTCCTATCAGTGGAACATTGGGGTATTCCCCACAACAATCAATAACGGCCACCTCGTCCATACCCTTAATAGTCCAGATAATGTCATTATGAGAGAGAGACATAACCCTATAGGCCCAGCCCATGCCTTTTTTGTTCTTCAGCACTGATTTGGGGAGGTGCGAAATAAACCACCTCACCAATAATGGAGCACAGCACATCAAGGTTCCCCGCTTACGAGCAGTACGGGCGTAAAGCTAATGAAGAATGTCACCCAAGAGAGTGGGTACAGGATTACGAGAGATGAAGATTTTCACCGTGTTCACATCCACAAAGGAGTCAGGATTCAGAAACAATACCAATCCATATATCAGAAGATCCAGAATATCTTCGAATGCCTTGAAGTCTAGTCTATCCCAGAAATAATTAGCCTTACCAGCCAAGAACTTAGTCAGAAAGCCCTTTGCTCCACTTCTAGTCTCCCAATTAGCCATTACCTCATCCTTTGTCATATGAAGGGCTGAAGCAATCTCTTCTGGCCTAAGGATCTTCTCCCAACCAGTAAACGGGGTCTGCTCCAGAATAGAAAACCGAGCAGATCGGAGAACTCTTCTAATGTGGGAACCAACTGGTAGTCCTGAAAAGTAAAGCAATGGTACAGTGGATCATAGAATTGGACCAAAACACTCATCATCTGCTCGTCCAATTTGGAGGTGACCAAACTGAGAAGATACCCATGTCTTCTGATGAAGGAGGTAGTATCAGGCATCTTTGCAATTAATTCTTTAAGCATGGTGGGAACCTGGACAAAGTTGATCCGGATGGTATTCCTACGCATGGGCACCATGACCTATAAAACAGAACAAAGATGAATCCCTCATGTCTTTGAAATAGGTTAGTCCAATGCAAGATGTATGCAATGTTATGATGTCATGATGTCATGATATCATGATAGAAAGCACATCACAAGTATCCACAAATAGCAAACATGGTAAAGGCACACAAGTCACACAGAGAGCCCTTAGATTTCAGGCTGGCAAGGAGCTTAGGTACTACCATCTTTCTGTTCAGTTGGTTTAAACATGTCCTAAAAATAGTAACTGGGTTCTAGAGGATCTCAATATCACTGACTACCCTCAATCGGTCATAATTCCAGTTTAGCAACCTTTTCTTGCGGCCGGAATCATCGCGAGAGTTTAGTCTCAATGAGTGTAGCATACTACTACTGTTCTATGGCCAAGTTGGTCAATTTAAAGGTTCTAAGGTCAGTTGGTGCTTAATGACCCCTTAGAAGACCCATATTCTCCTCGTTCCAACACAAGGGATATCGGTACACACTAAAGTGCCACACCAACGTAGCTACTGCTTCAACCGTATCGGTCTACGCCGTACAGTTCCCTCACAGTTTATTGATACTTACCTAAAGGGTATTCCCCAGATCCGGGTTAGGATCTATAGTAACTCCGATTTAAGCCCACAAACATAAAGCATACAAAGCAAGCAATTGAAAACATTATGAACTATTCCTAAGGTATACCCCACTTATTAAGTTCTCCAGTAGAGTCGCCAGTTCTGTGATACGGTGGGAAGAACTGACTGTTTTTGGAATGCTAGTTTGTGTTTTGCGTTTGTTTTCGCAAAATGTCGCGGTAAGCAAGAGTCGCCACCGACTTTTATTTTATCCAACAAGGAAAGGAAAAAAGCACAGAAAAATTCCTTTTTCGAGATATTTCTCGGGTTCGGGGGGTAGATTATAGAAAGGAAAGGTGTTAGAACCCTTTCTATCTGTGGTTATCTACGGGCTCTTAGGTACTTGCTCAAAGTGTTTTCAAAAAAATTGCTTTCTTTGTGTTTGTGGGTTTGAAGAAGTTTTTGTTTTGAAAGGAGTGTAAGTGTGAAAATTTGTTTTGTTTTGAAAGAGCAAGTACTTAAGAACCATCTACCTACTCGAAAAGGAATCAATATGTGCTAATGTCCTTTAGACAATGCTATCCCACTATTGATGAGTAGGTAGCATCGTCGTTGGAGTTTTAAGGGTCAATTTGATTAAGGGACGTGCGGTCACTAAAGCAATGTTAGGACGCCTTAGCGGTAACCCTAATGTCTTAGATTATTTTTCCGAGGCAACTATGATCTTTGGACAAGAGGGTGACCTCTAAAACTTCCTATACTCAATGACCGCGTACGAAGGCAACCAAGTGGGGTGTACCCTAAGAGTGTGCATGTGCGAGTGTGTTGTTTTCAGTTTATTTTATCTTTGTACATGTTAGTGGTTATCTATGTTGATTTTAGGTTTAAACGTTCAATCTTGTCATGCATTCCCTATTATCAAACATCTAACAGTTTATAAGTTGCGGAAATTAAATTGCGGAAATTAAACTAACTATTACAAGGCGTCGGGTATTTACATCGCCAAAAGCAACCCTTGAAATTAAAATGCGGAAAGCAAATAAAACGATAAAAATATTTAAAGTCCTTTAAGCTATTACATTCCGAAAACAGATACAATATTGAGACAAAATAGATCGCGTGCGGGAAATTAAATCGGGCGAGTTCTAGGGTTTTGACCCTTTGATTTATTAAAGAAAGGATTTTTTTGGTTTTTAATTTTTAATTAAGAAAGAAATTAATCTAGGTTAATTATTAAATTAATAAACTAATTAATTAATAAAAATAATATTTTTGGATTTTTGATATTTAAAGAAATAAAAATAAATTTGATCAATGTTACTAAAACCTAATTGTCTAAGTTAATTTTAATTATTGCAAAAAAAGGATATTAAAATTATTCCTAATTAAGACTAAATTAATTAATTGTTTTGTTAAATAAAAGAAAATACTAAAATTTAATTTAAATAAGAAAACATTTTTTTTTGGTTTTTAATTTTGTGAAGAAAAAGGTTTAATTGGTTAGTTAAATTATGAAAAATAATTAAACAAAACAAATAAATAAAATAGATAGAAAATAGAAATAGAAAGACTTAGGGGAGTTTGGGCCCAATTTGGAGGTTGGAATGGCAATTCAGAGGCCCAATTGGCGCTGGCCTTGGCTGACTTTTCTGATTCTCTACGCGCCCTTTGACTTGGGAGTATGGTAGGCATCCCATCTGGACCACCAGATCTGGCCTGGGGCCATCTGGCAGATGATTGAGTGAGGGAGTATGATATGCTGCACGCTTGGTATCAACACTGGATCACTTGGCTGAAAAATACAACAAATAATATGGGGATCTGGGATTCGAACCCAGGTCCTGTTGGTGTATGGATGCACGCCTTTGCCACTCAACCATTGTGCGTTAGTTGTTAACATATTGGACAATAATCATAATATAGGAAAAAACAAATTAATGGATCAGAAAAAAAATAAAGCGCGCCATATTTGAACCATCCAACCAGGGGGAGACACGTCTTCGTCTTCTTCCTTCAACCCTGTATATTTACCTGCGGATTTATATCCGCAGCTAAATTCGCAGGACATTCTAAAAATTAAATCTAAGTTATGAAAACGACCCCCAAGACCATGGTTGTGTTCGTCTACCTCCCCTGGTCACATTTATGTCCATCAATGGCATCAATTTTGCCGGTAAATAAAATTCCCAAAAAACAAACTACAAAACCCTAGGTTCGGTTACAGGGCTACAGTTCATATAAATACAATCAAACAATGCCAAAAGTTCAAAAATTTCATGAGCATCATAAATATGTCAAAGATTTGCCAGGAAAATGCAAGAATATGGAGTTATGATTTTGAATACAGGGCCATGAATCGTGAGGCTTACAGTGCGTTTGAGAGGGTATGAGAGCTTGCTTTTGATTGCAAGAGGTTCAGTGATTGTCCAGCAAGCAATTGGTGTTGAGCTTTGCCTTTGAAAACGCCTCTAAGCTCGATTTCAGTTTTGCACTTTTTCCACCTTTTTTCAAGTTTTGTTCTTGATGCTCTTGCAGCCTCTAGGTCTCAAATTCGTGTGATTTCACTTGTATATGTATGATGCACTGTATTAGGTCAACAAATTGGTCTTGAATCCTTGTACATTAATGCCTTGAGATTGGATTTGATCCTCCATTGAAAACTTGCTTAATTTGCCAAAAATCCAATCTTTTTGCACATGGAATGCTTGATACGAAATTGATACACTTGATGATGATGATTCAATCCTGAAATAGCCAAAAAAAGAGATCAAATAATCAATGTTTGGATTTTATTTGATTTAAATTGATTTAAAATGAAATAATTCATTAAAAAATCAAATTAAATAATAAAATTGATAAATGGTCACAAGGCTGAAGCTAGGACACGTGTGTAGTGTGACAAGATCAAATCAAGTGGAAAAGAATGGGCCCATTTGACAAAATTTGAAGTTTTGGGGATAGTTGACTTTTGGCAATTTTGCAAAAATGCCCAATTTCAACAATGCATAACTTCTTCAATTTTGAACTTTTGGAAGTGTTCTTGGACTTTTTATAAATCTTGAGATGTCCTATAACCAACACTTTTGGTCTCATCTCATTTTGATATTCCATGCTCAAGTTATAAGCTTTGGCAAAAAAGGTGTTTTTGTTGACTTTCAAAAATGACCTATAATGTCCAAATTTGTAACTTTTTGTGAGTGAATTTCCTGATCTTGGGGTATGAAGATGGATTGTAGGAAATTTCATCATCTTCAAAATGAGATTTGGATGGGTCATTTCTCATAAAGTATGAGAAATTTATGCTTGGTCAAAGTTGAGTTGACTTTTCCTACAAAACCCTAATTTAGCAACTTTTGAGTCTTGATGAATTTTGAGCAATCCTTGATGAATCATGATCAACCCTTGATCAAATGATGAAATATCCTTCAAAATGAGAATGTTGACGAAAAAATCTTGAGGTTTGACTGTATTTGGGTCACAGTTGGCTTTTGCCCTAGCACAGTCAATTTTTGAACCTTTTGAGCAATTGACTGAGCAAACTTCCTCTGCAAGGCTTGAAATTTGACATGGATGAACTTGAGAACATATTAGGACATTGGGTAGAACTTGAGGTCCTTTGGATGCAAGGACCTTGATGCAACACAAAACCCTAATTTGAGGTTGACTGCCTTAGGAGATGATTTGATTGTCCAACTCTTGAGCAATCTTGAGCCACTTGGAGATTCTCCTTGCAATGTTTTGAGAAATATGAGAGGGCAAATTTTGGGGTGCAACACATAATAAATATCGTTAAAGTAAATGCTTGAATTAAAAAGCCTTAAAGAAATGATGCAGGTTCATACATCTTCTCACAAACTGTTTCTCTTTGTGACTTGGATACTTTAGTTCTATAGAGAATACTTAATGAATTTTGCGACCTTTATTACATAAACTGAACTCGACTTATATATTATCACAATATTAACCGTCGATGACAATTATCTATGCATAAATTAACATGTATCCCTTACGTGGAATCTAGTCTTCCAATTGCTTCCACATGTCTTTAACGTTTGAATTGCTGTAAACTACTACTCACGCTGGTAACATCCTCCAAATCCCCTTAACTGCCTTTGTCGAGAATCTCCAATTGAATATTATAGTGTTGTCAAAATGTCCCTAGTTAAACTGACTTGTGGATTAAAAAATACACTAAGTCCCAACATCTAATGGACACGTCGAATTCGACACTTCTACACCAAATCTCCATGTCGACGTGTTGGTATTTTTGTAAGCCTTTTCGAGATTTTGGATATGTTTTGAAGAGAGAGTAATCCTCATCTTGTGGATCTATTTTTGAGACTCCTCAAAACCAAACTTACACCTGATAGGAGAGTCAAGGTCATCTCTTCAGTCGAGATTACTAACATGTCGAGAATATATCTTAACAATCTCATATCTTCATATTACTCATTTATGTCGAAATATTAACAAATTCACAGACTAACAGTTAGTTTGATGGTTATTTTTCGGTTATAATCGTTAACTTGTTCTTGGATCAATCTCCTATATAAATTAGTTTTACTTTCTTTATCAAGTTAATCAGAATCAATGCTTTTATTCAATCTATTTTCGGAGATAGAAAATTTGTTAAATTTCGACTAATTTTAAAGTTTGACGCAAATAGATATTCAAACAAACATATAAATTTCAAAGTTGGACCCAAAATTATTGATATTTTTTTTACAGTAAACAAACTCTTGCATTAGATGAAAAAGAGAGAGTACAAATAAAGATAAATATATTGTGTTTGAGCATTTTCCATCCATAAATTAACAACAACACTAATAAAACAGCCCCTCCAACTAAGGACATCAAAATGCTTTGAGAAGATAGAAGTCAAAATAGTGTTGTCAGTCCACTTCCTCAACCCCATCAACCAAATAGAAAACATCCCCAAAAGACGAGTGATTTTAAGAACCACGATCTTTAAATATATCCAGTTACAGATAATTTCTTTGGCTATCTCACGCACAATTCGATTATATCGATTCATGAAAGATTAAACTCACAATTTGTGGGGGGAATCATTTGTTGACTAGAAAAAGTATTTTGGTTTGCAATAACCCTAGTTAGATTCTTGCTCAATAACACATCTCCCTCATTCAAGCTTCTTTGAGACATTTTATCAAACACCTTGAACACAAACTGACACCAACCTAAATCTAAGAACAACACACACCACAAAACAAAACAAACAAAAAATAACAGCAATAATATCAACGCAAACACAACAAGAGAAGCCATTACAGAAAAACTAACACATGACCTCATAGATTTCATGTCTTTTAATGGTGGAGGCTCTGGTGGGGGTTGAATATCATATCTGAACAAATTTGACCCCTCAGTTAAATGAGATGATTTTTTAGTTACAGACTTCTGGTGGTTGTTGGCAGAGTCGAAGAAACTCTTGGTGGATATTAGAGTTAACGAACAGTTAGAAAGCAACATGGATGAGAGATTTGTCAAAGTGAGTTTGACGGAGGGAAGACATGCAATTGGAGATGGATCTCCATTGAAGTGGAGACAACTACTATACTAACAGTAGAGAGCTTCGATGATGGAGGAAGGACCCCTATAAGAGAGGAGGTAGTACTATTTGTTGTACCCTAATTTTTGCCCCTAAGATCCCTTCACCATACCATGTTGTTTCACTCACAACAAGATCACACTAGGATTCTTGGTTCCCCTCCCTACATTTAGCTTTGCTCTTTTGAGGAGTTACCAAGCACCTTGACTTGTTTTCTTTTGTGATCATGAATATTTTGATTTGATTTTCTTTCTAATTAATAAAATGCAATGTTGGTTTGTCTTACTTGTTAATAATGTAGGTAAAGGCAATGAGGTTTAGCAAGTTGCTCCATGGGTTCATGAGTTTATTTCCATGCCCTAGTCAACATAGCTTGAGGAGTTCAAACCTCACCATTGAAGTTTCTTTGGAATAAATGGCATGACAAGGCTTATTTTGGTTCAACATATTTCAAAGTTATCAAAATTGATTCAAAAGTACAAGGGGTTGAGGGAAGAAGTTATCATGATTGGACAAGGTCTTGTTCCTATTGGTCACAAGAGAACATTTCTCTCAAAATTCAAGATATGAAAGTGGTTTTGGTGGCTATAAGTCCTCATCATCATCCTCAACAAGTTCTATTCACAAAGAAAGAATATTGGCACAAGAAGTTTGTTCAAACTTGTCAAGGTTCCTCAAAGCATTCTCTTGATCTAGAGGCTAGGGTTTTGAACTTCAAAGGAGAATAACTTGCTCACCTTTTGGTATTTTTGAGTTATTCCAAAGACATCTTTCTCTTCAAAGAGTTACCAACAAATCACTTTAAAAGTTCCAAGGATTTTTCATGTGGAAGGAACTTGGTGAAGAAGAAAGATTACAAGTCATCCAGATGAATCCATAATTTTCCATATGTGACTTCAAAAGGTCATAACTTGGTCAATTTTTATCACCTTGAGTCCATTATTTTTCCATGATGATCTTAAAGATGTTTACTTTATGCCCTCTTTTATGTGCAAAGTGAGAAAATAGATGGAAGTTGCCTTAAGTATGCAAAAGATTATAGGTCATTTCATGATTTTTGGCCAACTTCAACAAGTCATAACTTGCTCATTTTTTGGATATTTTGAGTGGTTCAAATTTCAAAATTTCATTCAAGAGATATACTTCATTCTATATTTTTTGGTCAAGAGCAAATTCTAAAAGGAATGCCATGTTTGGATACAAAATATTATAGGTCATTTTTGAAGAAGAGTTTGAAATATTTCTAAGTATGGAAAGTCAACTCTTTTTCTTCAACTTTGACTCCATGTAACTTTCAGCTCAAGCATCCATTTGATTCCATTCTTTTTCCATTGCAAATCTTGTAACCTCATCTTTCCAAAGCATCAAGAATCATGCCCTAAGACCCCATGAGTAGGAAATCCCATGGATTTGAATTTGGTAACTTGAAATTTAATTTTTCACAAAGTCAAAATTTTGAAATCCATAATGTGACTTCTAAACACAAGATTTGTGCGTGTTTTTGATTTAAACTTGATTAGCAAACTTGCCAGAAGTGATTAGCACCCCAAAACGCAAGGTTTGGCTGAGTTTTGATGGAAATGAAGTCACACTTCACTCGTGCTCGACCCTTACTCAATTTCCCTCCAAACTTCCTTGTTTATTCAAATTTTCATTCCCATTCACTTCCCTATAAATAGAGGGTCATCCCCCATCCATTTTCCCAAGCTTAGAGAGCCAAGAATACCCTGCCAAAACCTCACACGAACCCACTTTTTTTAATTCAGTTTCTGAAATTTAAGCTTCCTTTTCCAAAATTCTTTGCGCATTCATCATCCTTGAGCATCATACAAACTCTCCAGCACTCAAACCAATCAAAACGAGCCATAATTCAAGCTACAGAAGTCCAGTTTCAGAGCTTTTTACTTGAACTTCAAAAAGGTAGAAGTGTCCATCATTTGGATCCAAATCAAGCACTAATCTATTCTACCCCTTTGTCTGATTCTAAGGCTGCTTACAATTTTTAAATCCATTGAGAATTGAGAGAGAAATCTCAAATTGAAGGTGCTCGCTATTTTCTAGGTTTTTGATTCATATCTCTCTCCATACCTTACATAAATTTGGTGCGATGGTTGTGTTAGAATCGTCTTGAAGAGACGAGTTCAATGATGCTAGCCTGGGATCCTAATTTTTCCATTTGAAGGATCTCACAAAATTCCCATTGCAGGGTGTCTGGAGGTTGAAGATGATGACATGTCTCGTCTCAGCCAATGATAGCGTGCCAAACGTTTTAATTTCATTGGTTGCCCTTTTTCTGATCCCATGTGTATTTAACTAAGGTCCATATCAAGCACAACGTGTCTGGTCCATTGGATTAGCTTACTAATGCGTTTTGACTATGATCTGATGGTCCACATCTTTTTGGTTTTATTTTATTTTCTGATTTTATATTTGATTTGATTAAATTTTCAAAAATTCATAACTCTTTTATTTTTTATCCAAAAATTATGAAAAAATCCACAAAAATACTTTGAATTATTTCTGATCTCATGACTATTTTTTCACATTTTTATTATAACATTTGGTATTTTTATATTTTTGTATTATTTTCTTTCTTTTAATTACCAAAAAAATACTTACTGACATTTTTTAATTCTGAAAAAAATCATAAATATTATTTTGCATATTTTTGACTTTCTGAAAATTTTATGGAATTTTATGTTGAGGTTTACTATTTTTTACCTATTTTATGTTTGTTTGAATAATTTTAAATGGTTTAAAAATAGTTCCTGACCTTTAAAAATTACCAATTTTTTTATAAAAATATTTGGATCCATTTCTGATTTTTCTATGGCCTTATCTTTCACTTCTTGATTAATTTGAACATAATTGATATTTTCCTCATTATTTTTCTATTTTTAAACATTTTTTAGTGTATATTAAATATAATATTATTTTGTGATTATTTTCTGGCTAATCTTGGGTTAGGTTTTGGATCATGAACTTTATTAACATCATTGGATCCATGGTGTTGAGATTAACTCCACAAAAATGGATGAATGATTTTAATAATAGTTTGATTAAAATTTAATTCAAATGTGGTTTGTATATTCTTTCTTTTTTACCCTAATCCTCTTCATCTCATCCCCTTCTTATTGCACTAAGTGTTGTTGGAGCATGATCTCTATATCATGTCTCAAAACAAATGGTGCATAGATTGCTATTGACCGACCTCAAAATAGGTGCGACTTCTATATAAGTCCATTTATGATTGCTTAACATAACGCTAAATTTTGTCCCGATTCGAATAAATGATCATTTGTGGCCCAAACCTATGATTGCAAGCCGAAGTATGTTAATTTGATCTCTTTGATCCAATAACTTTGAGATTCATTGTATGGAGGATTTGGTTCTACCACTTCTCTAATGGATCTATAACACCTTTGGTCAACGCGGATTACTTAAACATCGTTGATCATTAAATGGTACTTGTGAGAATTCCAAATGGATGATATACTTGACAAAAAGTAAATGCAACTTGTTGTGTGGAGGCTTTGGTTCTACCAATCCTCCAATGAGTTCCAAATGCAAGTTTCAAGATAGTCATCCAACTAACCACTAATTATTGACTTATTTATCTTATGTTTTTATTATCTTTTATGCTTTATGTACTATTTTTTTTGTTTTTAGCATTTATATTTCATGCCATTTTCATCTTTGATCATTTGAGCATTTATTTTCTTTCCATTTTTACTTTGCTCACTTGAGCTTTCCTTTTCTTTTCTTAAGATACTTAATAATCAACATAAACCCTAAAAAACTTTTAATGGCACTTGGACTATTTGGTTACTATCCTTGGCATGATGGAGCATGGGACTTTTTCTTGGACTTAGGATTAGAAACCTTGGCCTATCTTGGAGACCTTGTGATCTTATTTGATGATTTTATCTGGAGTTCTTGAGGTTTACCTCAAGACATTGGGTTGCTTGTTTGTTTTTGTGTGCAGGTTTTTGTGATTACATTCTCTATTTGTAATCTGGAATTCACCCGTATACAGCCGTTACTCTGCCCAATTTTTGTGAAGACTTAATACACTTGAAGTTTGGTTCTCTCAAGAGGTCTAGTATATTTGCTTGTTTGGTTTCAATCCAAAGAAGGGGAATTCTACCTTGGCTCATAATGTCAAGTTTTGGCTTCTTGTTGGTTAGATGGTTTTTATCCTTAGCTTTTACCTTATGCTTTAGGATAGCCTCTTCTTCTCCTCCCATCTTCTTTAATTTCAAAAATCTTCTTCCTCCTTTTGAAAACTCTTCTTGTTTCTAAACTTGAAACACTTTCATAATAAACTTGGACTTATGTCCATGCATTTTCAAAATATTTTCATAAATAAACTTCAATCAATTTAATAATACCTTGACATTTTTTGTGAGAAGACTAAAAGTCAATCAATCTAATTTCAAACCATTTTGCCACTTTTCCTTTTATCTTTAAACTTTTCTCAAAAGATTAGACTCTTGTCAACCCTTGTAGTGATGCAAACAACTATACTTCTAAAATATGTAGTGAAGTGAGATATTTTCCACTTGGGTGTTGAGTGAGGCATTGTTGATCTTAAGATCCAAGCCATAACCTCCACTTTGAGATGATGCAAATTCTCCTTTCTCATGATTGTGGGTAGTAAGTATGTTTTCCACACGGACAATGGCGATGATGTCTTATCTCTTAAAATTAACCAACACACTTGTGTTTCAAATTTTTAAAAGAGGAACTACGTGTACCCTGATCCCCTATTGCACGAAAGGTGGTACATAGGCACTAAAGGTTTGCAACCGCGGCGGGTGCAAAAATCATAAAAAATACTTCTCTTCTCACCTCCACCGTCCATTTTCTATACAACACATTTTTATAGCCAAAATATACAGATTTTTCAAAGAGGTTCCTGCGGAGTACCGTAGATGTTTAGGGTGCTAATACCTTCCCTTTGCATAACCAACCCCTTACCTTGAATCTTCCCCCTCTTTTTGGGTTATTCGCTATTTTCCCATTCCTTTGGAAACAATAAAGCGCGGTGGCGATTTTTATTTTTGATTTTTATAAAGTCTAGTCAATCCAATGGCTTAGTCTTGAACATTTATACCGCTACAGAAAAATGGCGACTTCACTGGGGACAGATTGACCTCTTGTTGGTCCATCCCTGAGTGGGTTGAGCCTATCTTTTTTTATATCTGTATATGTGCTATTGTTGTTTATGTGTTATATTTTGTATATATGTTTGTTTGGATTTTCCTGGTTTTCAGGGTGCTTGGTGATTACTCATAAGTCCTATACCCGGACTTGGGAAAACTTTAAGATAGGACGGGCAGTATAGTCATGTTAACTTTGAGGGAGTAATCCCAAAAAAGGAGGCATGAGATCCCCCACTCAGTGGAGGCCCCTTTAACTGTAGTTTCGTTTACCGAGTAATCAGGAAGACGTACTGCTTTCAAGCTGGGAGCCTGCTGAAGCTGAGGACCGTAAAATACCAAACCCATCTTGGCCTTTTAGGTGTAGTGCGGAAGCTATGGCAGAGTAATCCGAAAATAGTTGTCACGCGATACTACGCTCGGACGAGTCTTTCTTGAGAATATTACTAATTACCGAGTTAATTGAGACGTTGGTAATATCTGAAGGAAGGATGTAGACTCTGGGAACCTCTACAACCTTGTTCGGCAGGTGATAACTTTTTAGACCAACACCTTATGGGTAGTACCTTCGACCTCATGCTCGTGACGTTGAACCTATAAACTCTATATATGTGATCTTGTATGTGATTGTTGCATCATGCATCCATGCACTCATAAGCATCTTTTGAAGAAAACAATATTTCAAGGGATTTAAAGGTTGACTATTTTTGAATATCTCTGGTACTTCTGACCATGGATTCTGGAAAGAGAAAGACCGGGAAATACAGTTTCAAGGATCCCAAGATAGATGAGTTGATCCGTCTAATTCCAGAGATTGAGTGTTATGTAGACTTTCGGAAGAAGTATGGATCCATTATTCCTCTCATGAAGATGAAGATAAAGGAGGGTATTCTCTCGACCTTGGTCCAGTTCTATGATCTGATGTATCACTGATTTACTTTTCCCGATTATCAGTTGATGCCTACACTGGAGAAGTATTCTTATCTATTGGATTTACCTATTACCGATCGTGTTCCTTTTACTGGTTTGGAGGGTGAGCCAAAACCACATGAGATTGCTACTTTGATTCATCTGGGGAAGTCTGAGGTGGAAGCCCATATGACTACTAAAGGAGGGATTAGAGGATTACCAGCTCAGTTCTTATTGGAGAAAGCTCGTTACTTTTTCAGAATGAAGAGTACGGTTGCTTTTGAGGCCATCTTTTGATTTACTTGCTTATGGATTGTTCTTATTTCCTAATGTGGACAAGTTTGTCGACATTAACGTTGTCAAGATTTTCATGATTGGAAACCCGGTTCCTACACTGTTGGGTGATGCTTATTACTTTGTTCATCTTCGGAGTTCTTATCATGGTGGAATGATTATCTGTTGCACGCCTTTGTTGTACCGGTGGTTCATCTCTCATATGCCTCAGTCTGATGCTTTTTGGGATGTCAAGAAGGAACCCCGTTGGGCTCCTAAGATCATGGCACTTACTCACTCGGATATTGATTGGTATCATTGAGCCTATCAGGATGTGGAGATTATTGACAGTTGTGGTAGTTTCCCCAGTGTACCTCTTCTTGGTACAAAGGGAGGAATTAACTATAACCCTGCTCTTGCACGGTGACAGCTTGGTTACCCGATGAGGGATAAACTGAATAGTATTCATTTAAGTAGTTTCTTTCTGAAGGAAGGAGAAGACCATAGGGAAGCTAGGGAGCAGATTGCGAAGGCCTGGCGTCAAATTCATAAGAAGAGTAGGAAGGATTTGGGACCTAGGGGTGTTGTTTCTTTGGAGCCATATCTTCAGTGGGTCCGATCGAGAGCCATTCAGTTGAAGATGTCGTATACTCGGGAGATACCCATGCCTGATCTATTTGTGAAGACCACCCCTCCCTTATTAGATGATCTAGAAGAGTTGCAACTCGCTTTGGTTAGGATGCAACATGAAAGGGGGTGCTTGGAAGAACAAGTTCCAGACTTTAGAGAGTTCCTACAGAGCATACTTGAAGGAGAAAGACGACTTGATCGAGATCCTTGAGAGTCGAGTGGTAGAGTCTATGGAGAGGCAAGGGGATTTATTTTCCCCTAAGCCTCAAATAAATGTTGATTACTCACTTTCTGATCCAGATGATTGGAAGGAGGTTACCATCAGACATGTGGAAGAAAACCAGAGGTTGAGGGCTCAGATTTTCAGGCTCACAGGGAAGCGCCAGCGTACAGATTGATCTCCATCAGTTCTTTATCTCGGGATTTTAGATTGTATTTTCATCTTGTACTTGGGATCATTGAAACTTGTAATCCATTTTGAAGTTATTATAATAAAAAAATTTAGTATTTCAAAGGCTTTATTACTTTGATGTTTGCAATATGCCCATAAATTTTAAATCCCTTGAAATATTAAATAAAAAAATAAAATCATGTGCATTACATATCATGCATCATATTGCACATATTTCTTGCATTTATTTTGCATATACAGGTGCCTTACCCAGCTTCTTTACTTCATTCAGCAAGTTGACTCATCACTACAGCACTCGGGCTAATTTCAAAAAGAAGATGGATAACTTAGAACAGGAGAATCGCGAGCTGCACGAAGAAGTTATTGCTTTGAAGGTCGGCTTGGACAATTTGACTACTCTGATGGAAGCTCTGGTGGCTGCTCAGAATCAGCCACCGAGTGTTCAACCTCAACCAACAAGGGCAAATACTGAAGTTCTGATTGTTCTTGTGTCTGCTACTCCGGTTGTTGTTCAAAACCGTATGCCTCAAGGTTATCCATGGGGAATGCCAGAGA
Source organism: Vicia faba (assembly GCA_948472305.1). NCBI lineage: Eukaryota > Viridiplantae > Streptophyta > Magnoliopsida > Fabales > Fabaceae > Vicia > Vicia faba. The sequence goes on from OX451741.1 coordinate 386,216,684, forward strand.
ATTTTGAACCTGAAGGTTTCAATCTTGTCCCTCAAGATACTCCAGTGGTTCAGACTGTTGTTACTCCGGCACCTCCTGTGGTGCATATTGTTCCTGCTGCACCTCCTTCGGTGAATTTGGTTCCATTTGTTAATGAAGATGTGTGTCGTCCTTTCCCTCCGCTGAGTGAAGACTTGGGTCTTTATGATAGAATGGATGATTTTCAAGAGCAGTTTGATAGAATGCAAAGAGAGATGAAGGCTCTTAGGGGAAAAGAGTTATTTGGGCAGAATGTGAATGAGCTGTGTTTGGTCCCGAATGTTAAGATACCTGCTAAGTTCAAGGTCCTGGAATTTGAGAATTACAAGGACAACACTTGTCCTCGTGCTCAATTGGTGATGTACATAAGGAGAATGTCTACCCACACTGATGATCAGCGTCTGCTGATTCACTTTTTTAAGGATAGTTTGACTGGCACAGCATTGAAATGGTATATGAGCTTGGACAGCGCCAACATCCATACTTTCAATGACTTGGGAGAAGCATTCATCAAACAATACAAGTACAATGTGGACATGGCGCTCGACTGTGACTAACTTAGGGCCATGGTTCAGAAAGACAGGGAATCGTTCAAAGAGTATGTGCAGAGATGGCGCGAAGTAGCTGCCCAAGTGATTCCTCCCATGGAAGAGAAAGAAATGACTAAGATTTTTCTAAGACGCTGGGTGCTTTCTACTACGAAAGGATGGTAGCAAGTGCGCCAAGTGATTTTACAGAGATGGTAGGAATGGGTGTCCACCTAGAAGAGGCTGTAAGAGAAGGCCGTTTGACGAAGAGTGAAGGATCTGAAGGTGTGAAGAAGCCATCTTATGGGTTTACCAAGAAGAAAGAAGGGGATACAAATGATGTTATACAAGAGAGGAGGGTAAATGCTCCTAGAAGGAATTATCAGTGTCACCAGCAAGTCGCCTCGGTTACTCCTGTTATGAATACCGCTCTGACTACCGCTGCTTATCAAAGACCGTCCCAGTAGGGGAACCAAGGGAATAATCAAAGAAGGAAGAACTATGACCTTATTCCCATGAGCTATGCAGAGCTCCTACCGGCATTGATTTAGAAGAAGTTGGTCCAAACACGACCACCTCCCGCCATACCATCACCATTGCCTTGGTATTACAAGGAAAACCAGACGTGTGCTTTTCATCAGGGAGCACCAGGGTATAGTGTTGAGAATTGTTATCCTTTGAAGACTGAAGTGCAAAGGTTGGTGAAGTCTGGAATTTTATCTTTAAAGACATGGGACCTAATGTGAAAGATAATCCTCTACCCAAGCATGAGGGAGTAAATATTGTAAATATGGTGGCCGGTTGTCCAGGCGACTTCCGGATTTTTGACATTAATCTGGTTAGAGGAGATTTGGTGAAAATGCACGCAGACCTCTGTGAATTCAGCTACTATACGCATGACCATGCCGGTTGTGATGTTTGCAGTACAAACATACAGGGTTGCGATAAGATAAAGGCTGATTTACAAGAGACGATGGATGAGGGTTTAATCCATATAATCAGGCCTAGGGCAGAGTATGAAGAGGAAGTGAATATGGTTTCTGGATGTCCTGGTGATTCAGAATTTTTGATGTGGAGTATTTGAATGAGGATCTCGTGCATTTGCATGCTACCTTCTGCCGTACTGCTGGTCAGGTGGAACACCAATATGGGGTCTTGCATAGTTTGTTGTCGAAATCCCCGAGGATGTTCAATTATGAGGGAGGGTGTTCAGTTGTTGTTAGACAATGGAACTATCAAGATCACGGGTCAGAGGGATGATTATCATGAGATTGATATGGTTGAAGTTTGTTTAATGGAAGAAGAGTCAGAGGAAGAGTATGCCTCCGTGGATGAGTATTTCTCTTCAAACGAAGATTTGTTTGCCAGAAATGACTTTTTGATGTTTTATTATGTTGAAGAAGGGGTAAACGTCATTGTACCTTGTTTTGGTGCACCCGCTCATCTTGAAGTGGAGTACCATAGCAAACCAGTTGTTACCCCATTGGTAATTAGTTTTCGAAGTCCTGTTCCCTACAAATCAGATAAGGTTGTGCCTTACAAATACAACGCTACAATATTAGAGGATGGGGTGGAAGTTCCCGTCCAGCCAATGCCTTATGTTGGAAATATAGCTGAAAATAGCAGGGTGACCCATAGCGGTCGTGTGTTTGCGCCGGTTGTTCAGAGAGATGTTGTTGCTGGAAAGAAAATTGCTGAGAATGATGAGCCTAAGAAGGCTACGGGAGAGACTAGTGGAGCTACATTAGAGAAAGAAGTGGATGATATTTTGAAGATAATTAAGATGAGCGACTACAGAATTGTAGATCAGCTACTGCAGACTCCGTCAAAGATATTTATCTTAACTTTATTGATGAACTCCTCCGCTCATAGAGAATCATTGATGAGAGTACTAGACCAGGCTTTTATGGAGAGTGACATGCCATTAGATCAATTCAGCAGCGTAATTGGAAACATTACATCATGTAATAACTTGAGTTTCTGTGATGATGAGTTACCAGATGAAGGGAGGAATCATAACCTGGCCCTCCACATATCCATGAACTGCAAGAATGATTCGCTGTCCAATGTGTTAATTGATAATGGATCCGCGTTGAATGTTATACCAAGGAGTACTCTCATGAAGTTAAAGTATCAAGGAGCACCTATGCGCCCGAGTGGCATCATTGTGAAGGCATGTGATGGGTCGAGGAAATCTGTCATCGGTGAATTGGACTTACCCATCCATATAGGACCACATTTGTTCCTGATAACCTTCCAGGTTATGGACATTATTCCCGCATATAGTTGTTTGCTAGGAAGGCCATGGATACACGAAGCAGGGGCTGTCACTTCAACTCTGCATCAGAAACTAAAGTTTGTGCGTGAAGGGAGGGTAGTGATCATAAATGGGGAACAGGCATTGTTGATATCCCATTGATCCTCTTTCAGTATTGTAGAAGCGGATGAGGCTGTTGTTGGAACCCAATTCCAAGCCCTGTCCATTGATAACATAAGGAGAAATGATAATTCTATGGTTCCACTGAAGGACGCGCAGCAGGTTATGCACAATGGTCATAATACAGTTTGGGGACGACTTGTGGATCCACCCGTGAACAAAAATAGAGCTGGTTTGGGTTTCTCTTCGAAGAATGGCAAAGGCGAAAGTTTGAAGTCAAAATCTACTGTGAACAGTTATCAGGATGTTTTCCGCAGTGGAGGCTACCTCCATCCAATTGGTTCTGGAATTAATGTTGTTGAAGAGGATGAAGCAGAGCAGGAAGTACCGAATTATGTGACGCATGGAGTCAGAGTTCAGAACTGGCTCACCATTGATGTTCCTTCTTGCATACATGTTTCAAAGTAATTTGTTTTGTTAATCTGCTTCTTTCTTTTGAAAAGCTTTCACTCTGCCCAAGGTGGAACTATTAATAATGTAGGGCTTATCTGTTTGCTATGACTTTTAAGATCATTAATAAAAGTTGTCTTTGCTTCCAAAATTATGTCTTTATTTTCTTCTTTTTCTTGGAAATGGTAATCAGAAAAAAATCTTTCAAAATAAATAATAACTGAAAATTAATCTACATGATCACTTGTTATATGTGTCAGTTTCTAAAAGCAATCATAAATCATATGTGCAGATTAATTAAAAAACTCGTTGAATACAATGACCTTGCACCCTCTCTCAACTTTGAATGTCCTGTGTTTGGGGCTGAAGAAGAAGATTATGATGAGATTCCAGAAGAGGTCTCACGGTTGCTTGAGCACGAGGAAAATACCATTCAGCCATATAAGGAGCCTTTGGAAGTTGTCAACTTGGGTTCAGAAAAAGATCCAAAGGAAGTCAAGATTGGAGCATCGTTACATCTTGATGTAAATAGCGGGTTGATTGAGTTGTTGAAAGAGTATGTGGATATTTTCGCTTGGTCTTATAAGGATATGCCTAGTCTATATACAGATATTGTCGAGCATCGTTTTTCGTTGAAGCCAGAGTGTCCGCCAGTTAAACAAAAGTTGAGAAGAACCCACCCAGATATGGCGGTAGAGATCAAAGAGGAGGTCCTAAAGCAGATTAATGCTGGTTTTCTTGTGACGTCAGTGTATCCTCAATGGATTTCCAATATTGTCCCAGTACCGAAAAAAGACGGAAAAGTCCGCATGTGCGTAGATTACAGAGATCTAAATAAAGCTAGGTCAAAAGATGATTTTCCATTGCCACACATTGATATGTTAGTGGACAGCGCAGCAAAATTCAAAGTATTCTCGTTCATGGACGGATTTTCCGGGTATAATAAAATAAGAATGGCTCTAGAGGACATGGAAAAAACAACGTTTATCACACCCTGGGGAACATTCTATTACAGAGTGATGCCCTTCGGGTTGAAGAACGCTGGTGCAACATACCAGAGGGCTATGACAACCCTATTCCATGATCTGATGCACAAAGAAATCGAATTATATGTTGATGATATGATTTCCAAATCCCAGACTGAAGAAGGGCATATAGAAGATTTGTTGAAGTTGTTTCAGCGTTTGAGGAAGTATCGTCTCCGCTTTAATCCAAATAAATTCACCTTCGGAGTTCGATCGAGGAAATTGTTGGGTTTCATTATTATCTAGAAAGGAATTAAAGTTGACCCTGATAAAGTCAAAGCAATTCAAGAAATGTCAGCACCAAAAACTGAAAAGCAAGTCAGGGGTTTCCTCGGGCGTTTGAATTATATTTTGAGATTTATTTCCCACATGACTGCAACATGTGAACCGATCTTTAAGTTGTTAAAGAAAGATCAAGGTTGTGTATGGGCAGATGACTGCCAAAGGGCATTTGAGAGTATTAGAGAATATCTTCTTGAACCTCCTATCTTGCTCCCTCCCGTAGAAGGAAGACTGTTGATTATTTATCTAACAGTGTTAGATAAATCCATGGATTATATTTTGGGACAACAGGATGAAACAGGGAAGAAGGAGTTCGCCATTTATTATCTCAGCAAAAAGTTCATTGATTGTGAGTTTCGGTATTCCACGCTAGAAAAGACACGTTGTGCTTTGGCCTGGGAGGCAAAGCGTTTGCGGCAGTATATGTTGAATCATACCACTTGGTTGATCTCCAAAATGGATCCAATCAAGTATATTTTTGAAAAGCCTGCTCTTACTGGGAGAATTGCCCGCTGGCAGATGTTGTCATCTGAATATGCTATCAAGCACCATACTCAAAAGGCTATTAAAAGTAGTGTGTTGGAATATTACCTTGCTCACCAACCGGTGGAAGATCATCAGTCTGTAGAATATGAGTTCCCCGATGAGGATGTGATGTTCCTGAAAGTGAAAGATTGTGATGAACCATTACCTGAGGAAGGCCCTGACCCTGAATCTCGTTGGAGTATGGTATTTGATGGAGCTGTGAATGCTTATGGTAAAGGAATTGGTGTTGTGATTGTCACTCCTCACGGATCGCACATTCCTTTTACTGCAAGGTTAACATTTGATTAAACTAATAATATGGCAGAATATGAGGCTTGCATCATGGGTCTTGAGGAAGCTATTGATCTCAGAATCAAAATTCTAGATATGTACGGTGATTCAGCTTTGGTAATAAATCAGATTAAAGGAGAATGGGACACTCGTCACCCTGGCTTGATCCCTTACAAAGATTATGCTAGATTATTACCCTTCTTCAATAAAGTTGAATTTCATCACATCCCTAGAGACGAAAATCAAATGGCGGATGCTCTGGTAACTCTGGCTTCCATGTACCAAGTGAATACTTGGAATGATATACCCCGAATTACAGTTCGACGTCTAGATAGGCCCGCTCATGTGTTTATGATAGAGGAGGTAGCAGATGAAAACCCTTGGTACTATGATATCAAGGATTTTCTTCAGACTCAGGAATATCTGATTGGTGCGTCGAGGAAAGATAGAAAGACACTGAGAAGATTGGCAGGCAGTTTCTTCCTCAGTGAAAATGTGTTATACAAGAGAAATTATGACATGGTCTTGCTCAGATGCGTGGATAGACACGAAGCAGACATGTTGATGCATGAGATTCATGAAGGTTCATTTGGCACTCATGCTAATGGACATTCAATGGCTAAAAAGATGCTAAGGGCAGGTTATTATTGGTTGACAATGGAATCTGATTGTTACAGATTTGCAAAGAAGTGCCATAAATGCCAGGTTTATGCAGATAAGGTTCATGTGCCTCCGACACTTCTCAATGTGATTTCCTCCCCATGGCCTTTCTCTATGTGGGGTATAGACATGATCGGGATGATAGAACCCAAAGCTTCGAATGGGCACCATTTTATCTTGGTAGCAATTGATTACTTCATCAAATAAGTAGAGGCTGCTTCATATGCCAATGTTACCAAACAGGTGGTTGTGCGTTTCATCAAAAATAATCTTATATGCCGGTATGGTGTGCCGAGCAGAATCATCACCGACAATGGCTCGAATTTAAACAACAAGATAATGACAGAACTGTGTGAAGAATTCAAGATTGTCCATCACAATTCGTCTCCATACAGGCCAAAGATGAATGGGGCTGTTGAAGCTGCTAATAAGAATATCAAGAGAATTATCCATAAAATGGTTGTTACTTATAAGGATTGGCATAAAATGCTCCCCTTTGCTCTGCATGGATATCGAACATTTGTTCGCACTTCAACAGGAGCAACCCCGTTCTCCCTAGTGTATGGAATGGAAGTTGTACTCCCGGTCGAGGTAGAGATTCCCTCGTTGCGTGTGATAATGGAAACCAAGTTGACGGAGGCTGAATGGGTCCAGAACAGGTTTGACCAATTGAATTTGATTGAGGAAAAGTGAATGACAGTTTATGTCATGGGCATTTATATCAGAGAAGAATGAAGAAAGCATTTGATAAAAAGGTCAAACCTCGTGAATTCAGAGAAGGCGGCCTCGTGCTCAGGAAGATCATGTCTTTCAACACTGATTCTAGGGTCAAGTGGACTCCCAATTTTGAAGGCCCATATGTTGTCAAGAAGGCCTTCTATGGTGGTGCATTAATTATTGAAACTATGGATGGCGAGGAGTTCCCACGTCCCATGAATGCTGACACAGTCAAGAAATACTTTGCCTAAAGAAATAAAAGAACAGCTCGCTAAGTTGAAAACCCGGAAGACGGCTTAGGCAAAAAGGAGCATCCCGGTAGGCCGAAAACCCGAAAGGGAGGTCTAGGCAAAAATTAGAGACATAAACAGAATAAATTTCCCGCTAAGTTAAAAACCCGCAAGGGCAACTTAGGAAAAAGTTAGGGATTTTTCTTGGCAAGTAACTACGTCAGACAAGACTTGATCGTTGAAGCAACAATCTTCTCGGATCCTCACCATACTTCAACAAAAGCTGCTGCTCAGGATTTCAAAAGTTACTATGGTGGATAGTGGTCATTGTATCTCAATGTATCTTTTCCATTACGTATTACCATTTTCCAAACTCTGTAATCATCCATGGAGTCTCGCCATTCGCAGACTACCATTCTATTAATGAAACTCAAGCTTTTATCCAATTCTTTGTGTTCTTATTTTATTTAGCTTGCAAAGACTTCATTTATTACTGATAATAACTTTTAAAGCAAAAAGATTAAAAAGCAAAATTGACTTTTCAAAAAAAAAAAGAGATCTTTACAATTCAATTTACTTTGAGATTTGTGATGACACAATGACAACAAAAAATGGTGGTCCCAGGAATGAACAGACTCCGGTTGTTTTGAGAAGATTTATTTCCCTCACGAAGGTTCACCAGGTCATTTTGCTGGTATGTGCACGATCTTTGTATGTTTCTCAGATAGTTAAAGACGATACCAATCGGTGTACGGTGCAGTATTGGTTTGTGATCCCATTGTCTCCAGTCAGGTCTTGGTTCATGTTTGATTTTGGGTTTGCATGGTCAGAAGCCTCTGTCCCAGATTCCCCAGCGAAGCCTTCCCTTATATGAGGAAAGGTTTTATTCCCTTGGTGTGCTGAGATGTCGCTCTTTCTGTAGTATTGGCATTAATGTTGACTTCTTGATTCCCCAAGAAGGCTAACCCAAGGCATCTTTTGTTGGAATAAGTTTTTGTGATGTAAAGTTTCAATCTGCATCTTTCTCCAGGGATGTAGGCTTAAATTCCCCAGTGAGGTTTGATTGTTTCGGCGTCATTATGCTTTATTTGAGGCTGGTCCTGCAATCTCTAGTAGGCATGTTGCTTTTGAAAAAAATTGGTTTCTCGGATAAAGCCGGAAAAAGGATGTTCTATACCGATATCTGTTTAATTTGTCTACCTCTGAATTATGTTTCTCTTTAGTAAAGTTAAATGTAGGCAATAAGTTTGGTTTCCGCAGTTGGCCTTTACCTTTCTTGAAATGATCTTTCTGGTTGAAGTTTAGCCAAGAGTTGTTAGTAACTGAGGCGGTTTTGTTTGTTTGTTCCTACTGATTGTGTATCTGTTTTACCGGCATACGCATGATAGCACTCATACATTCATACATACATCATGCATGGCTAAAATTGACAAATCATTGTTCATTGACACTGTGTTCTGACTTTCCTGCAGCGCTCCTTGCTTAGGTGGATTTGGTTTTCCCTCTTGAGTTTATTTCTCAAAGGATGTATCTTCGTTGGTTGTCTTGTTCTAGTTTATTTCTAATTTGGATCTGTGGTTGCATGACAATATTATTTACTTTGGATTTCTGAAAACTTTGAGTTTTAGTTTGTGCATTTATTTTGCACGAGAAGACTTTATCTCCTCAACAGGAATATCGTGGCATTTCCCCGGGAAGTCATATTTCTATCCCCAGAAAGTAATTTCTTTTTGCAATTCTCCATGACAACAAGTAACAAGTCTCTTTATTTGAGACAGTTTATGTTTGATCCTTTCCAGGCAAATTTCCTTGGTTAAAGAAGAAGTTGAGACCCGTTCTGGGTGAAACACCAGAATTTTGGGGAAAACTTGATATATTTTCTCTTTCTACCTTCAGTGAACGTTGGTAGACCATCGACAGTGAATGTCGGTATTTGTTATCTTTTTACTATCTTCAGTGAATGTTAATAGTTTATCGTCAGTGAACGGCGGTGATATGATATATTTTCTCTTTCTACCTTCAGTGAACGTTGGTAGACCATCGCCAGTGAACATCAGTGTTTGTTATCTTTTCTCTATCTTCAGTGAACGTTGGTAGTTTATCGTCATTGAACGGCGGTGATATGATATATTTTCTCTTTCTACCTTCAGTGAATGTTGGTAGACCATCGGCAGTGAACGTCGGTGTTTGTTATCTTTTTGCTATCTTTAGTGAACGTTGATAGTTTATCGTCAGTGAACGGCGGTGATACGATATATTTTCTCTTTCTACCTTCAGTGGATGTTGGTAGTCCATCGGCAATGAACGTCAGTGTTTGTTATCTTTTTGCTATCTTCAATGAACGTTGATAGTTTATCGTCAGTGAACGGCGGTGATATGATATATTTTCTCTTTCTATCTTCAGTGAATGTTGGTAGACCATCGGTAGTGAACGTCGATGCTTGTTATCTTCCTCTCTGATTCAGTTCTTTTGGTCCACCAATGATTTATTTTCCTGGTGGAGTTGCTCCTTTGTTTCTGTTGCATCCCCAGTGATACTTGGCGTCTCTTTGATATTGTTCATATGCATTCATATGCATAAGCATTTGCATGGCATCTTAGGGCCAAAAATAGGGTTTGTTTTATATTTAAGTATCTTCGATCGCGTCGACGCGAAGATTTTTAACCTTTGTATCTCTGGATAGAAGAAACTTAAATAAGGGCAGTTGTTGTACCTCAATTTTTTCCCCTAAGATTCCTTCACCATACCATGTTGTTTCACTCACAACAAGATCACACTAAGATTCTTGGTTCCCCTCCCTACATTTAGCTTTGCTCTTTTGAGGAGTTACCAAGCACTTTGACTTGTTTTATTTTGTGATCATGAATATTTTGCTTTGATTTTCTTTCTCATTAATAAAATGCAATGTTGGTTTGTCTTACTTGTTAATAATGGTAGGTAAAGGCAATGAGGTTTAGCAAGTTGCTCCATGGGTTCATGAGTTTATTTCCATGCCTTAGTCAACATAGCTTGAGAAGTTCAAACCTCACCATTGAAGTTGTTTTGAAATAAATGGCATGACAAGGCTTATTTTGGTTCAACATATTTCAAAGTTATCAAAATTGATTCAAAAGTACAAGGGGTTGAGGGAAGAAGTTATCATGATTGGACAAAGTCTTGTTCCTATTGGTCACAGGAGCACATTTCTCTCAAAATTCAAGATATGAAAGTGGTTTTGGTGGTTATAAGTCCTCATCATCATCCTCAACAATTTCTATTCACAAAGAAAGAATATTGGCACAAGAAGTTTGTTTAAACTTGTCAAGGTTCCTCAAAGCATTCTCTTGATCTAGAGGCTAGGGTTTTGAACTTCAAAGGAGAATAACTTGCTCACCTTTTGGTATTTTTGAGTGATTCCAAAGACATCTTTCTCTTCAAAGAGTTACCAACAAATCACTTCAAAAGTTCTAAGGAGTTTTCATGTGGAAGGAACTTGGTGAAGAAGAAAGATTACAAGTCATCCAGATGAATCCACAATTTTCCATATGTGACTTCAAAAGGTCATAACTTGGTCAATTTTTATCACCTTGAGTCCATTATTTTTCCATGATGATCTTAAATATGTGTACTTTATGCCCTATTTTATGTGAAAAGTGATAAAATGGATGGAAGTTTCCTTAAGTATGCAAAAGATTATAGGTCATTTCATGATTTTTGGCCAACTTCAACAAGTCATAACTTGCTCATTTTTTGGAGGTTTTGAGTGGTTCAAATTTCAAAATGTCATTAAAGAGATCTAATTCATTCTATCTTTTTTTGTTAAAGATAAAATTCTAAAAGGAATGCCATGTTTGGATACAAAAGATTATAGGTCATTTTTGAAGAAGAGTTTGAAATATTTCTAAGTATGGAAAGTCAACTCTTTTTCTTCAACTTTGACTCTATGTAACTTTCAGCTCAAGCATCCATTTGATTCCATTCTTTTTCCATTTCAAAGCTTGTAACCTCATCTTTCCAAAGCATCAAGAATCATGCCATAAGACCCCCTGAGTTGGAAATGCCATGGATTTGAATTTGGTAACTTGAAACTGAATTTTTCACAAAGTCAGAATTTTGAAATCCATAATGTGACTTCTAAACACAAGATTTGTGCGCGTTTTTTATTTAAACTTGATTAACAAACTTGCCAGAAGTTATTAGCACCCCAAAACGCAAGGTTTGGCTGAGTTTTGATGGAAATGAAGTCACACTTCACTCGTGCTCGACCCTTACTCAATTTCCCTCCAAACTTCCTTGTTTCTTCAAATTTTCATTCCCATTCACTTCCCTATAAATAGAGGGTCATCCCTCATCCATTCTCCCAAGCTTAGAGAGCCAAGAATCCCCTGCCAAAACCTCACACGAACCCACTTTTTTTGAATTCAGTTTCTGAAATTTAAGCTTCCTTTTCCAAAATTCTTTGCACATTCATCATCCTTGAGCATCATACAAACTCTCCAGCACTCAAACCAATCAAAACGAGCCATAATTCAAGCTACAGAAGTCCAGTTTCAGAGCTTTTTACTTGAACTTCGAAAAGGTAGAATTCTCCATCATTTGGATCCAAATCAAGCACTAATCTATTCTACTCCTTTGTTTGATTCTAAGGCGGCTTACAATTTTTAAATCCATTGAGAATTGAGAGAGAAATCTCAAATTGAAGGTGCTCGCTATTTTCTGAGTTTTTGATTCATATCTCTCTCCATACCTTACATAAATTTGGCGCGATAGTTGTGTTAGAATCGTCTTGAAGAGACGAGTTCAATGATGCTAGCCTGGGATCCTAATTTTTCCATTTGAAGGATCTCACAAAATCCTCATTGTAGGGTGTCTGGAGGTTGAAGACGATGACATGTCTCGTCTCAGCCAATGATAGCGTGCCAAACGTTTTAATTTGATTGGTTGCCCTTTTTCTGATCCCATGTGTATTTCACTAAGGTCCATATCAAGCACAGCGCGTCTGGTCCATTGGATTAGCTTACTAACGCGTTTTGACTATGATCTGATGGTCCACATCTTTTTGGTTTTATTTTATTTTCTGATTTTATATTTGATTTGATTACATTTTCAAAAATTCATAACTCTTTTATTTTTTATCCAAAAATTATGAAAAAATTCACAAAAATACTTTGAATTATTTCTGATCTCATGACTATTTTTTCACATTTTTATTATAACATTTGGTATTTATTATATTTTTTGTATTATTTGCTTTCCTTTAATTACCAAAAAAATACTTTCTGACATTTTTTAATTCTGAAAAAATTCATAAATTTTATTTTGCATATTTTTGACTTTCTGAAAATTTTATGGAATTTTATGTTGAGGTTTACTATTTTTTACCTATTTTATGTTTGTTTGAATAATTTTAAATGGTTTAAAAATAGTTTCTGACTTTTAAAAATTACCAAATTTTTTATAAAAATATTTTGATCCATTTCTGATTTTTCTATGGCCTTATATTTCACTTCTTGATTAATTTGAACATAATTGATATTTTCCTCATTATTTTTCTATTTTTAAACATTTTTTTATGTGTATATTAAATATAATATTATTTTGTGATTATTTTCTAGCTAATCTTGGGTTAGGTTTTGGATCATGAACTTTATTAACATCATTGGATTCATTGTGTTGAGATTAACTCCACAAAAATGGATGAATGATTTTAATAGCAATTTGATTAAAATTTAATTCAAATGTGGTTTGTATATTCTTTCTTTTTTATCCTAATCCTCTTCATCTCATCCCCTTCTTATTGCACTAAGTGTTGTTGGAGCATGATCTCTATATCATGTCTCAAAATAAATGGTGCATAGATTGCTATTGACCGGCCTCAAAATAGGTGCGACTTTTATATAAGTCCACTTACGATTGCTTAACATAGCACTAAATTTTATCCTGATTCGAATAAATGATCATTCGTGGCCCAAACTTATGATTGCAAGTCCAAGTATGTTAATTTGATCTCTCTGATCCAATAACTTTGAGATTCATTATGTGGAGGCTTTGGTTCTACCAATCCTCTAATGGATCTACCACACTTTTGGTCAACGCGGATCACTTAAACATTGTTTATCATTAAATAGTACTTGTGAGAATTTCAAATGGATGATATACTTGACAAAAAGCAAATGCAATTTGTTGTGTGGAGGCTTTGGTTCTACCAATCCTCTAATGAGTTCCAAATGCAAGTTTCAAGATGGTCATCCAACTAACCACTAATTATTGACTTGTTTATCTTATGTTTTTATTATCTTTTATGCTTTATGTACTATTTATTTTTTTTAGCATTTACATTTCATGCCATTTTCATCTTTGCTCATTTGAGCATTTATTTTCTTGCCATTTTTACTTTTCTCACTTGAGTTTTCCTTTTCTTTTCTTAAGATACTTAATAATCAACATAAACCCTAAAAAACTTTTAATGGCACTTGGACTATTTGGTTACTATCCTTGGCATGATGGAGCATGGGACTTTTTCTTGGACTTAGGATTAGAGACCTTGACCTATCTTGGAGACCTTGTGATCTTATATGATTATTTTATCTAGAGTTCTTGAGGTTTACCTCAAGACATTGGGTTGCTTGTTTGTTTTGTGTGCAGGTTTTTGTGATTGCATTCTCTGTTTGTAATCTGGAATTCACCCGTATACAGCCGTTACTCTGCCCAATTTTTGTGAAGACTTAATACACTTGAAGTTTGGTTCTCTCAAGAGGTCTAGTATCTTTGCTTGTTTGGTTTTAATCCAAATAAGGGGAATTTTACCTTGGCTCATAATGTCAAGTTTTGGCTTCTTGTTGGTTAGATGGTTTTTATCCTTAGCTTTTACATTATGCTTTAGGATAGCCTCTTCTTCTCCTCCCATCTTCTTTAATTTCAAAAATCTTCTTCCTCCTTTTGAAAACTCTTCTTATTTCTAAACTTGAAACACTTTCATAATAAACTTGGACTTATGTCCATGCATTTTCAAAATATTTTCATAAATAAACTTCAATCAATTTAATAATACCTTGACATTTTTTGTGAGAAGACTAAAAGTCAATCAATCTAATTTCAAACCATTTTGCCACTTTGGCTTTTATCTTTAAACTTTTCTCAAAAGATTAGACTTTTGTCACCCTTGTAGTGATGCAAACAACTATACTTCTACAATATGTAGTGAAGTGAGATATTTTCCACTTGGGTGTTGAGTGAGGCATTGTTGATCTTAAGATCCAAGCTATATCTTCTACTTTGGGATGATGCAAATTCTCCTTTTTCATGATTGTGGGTAGTAAGTATGTTTTCCACACGGACAATGACGATGATGTCTTATCTCTTAAAATTAACCAACACACTTGTGTTTCAAATTTTTAAAAGAGGAACTATGTGTACCCTGATCCCCTATTGCACGAAAGGTGGTACGTAGGCACTAAAGATTCGCAACCGCGGCGGGTGCAAAAATCATAAAAAATACTTCTCTCCTCACCTCCACCATCCATTTTCTATACAACACATTTTTATAGCTAAAATATACAGATTTTTCGAAGAAGTTCCTGCAGAGTACCGTAGATGTTTATGGTGCTAATACATTCCATTTGCATAACCAACCCCTTTACCTTGAATCTTTCCCCCTCTTTTTGGGTTATTCGCTCTTTTCCCATTCCTTTGAAAACAATAAAGCGCGGTGACGATTTTTTTTTGATTTGTATAAAATTTAGTCAATCCAATGACTTAGTCTTGAAGATTTCTACCGCTACACTATCCAAGAAGAAGAAACCCTAATTTTAGAGAGAGAGAGAGAAATGATAGTTTCTCTCTCTAAACATTTTGAATTCGTACCTCCCAAAATTATTGATATAGATACTAAAACAAACATATAAAATCTCAATTTGTTTCCCTTGTTTTATAATATCCACATATTCGACTTAGTGTCTTTCCTTATATTACTAAAAAAAAATCCCTTCACCACGTTTATTTTTTATTTAGTGCTCGTGCCTTGTGGTCCAGGAATTGTCCATTGCGAGTTCATACTCTTCTCTCATGTCACAATTCTTAGTAACCATTGAACTATGAAAAAGAAAATTCAATCCACAATGGAAGACTAGTACAAAACTTATTGTGGAATGGGAAATGACAATCACGACAAATAGAAAGCAAGAAACTCACGTTTACTTGAACCAAAAATATCATTATAGTTAAAAATGAAAAAGCTAAATTATAAATAAATAAAAAAGAAGAAAAAAGCCAGCTGCCCCGCAACGACGTCGTTTAAGCAGCATTATTATTACTAATAGTCTACTACACTCATTTTCCAGTTAGAGACGCTGCACGTGATCGACGAACTATCAACATGTTCGCAGTGAAGTCAAGTCTCTCGATCCTCCGATCCCCGACTGTATTCTCCGGCGGCACTGATAAGCGGCACCGGAGAGTTTTTTCACGGTCATATGGACGGAGGAGAGTTCAGATTCAAGCAGCGATCAGTAGCGGGGACAGCAAGACTGCGACGTCGTCTCCGGTGGAGAGCAAAGAGACGAACGACTCAGTTCCAGGTGATTCGAGTGGCGGTGGCAGAAACGGCGAAGTGATTAATGTGAAGGCGGTTGTGACGATAAGGAAGAAGATGAAAGGTAATAATATTGTTGAAGATAAGTTGGAGTATTTCATCAATGGTGCTGGTCAGGGGATTCAGATTCGGCTCGTCAGTGAACAAATTGACCCTGGTTTGTTTCAATTTTTCTTTAACACAGTTATCATCATTCATATCATATCTTTCTTTTATTATCATTTTTTAAATATTTATCTTTTTTTTTTTTTTTAAGTCTCACGAATCGCGGGGTGTTTATTTTTATTTAGAGAGAGAGTGTGTGTGTACTACAATGATTTTGGCACCGCAAAATCACTCAAACCTATCTCCGATCCGCGTGACCCACGTGTTTTTCACATTTGTAGTAGTTTCTCTCTCATGATAATAAAATCCTTTTCCATCACATATTAATGATTTTTATAAAAATATTAATTTATTATTGACAATTTCAAATTATCATATTTTATGGGTGGATCTCGAGAGAGAGAATGTTCCTTTTTAAAAGTTTGAAGAGGGTTTGTCAGTCAAATTTTTGTTAGGGTTATAAATATAATAATAACCGCACTACATATTATAACTTGAGTGAAACAAGGAACTATTTCTAAGCAAACAAAAGATAAAGGATTCAAATTAAAACTTTTAAGGTTAATAAGCTAAAATCTACTTTAGCTTCTCTTTCTTATTTTGGTAAAAAAAAATACTTTAGCTAATAGTTATTACGAATATTGAAAATGGAAGAGGTATACTTTATCCTAATTTTAATTATTGAATCTTGTTTCATGAACTGTAACATACTCAAATTGATTCAAATGGAATTAATTGAATACAAGTTAATTTACAAACTGCTATTTATAGCATGTACAAATCCTAACTAAGTCTTGTTTCATAACAGTGACTTGTATTGCAAGTTATAGGTTTGACAGATGTAAAATACACAATACAAAGCAGTGACTTGTCCTTCTTATAAGATTCTCTTCAAATTCATAGTGCGTTATAATTTCTTTACTTATGTATTCATAATTATGTTGCATCTTTTTCTACAATCTGCACTAAATATTCTTAGACAAACATTAAATAATTCTCTCTTCTAACAATAAATTTGTAAAATTATACAAATAGTCAGCAAACTTAATACTCCAATCAACTTCCTTAACTCATTTGATTTACTTTAGGGGTCTTATATTTAGGGACGAACCTAGAAGACGTACGTATAACCGATTTAAAATTGTGGTGTTAATTTTTTTAGAAAAATAACTAAATTGATTGATATTAATCAACTTAAGTGATTAAATTATTATTCCACAAATTTGGAAACTAATTTGATCAGACCTTACTATTTCCTTGATGTTGATTTACTAAATTCATTACATTTTTATTTAACAAGTCAAACTTCATTATACTTGATTTTTTTATGTTACATATTCAGAGACTAATTGTGGAAAAAGTATGGAATCCCACGTAAGAGGTTGGCTGCCGAAGCCGTCAAACGTTCCATATATTGTGGAATACTCAGCTGATTTCACATTGCCAAGCGACTTTGGATCCCCTGCTGCTGTTCTTATTACCAATCTTCATGCAAAGGAGTTCCACTTATTGGAAATCATCCTTCATGGCTTCACTCAAGGACCCATTTTCTTCCCCGCAAACACGTGGATTCATTCATGTAAAGACAACCCTCAAAGTAGAATCATATTCAAAAACAATGTGAGTAGTAGTGTGATAAATATAGCTAGCATTGAGTAATTATTCGTTAATGCTTTTTTTTCTTATCAAACACTGCATTGGATATGGCAACACTGATATTCTAAACCTGTGTTGTTTGATACTAACAAACAAGTGTGTGACACGCCTTCGATTTGAAGTGTCATTGATATATAGCATTTGAAAGATGAAGTGCTATTTCTATCAGCTTGTGTTAGTTGTTCTGAGTGAGTTCTGTTCAGCTGTAATGCTGAGCTGTCTTAGTTTGTTAGATCATAACAGAATTCTGTTATTCTAGCTCTCTATATAAACAGAGCTATCAGTGTATCTCTAAGATTTATAATGAATACAAGAGTCCATATTCCCTTATTCCAAATTATTTTCTGAATCTTCTAAACCTTCCTCATCTACCACACCTCAATCTTCCACTTTTTCGTATTCCAGTGTGCCTCTCATGTCACCAACTCCTATTTCTCAAGTCAGTTCTGACCCATCCATTTCTGCTACTCCTCTTTCTTCTACTCACATTCATTCTACCTCCAATAGCTTACATAACAATGTCCCTGAATCACCCAACTCAGCTGACCCTGAATCACCCAACTTAGCTGAGCAGTCCCCTGTTCTGTCTAGTTCTCCCAACACCTCTACATCCACACCTGCTCTTATCACTTCTGATTTAGCAGAAGCAAGTACCATATCCCCATCTTCTTCCCCTGCTATATCTCAATCTGTAAGTCCCACTTCCTCTCCTAATTCTCAGCCTTTCATCAATCCTTTTAACACTCACCCAATGCAAACAAGAGCCAAAAGAGGCATTGTAAAACCTAAACTAAACCCTACCTTGTTACTGACTCATCTTGAACCAACCTCTGTTGGTCAAGCCTTGGCTTTTCCTCACTGGTACCAGGCAATGAAGGAAGAATATCAGGCACTGATGAGAAATCAGACCTGGACACTGGTGGAACCATCTGAATCAAGGAAACCCATCGGCTGCAAGTGGGTTTTTCGGGTAAAAGAGAATTCTGATGGTACTCTTAACAAATATAAGGCCAGATTGGTGGCCAAAGGCTTCCATCAGCAGGCTGGAAGTTATTTTTCTGAAACCTTCTCACCTGTTGTAAAACCTGTTACAGTAAGGACAGTTTTGACACTTGCAGTCACTCACAAGTGGACCATCCAGCAAATCGATGTGAATAATGCCTTCCTCAATGGCACTCTTGAGGAGGAAGTGTTTATGCAGCAGCCACCTGGATTTGAGTCTTCTAATAAGTCCCTTGTGTGTAAGTTGAATAAGGCAATTTATGGGTTAAAACAGGCCCCAAGGGCCTGGTTTGACAAGCTTAAAAATGCCCTCATTCAGCAAGGTTTTCAGGCCAGTAAATGTGATCCTAGTCTATTTTTTTTGCATCAGGGCATACTTCAGATAATGATTCTGGTTTATGTGGATGATATTATCATCACAGGAAATTCTGCTCCATTCATTACAGCCCTAATCAAACATCTCAATGAGGTTTTCTCTCTAAAACAGTTGGGCAAATTAGACTATTTTCTAGGCATTGAAGTCACACATTTGCCTAATGGCTCACTTCTGCTATCTCAAAGCAAATACATCATTGATTTACTAGCCAAGGTGAACATGACCAGTGCAAATGGTATGCCCACACCCATGGTTTCCAACAGCAAATTATCCAAAATAGGTTCTATTGAGGTTGATGATCCTACACAATTCAGATCAGTGGTTGGGGCTCTGCAGTATGCTACACTAACTAGACCAGAAATCTCTTTTTCTGTCAATAAAGTTTGTCAATTTCTGTCCAATCCTTTGGAAGAACATTGGAAGGCAGTGAAGAGAATATTAAGGTATTTAAGTGGTACAAAACATCATGGTCTGCTCATTCAACCAGCCTCTCTTCAGCAGCCTCTGCAATTACTTGGTTTTTGTGATGCTGATTGGGCTTCAGACCCAGATGACAGGCGATCTACCTCTGGTGCCTGTGTGTTTCTTGGCCCAAATCTGATATCTTGGTGGTCTTAAAAGCAGCAGTTAGTGGCCAGGTCCAGTGCTGAAGCAGAGTATCGCAGCATGGCACATCTGGCTGCAGAATTGTTATGGGTGCAGTCTCTGCTCAGGGAGTTGCACTGTCCTTTTCTAACTCCTAAAGTTCTATGTGACAATCTGAGCACTGTAACTCTTGCTCACAATCCAGTTCTCCATAATAGAACTAAGCATATGGAGCTGGACATTTTCTTTGTTAGAGAAAAAGTCCTCAACAAGAGTCTTGTTGTGGCTCATGTCTCTGCTCAAGACCAATGGGCTGATGCACTTACTAAACCTCTATCTGCAAACAAGTTTCTGCCCCTTCGTTCTAAGCTCAGAGTTTTTGACAAACATAGTCTGCTAGAACTACCCCCAGCTTCAAAGGGGGAATGAAAGATGAAGTGCTATTTGTATCAGCTTGTGTTAGTTGTTCTGAGTGAGTTTTGTTCAGCTGTAATGCTGAGCTGTCTTAGTTTGTTAGATCATAACAGAATTCTGTTATTCTAGCTCTCTATATAAACAGAGCTATCAGTGTATCTCTAAGATTTATAATGAATACAATTGAGATTTGATCTAACTGTATTTTCTGTTAGCTTTATGATATTCTATCAGCATTTACCTCCTCCATACCAACTTAACTTAGCATGTTGTTTTGTTTGCATTGATTTTATAGGCATATTTACCATCACAAACACCACCTGGTATCAAAGATCTTCGAAGTGAGGACTTGCTAAGCATAAGGGGTAGTGGTACTCACCAAGAAAGGGAAAGGAAATCATATGATAGAATCTATGATTATGCTACTTATAACGATTTGGGCAACCCTGATAAAGATGAGGAACTTGTTAGGCCTGTCCTTGGGAATCATGACAGACCTTATCCTCGCCGCTGTAAAACTGGAAGACCTCCCACTCGTTCTGGTAGAGTACACAATTTTGCTTATTTTTACTAGGTGCCACTTTGAATTTTTGTGTTTTGGAATAAACAAAATATCTAATGGAGTGAAAAAATGTGTTATAAATTAGATCCAATGTGTGAGAGTAGAATTGAAAAGCCACATCCTGTGTATGTGCCCCGTGATGAAACTTTTGAAGAAATCAAGCAGGCCACATTCTCTGCTGGAAGATTGAAAGCTGTGCTCCACAATCTTATACCTTCACTTGCAGCCACTCTATCCAATTCAGACATTCCTTTCAAATGTTTCTCGGAAATTGACAATCTTTATATTGGTGGTGTTACTTTAAAAGATGAAGAGCATAAAGGGATTATGGAAAATCTCTTGGTGGGAAAGGCGATGAAAGGGGTCGTAAGTGCTGGACAACGGTTGTTGAAATATGAAATCCCAGCAGTTATAAAAGGTATGCTATCTCTATATTTATTTCTATTGTAATTCCTTGACTTGAGGCAAACCGAGTTTGGTTCTGCGATGACAAAATTTAATTTATAATAAATTGATTATGTAAAATTGATCTTGACTAAAAGTAAGTTAATGTAAAATGCGCGTTAAAAACAAGCTTGGGTCTAAAAATCAATTGTAGAGACAAGCTTTAAATTCCAGTATCAAGTTAGAATTAATTCTGAAGACAATCAATTCTATACCTTGGGAATCAATATTAGCTCCTCCCAAAGTGAAGCTAAACATACACTTGGTTCGTGATTTCAATGGAGACCTCATCGGTCAAATTTGATTTCATCAACCAAATTTTAATGTACCGTGATTTAAAACCTTGAATGCATTATAATCTTGTATTGATCAAAACCATATTCATTCCACTAACTAGTCCTTTTGAGCTGTTCCAGGAGATAAATTTTCTTGGTTGCGGGACAACGAATTTGCAAGGCAGGCCTTAGCTGGGGTCAATCCAGTGAATATTGAACTATTGAAGGTAGTTGTCAAATTTTCTTCATATTTGTTCGTTGTTAGGCAGTTGTAGGAGTATCGCAATCATTTTGTTCATCTATGATCTCCTATGGATGTTCTCTGTCTTTCGCAGGAGTTTCCCATCTGCAGCAAATTAGATCCAATTGTCTATGGCCCTTCTGAATCAGCAATAACCAAGGAACTACTGGAGGAAGAACTTGGTGTAATGAGTTTGGAAAAGGTTTGCTCCATGTTTTCTTTGTTGCTTTCTTTTTTTATGATAGGAAAATGTTAGTGGTTAGTTTGCTAGTAGCAGAGATCGAATCCTGGACCTCCTTAATACTCATTCAGAGTCTCAACTTATACCACTGGGTTACACCTTTAAGGATGTTTGTTTTGTTATTTGATTTGTTTATCTTACAGAAACTCACTCTCTCTACTTGCAATCAATTATTTTTACATTGGCAGGCTATGGAGGAAAAAAGACTATTTATTATTGATTACCATGACACACTTCTGCCATTCATCAAGAAGATGAACTCCTTGCCTGGGAGGAAAGCTTATGCCTCGCGGACGATTCTCTTCTATACAAAGACTGGTATTTTGCGTCCCATAGCTATTGAGCTTTCGCTTCCTCAAACACATTCTTCCCCACAAAATAAAAGAGTTTACACAATAGGCCATGATGCCACAGCACACTGGCGTTGGAAGTTAGCAAAAGCTCATGCTTGCTCAAATGATGCTGGCATCCATCAATTAGTAAATCATTGGTAAGACAATTGGTGTTTGAGCAAACTCAAATTGAGTTCATATTCATAAATTCAAATTTCTCAAACGGTGCATTTTCTCACATTTGGCTGCGAGTAAAGATACAGTGGCACTATGTAATATGCAGGTTAAGGACTCATGCATGCATGGAGCCATATATAATTGCTACTCATAGACAATTAAGCTCAATGCATCCCATTTACAAGTTGCTACATCCTCATTTGCGCTATACAATGGAAATTAATGCACTTGCTAGGCAAAATTTAATTAATGGAGGGGGTGTAATTGAAGCATGTTTCAGTCCTGGAAAATATGCCATGGAGCTTAGTTCAGCAGCTTACAAGAACATGTGGAGATTTGATATGGAGTCTCTCCCTGCAGATCTTATTCGGAGGTAACTATGATGTCACTCTTTAAAGCCCAGTTTTCATTCATTTCCTTGATGTCTATTTTGTTCTTAAATTATTACTACATTTTTTCCCTTAAACATTTGATTCTGTTGTTGACTAAATCGTGCAAATTAAGATAGTTGGTAGTAGTAGTAGTAGTAGCAGCAGCAGTAATGGTATTACATTTGTTGAGAATTGATATTCTTTTCCAGGGGCATGGCAGTAGAAGACCCTTCAATGCCTTTTGGTGTAAAACTTGTGATTGATGACTACCCTTATGCTGCAGATGGACTCCTAATCTGGTCTGCCATTAAAGAATGGGTAGAATCTTATGTTGAACACTTCTATTTCGAATCAAATTCAATCGCATCCGACGTTGAGCTACAAGAATGGTGGAGTGAAATCAAGTTTAAGGGTCACCACGACAAAAGGAATGAACCTTGGTGGCCTAAACTAGATACCAAAGAGGACCTTTCTGGCATACTTACAACAATTATATGGGTTGCTTCTGGTCAACACGCAGCTATCAATTTTGGACAATACCCTTTCGGAGGGTATGTGCCTAACCGTCCAACCCTCATGAGAAAACTTATCCCTCAAGAAAATGATCCTGATTATGAGAAGTTTATTGAAAATCCTCAGCTTTTCTTTCTATCATCATTGCCTACTCAACTTCAAGCTACCAAAGTAATGGCTGTTCAGGACACATTGTCGACTCATTCGCCTGACGAAGAGTATTTGGGACAAGTGAATCACCTGCATAATCATTGGATCAATGACCATGCAGTACTGAAGTTGTTTAGTAAGTTATCTACTAGACTTGAGGAGATAGAGGAAATAATAAATGCAAGAAATAAAGATCTACGTTTGAAGAGTAGAACTGGTGCAGGTGTTCCTCCCTATGAACTGTTGCTACCCACGTCAGGCCCCGGGGTAACTGGTCGTGGAATCCCCAACAGCATATCTATATGATTGATCTGCTAGATTGCATTGGCATTATCACCTGTTACTTATCATATTTGATCTAATACACTATTTAGTGGCTGAAACTATGTATGCGCAGCGTAAGCATTCATGTTTTATAGATGGCCATAATTGATGAATTCGTTTCTGCTGGCGTTCTACATGTATATTTTGCACAAAATCAACTCCTTGGAGATACAAGTCCTCTTTTCAACATAACTTGAAATATTTTATTTCTTTTTAAACTTTTATACTTCCTTTTAAGTAGTATCATTCTTTTTTCTTATTTTTTTAAATCTTTTACGTCTTTCATTTATACATGGAATTGCTCGTTGCAATCACATACTTCATTTCTTAGATAGATGAAGATCTAATGATCCATATTTTAAAATTGTGATTTGAATTTGATTTAATTAAGTTAATATATGAGTTGTTCGATCTTTGTCAAATTATCAAAATCTTTTGACAGTGATTGTGAGCTTTTGCAAGATATTTGAATATTTGTTAGACATTAGCATATGGCAACAGGTGCAAGGAATTTGAATATTTGTTAGACATTAGCATCTGGCAACAGGTTTTCTTCATTACATATACATGTTGAATATCTGTTATTCTGAGGGGTTATTCAATAGATCCTAGCAATTAGTTTAACAAGCTTGCACTCATCTTGTATATAAAGACTCATTCATTGTATTCAATAAGGAGAATGATAAGGGCTATATTATCACAATTATAGTTATCTGAGTCCGTTTCATAATATGGTATAGGAAGAACCCTCTATTTTGATTTCATTCATTCATTCTTACATTGTGTTTGAGATCTCCTTTATTGCATTTATGTTTGAATTGTGTGTATATCTTCATCATGGTACATAGCAACTTTCAGAATCCTCCTAATCATACTATTCCAAATACAGATTTAGTTTTCTATGTTCATCCTAGTGAAGGATCAAATTTTCTCATTTTTATTCCACCTTTGACTGGATTCAACTATCTTTCGTAGTCGTGATTAAAAGAGGAAAGTAATATTTGTGAATGAGAAAGAACCAAAATCTCAAATCTAGGTGTGTTTGTGTCATATTATTATGTATTAATTCCTATAAATATTTTAGTGTGTATATGTGTAATATTCTGATTTGAATGATTCTCGTAGCTTATTATTAGCAATAAACTATTTGTATTATATAAGTTGCTTCTATATAGTATCTGATTCAATCAATGGATGCTCTTTCCACCCCGTATTCGTCTACACTACTGTAAAAAAAGTCTTTAATATTCCACGTCCAGAGATTCATCTTCGAACTTATTTTTTTTACATACAACTCAGTAAAATTGTTGAGAAATCATTGTTATGTTTTATTTGGTCTGGAATACATTTCTGTATGAACAAAATATACATTCAAAGATGCATCTTCGTATTCCCCTTTAGTTCATTAATTTGTAAGTCTTTTGGAGGGAAAAGGTTTGATTGACGTTGTAATACAATAAGTTTGGTGATTTTAGTTAATTAATTTCTCTTTCATATTAATATAATATATAATAATTATGTATTCGTCCACCAAATAAACTAAAGTCAGGAAAGTTATACTACAGTAAAGTCATTTAAGTCTGGCATTTTTGGAGATGCAACTCCAAAATGTGATATATTAGTTCATACCTGAAACAACCAGAAAACAATAGCAGAATGGAAACTCAACATAGATTAACACCAAAGTAAACATTACATATATAAACATTACATAAATTTAACATTACATGTCATTAAAACGAGTGGTTCAGGACGTTGCAACATTATTACAATATCTTCGGCTGATCTTTGAATAGTCGCATCCACTTCAATCAGACCCTTTGTTGAGTAACAGTAAATAGTACGTCACGCAACCTTCAAATCATCATCCTTCTTTAGCTCAAGTATAGTGAACCATATCTTTTCTTCGTTGTCAATGGAGGGTGAACGGTACACGAACTTAACAACTCTCTGATTTTCTGGATATCACAACAGAGTATTCAGTTTGGATTTCAGATCGACGAGAAGTATATCCTTGGAGACCCTAAACTGAAGTGGAGGAATTTGCGCTATTGAAATACACAAATGCAAGATGGCGATAGAGATTCATTCTGATATTTTGTAAATAAAATGGAATGAGAAACCCTGTTTATAGAAGGTGTGGAGCAATAAGAACCTTACAATTTTACCTTATCTTCAATAAAGACTTCGGAAATACATATTTGGATCCGTCTTTTTTTAATAAAAAATTAAGGGTTTATCCGAAGATACACGTTCGTATTGTCCCATGTTTTGTTTTGTTTTTTTTAATTTAAATTACAAGGTGTGTTCGGAGATGCATCTCCGAAACTACCCAAAAAATATGCAGAATAGAACCAACTGGTTATGCAAAGCAAATTTTCAAAACCCAAAATTTGTCCAAAAAATACCATCCAATTTTATAACATTATCCAATGTGTTACATGCAAAAAATGTGTTACATTGTTAGATTACAACTAAAATGCATCAAAACATGTGTCACTTCCTAAATCTATTGATGGTTCATTCTTTGATCTTTTCTTATTTGCTTCTCTTTCAATGTCGCCCAATTTGGTGAACCACCCTTCTAAAAAGTGATCCAGCAAATTTCAGCATCTTTTGTGAAATGTATCGTCTATTCCAATGACGTATTTGGTATAGTACATACCGGTTTCAAATAAACCTGAACAAAATATTTTTTCAACCAATTCTTCAATTAGGCATGTGCGGATTCAACTCTGTTAGTTGTTGTATTGTCCAAGTGTCGAACCTGACCGGTCCATTAACAAACTGTTGTACCCCAAAATTTTCCCTATCTTTTCTCAAGACTTTTGTCACAAAGATCTTCAAAAGCTCAAGCTTGCACAAGGATTGACTAAGTTAAGTCATCTCCTCAACACTAATACCTCAAATTAGGGTTTGAGTTTTCACAAGGACAATTGGACTTCTAATACTTCAAATGACTTTCATGGATCATTATGGACCCTCAATATTGTTCATGTCAAATTTCAAGTTTTGGATCACAAAATTGCTCAGTCAATTGATCAGATGACCTAAAATTAGATATATTGGATAAAAAAGTCAATTGTGGTCAACCTACAGTCAAACTTCAAGATTTTGGATCAATATCAACATTTTAAGGTCATATGTATCAATTGATCAAGTTTGGATCATAATTCCCCAAGAAAATTATTCAAATCACCAAAAGGGCAAAATGGTCAAAATTAGGGTTTTGACTGAGAATGGCTAATCTTTGACTTTTGACCTAATACATGACTTACTGGTTTGAAACATGACCTCAAGGATTCAAATGCATCATTTTGACCTAATTGCATATCTCAATTCATTTCTCAAGATCAATTGATTGATAATTGAAATCCAGTCAACTGATGAAAAGTCAAATGATACACCAAAAGTCAAACTTTGACTTTTTGATCAAAATTGAGTTTCAAAGATCACATTTCATCAAGACATTCAAAAATTTGAAAATTGATCATAAGTCAAAATTCATCTTTAAAAGTCAAACTTTTCAAGACTTAGAATTTTTCTAAGTATTTTTAAGTCTTATTTTTTTCATGACTTCATGCCAACTTTTCACCAAGATGAAAAATGATTCAAAGAAAATATTCAACATGAAAGTTGTAGATCTTGATGAGATCTACAATTTTTCTTTAATGATTAAATCCTAGAAATTCTTGGATCTTGAGTTATAAATTCACAAAGTCATGCACTTTTTATAAAAAAACACTTAGTGAAAATTTGACCTAGTTTAGGCAGATTTTTGACCCAACTTCATGACAATTTTTCACATAGTTCCAAATTGATTCTTCAAAAATGAAAAACATGAAGATTGTATAGGATGTTCTGGGATTTTCAAAATATCCAAGAACTCATTAAGATTACTCTTGAGCTAGGAGAATCGAAGAGATGAAGTTAGGGTTTCAAACTTTAATTACAAGTCAATTTTATGATGAACACTTGACCAAATCCATAGTCATGCTGCATAATATTTGCTTTGCAGGCCTCAAACTTTTGTTTCACTCCATAATTAATGGCTTACACAACTGATTGAGCCATTATCCAATTGATTCAATCATTATCCAAACCAAATTGCTATTTTGGGAAGAAAGTAACCATTTCATTCTTGTAAAGATCACTTTAATCACAAAGTAAATTTCTTGAGCCTGTAACTTGTTTCTTCTGCACACTCTTAACCTACTAGGCCAGAAGAAACATGTTTAAAGTGTTCAACCACTCTAGAAGACTTGGTACAAGCATTGGAACCATGTTCATCAATGTTGCTTAAAAAATAAGGCAAATCCACAAACATGTGATTCTTGATTTCTGACTTCTCCAAGCATTCAAACTTCTTGCTTATAAATAGAGACACTATTTGTGAGCTAAAACACGAATTAGCAAGCACCCAAACTCACCCAAACTACCTGAAAACTCATATTATACAAAAACTCCATTGTTATATAGAATCTGACCAAAAACTCCCATCTCTCAAACCACTCGTGTGTTTCCTCTCCAAATCATCTCAAAAGCTTCCTTACCTCAAATACAACTCACCTTAATCCATGTTTCCAAACTGTAACAACATTTTCACCATTGTCCAAACTCAAAAATAGGGGTCTGCAATTTGACTTCTCCAGGCCATTTCAGCCACTCTCCACTCAAGCTAAGCATTGCATTAGCTTCCTAGGAACTCAAGAAAGCTAACCTGATCATTGCAGCACCTTGAAACAAGCTCAAACTCAAAACATGAAATCCATTTTTGAGGTAAGTTTTCTGACTTTTGAACTCTTCATATATGCATTGTTAGCTTTCCATTTGTGAAGATAAAATGTAGACATCATAGCCCTGAAACTAGTCATGTCCTTAGAATTCATTTATATTGCTTAAGTAGTGAGAATTTTGAAGATGAACTTTCTGAAAAAGTTAGGTCAAATTTGGTATCATTAAAAATTCTCATTCATCTTTGATCTATAGCCTATGATATTTATATGATTGAATTCGTATGGAAAAATGGAGCAACTTTCATATTTGCATTTTTCATTTTGGTTAAGAATTGATGAAGTTACAGTTTTCAAAATTGTTGGCGCGAGGAAGAAGATAAAGTCATCTTCAGGAACGTGTTTCAAATATATACATTTATGGTTTTGTATTAATAAACAGATGTATAGCCACCCTAGTGGTAAAGCGCGAGCCTGTTAACCTTTGGGACCTGGGTTCGAGCCCCACTAGTACCCTTTTGCTTTTTCTTGTTTTACTTTTACAGATTCAATACACGCAGGCCACACACGCGTATGATGCGCCTCTCATCTCTGGCCATTGGATCTTCATCAACACCAAACCAACACATCGCGTGCTGCCATCCATGATGCTCCCTCATTAGCCTCCCCTACTGGATCCAAACAGGCGTTGGATCTTTGCTTTGGGCCTGGATGATTCTTGCTTCATAACACCCCTCATTTTGCTTTTCAGCGCAGGCCCAACATACTTTTTTTTATTGTTTTCAGCATCAAACAAAAACTAATATTTTAGGCCTAACCCCTTTTACTAACTTTTAACCCCTTTTCTACTTTTTAACACCTAACCCAATATTTTTATTTTCTTTATATATTTTCTTTACTTTTATTTATTTTTATTTTTATTTTTTATTTTGACCCAAAAATATTTATAAAAAAAATACACTTTCTTAAATAATTTTCTAATTTTTATTTTTTCACCTTATTTATTTTGTAAACAAAACACTAAAAAGTATTTTTTTTTTCTTAACTAATTAATTTCTTCTTTTAGAATTAGAATTAAAATTAAACTTAGGTTTATTTAAATTTTCCTTTTTTAAGACTTTAGATTTGATCAAATAATTAATTGATTTCTTTTTGTGAATAATTAATTAGTTTTAATTAGGTCAAAAATTACTAAAATCTCTCTTTCATATAAAAATTTAAACAAAAAACAATTTTCTTCTCCATTCATATAGCTCTCATACATTCTTGTACATTTTTATCTTGCAATATTCGATATGGTTGTAATAGTAATTAGATTTAATTTCTTTTACTTCCCCATTTGTAACTTGTATCCCTATCCCCTAAATGATGTAATAGCGTAGAATTTACATTCTTCAATTTATCGCTTTCAATACAAATGTTAATAATTATGGTTTGTATGACAAGACATAAAATCAACAAGTAAAAAACTCTAATTCAAGACAAAAATGCATAAAATTAAAACACTTTGCACACTTACATCTCTAGGGTTAACCTCACTTGTTGCCTAAGATAAAAACAGTCATGTCCCTATAAATGAGAATGAATCGATTAATCACAAGTCCTTATAAATGTATAAGTGAGGTATTAATTCAAAATAATTCTAAGAGATAAATAACTAAAAGAAAATATTTTTGACATTTTAAAATTAATTTAACAAATTAAGAATAAAAGAAAATATTTTTTTTGTTATTTTCAAAATTATGAAAGGAAATAAAAAGATATAAAACAAAATAAACATGGTTTGGAAAGAAAATTGGGCCTGGCGGTATGAATGGTGTAAAGCCCAAGTAAGATATGCATAATTTCGCTCTGCATTTTTCCAATTTCAGTACATCAGCAGTATATTTATCAGTAGAGTTTACCTTTTGTATAAATATGCGGTGAAAAAGTAAAAATAAATTTTGTATTAGGAGTTTTACGGTACAAGAAAAACTAAAATTCATGATTTTTGTATCGTCTAAAATTTGAGCATTTGAAAAATAGTCTGTAGAAAAATCGTCTGGTCATGATTTCCAAATGTATGATATCTACCACAAATCTTACTTCTCTTTACTCATTTATTCTAAACCAAAAACAAATGTACTTTAAATCAATAAAAAAAAGGTATTTTAATTTTTAAAAAAATGTGATTACACATATAAAACAAGATTAAGTAAAGTAAAAAAGGTATGGAAAAGAATGTTGAGAAAAATGAAAGTGGGTTTTAGAGTGAATGCCGGGGAAAAGATGTATTGAAATAGGTAAAAAAAAGTTATGGACTTAGAATAAAAATGGATATTAAATAATATAAAGATGGTTTATAAAAATGACTAAATGGACTAGAATAGATAAATGGAATTATGTGAATTAGAAAGTGGATTGAAATGAAGTAGATTGAAAAAGGTTTTAGAATGCATGTGGATATTAAGTTTGGATAATAAAATTTGGGATATGATACTACACTTCCCTAAATTATTAATGATAATCAAATTGACTTTATCTAATAAAGGCTTATAACTGATAATACTATGATAGTCTACGAGATATTTAGTTATACTTAGAAGGCTACCAAGAAAAAAAGGGTTATGTTGGTATTAAATTGAAAAAATCTTAACCATTATAGAATTTCCTTCTAAAATCACCAACGTTATGATGAAATGCATTAAACTGACACCTTGTATATTCTTGTCAACGGATATCCCACATAAACTATCATTCCTACGAGAGGAATACAACAGGGATATCCTATTTCCCCTTACATATTTATTCTTTGTGTTGACATACTTCTAACCTAATAACTACTTCTTAGAAGGAAAAAACTTTCACATGTATAAAAATTGTTAAGTCAGCTCCTAATATTACTCATCTATTTTTATTTTTATTTTGCAAATGATAGTTTAATCTTCTACAAAGTTGAGGAAAAATAGAAAAAAAAACTCCTAAATATAATCAATACCTATCTTGAGAATTCAGGAAAAAAATATAAATATAAGCAAATCTGAAATGATGTTCAGCAGGAGCACAAATCAGAGCAAGAAGAATATATTTCAATAGACCCTAGGAATTCCTACTGTTACTAAAATCAACATGTATATGGGGCTCCCTATCCAAGTGGAAAATTCTAGAAATATCAGCTTTAATCATCTTCTAGCTAGAGTCAAAAAGAGAATAAATAATTAGAAAGAGAATAAAATATCCTATTACGGCATAGCTATTCTGATTAAAGTGGTTCTACAAGCCATTCCTATTTATATTATGAGCACCTTTTTACTGCCTAAAGATATGTGCAAAGAAATAGAGAGTTTGAATGCAAACTTATGGTGGGGGATAAGAAAACTCATTGGATCAACTGGAAGAAGCTTTGTACCTCTAAATAACAAGGTGGGCTAGGATTTAGAACCCTTCATGAGTTTGATAAAGCTTTGCTGGCCAAGCAAGTTTGGAGACTCCATACAAACCCTAATGCCTTAGTGGCTAGAGTCTTTAAAGTCAAATGCTACCCCAAAATGGATGTCCTTAAGGCTAAAATGGGTTATAGACCTAGTTTTCAATGGAAAAGTATACAAGGCAGCATAGAAAGTATCCAGAAAGGAAGTTGTTGGCATATAGGTAATGGTAGATTGGTTAATATATGGGAAGATAACTGGATTCCTAGTCTATTTGGGTTTAAAATCCTAACATAAAAAACCCTTGGGTGCAAGGGTAATTGGAGTTAAGGGCCTGATGGAGGAGGAAAAAGTTTATCGTAACATTGATATTATAAATATAACCTTTAATATCATAGATAGAGACTTTATTCTCAACATCCCCCTCTACATTTTGGAAGAAGATGATTAGATGGGGTGGATAGCTAATAAAGATGGACATTACAATGTAAAGTTGGATATTATTGCATATTTGAGTGGAATAAGAATAACACCTTTAAAAGCTTATATAAAAATAATAAGGTCAAAGTGTGGCCGAAAATTTGGAGCAGTAATGCTACCCTGAGGCAAGAGTTCCTCTTATGGAGACTGCTAAACAACATAATACCTACCAAAGGAATCTAAACAATAAAGGGATAACTAGATTATATCATATTCCTTAGATGTAACACCAAGATTGAGACCAAGGGCCATTATTACACAACATGCTAGTGGGCTAGATAGATCTGGTTTGGTTCTCAACTGAACCTAAAGTTTCAAGAGGACAGACAAAACTACTTCATAGAGTGGACAAAGAGCAACATACACAACATGCAAGATAATATCCTAAACTTATTCATAAATATGATAAACATAATTTGGAAGACCATAAATAAATTAGTCCGTGATCATAAAGGCACGCCTATTATGGAACTATCAAGCAAGTTATGGATAACACCAATAGCTTTCTATCCAAGAGAAGCAATAAGGAGTGCAAGAAAATCTGCAACAAAGACGGTAAGCTAAAAAATAAGGCAACTATCATAGACACATGAAGATAAACGATGAAGACAAAGAGGATCATAACATAAATGCTTACATCAGCAAATCAAAGACTACCAGAAATCAACAGAGAGTGATGCAGACTGATAAGTTGGAAGGCAAACAATGAAAAAATATGAGAATTACGAGGATAAAAGAGATGATAAGAAACAAAAATAAAGAAGGAATGCAAAAGAGTAACAAAACTTTAACTTAGGCAGGGAAGGTTACATCAAACACGAACAACCTACAAAAAAACATAAACATAAACATGTGCATCAGACAGGATAACAATCAAAAAGGCAAGAACTTAATGAAAGGAAAAAACCAAGACAAGAGAGAACAGAAAACTTACAATTTCAAGGGGGTTTGGCTTGGATCAAACTCGAAGGCCACAAAAAATGATATTAGGAAGGAAATGGAGCTCTGTAGCAGCAAAAATGGACAAACTACAAAAATGATAGAGAATATCAGAGAACACAGTGAGCAGAAAAGGAAGAACATTAAAATCTAAAGGGACGGAATGGAGAGAACTTACACTCGTCGCCAGATCCAGAGAAAATCAGAACATCAACTTACATGCAACATCAAAAGGGTGAAAAGAGAGGAAATTGCAACTGCATTCGTCGAACAAACAAGACAAAAACATCATCAAAGGAGAAAAGGGTTTGAGAACCACAAAGGAAACAAAAAGATTAGTAAGGCGAACAATCATACTGATAACGAAAAAACCCTAACATGCATGATGATGAAAGTATAGTCACTCACCAAAATTGGATTTTGAGTCGATCAGGTTCCAGTTTAGTGGTGGAAAGAATATAGGGCTTGGGAGCAATCTTCATGAATGCAGAAGGTGAGATCATCAACTCGGTAACCAGAAAGATGAAGGGATCTAACCAACCGTTGGAGGCGAAAGCCATGGCCTTAAGGATGGCGATGGAGAAAGCGCTTTAAGAAGGGTATAAGCTAATGATTTTTGAATCAGATAATATGAATCTTATGAAGATTGTGGATAAAACTGAGTAAGAAATTCCCATAAACATTGTTAGAAGGTTGTTTAAAAGGATGAATACGAAGGGCAAGATGTTTTCAGTTATAAGATTTAGACATATTAGTCATAAGGCAGATGATATGGCACATGACCTAGTTAGGTCAGTGGCCAATAACAACAGTTCCAATGAGTTGAGTATGAAAGAGGAAAAGTCTAATAAACTCTTATGTAACACGCATTGATTAATCTAATACGTGATTTGTTTCTAAAAAAAGGACACAATATAGAAAATTCTTTATATTTCTATTGTTTGATAAAAGTAGCAGTTAAACTAAGTTATAAATATAAAATTATATAAAAAAATATTTATTTAATATTTTAAAAAATTCAATTAAAATAAAATGAATTTTAGAGAGAGAAAAACAATATTTTAATTTTTTTTTATAAAACTTATAAGTTTTAAGATAAAATATTTGAAGTAATTTAAAATATTATAAATTAGTAAAATAAATGTGAAAAAATAATATCAAACTAATTTTTTATCAAATAAGGTTATAAAGTTATCCCTCTATATTTTTTATAATGTATGATTTTAGAAAAAAAATTGTGCTAAATTATAATTTAAATTACAATATTAATAAATTGTTTTTTAATATAAATTGGATATTCTTTTGAGTCGAAGAGGAGTACTAGCGTAAAAATTCTCTCTCAAAGCATGGTAATCAAAATCAGATTGGATTGACCAATTCATTCGATTAGACTAGGAATTGAAACGTTAAACAATCTATTTGGATGAAAACTAGCCTGCAGAATAACTGGGATTTAAATCGAAAAATTGGTTAAAAATCGATTAAAAACTGAAAAACTGGAGGTTCAGGCAATTTTTAGGGTTGAATCGGATTTTCTTTTGATATATAAACATATGATAAAAAATTACGTTTTGAATCAAAATAATGCATAATTTTATTTTCTTTTTCCTTCTCCAATCATTCTAATTTACATTATCGTAGAAAAATTAAAGTGAAAATCATTTTAAATTCTTTTGTTATTCTCTATTCATTTGATGAATGAAAATGAATTTTATATAATAATATATAATAGATAAATATGATAAATACAGTTCAACGCATATGAAATGATCAGACACTGTTGTGAACAAACAATTAATAAAGTCATTGGATTATTTATTATTATTATTATTATATTAAATAAAAAAATTTAACTTATTTATTTATATTTAATATATTAAAAAAACTATTAAATATTAATTATTAAGAAATTATCAATAAATTATTTTTATTTATAAAATATAATTCTTTTGTGTATTATTATTCTTATTATAATAAAAAAATATTTATTTATATATAACTAATTTAATATAGATTCAATCACTACTAAAAAAAAAGACATTTGAGAAAAAGTTTTTACATCGGGTATCAAAATATGTGATGTAAAAAATACAGTTAACAAACTTTTTACATCAGGTATTTATTTGCAATGATATAAAAAATAAGGGAAAATTTTTTTTCCGTCACCTATTACATCGGGCAATCTCATCCACCGATGTAAAAGATTTCCAGAAAAAAAACACGGTGACATTTTTGTAAATAAGAAACAAGATGACAAAAACGTTAAAAAAATATAAGTAAGATATTACATCGGTTTAACTAAAAACCGATGTAAAAAATGCTCGCTTGAATTAATATATAAAATATATTAAAAAATCATAAAAAACGCGTGTAAAAAAATATATATATAAGCAAGATATTACATCGGTTTAACTAAAAACCAATGTAAAAAATGCTCGCTTGAATTAATATATAAAATATATTAAAAAATCATAAAAAACGCGTGTAAAAAAAAAAAACAAGATATTACATCGGTTGGACTTTCCACCGATGTAAAAGCCAACTCTTGTATCGGTTGGAGGTTCCACCGATGTAATAGCCAAAGTTTTAAAATATATTTAAAAAAATACAAAACGCGTGTATCGGTTGGACTTTCCACCGATGTAAAAGCCACACGCTTGTATCGGTTGGAAAGTCCACCGATGTAAAAAAGTATAAAAACAGAATTCATATATTCTCGAACACTGTACAACTCCTCCATTTTATGACCCATTTCTCCGACCCATTTTCTCCGAGACGCCCACCGCTGCCAACATTGTCAATGACTCACCGTCGCCGCCAACACCGTCAACGACTCACCGTCGCCGCGACGCCCACCGTTGCCCACCGATGCTAGTAATGTCGTAAACGACTTCACCATCTCTGTTTCACGACTCCTCTTCGCCGATTGCCCTTCACGACTCCTCGTCGGCCGATTCACGCCCTTCACGACTCTTCGCTCGCCGTTTCAACTGTAAGTGCAAATTTTTGTTCCATTCTTGTTACTATTATTATACTATTATACTTTCTCCTATTTTTATGCTCACCAAATAAAAGCTCATGCCAATTTTGTTGATTGTTCTGATCGAAAAAACTCTAAGTACTATGTTGTTGTTGTTCTGGTTATGTTTTTTATTTTGTTAATCTGTTTTGTTGGATTTTTCGTGGGTTAGTAAGGGTTTTAATGCGATTTGTTTTTATTTGCAGTATAGTGCTCGGTTCAATGCTGAAGCTCTGAGGAACTTTTTATACTCTCTAAACAATGGAACTATAGCCAAAAAGAAATTCAACTGTATGTATGCAATTTTGTTTTACTCACAACGCAAATATATCGTAGCTATACATGTTTTTGTGTCAAATTGTTTGGCCTTTGCATTGTTTGGCCTTGTTTCTTACTGACTCTCCATGGCAATTATCTTACTTTTGCATGTTGCTATAACAATTTCAATTTCCATTTGCATTGTGAGTCCAACAGCTAAATATAAAGGAAGACTTGGAAAAACTATAGTGACAACTTGCAAACTCGGAATCTCGGAATCTCCGTTTCACGACTCCTCGCCGGCCGATTCACGCCCTTCACGACTCTTCGCTCGCCGTTTCAACTGTAAGTGCAAATTTTTGTTTAAAAATGAGTGATTAGCATTATTCCTCTTTGAGTTTATATTTAAAGTATGTTAGATTGTAAGAAGAGATTGAAAAGAGAGAAATAGTGGAAGGGAGTATCTAAATTTTTATAAATAATTAATATTCTAATTATGTTACCAAATAGTTGTTCAACGATATTTGGTTTAAAACCAATGTTTTGCCAAATTTTGCTTATCAATTCGTTGTTACAGTCTCATTACTATTACTATACTATTATAAATTACACTTTGTTACTCGTGTGTTTTATACTTTGTTCCATTCTTGTTACTATTATTATACTATTATATTTGAATCCCTTTCTCCTATTTTTATGCTCACCAAATAAAAGAAGTGGAAAATTTCGAAACCTATGACAAAAGAATTAATGGTCCTCTCAGAAACACAATGTTTATCTTTAACCTATCAAACTTAATAGAGTTATCACCTTGCCATTGAAATTTGATTCTATTTTTCTTTCTCCACGAAGCAGCGCAACTTGCAATCTCGGAATCTCCGTGAAGTAGCGCAGCCGCGGGCACACTGTTCGTCAGACCTTCCTCCGTGTGAACATAGTTATGGATCGTAGTTGGATGAGAGCTAATTGATTAAGTGACGAGTACGAACATGGAGTGATGGAATTTCTACAGTTTGCTGAAAGTAATGCTGACAAAAGTCTTCCTACGCTTTTTCTCTGTCCATGTATTCGTTGTACAAATAAAGAACCAAAACGTAGTAAGAAAGAAATCATGGATCATCTAATTTGTGTAGGGATTTGTCAAAGTTATACAAAATGGATATGGCACGGTGAAGTAGTAGCAAAGTCAAACGTGTCTCAAAGAGATGATGTTAGTGTAGAAATGGATGATCGTCTAGAAGACATGATGTGTGATATTGGACAAGATTCGTTTAAGAGGGCACATACGTATGATACTATATTCAATGACAAGGATAAACCATTGTACCCGGAATGCAAAAAATTTACACGTCTGTCAGCCGTGTTAAAATTATTTAATCTGAAGGCAAAGAATGGGTGGACTGACAAAAGTTTTACCGAGTTGCTTGAATTGTTGACCGAAATGCTTTCAGAAGGTAATGTAATGCCAAGTCGTTATTACGAGGCGAAGAAAATATTGTGTCTGATGGGTTTGGAGTATGAAAAGATACATGCATGCCCTAATGATTGCATATTATACAGAAAAGAGTATGAAAAGTATAATCATTGTCCAAAGTGTAAGGCTTCACGCTACAAAAAGAAAGATGGTGAGTCAATTGATGATGAGGTGGTCAAAAAGGGTCCTCCTGCGAAAGTGGTATGGTACCTATCAATAATTTCAAGGTTCAAGAGATTATTCGCCAATGCAGATGACGCAAAGAATCTTAGATGGCATGCAGAAGAAAGAAAGTATGATGGACAAATTCATCATGTAGCTGATTCTTTGCAATGGAAGAAAATAGATTCTTTGTTTCCAAATTTTGGCAAAGAGTCGAGAAACCTTAGACTTGGACTTGCTACTGATGGAATGAATTTGTTCGGTAATCTGAGTACTAACCATAGTTCTTGGCCTGTTCTCTTGATGATTTACAACCTATCTCCTAGGCTGTGCATGAAGCGTAAATATATTATGTTATCGATGATGATATCGGGCCCAAAACAACCAGGAAATGACATAGACGTTTATCTAAGTCCACTGATTGATGATTTAAGAGTGCTGTGGGAGGAAGGGGTGGATGTTTTTGATGCGTATTCTGGCGAACAGTTCAATATGCGTGCCATGCTGTTTTGCACCATCAATGATTTTCCGGCATATGGTAATTTGTCTGGGTATAAAGTTAAAAGGCATAATGCGTGTCCTATATGTGAAAAAGACACTTGTTACCATCAGCTTGAAAAAGGAAAGAAGACCGTTTATCTCGGGCACCGAAAATTTCTAAAACATTATCATCCATATCGTAGATTGCGGAAAGCTTTCAATGGGGAACAAGAGCATGGTGTTGCTCCAAAGCCCTTGTCTGGAGAGGAAGTTTATCAGCGACAACAGGGACTTGATGTTATCTTTGGAAAGTACCAAAAACGATCTATTGTGAAAAATGTATGGAAAAAGAGATCGATTTTCTTCGATCTTCCATATTGGTCTAGTCTTGATGTAAGACATTGTATTGATGTGATGCATGTGGAGAAAAATGTATGCGATGGTGTAATCGGAACACTTCTCAACATTCAAGGCAAGACAAAAGATGGTATTAATGCTCGTATGGATTTGGGTTTGATGGGTATACGAGAAGAGTTAACTCCACAATATATAGGTAACAAGACATATTTGCCTCCTGCCTGCTACACTTTGTCTAAAAAAGAGAAAACAAGTTTTTGTGAGTGTTTACAAAGTATCAAAGTGCCGCATGGTTACTCATCAAATGTCAAGAGGCTTGTATCAGTTAAAGATTTTAAATTAGTTGGCTTAAAATCTCACGACTGTCATGTCTTAATGCAAT
The DNA here is from genome assembly GCA_948472305.1 of Vicia faba. NCBI lineage: Eukaryota > Viridiplantae > Streptophyta > Magnoliopsida > Fabales > Fabaceae > Vicia > Vicia faba. The sequence continues at coordinate 386,255,815 of OX451741.1, forward strand.
AACTACTACCATTGGCTATTCATGGGATATTGCCTAACAACGTAAGGAAGACCATAACTAGGTTATGCTTATTTTTCAATGCAATTTGTTGTAAAACCATTGATCCACTAAAGTTAGACGATTTGGAAAATGAGGCTGCAGTTATCTTGTGCCAATTAGAGATGTATTTTCCTCCTTCATTTTTTGACATTATGGTTCACTTGATTGTTCATCTAGTAAGGGAGATTAGATTATGTGGTCTAGTTTTTTTACGGTGGATGTATCCAATAGAGCGATACATGAAGATTCTAAAAGGGTATACAAAAAACCCACACCGTCCGGAAGCATCGATTATTGAGAGGTACATTACAGAAGAAGCAATTGAGTTTTGTTCTAACTATTTGTCAGGAGTGAATGTTGTAGGGGTTCCCAAGTCTCGTCATGATGGAAGATATGAGGGTGTGGGTACACAAGGTTTAAAAGTCAAGAGCTTAAGTATTGATGTGGTTGTTCAAGCGCATTTGTATATATTGAATAACATAGATGAAGTTCAACCTTACTTATCTGCTCACAAAAGCATCGTAAAGAAAAAGTACCCCAAGATGAATGAAAGAGGGTTATTAAAAGAGCATAATAAGAGTTTCTCTGAGTGGTTTAAAGAAAGAATTGCTAATGAAGATAGTGTTTCTAATACAATTAAGTGGTTGTCTTATGGGCCTAAATGTAACATAATAACTTGGAGTGGATATGATATTAATAAAACCTCTTTTTATACAAAGTCAAAGGATGACCGTAGTACCACGCAAAATAGTGGGGTAATGATTGTGGCTGAGTCCATGCACTTCTCTAGTGCTAAAGATAAAAACCCGGTTATGGCATCTACACCGTACTTTGGGGTAATTGAAGAGATTTGGGAAGTTAATTATGTTGTGTTTAAAGTTCCTGTATTTAAATGCAAATGGATTGATATCAACAGTGGTGTCAGAATCGATGAATTTGGAGTTACACTGGTTGATCTTAGCAAGTTAGCTTATGCGAACGAACCATTCATCATGGCATCTCAAGCAAAACAAGTGTTTTATGTCACAGATCCTTCTAATAAAAAGTGGTCAGTGGTTTTACAAGGAAAGGTCCATGATAGTGATGAAAATCATGATGAGAATCTTGATATTTCTGAAACTCATCCTTTCTCAACAAATGTGACTACATTCATTGAAGAAAATGAAGGGGATGATGTGCATGCTATTCGCATAGACCATGAAGAAGGGATATGGGAGGACTAGTAAGATTTTTTGTATAAGTTAATTCCGCGTTACTTTATTTTCTAATTGTTTTTATTTTGTGCTTAATTTTATTTCTAATTATTTTTATTTTGTGCTTAATATTATTTCTAATTATTTTTGTTTTGTGTAAACAGATACATGGGTGATTCAAACCCCAATAAAAGAAGAGTTAGAGGTCCCACTTTAATGACACAAATTGACAAAGTTCATCAAACAGGTGAAAAGATAAAGGTCGAGTTTAATGCAAGAACCTATGAATGTATTGGTGTTGGTAAAAATGCTACACATTTCAAGAGTTATATAGCATCTCTTGCTCGACAGTATTGTAGCATTGTGAAAAATGATTGGAAAGAAGTAGATGAAGGCGTAAAAGATGCTATTTGGACTGATATTCAGGTATTTTAAATACAATACTTTATTATATTTTATAATCATATACTAATTAACAACATATGACATATACTACATTTGTAGGCTCATTTTACTATTCCAGAATGTAAAGATCCAAAGAAGGATAGGTTGAAGAAAGAATGGATTAAATATGCGGGAGAGCGATGGAGAGGTTTTAAGACACAACTCACAGATAGATATATTCATCATCCCATAGAAAATGATCCTCCTCCATATGTCAAGTATAACTTTATTACAGAAGACGCCTGGAAAGAGTTTCTCAAGATTCGAGATACCCCTGAATTTAAGGTTAGTAGGAGTTATATGTTTTTGTGTGCATAACATTTTTATTATATTTAGTGATTAATTACTTGTTTGAGTTTATAATAGGAAAAAAGTCAGAAGGGTAAGGATAATGTGGCCAAGAATTTATACCCATGTGTATTGTCTCGTGGAGGGTATCGCTTACTTGAGGAGAAAATTATGAAAGAAAAATCATCATCGAGAGATAATTCCACATTAGATGATAATGATAGTCCATCTCCACCATCACACCATGAGTTATGGAAGAGAGCACGACAAAAGAAAGGAGGAGAATACACATCAAAATCTACACAAGAGGTTGCTGAAAAAATTGTAAGTAAACAACGAAAAATTATTCAAGTATCATTATATTTGTGATTGATTAATTGATGTTTTTGCATTTTGTAGGATTCTCTTGTTCAAGAAGCTGAAAAAGGTGCAATTGTTCCAGATGGACGTAACGATATCTTATCATTAGCCATTGGAACATCTGAGCATGGAGGTCGTGTTCGTGGTGTTGGAAAACACCATAAACAAAGCACTTACTTTGGAAGAAAAAGTCAACATATCGACGTAAATGAACAACTTGCAATATTGGAAACAAAACTTAGAGCTGAACTTGAAGAAAAGTTGGTTGAAGAGCGTAAGATGTTTCAACAATCATTAATGGAGACACTTAAGTCTATGGGTTTATCACAAAGCACAGGTGATATTAAATGCATTGAAAAATTGGAAATTATCGATGGAAGCGGAAAAGGAAGTTGTTCAGCTGCAAAGGGAAGCACAAAAGAGAGCACAAAAGACGTGGAAGTTGATGATGTTCAGAGATTGTTACTCATGGTTTTGAAATTGGATGATAACCATTTGGCAGTACAATTAAGTCATTGTGCGAGTGTCTCTAATTTTTATGTTTCAGCTAAATGTATCAGAGAGTTATTGGTGGGTTTAGGTCATTGGCTTGACGTGTCTATTCTGCAAATTTGGTGCACGTAAGTACATTTTATTGTTTTATTAAAGTCAATCTCTATTAATATGTTATATCTCTCATCACTTTGATTCTAATGTTAATTTTAAAATTATTCAGGTATATTCATCGTGTTTGTCTTGAGAATTCCATTTCAGAATTATATGGATTTATGGACCCTGCTAGGTGTATTTATAATGATAATGTAACGAAATCTCAAGAAGATGTTAAAAATTACGTGCTAGAAAAGTTACGTGATGAAAACAGAGCGTGCCACTTACTACCATTAATTCATGGGTAAGAATTTTTATGAAATTGTGTTTTATATTATTTAATTTTGATAATATATATATTTTATGTGACTTTTCTGTTTCCACACACACGTACAGGAGACATTGGCAACTAATAGTCATGTGTCCAAGAGACAATTTAGTTGTCGTATTTTGTTCACTTCATCGAGAAATTGACCAGAACATGAAGAAAATTATTACAAAGTAAGTTTATCTTTCATGTGACTTTCATTGACAACTAATAGTTATGTGATTTTTCATTGGCGAGTATATTTAGTTATGTGATGTTTATATCTTTCTGTATTAGTTCTTTTGGGATTCATCAAATGGCAAATGGAAATAGAAAAAATGCTACATGGCTTCATCCTAATGTAAGTATGATGTAAATTGTAATTCTATAGTTAAATTTATGATAAATATTCACTAATTATGTCATTCAATTGTAGACAAGGCAACAACATAACTCTAATGATTGTGGATACTATGTGATGAAAAATATGTTGGATATTGTCTCTGCTAATATAACTGAGAATTGGATGCAAGTACTAAAAATAACTTTACTTTGTTATTTACTTTTTGTTTTTCGACTTAATATGAATTTTTAAAAAATAACTCTATATTGTTATATTTATGTATTATAGGTATTTGATGACCCAACAGAATTAACACCAGATGATTTGTATGATTTGCGACTTCGTTGGGCAAAATGTTTCTTTGAGTTACATGGAACTTAAGTTTATCTTGGTGAGTTTTATAGAATTGTATAAGTTGTGGTTTTTGCACAATACATGTGGTTTTTTCTCATGTGTTGAGTTTCTTGATTTTTTTTGCTGATGTTAATTGTTATTATTTATTGTCAGGCAATATGATTTTGGTGTTGTCTACCGAAGATTTTATATTGGTAATTCAAGTTTGGAAACTTAGAAATAGTTGAATATTTTTGTATATGTATATTTTGTGAATATTATGTAATTGTAAGTTTTGAAAAAGGCTTATAAATAGTTGAATATTGTTTTATATTTTGTGAAGAATTTGTAATTGTAAGTTTGTTTGTTGTAATACAATACAAGTTTGCAATACAATTGTTCAATTTGTAAGTTTGTTGTGAAAAATATGAAAACATCGACCTAAATGTGATATATGTGATGTTGGAAAGCTATGAAATCTATATAGCGATATAAATATAGTCTGTTTGATATTGGAAAAATATGAAAAAATGGGTACAAATTATATTTGTATAGGGAAACCCAGAAAATAAATAATCTATTCCAAAAAAATTTCATACATTTTACATCGGTTATTACTCAAAACTGATGTGAAAACTTTCAAAAAGGGACTTTTTACATCGGTTGGGGATAATAACCGATGTAAAAAGTTGCGTCACTGGGGACTTTTTACATCGGGTATTACTTCCAACCGATGTAAAAAACTGGATCAATTTTTTAAAAAAATGTGCATAATAATTGTTTCTTACATCGGTTCATATATTATAACCGATGTAAAAAATGGACTTTTTACATCGGGTATTACTTCCAACCGATGTGAAAAACTGGATCAATTTTTTAAAAAATGTGCATAATAACAGGTTATTACATCGGTTCTGATATTATAACTGATGTAAAAAAGAGACTTTTTACATCGGTCCCAGAACCGATGTAAAAAGTCTCTGATTTACTATATCGCCTGACTTTATATCGAACTCAAAACCGATGTAAAAAGTCAATTTCACCCGATGTAAAAAGTCATTTCTGCACTAGTGAATTTTGATCCAACCTTAAAATTCTGAATCTCTAAATCAATGTTTTAAAACTCAGACCGGTGATCGACTCGGTAAAGTTACTGGGTCATTGGGTTACTGGTGAGATCGCATGGCTTTTGATCCGGTTTCTATAAAAAATATATTTATTACCTGAAATTTGTAACTATAATAATATAGAAAATTATAAATTCAAATAATTTAGAATAAACAAAAGTATTAGTAACAATCAAAATAAGTGATAGAAACTTAATGTAGCAAATTATAAATTCAAAGAAGTGATAGAAACTTAATAATTCATAAGTTATAGTATTATAATAAGTCACAAAAATCTATACTCAAGGATCCATAATTTTTTATGTCCATGAAGTCAAATTGTCATAATCTTGATATTCATATCCATCTTCAACTTCATTGTCTTCTCCACCAACTTCATCTTCTCTGGTGTTGCTTTTTTCTTGATTCACAGTATCAACAATAGTATCTTGTGCATTACCCATATCTCCATCTTCATCCTCATCTAATTCTATTTGATCTATAACAATATTTTTAAAAATAATTAACAAAAAAAATTTAGAGATGGTAAATATGAGACATTAAATTGATTCACAACCACAAACTATATTATGCTCATATTAGAACATACTAATATCACTTGAAATTGGTTGGATGGTCATATTTGTTGGAAATCCACCTAATACTATGATGAATTTCGACCACTATGATGATTAGTTATGAGAAAAACAAATAAAAGAAGACAAGATAAATATTTCTGCAGAGTTTCTCTCTGCCCACAAACTGTGGAAAACTTTCTTAATCACTTGCAACTGCAAATTCTGTGATTACAATGAATTGTCTTGCTTGACTTGCTTTCAAAATAGGGGTTACTCCCTCTATTTATAACTGAGCTTACACCCTAAGCCCAAGGCCCAAAATATATTTTTGTTACTAAATCAAATATAATCAAATCTATTCTAGACTTAAATCAAATCTATTTAAATCTAAAATAAATCAAATCTTCTTTGACACATATGAATTACAATTTAACACACCACCTAATTCATTGTGTCTAAACTGTCTATGTTCATCATGGCCCTTAGCTTTCTGAATACTTCGACTTGCACTCCCTTCGTCATGATGTTTGCAATCTGATTCTCAGTTCTGCAGTGTTCCAAATTCATCTTCCCATCTGCTACCTGCTCTCGAAGATAATGGAACCTCATTTCGATGTGCTTACTTCGACCATGTGCTATTGGGTTCTTTGCCAGATTAATAGCTGACATGCTGTTTATCTTCATGGTAATTGCTCCATGATCTTTCCTTGTTATCTCTTCGACCAAGTTCACCATCCAGGTTGCTTAACATGCACAAAGAGAAGCAGCTATGTATTCTGCTTCGCATGATGATAATGCCACTACTGGTTCTTTTCTCGAATTCCAAGCAATTGGTGCACCACCTAGCATAAACACATATCCTGCTGTTGACTTTCGATCTTCAGCATCACTACACCAACTTGAATCAGTGTATCCCACTAACTCGCATTATTTTCCTTTATCAACTGCAGGAAAAAAAATGCCATAATCGAAAGTTCCTTTGAGATACCTTAGTATCCTCTTCACTGCTACTAGATGTGATACCTTTGGCTTCTGCATGAATATACTTACCATACCTACACTGTATACTAAGTCAGGCCTTGTATGACAAAGATATCTTAATGATCCAATAAGTCTTCTGTATTGGGTTGGATCAACATCATCTTCATATGCATCTTTCGACAGTTGCAGTCTTGGTTCTGCAGGTGTCGAAGTTGAGTTGCATTCTTCCATCTCAAACCTCTTGAGAATTTCTCCTGCATATCTTCTTTGATGCATCATCAAACCTCTACTGCTCTTGTAGAATTCGATACCAAGGAAATATGAAATCTCACCCAAATCAGACATTTCGAATTCCTTGCTGAGATCACCTTTGAAGTCTTCGATCTCACTTTTACAGCTACCTGTTATCAACAAATCATCTACATAGAGACATAGTATAAGCAATTTACTCTTGCTTCTTCTTACATATACTCCATGTTCAGTTGTGCACTTCACAAATTCCTTCTCCATTAGAAAACTATCAATTTTCTTATTCCAAGCCCTTGGAGCTTGTTTCAATCCATACATGGCTTTATGTAGCCTGTACACCTTTCTTTCTTCGTCATGTTTCACAAACCCAACTGATTGTTTAACATAGACTTCTTCATCTAAGGGTCCATTTAGGAATGCACACTTCACGTCCATCTGACATATGTGCCAACTGTTGATTTTTGTTAGACCAACAACCAACCTGATTATTTCGATCCTAGCAACAGGTGCAAAAACTTCGTCGAAGTCTATTCCTTCTTTCTGTAGAAAACCTTTCGCCACAAGTCTTGCTTTGTGTCGAGTTACTTCACCTTTCGAATTCGTTTTCACTTTGTATACCCACTTGACATCAATTACCTTCTTGCCTTGAGGCAATTCGACAAGTGACCAAGTGTTGTTGTCTTCGATAGACTTTACTTCTTCGTTCATTGCTTTCACCCACTTCGAATCCTTTAATGCTTCAGCTACATTAACAGGTTCGACATCTGCATAGAAAGCATAATGTACCAGCTCACCTTCATTATCTATTACATCATCTGATGTAATCACACAATCTTGTAATCTTGCAGGCATACGTCTTGTTCTTTGAGGTCTGCTTGTACTTGGTATATCTGTTGGTTCCTCTTGTTGAACTTCTCTTTCGACTTGAGTTTTTGGCTCTTCGAATAGGATTCCCACTGAAACTTTCTTGACATTTGCAGTCCAATCCCATTCTTTAAACTCATCTATGATCACGTCCCTGCTGATCACAATCTTCTTGTTCTCTGGATCGAACAACTTGTAGCCTCCTGTCAAATGATATCCAACTAGGATCATTTGACTTGACTTGTCATCAAGTTTTCTTCTCAACTGATCTGGCACATGTCTATGTGCAATAGATCCAAATACCTTCAGATGACTCAAGCTAGGCTTCACACCAGACCAACATTCTTCTGGAGTAATTCCTTCTAGCTTCTTTGTAGGACATCTGTTCAAAATGTATGTTGCAGTCGAAACAGCTTCACCCCAAAATTCTTTAGGTAAACTCTTGCCTTTCAACATACTTCTCACCATATTCATGATGGTTCGATTTTTCCTTTCTGCAATTCCATTTTGTTATGGAGTATAGGGTGGCACCACCTCATGCACAATCCCTTCCTTTTCACATAATATGTCGAAGTCTTTCAACACATATTCTCCACCACCATCAGTTCTCAAAACTTTGAGCTTTCGACCACTTTGTCTTTCGACCATAGACTTAAACCTGGTAAATACTTCGATCACTTCACTTTTCTTCTTGATCAGGTAAGTCCATAGCTTTCGACTGAAATCATATATGAATGTAACAAAGTATTTGTTACCTCACATCAAATCCACCTGGATTGGTCCACATACACCAGAGTATATGACTTCAAGACTAGCCTTCGATCTGCTTCCTGCATCCTTGCTGAAGCTATTCTTGTGTTGCTTCTCCTGCACACATTCTTCACATACTTCGTTTGGAATGTCAATTTCAGGCAATCCTGAAACCATATTTCTTCTTTTCAAATCTCTGATGTCTCTGAAGTTGAGATGACCTAGTCTATAATGCCATATCCATTCATCTCTGCTAGCTGCAGTCGAAAGGCACTTGTGCTCCATCACATTTAGTTCAATCTTGAAGGTTCGATTCTGAGACATAGGAGCCTTCAAGATTAATCTCCCATTTGCATCAACGACTCTCATCAACTTATCTTCGATTGACACTTTATAATTCTTTTCGACCAACTGCCCTATACTGAGCAAATTGCTCTTCATGCCTGGTATGTACAATACATTTGAAATTACTGACTTCTTGCCATCTTTCCTCATGATCATAACATCACCAATACCTTCAGCTGCTAGGGTATTGTCATTTGCAAATTTTACCATATTTTTCATTGAGGGTTTTATATTGACGAACCAGTATTTCCTTCCAGACATATGTGATGAACATCCTGAATCCAAGTACCATTGGTCCTTGAATCTATCTTCATCTTTTGTTGTGACCATCAGCATCATCTCTTCTTCTTCTTCATGTTTTGCAAGCTTTGCATCACTTTCTTGATTCTTTCATTTTTCTGGACAATCACTCGAATAGTGACCATACTTCTGACAATTGTAACATTGAATGTGACTCTTATCAGGTTTTCGACCACCACCTCTTCCTCTATTTGCAACACCACCTCTTTGGTTGCCTTGGTATGGTCTTCTTTGATTCGACACATCTCCTTCGATTTGGTTTCTTCTACCATTCGATTTGTTGTAGCCACCTCTACCTCTGTCGGAACACTTTCCTTTGCCTTTGGTCTCTTTTGCTGCATGTGCCTGCAAGGCCACATCACTCTTCAATTTTCCTGCAGCTCTTTCGTTCATTCTTTGTTCATGAGATTCGAGCGTCCCTTGAAGCTCTTCCTTTGTCAATTTCGACAAGTCTTTTCCTTCTTCTATCGCCACCACTATGTGGTTGAACTTAGTAGCTAAAGATCTCAAGATCTTCGACACAACAGCTCTTGTTGTTAACGCTTCTCCACATATCTTGATTTGATTTACTAGTTTTGTAACTCTAGTGAAGAAATCAGATATGTTTTCACTGTCTTCCATCTGAAGCAGTTCATAGGTCATTTTGTGAGTTTGTAACCTCACTTCTTTCACCTTCTCAGCGCCTCCAAAATACTTCTCAAGGATATCCCAAGCTTCTTTTGCATATTCTGAATCACTAATCTTTTCGAAATTGTTTGGGCTGACACATTGATAAATTATAAATAATGCTTTATAACTCAGCTTCTCAGATTCTGTGTATTTCTTCTTTTCTTCTTCTGAAGCGTTTTCGCCAAGCGCTTCGACTCCATCTTTTATAAGGTCCCAAAGACCTTGACACCTTAATAGGACTTTCATCTGTTTGCACCAATTCTCATAGTTGTCAACTTTCAGAATTGGCAGCGTTGCTGGATAGTTTGCATTCCCATAACTTGTCATCGTGAATTCTTCAATCGTTCTTGATTGACACTTCCCTTGAATCGAAACAAAAGCTCTGATACCAGATGTTGGAAATCCACCTAATACTATGATGAATTTCGACCACTATGATGATTAGTTATGAGAAAAACAAATAAAAGAAGACAAGATAAATATTTCTGCAGAGTTTCTCTCTGCCCACAAACTGTGGAAAACTTTCTTAATCACTTGCAACTGTAAATTCTGTGATTACAATGAATTGTCTTGCTTGACTTGCTTTCAAAATAGGGGTTACTCCCTCTATTTATAACTGAGCTTACACCCTAAGCCCAAGGCCCAAAATATATTTTTGTTACTAAATCAAATCTAATCAAATCTATTATAGACTTAAATCAAATCTATTTAAATCTAAAACAAATCAAATCTTCTTTGACACATATGAATTACAATTTAACAATATTTGCAAGGTCATTCTACAATGCTTCCAACTCTTCATTGGTTAAGAGAGGTGGTGAATCCTCTAATACCCAACTAGAATGGTCAGCAATTGTTTCAATATTGATAGGAACATAACTCCCATTTCTTATTTTCCTAAGCACACATGAATTAAATCTAAGTATATGTATTTAAATATAAAAATATAATGATCAGAGAAAAATAACCATAATAATACCTATTTTGAAGTCTCAAGTTGTAACGAACAAACACTAAATCATTAAGCTTTTGGTGCTCCAATCTATTTCTTTTTTTGGAATGAATATGCTAAAATATACTCCAATTACGTTCATAACCCGAAGCACTACAAGTTTGGCTTAAAATACGAATAGCTAACCTTTGCAAAGTTGGTGTACAAGTGTCATAAGTTTCCCACCATTGATCTGTTTATACCATGTGATTAAATAAATTTATAAGCATATTGAAATATAAAATAAAATATATATCAAGAGTTAGAAGTTATGAAATTACCTTCCCTCACAATACATCGTTCATCCACGGCTGATTTCCTTCCAAAATCTAATTCACTGTCTTTGAATATTCTCATCTCATCTGTTAACTTCAATCAAAGTTCAGAATTTACATTAGCATGCTTTTCAATGACATCTAAAAGTCTTGATGTTGTGGATGTATGTTTTTCAAATTCTACATCATTATATCTACAAGCTGGATTCAACCAATAACCGGCAACATGAAGATTTTTGCGGAGCTGTGAATTCCAACGTTTATCTAAGATTTTCAAGTAAGGATCCACTTTCTTCTTATTTCTTTGAAACCTCCTCAGTATCTCCTCTCTAGCTCTGACTATAAATTTGTATAGAATGGCCATAGCAGGTTTATCTTCACTATCAATAATACGCAACACACGTACAAGTGGTTCAATGAGTTTAACTACATCAGCACATTTACTTCAAAATCCAGAATCTAAAACTTGATCCACAAACTGTTTTGCCTTTGCTTCTTTGGAATATGCTGAGCTTGTCCATTCTTTAGATGTTACCATGGCTCTTAGTGAGTTTTTGTGAGACAAAATACTTTGCAAAGCAATGAAATTAGTGGCAAACCGAGTTGGAGCAGGACGAAGGATTTCTCTTCCACCTGTTTGCTTTCTCATTGAATATAATGCATAACAATGGTTATAAATATATTTTGTAACATTAGAAGCATGTGACACTGTCTCACTTACTTCCTCTAATTTTCTCATGTCTTGCAACATCAAGTTAATGCAATGTGCCGCACAAGGAGACCAAAATAAAGTAGGAAACTCATTTTCTAATAACCTTCCAGCAGCAACATAATTTGCAGCATTATTTGTCACTATGTGAACTACATTTTCAGGCCCAACAAATAAAACCACCTCTCTAAAAAGCTTATACAACATATCTGCAGTTTTTGAAGCATGAGAAGCATCAACGGATTTTAGAAAAATAGTACCTTTGGGACAATAAACTAGAAAGTTTATAAGAGTTCTTCTTTTTCGATCAGTCCATCCATCGACCATTAGAGCACAACCAGTTTTCTTCTAAATCTCACGATACTCCTCTATCAATTTGTTCACATCTTCAACCCATTTATTTAACAAATAGCCACGAAGACTATGCATAGTTGAAATTTTATACCCCTGACTCATGCTGCAAAGTGCATCAGCCATTGATTGAAAATACGCAGAATTAGCTGCATTGAATGGCACAGAAGAATCAATGAACCATCTTGCAATAGCTAGATCACACTTCTCCACCAATTCCTTACTTTGTAACATACTTTTTAAAGAAGGTTGAGCTCCAGGAGTTGTTCTAGGCATAAAATAATTACCAATACGACTAGTATTCTTTCTCTTTTGAGACACAATCACCGAATTTGATCTTGATTGTTCTACATCCATTTATACTACACCACCCTCTTGAGTAGTAAGATCAACATCAAAATTTTGTGCTTGAGTCTTTCTTCTCTTATTTGCACCTTCATCAAGATTTTGTTTCATTTGATATTGAACATCTGGAGGCACCTTTTTACATGTTTCAACTTGACCTTTTATTCCAGCCAAATGGATTTGAACCTATTAATCCCCCTCCTCTAATAATTTTATCACAGTAAATACACAAATTAACAAGTTTTCCTTTCTCTTCAATTTGTTTACAATGACCTCAAGCTATATCAGTTTTTTCCCACTGCTTTGGAGTTGGGTTGGATTTTGATATGTAACTTCTTCCGAAGTTATTACTTCAGCGGGTGATGCCATATCTAATATCAATCAAAATTTAAAAATACAAAACTATATTACAAAAATATTAACAAAACACAATTCTAAACAAAAATTATTGAATTTATAAAAATATTATAAGAAACATTAAATATGTAGCATATCTAAATCCAAAATATATGAATATGTTGTTGTATATTACATATAGGCTACCAAACATTGTTACTATGCATCACCATATATAATAAAAAAATAGAAACTTTGCTTTTCAGCCTTTGCTATATATTTTAGATTAATAAAATCCTGAAACTTTTCTTTGTTATATAATTTAAATTAATAAAAAACATAAAACTTTGTCTTACTATATAATTTAGATTACATAGTTTTAAACCCAATTTCTATCTCCATAATATATACAACGACTATTACAATAATATATATTTATCCCAATTTCTATCTCCAATATACAACAACTTCATTACCAGTCTATAATAAGTTAATTCATAAAAGTATAAAACTGCTTCATTCATACAAATTCTATCTCAATTTGTTAAACTAAAAGACCCAATTTTATAGAAAATTGTCAAATTTAATCATTTATTTTCTATATCAATTAATCAACAAAATGAAACAATAATATTCATATTGAAAAACATCAATGCAAATTAGACCAAGTAAAAAAGAAATAACATGTTTTTGATGTTTTGATGAAATTTTTTACGGCAAACAAGGAATATCAAATAACAGCAGCAAGTGAGAGTTTTTGTTGGTAGAGAAAATTGAGAATATGACTTCAATTAGAAAAAGAAAAGACAGAATAAAAAAGAAAACCTTTCAAATGCCTAGGTTTGGGAAACGAGAAGGCAAAACGTTTATGTTAATTTTTTTTCAAAAGCCCTAAAAAATAAAATAAATAGTCAAACCTGCCGGTTCAGTAAAAACCGTCGGTTCACTAGTTTAACCGGTGATCTGACCGGTTCACACCGGTTTCATCCGATCTAAATGTAATTATGATCTTATCCCTTAATCGGACCGTCTGGCCCACCGATTCTCGGTCAGACCAGTCCGATCAATCGAGTCGGGCTGGATTTTAAAATACTGCTTTAAATATACCAATTTAATATTTGATTCGGTTTTGACTACCTTCCTCAAAATATATAACACTAATCTATGTTTAAGGTTAAATTCAAATTTAATATATTTAATTAAATTAGAAGAGATTTTTACTATTTCATCTAAGTGCTCTCTTTTTTTAGTATTTATTATTTTCTTTTTAATTTTTTTTCAAATTATTAAATAATGTTAACTTTATACAATTCTTTATAATTTTTTTCATTCAATAATAACAATATCTTATAGAGATGATATAAACTAACTCTATTCTATAAACTAGCTTATTGTATTTGTAAAAGAAAATCTAAGTAATTTTTAGATCTTTGTTTAAATGTACTCTAAGTACTCAGTTAAGAAATAAAAAACAAAAAACAATTTTAAAATGTATGGAGTGTTTCGTTGCTTAACATGTGCTAGTACAAGCTTATACTAGTAAAGTTTAACATTTTTAAATGATTTCAAGTCTCCATTTAAGATTCAAAATTAATTATTGTGTCCGTGGGTGTGCAATCAAAATCTGCCAAAATGAGTTTTCAGACAAGAATCAGAATCATTTTATTTATTAGTTTATTTTCTGTATTAAAGAGGAAACTATTCTGGAATTCAAGAAAATAAATAAATTACTACAGTATAATGAAGTCTCAGATTCCAATTTAGACATGTGCACGCAGCAAACCCAGACATGTGACACGCAAGCAGTGTTGAAGTTTTTTAGAAAATTTTGGATACTCTTTAACCGTTTAAACAATTCTTTTATAAGGAATGCATATATTCAATGCCTTAAAAATAAAAATAATTAATTTTTTAAAAGAGATAATTTTTATTTAAAATCTTTTAAAAGAGTAGTATTTTAAAAAATTGGATTGAATAGTCAAACTAATTTAATCGAAATTCAGAAAAGTCATTAGTCTATTTAATCAATGATAATTGGCGAGACTCAGCCAAAACTGAAAAGAAATTAATGATTTGGTTGTTTTAAAAAAGAAAAAATTTATCTTAAGTGTGATTTTTATTATTTTTTAATGAAAGTATGATAAATGTATTTAAATATTTTTTAAATAGTGAAAAATATAAGAAAATTGCATATGTATATATTTATCATATTTTCGTTGAAAAACAGTAAAAATCATAAGAAATTGTATCTAAATTTTCTTCTTTAGAAAACTCACAGATTAAATACTTGTCTTTTTTTCCTCAGACAAATAAAGTCGTTTCTTTATAATTTTAAAAATATTAATATTAAAGTATAAGTAGATTTTGTTTAAAACTTGTTTGAAACAACTTTTTTTTTTTAATTTGAAATTAAATTTATTAGATATTGTCGGGTATTTTGTTATAAATTTATTTGAATTTGTATTTTATTGTATGTGATGACCATGTTTAGAATTTGAATAAAAAATAATTTTGTAAAATTTTGATATTTTGAAATTTTGTAGGTGTTATGACAGTATGTGATTTTGTTATAGATATGGTTTATTCAACCGAGTTATGAAATTTAATCCGATTTAGTCATGTGGTTCAATAATGACTCAATTATTCGATTAATAAACCAGTAACCTAATACTCTCACCCTGAATCGGTGATCGGTCGGGTTTTTAAAATATTGTTCTATAATATTTCTCCAATGGAAAAATTAATCTAGAGTTTAATGAAGATGCACTAACATTATAAAAAAAATTACACTATCATCCAATGAATACAATTAATTAAAAAAAATCAATTTAATTTAATTTGACGGCATTATTTTTTACATTATCGATTTTCTCATTAATCTATGTAATCTATAATATAAGAAAATTAGATGTTCTGGAAAAAAAATTATAACCTTTCTTCTTTTCCCTCCACCTCCTCAATTGAGGGGCATTTTGTGTCCAAATATTACTTTTTCCAACCAATTTATACTATTGGTTCTATGTCAAACATACTTACTATGAATTGTGTACAAATTTGAAACTGGTTCGATATTATTCCTTCAAGTACAACTAAATGGTTAACATGTTTGTACTCTTACCATATCAAATAACATTATTCCGATGAATAGTGTACACTCTTCCCCTACACTTACTTTTTCAGAACAAACACATTTTTTCTTCTCTCATCTTTCTCACACGCTAACCAGTATTCTCTTTCTTCTCAACCTTAATCTCTCTTTACATAACTCTTTCTTCAATAAAACCTCCACGTTCCATCATCTTCCACTGTGAAGTCTTCATTTACTGACGGTCTCCAGACTCTTTCAACTCAGATATGGTGTGGTCCAGCTTCAAAATGGCAAGACCTTATGAAAATATCAAAGACATCAATGAAAGAAAGGAGCTTTGAAAAATAGTTGTTCGTGTTTATCACAAACGGAGTGTTGTTTCAAGGAATAAGGAACACTTTGAAATGATTCTAATTGATAAAGAAGTAAGCATAACCTGGATTCGATTTTTTATGCAAGTGTATTCTGGTTTTTAGGGTTTATAATAACAGTTTTCCATTTATTTTATGTATGGGTAGCCTAGTTTGTTCTGATGTTAAATATATGACTTATATTATATTTTACAACCGATTTTTGGTATTATGATGGATATTTGCTTTAAATATGCATGTATGATATTATAGAAAGTATTTATCTTTTATATTATACATGTTATTGTTCTGATAGACATATTTTGAATGTTAAATAATTTTCATTACTACTGATCATTTTTATGAAATATGTTAATGTAGCTGAAAGACGTGTATTTTATTTCCAGGGTTCTGATATTCACTGCAATTCCGGCTCCGTTGAAGCAAGCATGTGATTTTGTCTTATCTGTGGATAAGACTTACACCACATCCAACTTTCAAGTATCTTTGAATGACCTTTTGTTCAAGTTGTCCAAACACAAATATATGTTGACTTTCAGTGGTGGTACAAGTGTTGGTGATGAAAACAAACATGAGATACCACCAAAATCGCTCAATTTTACTCAATTTATTAATATTATAACTGAAAAATGAAAAAGGGGTGTGCTCATAGCTATGCATAACTTTATATAATTTTGTAGAACGTTGGTTCCCTGTATACTTATGTAATGTGCAAGAGTTAAATTATTTTATCTTTTCTGGTTTATTTAGATGTGATTGGAATAGTGACAGACATTGGTTACACCCAAACTGATAGTGGGAACAAAAAATAGCAGATCAACTTGGTATTGAAAGATTTAAGGTATGCTCACTTCACTTTTATGTTAACTGTTGATTGGTTGGACTAAATGCTCAATGTAACATTTCCTATTAATTATGAAGTAACAACATTGTCAATTGTATTTTGTGGGAGACTTATACCATGCAGTATGCAAAGGTCAAAGAGGATGGTCAAACAACCAAACTATTTTGTAACTATTACCATTTATTCACTTTTTTTTCTTCTGCTTAATCTTTTTTATTTTCACAATCTTACAAGTAAATATTCATTATATCTTTCTAATACATCCAATGTCACAATATTGCACATCAATAATGATCTACCCCAGATTAAATACTTTTTGACCAGGTTTCAGTCTCTTCTCTTTTGTACATGCTTCCTTCTATCTTTTTTGCATAAATTAACAATAACAAATTCAACTATTTTTCAATAATTTTACGTAGCTTTCAAACTCATCCTTTGCGTGATACAACAAGTCAAAGCATTACCACACTTTCACAAGGAACTCAGGCTTCTGGTAGTAGTCAACTAAGCCCATATGACAAATTAATGTACAAGGCTGTACAAATTCCTCTCAATGAAATTGTCCAATTTAAATCTATAACACCCAATCTAATTATTCTACTCAAATATGTGTATCTTAATCAACCCATAACAGTCATTTGTTTCATGTAATATTGCGTTACAGACTACTCAGTGTGTCACCGTCGCTGAAATTAGAAAAATAATAGCTGCTCTGAAAGGTTGGTATTACCAAGCCTGCCATGAGTGTCCAAGGTATGCTAAGGGAGATAAACCCCCTCATATTTGTAGTATTGATCACAAAACTGAAACTAAAATTTACAGGTAATTTTTCTTTATCAATATCTGAGAATTACTTTCTTTCCAGAAAAATTTATAATTTGACATTTACATTAACTTCCATAGGTTTAAAATTCTTATTGAGGTTGTAAATAATGGATGTCGTGCTACTTTTGTTCAATGGGATCAGGAGTGTACACAGTTGTTGAAAGTTATTGCTGCTCAGATGCGAACCACCATGCATGAGGTCAGTATATATGTTTTGAAACATCTTAATCATGACATAACCATATTAATTCAATCTATATTTTCACTATTTCCTGTGAACATTTTAATTAGGTTGGAATTACCGATCCTCTTGAATATCCGTTGAAACTTGATTCTATCGTTGGGACGAAACTAGCTTTTAAAGTCAAATGACAACCATCTTGGAATAATGCAACAATTGTCTCTATCTTTTGCAATGAAATTCTTCTCAAACTAATGCTCATCTCATTGGGACAAGATTTAGTATTGTTTCCGTCTAATTATACTTATATTTTCATAACTTTTAAATTGTTGTTTAACATAACTCAAACTGTGTTTAGAATACTACATCTCAACCTGTTTCGACAACCAAACCTTCACAGGTTTTTTTTCTCACTTACAACTATCCATTTTCACCATTATTGGTTTATTCTCTAACTTTTCGCTTTTATACTCTTTTATATAGAAAATGTTGATGAGACATTGACAATTAAGGAGTGGGATATTATTCAGGTCACAAATATCTCCTATTATTTTTAACATTGTGGTTGTCTATTGTTCATGAGTTTTATACAATACAATTAATGTTTAGCTTCAGTTTTGCATTCATTTTTAGGATCACAAAATGATTTCCAAAGTTTCCTCTGAACTCAACTCCTGACACCAACCTCTGCTTCCAAAAGGGTTGCCACTCCTATATCTGATGAGCTTTCCCAAGCTATTGGCTTATGTAATGGTGAACAATCCTCCACCAAAGTGAAAAAACTCATCAAATTGGAGAAGAAACCTAAAAGAAAAATGACATTTTTTATGCCTCTGGCATTTATATGTACTAATAAGAAACCTGTGCTATCGCACGGGTCCTGTCTGAATTCACATTACACGTCTACTAAATCATCATTTGTAAAGTTTGTCTTTGTTTATTCAGTTAGTTCATATTCACATAGTTACAACTTATAATCATTGATACATATTTATAATAAATCGTACAACGAATTCTCTAACTTCAATTATATAAAATAGCAGTAAAAGAAAGATTTAAAAGATGGATATTAAAATGAATAGTTTACAACTGGTATCTCATAGATACGTTCACATCTACCCGTGAGTCTATGTTTGCAAGGATCTTCATTACGATGAACAATATACAACTGTTAAATTGAGAAATAAAATAGGAAAAAGAACTCTTAGATTAATATACATGACCAAGAGAGTATTAAGTTTAATGTTAATCGGATTTTGTTAAAAAGATTTTAAAAATTAGTCAAAAATGAATTCTATAGTAAAATAATATATAACAACATCAAAAGAAGGATTTAAAATATGAATATTAAAATGAATAGTCTACAGTTGGTATCTCATAGATACGTTCAGATTTATTTGTTTTGACATACACATTACACGTTATGTCTAGTAGACTTTTTTAATTGAAAATAATGTTTGTAATTTATTCCCGTTTATAAAAATAATTGTATCAACAATAGATTTTTTTTGTTTATAAAAATATTTTTAAGTTATTCCCGATTATTAAAAAAATTGTATCACCAATATATTTTTCTCGTTTATAAAAATATTTATCACTTACTCTCGTTTAAAAATATAATTATATGAATAATGGAATTTTTTCATTTATAAAATAATTGTATAAATATAACTGAATGAAAATATATATAAAAATGAAATAATAATGAAATAACATAGATAAAAATAAAGATAATACAAAAAAAATTGTATTTATCAAATAAAAAATTAGAAACAATAAAATATATAATAAAGATATATAAAGTCAAGGGTTTCTAATTCCTTATTTATTATTTAAATTCATTTCATATCTCTCTCTACACTCCCACAATGTATCAACTTGGATTCCAAAAAATAAAAGTAAAGAAACTAAAACTACTATTTGAAAGAAACCACTCTCTTATTTAAGTTACTTCCAATATTCAATCTTTGAAAAAAATCATCACTTGCAGCAATAAATATGAAGCCAAATTCTTTATGAAAATATTATATGAACATGAGGACTTGTGAACCAGTATACTAACCTTAACAACCATGGTATCCGTGTGTAATATCTCTGTCTTTTCATCTTAGTCATATATATTCTCTATCTATTTCTTTTAATTAAATAAGAAAAAATTTATGAACTAATAATTTGCTACGACAATTTGTATTAAAATTGTCATAAATAATACCATAAACTACATCCCTTGAGATATGAGAAGAGGAAGTTGTTATTCAATATTTATAGTTGAAAACAAAAATTATGTATGAAATTTTTCATAAGTTTAACCTTGAAACTAACTTAAGCATATAATTTTTTTTAACTCTTACACAACCGTTTTTGTAAGAGTAACACATACACAATAATTAAATCGATAAACATACAAAATTTAGTACAAAATATATATTATAAATCACATTAGAGATAGAGAAAAAAAATATTACACTAACTATGGATAAGGACTAAAAAAATGAAATAGAAGTCATAAGATTTCATCTATATTATTTCACTTTATCGATGTAGACACCACATAGTGCTTCCCCTACTGCAATATCTAGTTAATATCCGTCTCTATTTCCCTCTCTTCCTTGTTGGATGCATCCTACTGCTTAAAGAAAAATAAAATATATTATTATGTACAAATTTGTTGGTAATTATGGATTGAAGATAATGATGCAAGAAGAAGTATGTGTTTAATACAAAAGGAAATAGTCATGAGAATTCACTAAGGAAGTGGTAATTTTCATGGATTTTGTTAACACATACAACTAAGACAATCAAAATAATCAACAAACCTCATTTCTAAAAGCTTGATCAATTTGTGCAGCAATAAAGGCTAGCTTGTTTCCACCAAATTATATATGATGCATATGTAACACTTTTTGTTCACCAATTGGTAGAAAATTTTGATGAATGTATGGTCTTTGATAATGAAGCACTCTATGACATCTGCTTCAGAATCCTCAAACTCATAACACCAAGTTGTAAGTATATTGGAGAAGGAATCGATGAGATGGAATTTACTGAAGCGAAAAGCAATATGGATGACCTTATTGTTGAATATCAACAATACCAAGATGCCCCGGTCGATGAAGATGGTGATGATTACCAAGAAGAAGAGGATGCTCAAAGCTGAAGATACTCTACAAACTTGTTGCTTCGCATACTGCAAGCAATGTTTCGTGGACATTAATATATTTGTTCTTCGATTATCAAAAAAATATGTATTCAAGTTCTTTGGTTTTCAAAATGTATGGTCATGTTTGTGATTTACTGTTGTTGCCACTTCTACATGTTTTCATATACTTTTTTATACATTTCAAAAACAGTTTCTTGATATAATAATAGTCACTAACACTAAGGCCTAATACCATTAAGTTTCTTTTAGCAACAGAAGCACCTTTTAGAGGCATTTATGAAATTCCATGAGAACTCGGAGGCATAGTGCTTGGTGTAGCCAGGTACTTTGAACAAATCAACAATCACTATTGTTCAGTGTTATGCTATATAGTACAACATTGTCAAATCATGGCTATAGCACCATAACATAGGGGAATTTGAACAAACTGTTAATTTCTACAATCGACAATTGGTTTAGTGATTCATACATGCAGATACTAACTATCAAATGTTATTTTGTCATGTATGGGCATGAGGTATCGTATTATTAATAAAAAGTCAAACAACTGACCTCTTTCAGTAAGTTAATAAATCTCCAATTTACAATGTCTTCACCTTCACATGCAAACAATATATTACTTGGACATCCTCTTAAGTGTACCTATAAATCAGAGAATACAGATATTGAATATAGTTATACATCGAAAAGATAACTTCATAATGACATTAAATATTTGTAGTGAATCAATCTAAATTCATAAAGAGAAATATTCAATGAGCATGATAAATTTATAATTAATTATAATTCTTTTCAAACAACATTGCTATTTAAAAGACTAACTAATAAGGTTTGAAACATCACAGCTTTAATCACCTTAGCAAGTGTTTGTTTTGGAGGATGATCAGCAACCTGATTCTGCAGCAAGTTCTAAAAAAATATGACAACATCCAACAAAGAAATTGGGTAATCATTACAGATGAGAATCATTACAATTAGGTAATAATTAAATTCAACTTATAATTATTATATTAGAAACAAAATATAAAACCTCTGATGAAAGGAAATGCACATATATGTTAGTTACCATGTGATCATGAATACATTTAGGAAGATGGACATCTATCAGTTACCCTGTGATCTAGAAGTTCTTATATTTTAGCAGCTAATTACATCAACTCTTCAATGTTATCAATCATATACCTACATGATTGAAATGAGAATAAGGCGTCTCTAGTAGTTGTAAAAATAAAATGTATATAGATTAAAGTGAAAATTTGAAATGAAATCCAAATCTAAATGCTAATATTTATGATATTAAATCTAATATAGACAGAAGTCTAGTTTAGGAAGCCTTGCCTGAGTGTAGTCTTATAAATTTCCACCTTGGTCTATATCTTAGAATCGAGTTTGGAAGCATAATGATCCAAGAATACCTACAGCTCCTGCACATTAGAAAAAGGAAACTGATTCAGCTAACATCAAATTAATCTTCATTTCTGCAAATCTACCATAACAAAACATTTGTAAAAGTGTTTGGATGCCATATAAATACTTATGAGATATCCTCATAGCAGAAAAGTAAATTAGTCTCATATAAAAATTGAAACCAAACACATTCCTAATTAAAACCCTAAAATTGCAGTAGACAATCTCAGATTAATTTCACTCCTAAAGTAACAAATACAAAATTTTAAGAATTTCAAGTTTAGAAACATAAGCATAAGGTATCAACTACAACAGCGAAACTTTTGCACACAGATCAACAAACAAAATCAACAAATAGCAAAATCTGAAAGCAAACTAAATTCATAAATTGAAGTAACTAATTAAGCATTAATCAGTAATCACTTTAACGACTGTGATACGGTGGGATAACTAACTTGGGTGTTTTTTGTTTGATCGCAAATGTTGCGGTTAGCAAGAGTCACCACCGACTTTTCTTTTATCCAAAAGGAAAGGTGAAAAAGCACAGGAAAGACCTTTGAGATTATTTCTTGAGTTCGGGGGATAGATTAAGAAAAGAGAAGGTATTAGCACCCTTTTCATCCATGGTTCTCCACGGGCTCTTAGTCACTTGCTAGATCACTTGCTTTTGTTTGAAGTCGTGCTTTGTGTGGTTTTTGAAAGTATTTTTGAAAAGAGACCATTATTTAGGAAAACTTTATAATGATTCTCGTTCGTAAGAATGTATACAAAGTGTTTGATGTTTTGAAAATGTTTTCAAGTTTTGAAAGATGTTTTGAAAGTGTTGGTGTTTGTTTTTTTGAAAATAGCAAGGATGTTTTTGTTTTAAAATTGAGCAAGTAACTAGGAACGTTCTACCTACTCAAAAGTATTTCATGTTCATTTCCTTTTTCCTTTGACATTGTTATCTTACCATTGATTTGGTAAATAACTATATCTTTGGATGTGAAAGGGACGGGCGTGGATCATCGTATAACCATGTGTGATCGGTGGATCTGGAACTGACTGTTTTAAAGCTGGTTCGCGAAATGTCGCGGAAGCAAGAGTCGCCACCGTCTTTTATTTTCTCCAAATGGAAAGGACAAAAGCACAGAAAAATTCCTTATAGAGATTGCTCTCGGTTCGGGAGGTAGATTATAGAAAGGGAAGGTGTTAGCAAGTGGGACACGTGTGTGGCATGACAAGGATGGACCAAGTGGAAAAAATGGGGCCCTTTTGTCAAAAATTGGATTTTCAAGGATAGTTGACTTTTGCCATTTCCCAAAAATTTCCCAACTTCTACAAGGCATAACTTGCTCAATTTTTAAGCTTTTCACATGTTCTTGGACATTTTGGAAAGGTCTTTGAGTCCTTTAACCAATGCCTTTGGTCCCATGTCATTTTGATTTACCAATCTCAAGTTATGGCCTTTGACTTAAAGTCCCTTTTTGTTGACTTTTGAAAATGACCTATAATGTTGAAATTGATAACTTTTTGTGAGAGCATTTCTTGGACTTGAAGTATGAAGATGAGTTGTAGGAAATGTCTTTCTCTTCAAAATGAGCTTTGGATGGAATTTTTCTGATAATCCATGTGAAAGTTATGCCCTGGTCAATTTCAGTTGACTTTTTCAGCTGTCCAAATATAGCAACTTTTGCATCTCTGATGATTTCTGAGCCAAATTTTGAGAATCATGATCAAGCATTGATCAAATGATGTTTGTGGCTTCAAAATGATGTATTGACCAAAAATTTGAACTTTTGACTGCCAAATGACCATTTTGCCCCTACAGTTGACTGTAGTGCAATTTAGGGTTTTGACTGTGCAATCTTGAACTGAATGCCTTGAAACTTGACATGAGGATGCTTGACCATGTTTGTAAGCATATGAGACTTGATTGAGCCTTTGAAAACTTCCTTTTCTTGATCAAACTCAAAACCCTAATTTTGACTGTATGGGAGACTGTTGCACTGCACAACCCTTGGGGAATTTTCTAGCTTGGCTTGGCAATTTCTTGAGGAATATGGGAGGGAAAATTTTGGGGTATAACAGTTGCCCCTGTTCAATCTTCTTAGACCTGAGGATGTAGATTGGCTGACGTGCCTTTCGTAATCCGAGGGTAAAAGATGATTGGACACTAGAGTGCCCGGAAATTTGCGCTCACATGTTGGCAATGAGGGTAATGGGCTTATAGATGCCATCTGGATGTTTTGATTGCGTAAGAGATTCCTTCGCTAGAACCTGCATACCTGCAAAACAGAAAATGAGTACCTGACACGTTGCAGGAGCTGATTTTTAGATGCCTGGTATAGATGTGTCCTGACTGGTTACAGGAGCTGAGTATGGAGCTTCAAACGGCGATGCAAGAACCAGGGATGATTACTACCTTAGCATGAATGGTAAGAGAGCCTTGGGCGACTTTAACTTCAACAACGCTCGTTGAGAAAAATCTGGGGTGTCTTCTACTGGGATAAGAATCAGGGAGATCTTAGGGTCGATCTGACTGAACCAGAGAGGCCTTTGACTGGGTAAGAATCAGAAAAATCTTAGGACGATTTAACTGAACCGGTCTAGGTCTTGAAATGTCTTCAACTGGATAAGCATCAGGAAAATCTGGGGACGATTTAACTGAACCAGAGAAGGCCTTTGACTGGATAAGCAATCAGGAAAATCTTGGGACGATTTAACTGAACCGGTCTAGGTCTTGAAATGTCTTCAACTGGATAAGCAATCAGGAAAATCTTGGGACGATTTAACTGAACCAGAGAAGGCCTTTGACTGGATAAGCAATCAGGAAAATCTTGGGGCGATTTAACTGAACCGGTCTAGGTCTTGAAATGTCTTCAACTGGATAAGCATCAGGGAGATCTTAGGTTGATCTGACTGAACCAGAGAGGCCTTTGACTGGGTAAGAATCAGGAAAATCTTAAGGTCGACTTAACTGAACCGGTCTAGGTCTTGAAATGTCTTCAACTGGATAAGCAATCAGGAAAATCTTGGGACGATTTAACTGAACCAGAGAAGGCCTTTGACTGGATAAGCAATCAGGAAAATCTTGGGACGATTTAACTGAACCGGTCTAGGTCTTGAAATGTCTTGAGAACTTAACTGGATCTTTCCTGAAACGTAAAAATCAGTCATATGCAATGCATGATATGGATCAAGCAATGATGTTCTCAACATAAATGAGATTTGTATGATGCAGTGCGTTATGCATGCTATAATGATGTATGTGCTGTTTTATGTATGTTTTCGTCTAGGAAAATAAATCCTTGACGGGTGCCGGGAAGTCGTATCCTGGGCTGATGTCGAAGAGTAGATTTTGCTTCCGCTGGGGATGATAGTAGTTGCAAGGATACCGGTAGGAGACGATGACTCCGTTGCGGAATAAACTTGGCGAATGGAAGACTCTGTGGGGAGAAAAGATACTCTAGCGATCATGCTGGAAAGCAATACTCTGTGGGAAGAGTGATGCCTTGCTGAGTTGTTGATAACCTGCTGAGGATACCGTTGTTATGTTGGAAGTATTGATGGACTTCGCTGGGGATAGGAAGGAACTACGTTGACGACGACCTTTCCTTGGCTTTTGGCTGAGGATAACCCAGTTATATCCTGTTGAGGAAATAACTCTTTAAATAAAGCCGGACGACGCGTTCGTGCTCTGCTAGGGATAAGCTTCCAGAATATACTGGGGATAAGCTTACTGCTTGGGGAGATGAATTCCATCTTTCCTGGGGAACTTGGATGGGACTCTCCTGGGGAATTTAAGATGCCTGGTTAGGTTCTTTAGCTGAACCTACTTTGGTACCTTGGAGAATAGAACAATTAGACTGCTCAGACCACTCTTTATTGCCCCTGTTTCTAGTGTCACCTGCAATTAATTCTTTGTTTCGTATGCAAATATTTATGAGTTAGCAAATCATTGTCAATGCATATATCACAAATTGAACCTTGGACGTTCTTCACAAAATAAAACAGAAAGGAAAAATAGTTGGCACGCTTAACTGAAAAGTATATTTGTATTGATTTTGAATAGCCTATGAATAGGCGTTTTGTGTACAAGAGGCTGACATCCCGGTAAGCGGAACGTCGCCGACCAAGAGAGTTTATACAAGTTTTGTACAAAAGAAAATAAACAGCTGTGTGAAATATGAATGATCCACTGGGTTTCAACCCTGCTATTGCCCTTATACTCTGTGCGTCTCGTCACTTGATGACCTTGGTTGAAAGTGAAGCTGATTGATCGATGCCATCTGAACTTGATGTAGGTACCGGATTCCGGATGCAAAGTGATCCAATGAGACATAGTATTACGCTTTTATCCCTAATTTTGCCTGGACTGCCCTTTCGGGTTTTCAGTCCACCGGGATACCCATTTTTGCCCAAGCCGCCTTTTCAGGTTTTCGACTTGCCGGGTGTATAGATTTTCCATTTTCATCCCTTCATTTTGCCCGAACCCTTTTGGTTCGACGGGAAGCCCTAATTTTTGCCTAGGCATGTCAGCCTAGCGGGTCTTTTTTCATGCGTAGTATTTTTTAACTATGTCTGCATTGGCGGGGTGAGGAAGGTCGTCACCATCCATGTTGGTTAATATCATTGCTCCTCCTGAGAACACATGCTTAACCACAAATGGCCCTTCGTACGTAGGGGTCCATTTGCCCCTTGGATCACTCTGAGGAAGGATGATTCGCTTGATCACCAGATCCCCGACTTGATATTCCTGTGGTCTGACCTTTTTGTTAAATGCCCTGATCATTCGTTTCTGATACGTCTGACCATGGCAGATAGCAGTAAGTCTCTTTTCGTCAATAAGGTTGAGCTGATCAAGTCGTGTCTGGATCCAATCATCTTCATTCAGATTTGCATCCTTCATTATCCGAAGAGAAGGAATTTGTACTTCAATCGGCAAGACTGCCTCCATGCCATAAACCAGAGAGAAAGGAGTTGCCCCGGTTGACGTCCTAGCTGAGGTACGATACCCATGTAGAGCGAACGGTAACATCTCGTGCCAATCTTTATACGTTACTGTCATCTTCTGCACGATCTTCTTGATGTTTTTATTAGCTGCCTCTACAGCCCCATTCATCTTCGGTCTGTAAGGAGAAGAATTGTGGTGCTGTATCTTGAACTGCTCGCAGAGCTCAGCGATCATCTTATTGTTCAGATTGGTACCGTTATCTGTAATAATCCGCTCAGGGACACCGTACCGACAGATCAGGTTGTGCCGAATGAACCGTGCCACAACAGTCTTGGTCACCGTAGCATAGGATGCTGCCTCAACCCACTTCGTAAAATAATCAATCGCCACTAGGATGAAGCGATGTCCATTAGATGCCGTAGGTTTAATCTCACCGATCATGTCTATGCCCCACATTGCAAATGGCCAAGGCGCCGTCAGAACATTCAGGGGAACCGGAGGAACATGCACCTTGTCTGCGTAGATCTGGCATTTGTGGCATGTCCTAGAATGTTAATAGTAATCAGCTTCCATGGTGGACCAGTAATACCCTGCCCGTAGGATCTTCTTTGCCATGGTATGTCCACTGGAGTGTGTACCAAAGGTCCCTTCATGTAGCTCTTCCATGATTCTTTCTGCTTCAGTCTTATCTACACAACGCAGTAGGGTTGAATCCTGGTTTCGCTTGTACAAGATGCCATTGCTAAGAAAGAACTTGGCTGCAAACCTCCTCAGGAATTTCTTATCATTGACAGATGCTCCTTCAGGGTATTCCTGAGCTTCTAGATATCTCTTCACTTCGTGGTACCAAGGCTTCTCAGTCACCAATTCAGTTTCGAGATCACAACAGTATGCCGGTTCGTCCAGTTTCCAGATGATGATCCGGGGAGCTTCATTATCCCATTTAACCTTGAACATTGAAGACATTGTAGCTAACGCGTCCGCCAACTGATTCTCTTCTCTTGGAAAGTGCTCAAATGTTATCTCTGTGAAGTGGGGGATCAGGGCCAACACACATTCTCTGTAAGGAATCAAGTTTGGGTGTTTCGTATCCCACTCTCCTTTGATCTGATTGATCACAAGAGCGGAATCTCCGAAGACACTCAGAAATTTGATCCTCAGGTCGATCGCAGCTTGAAGACCCATAATACACGCTTCATACTCCGCCATGTTGTTGGTACAGTTGAAACACAGCCGGGCGGTGAGTGGAGTATGAGTACCTTGTGGAGATACGATTATGGCGCCGATACCATTTCCCAAAGCATTGGAGGCTCCGTCAAAGTGCATAGACCATGTATTCCTCAAAATGTTGAAAGGGGGTTTCAATGAACTCCCCATCCATTTCCACGTATCTGAAAGAGTTGAGGTGGCTGACCATGTATTCCTCCTCCCCTTGCACTGTTACGATCCTCCCCCTGACCGGGTACTTGAGCTTTTGATGCAATGTGGAAGTCACAGCTCCAGCTTTGTGGATCCATGGGCGACCCAGCAAACAAGAATAGGACGGATGGATGTCCATCACATAAAATTTTGAATCAAATACTTGTGACCCCACCCTGATTGGGATGTCCACTTCACCATGCACCATTCTTTTGGACCCGTCAAAGGCCCGGACAACAATGCTACTTGGTTTGAGCTCCAGACTCTCACAATCCAGCCTATCCAGAGCCTTCTTGGGCAGCACATTTAATGAGGAACCTGTGTCCACCAGCACATGAGCAAGAGTAGTGCCCCTGCATTCAATGGAGACATGCAGGGCATCATTATGGTTCTTCCCCTTTGCTGTCAGATCGGCATCAGAGAAACCCAGGCCATTATCAGCAGTTAGGTTGGCCACACAATCGGTGAACTGGTCAGCAGTCGTATCTTGGGGTACATGGGCAGTCTTTAAGAAAGCAATCAGAGCCTTTGCATGGGCCTCTGAACACAGCAGCAGTGACAACATGGAGATTTTAGAGGGGGTGTGCCCCAGTTGTTCCACAACATTGAAATCACTTTTCTTTATTATCTTGAGAATTTCTTCCATTTCCTGCTTGGAAGCCTCAACAATGGTCTTTGGTGCCTCCGTCCTGGCAGGCGCATCAGCAGCAGTTCCCTTGCCCCGAGTATCAGATGACTCAGCAGCAGGGGTGGATACTTGGTCAGAAGGAGAAACAGGCACTCTGGCAGGTGTGAAGATCAAAGGCCTATGAATTGCTGGAGGAGCAATGTCTGGCGAGAACAGTCTTCCACTACGAGTGACCTTAGCAGGCCCGGTGATGTTGGAGACACCAGTATCAACGTTGCACTCTTGTTTCACACCCAGAACATAAACATCCGCCCCATAGTGCCATGGGACAGCCTTATCAGACTTGTAGGGTATAGGCCCCGGAACAGTAATGGTGATGGGAACATTCTTGTGAACTGACACAACTTGTATAGGCTTCTTTGAAGGAGCCTCGGAATAGTTGTTGAAGATGGTAACGATTGACACTTCTTCAACAGGAGCAGCAGGAACAACAGTCTTTTCAAACAAAATCTCTCTATTATCTATCAGGTTTTGGATGCCTGACTTCAATAGAGAACAACCAACAGGGGAAGCAACACATAGAGGGCAACTTTCGCTACATCCCGGAAATAAACCGGCTAACAACAGATTCCTCTTAACCATCAGCAACGGAGTAGCAACATCATCCACCAAAGCTACATACAAATTTTCCTCAACAGCATTCACTCCATGCTGGGGCAAGGGGGCATTTACAACATTTGGCCCCTCGGGCGCTTCAAACTGTATCTCCTTGGCATCAATGAGGTCTTGAACCTTGTTTCTTAGGGCCCAACAGTCATCTGTGTTATGCCCCGGGCTATCAGAGTGATAAGCACAGCGAGCATTTGGATTGAACTTGGGAGATGCAGTGTTGGGAAACTTTGGAGCCTCCTTGACAGTCACTAAATTGGTGGATAGCAACTGTGGCAGGATTTGTGATAAGGTCATGCTTAACCGGGTAAACTCTCTCCGGGGTCTTTCAAACTTTTGTGGATTAGTTGGCCGAGGAGCGGCAGCAGGTTTGGCAATCATTACCGCACTGACAGATTGGCGGTGTTCAGGTCGCTCTGTTCTCCGGGAGTTATATACAGCACTAGCCTCCTTTTTGAAGGGCTTCTTCTCAGTACTGGAGGAGGCAACTTTCTGTATCTTCCCCGATTTTATACCGGCCTCAATCCTTTCACCAGTCAGGATTAAATCGGTAAACCCAGCAGAGGAATTACCAATGAGATGGTTGAAAAATGGACCAGATAGGGTCCCCAAGAACATATCTACCAGCTCCCGATCCGTCAATGGTGGCTGCACCCTGCCAGCCAGGTCTCTCCATTTCTGAGCATATTCCTTAAAACCTTCACCCGACCCTAGCGACATACCCTGGAGTTGGGTACGCGTAGGAGCGAGGTCGGCATTATACTGATACTGCTTGTAAAAAGCAGTGGCCAGATCCTCCCAGTTACGAATGCTGATTCCATCTAGCTGATAGAACCAATCGAGGTGAGTCCCTGAAAGACTCTCCTGGAAGAAGTGGATCCAAAGGTTCTTGTCTGCTGTGTAAGGCTGGATCTTCCTTACATAAGAACGGAGGTGCATCTTGGGACAGGAAGCCCCATCATACTTCACGAAGGCAGGTGTTTTGAACTTGTGCGGGATCACCACTCCAGTAGATAACCCCAAGTCTCCGAAATCCAATCCAGGTACCCGTTGAACTTCCACAGCCTTTAATCTGTCTTCCAGCTGTTTGTACCGGTCTTCAGCAGGAGGGTACTGGTCGTCGTTGAAGTCTGTTTCAGTATCAGAGCCCACAGGAGTAGTGACCTCCCTTTCATGGTGACTACCTTCTGTCACAGATGGAGGAGTCCTTTCAGCTTCAATTTGCAAGGTGTTCCCGAGTCTGCGCCCAGTGCTAAATAGCACAGTCCTCCTCTTCTTCTTAGTCTTTTTCAACAGCATGGTCTTTAACTCTTGTTGACCCTGAGACAAGCCCTTGATCAGCTCCTGAAATTGGGCGTTTTGCGCCTGAAACTGGACGTTCTGCGCCTGAAGAGCCTTGATAGCCGCATCGGTTGATGATTCAGGAGGGTTCATGATGCTGAAATAAACAGCGAAGAACGGTAAACAACCTGAAAAGAAGAGTATTTATGATGCACATGATGAATGATATGTGTTTATGCAATGCATTCAAGGGTTCGAAAATTCAAATTTGTTGTAGACCAAAAGGAACACACTTTATTATTAAGAAAATCATTGTTTTAATACATCAAAGCCTCATGGGCAAAAGTACAAAAAGATCAAATCACATCCAAAATATGTTGCGCATCTTCTTTGGAGCTATGTAAGTGTTGAGACTCCTTTCCTCATGCAACAGGCGGGTGAGCTCCAAGACCTTCCTTTCACTGGCATGCAAACTAGTCTCAAGAGAATTCCTTTCTTCTTTAAGCTGGATCCAACTCTTCTGCATCTCTTCCCAGGATGTGGGCATATCAGGGTGCTGAATAACATGAGATACCTCTCCTTCCAAGGCAGGCTCTTTGATTACTGGAAGCATGTGAGGATAAGGCATCACTAATTTCTGAGAGCGGGCTCGTACCCACTTGAGGTAAGGCTCCAAAGGGATGGAGTTCCTGTGCCCCAGTGTCTTGCTGTCTATCCTACTAGGCATCCTCCAAGCTCTGATAAATCTCTGGCGAAGTCCTTGAGTATCGTTGTCGAAGTCAAAAACTATGTCAGGAATCAACATGTCATGAGGACCATCCCTCCGAGCATAACCAAACTGTCTCCAAGCTAGGCATGGACTATAAGTAATACCCCCTCTGATTCCAAGTAAAGGAACATTAGGATATTCCCCGCAACGATCAATGATAGTGACATCTTCCCTGGACCTAGGGCACCAATGTATATCTGCATGTGTAAGAGTCATCAGCCGTTGTGACCATCTCAAACCCCGCTCGTTCTTCAGGACTGATTGTGGGAGGTGCGAAATAAACCACTTTCCCAGGAGAGGAGTGCAACACATAAGGACACCTCTTTTTCTCATGGTTCGAGTGTAACATGAGTGAAGGAGGTCTCCCAGCAACGTAGGTATAGGATTCCTGGACATAAAGATCTGGACAGCACTGATATCAATGAGCTGATCTGGGTTAGGGAACAACACCAAACCATAAACAAGGAGAGCCACAACCTCTTCAAAAGCTTGTAAGTCAAGGGAATTCCAACAATCATAGGCCTTTTCAAACAGAAACCTGGCTAAGAACCCTTTGATACCACTTCTAACTTCCCAATGTCCCTTGAGGTCAGATGACTGTAGATGCAAGGCTTTAGCAATCTCTTCAAGCTTAGGTTCCTTTTCTGTACCGTTGAAGGGTAGCTGATCAAGAATAGGGATCTTTAGGAGTCGGGAGAACTCCTCCAATGTAGGTACCAACTGATAGTCCAAGAAAGTGAAACAGTGATGCAGAGGGTCAAAGAATTGGAACAGGACTTTTATCATATCTTCCTCAATGTTGGTGTTGACCAAGCTGATGAGGCTTCCATGTCTTTCACTGAATGAAGAGTTCTCAGGAATTCTGGATATAAGCTCCTTAAGCTGAGGAGGGATCCTTACAAGACTGATTGGAATTGTCTTTCTACGAACAGTTTCCATGTCCTACAAAACAAGAACAAAGATGAAAATTCGAACCCCTGAAATGGTTAGTTAATGCATATGATGCTGGATGATGTCATGATGCTATGATTAAACACAGATATTTACAAAGACAAACATGTAAGGCACACAAGGCACACAAGACAGGCCCTTAAGGTTTAAGGCCAGCATGGGGTCTGGGTAGTACCCTCTTGAAGTTGGTGGGTTCATCCTGTCCTAATCAAAGTAACCGGGTTCTAAGGTTCCCAATATCACGGGATTGCTTTCATTGTTCATCGTTTCGATTTAGCCACTGAACTGGCGACCGAAATATTCCAGGAAAGCAACCCTCAATTGAGTGTAGTATCGAGTATCAACCAACCTCGGACTGCACCAAAGTCAGTTATCTCACTACCCTAAAGAGGCCAAGATGGTTCAATTAAGGTTCCTAAGGTCTGTTGATGCTTCATGACACCACATGGAGGCCCCGTACTCTCCTTGACTGACTCAAGGGTTACCGGTACACACCAAAATGCCACATCAACGTAGCAGACTGCTTCAACCATGTCGGTATACCCCGCACAGTTCCCTCACAGCCTTGTTGCTACTTTCTAAAAAGGTATCCCCAGATCCGGGTTAGGATCTATAGAACTCCCAAGACAGTCCACAATTTTAAAGCATACAAGGAAAGCAATTGAAAACACAGTTATGAACTAGCCCTAAGGTACACCTCACTTTAAGTTTATCCCCAGCAGAGTCGCCAGTTCTGTGATCGGTGGATCTGGAACTGACTGTTTTAAAGCTGGTTCGCGAAATGTCGCGGAAGCAAGAGTCGCCACCGTCTTTTATTTTCTCCAATAGGAAAGGACAAAAGCACAGAAAAATTCCTTTTAAGAGATTGCTCTCGGTTCGGGAGGTAGGTTATAGAAAGGGAAGGTGTTAGCACCCTTTCTATCCATGGTTATCCATGGGCTCTTAGGTACTTGCTCAATGTGTTTTCAAAATTGTTTGTTTGCTTTTCAATTGTGGGTTTCAAAAAATATTCTTTGAAAAGTTTCAATTCAACTCGTACGTCAGAGTGTTTGAAAAGTTTGTTTTGAAAGTTTTTTTTTGAAAGTGTGTCGGTGTGAAAAGATGTTTTGATTTTGTTTTGAAATTAGAGCAAGTACCTACGAGAACCTACCTACCCTAAGGAATTCGTCTGTGTAAGAGCCCTTTAAAGTAGTGCCATCCCACCATTGAGAGGTAGGTAGCACCACCGTTGGAGGTATTCGGGTCAATTCGAGTTTTAGGGACGTGGTGGTCACCGGAGCAATGGGAAAACACCTTAGAAGCTACCCTCATGCCAGGTTCCCGGACCATGAGGACTTACTAAGACGTTTTCTACTCGACGACCACCTTTCGAAAGGCAACAGTGAGGCGTACCCTAGGGGTGGTGTGTGCGAATTGTGTGTCATTTTCAGTTCATTATTTGTCTTGTCATGCATTGGTGATCTAACGATTCAATTTTATTTTTCGGGCATTCATTCTTTCATGCATATTTATTAACAGTTATATTTGCGAGAAAATAAATCTAACTATTACAACTGGCGCGGGTCCACATCGCCAAAAAAACCGAACCCGATTTGACTGAAAATAAAATAAAGCGAATAAATAAAAAGTCCGAGAGTTTTTAATTACATGGCTTTGGGGCATATACAAAGTTATTTAATAAATGCGCGAAATAAAGACTAAACAACATTAGGGCGTTGGACCCCTTTAACAGATAATTAAAATAATCAAGGAAATTAAAAATTAAAAATAATGTTTTTGTGTTTTTTAGGTTTAAAAGAAAAAAGAGAAAAGTTAATTAAAATTAAAATCCTAGTTCTATCATTTTTTAAGTTTATTATAAAAAAGAAGAATTAATTTCTAACCTAATTTAAATTCTAAACTAATTATGTACAATTTTGATTTATAGAAAATAAATAATAAATAATAACTTTGTGAGAAAAAAGGTTAAAGAATTAAAAAAGGAAATTGAAAATTAAATGAACCTAATCCTACATTTTTTTGGGATTTTTATTATGAAAAAAGAATTAAAACTAAAACTAAGACCTAATTAAACTAAATGAGTCATATTTTAATTTATTAAAAAAAGGAATCAAAATTAATTATATTGTTTTTGTCTTTTCTGTATTTTTAATGTTTTTATATTTTTTGGTTAAAATTAATTAAAACAAGTAATTAAAATAATATAACAATTGAAATAAATGATTTAAAGATAAAAAAGAAAAAAAATCAAATGGGCAAACCAGGGGGGGGTAAACCCCAGAATTGGAGGGTGTTAATTAGAAAGGCCTGGCCCATTTTTGTGAGAATTGGTTGACTTTCTGATCCAGTGAGATGCCTTTGACTGAAGTGCAGCATGCTTCCCAATCCTGGCCCTTGATGTGAGTGCTCTGGGACACGTGGATGGTGCATTTTGATGGAGCATGGTGAGTCCTCAATGTTATGCTGCATAGGAATTAGAAATGAAAAATAATATTGGAAAGTTGCAAGACCTGGGACTTGAACCCAGGTCATTGTGGTCACTAGTGCGCGTCCCTGCCAGCTGAGCTAGTTGTTTTCATTTAACATATAATAATCAATAAAATACATAAAGGAAAATGGTTAGTGCTTGGTTAAACGCGCGAAAATTCAAATTCATCCAACCAGGGTACGCCACGATGCCATCTTCTTCCTCATGTTTTCCTGAAACAAATTTATCAAACACTTAACGGGGGTTTTGAACCCCCTCAGAATATGCCCATTCCATTAATAGCGATTAGAACCCTGGCCTTCATAAATTGTTCGCGAGGGTACAGGTCTCTTCGTTTTGAGACGCTGAGTTCAATGGTGGCACTGAGGACGTCCAATTTTTCCTCTAATGAGAACCCCTAATTCACAGGCCTGCAAAACCCTAGTATGTGACAATGGTGGATTCGCATAGGTGGCTCAAAAACACAATTAAACGTATCAATTAGTTCAGAAACATCAAGATAAACATGAATCCATGAAAAAAAATGCATAAAAGTGATGGAATCATGCTATGTGATTTCAAAATTTCCAAGGTACGGTTGGACTCATAGATACCAATACAAGGTATTTTTGTTGTTGTTATTGATTGAGATACGTCCAAAATCGTCTCAGGAAGCTATTGGTACCAAAATTATGGCTTGAGAAGATCCCTAGCTATGATTTCAGATTTGCACTTTATGGCCAAATTTTCAAATTGCCAAATGGACTTTGAACGAGTTTTGTGCTATGTTCTTGGTAGGGTTTGACTCAATGATCCTTATGGAATTGAATAGGCATGCTAACTCCCCTTAATCCATGCTTGAGAAAGAATTGGCATTAGGGTTTGTTCATTAACCATTTTTCCCTAAATTCTAGCCAAAACCTAGACTTGGTATGAAAATGAACCTTGGCCTGATTTTTGAGTTGATTCATGATGTATAGGACTTGTCCAAATTCATTTGACACCACTACATTGACTTTTAAATTTTATTTGAATTTTTAATGAATTAAATGAATTAAATCATCAAAAATTAAAATAAAAATGAAAAAGTCAACATTTGGTCTTGAAATCAACCATGGGCCACGTGTGTGGCATGACAAGGATGGACAAAGTGAGAAAAATGGGGCCCTTTTGTCAAAATTGGATTTTCAAAGATAATTGACTTTTGCCATTTCACAAAATTTCCCCAACTTCTACAAGGCATAACTTGCTCAATTTTTAAGCTTTTCACATGTTCTTGGACATTTTGGAAAGGTCTTTGAATCCTTTAACCAATGTCTTTGGTCCCATGTCATTTTGATTTACCAATCTCAAGTTATGGTCTTTGACTTAAAGTCCCTTTTTGTTGACTTTTGAAAATGACCTGTAATGTTGAAATTGATAACTTTTTGTGAGAGCATTTCTTGGACTTGAAGTATGAAGATGAGTTGTAGGAAATGTCTTTCTCTTCAAAATGAGCTTTGGATGGAATTTTTCTGATAACCCATGTGAAAGTTATGCCCTGGTCAATTTCAGTTGACTTTTTCAGCTGTCCAAATATAGCAACTTTTGCATCTTTGATGATTTCTGAGCCAAACTTTGAGAATCATGATCAAGCATTGATCAAATGATGTTTGTGGCTTCAAAATGATAGGTTGACCAAAAATTTGAACTTTTGACTGCCAAATGACCATTTTGCCCCTACAGTTGACTGTAGTGCAATCTAGGGTTTTGACTGTGCAATCTTGAGCTGAATGCCTTGAAACTTGATATGAGGATGCTTGACCATGTTTGTAAGCATATGAGACTTGATTGAGCCTTTGAAAACTTCCTTTTCTTGATCAGACTCAAAACCCTAGTTTTGACTGTATGGGAGACTGTTACACTGCACAACCCTTGGGAAATTTTTCTAGCTTGGCTTGGCAATTTCTTGAGGAATATGGGAGGGCAAATTTTGGGGTATAACAGTTGCCCCTGTTCAATCTTCTTAGACCTGAGGATGCAGATTGGCTGACGTGCCTTTCGTAATCCGATGGTAAAAGAAGATTGGACACTAGAGTGCCCCGAAATTTGCGCTCACATGTTAGCAGTGTGATGGAAATGGGCTTATAGATGCCATTTAGAGATTGATGGGTAGGATGATGGGCTTATAGATGCCATCTGGATGTTGATCGCGTAAGAGATTCCTTAACGAGAACCTGCATACCTGCAAAAGAAAATGAGTACCTGACACGTCGCAGGAGCGGATTTTTAGATGCCTGGTATAGATGTGTCCTGACTGGTTACAGGAGTTGAGTCTGGAGCTTCAAACGGCGATGAAAGAACCAGGGATGATTACTTCCTTAGCATGAATGGTAAGAGAGCTTTGGGCGACTTTAACTCCAACAACGCTCGTTGAGAAAAATCTGGGGTGTCTTCTACTGGGATAGGAATCAGGGAGATCTTAGGGTCGATCTGACTGAACCAGAGAGGCCTTTGACTGGGTAAGAATCAGAAAAATCTTAGGGTCGATTCAACTGAACTGGTCTAGGTCTTGAAATGTCTTCAATGGGATAAGCATCAGGGAGATCTTAAGGTTGATCTGACTGAACCAGAGAAGGCCTTTGACTGGAGAAGCAATCAGGAAAATCTTGGGGCGATTTAACTGAACCGGTCTAGGTCTTGAAATGTCTTCAATGGGATGAGCATCAGGGAGATCTTAAGGTTGATCTGACTGAACCAGAGAAGGCCTTTGACTGGAAAAGCAATCAGGAAAATCTTGGGGCGATTTAACTGAACCGGTCTAGGTCTTGAAATGTCTTCAATGGGATAAGCATCAGGAAAATCTTGGGACGATTTAACTGAACCAGAGAAGGCCTTTGACTGGATGAGCATCAGGAAAATCTTGAGACGATTTAACTGAACCGGTCTAGGTCTTGAAATGTCTTCAAAGGGATAAGCATCAGGAAAATCTTGGGACGATTTAACTGAACCAGAGAAGGCCTTTGACTGGATAAGCATCAGGAAAATCTTGGGACGATTTAACTGAACCGGTCTAGGTCTTGAAATGTAGCTTGAGAACTTAACTGGATCTTTCCTGAAAGATAAAAGTCAGTCATATGCAATGCATGATATGGATCAAGCAATGATGTTCTCAACATAAATGAGATTTGTATGATGCAGTGCGTTATGCATGCTATAATGATGTATGTGACGTTTTATGAATGTATGTTTTTGTCTAGGAAAGTAAATCCTTGACGGATGCCGGGACGTCGTATCCTGGGCTGATGTCGCAGAACAGATTTTGCTTCCGCTGGGGATGATAATTGCAAGGATAACGGTAGGAGAAGATGACTCCGTTGCGGAATAAACTTGGCGAATGGAAGACTCTACGGGGAGAAAAGATACTCTAGCGATCATGCTGGAAAGCAATACTCTGTGGGAAGAGTGATGCCTTGCTGAATGTTTGATAGTAACTCTGTTGGGGATACCGTTGTTGTATTGGAAGTGTGAATTGACTTCGCTGGGGACAGGAAAGAACTACGTTGACGACGACCTTCCCTTGGCTTTTGGCTGAGGATAACCCAGTTATATCCTGTTAAGGAAATAACTCTTTAAATCAAGCCAGACGACGCGTTCGTGTCCTGTGAAGGATAAGCTTCCAGAATTTACTGGGGATAAGCTTATTGCTTGGGGAGATGAATTTCACCTTTCCTGGGGAACTTGGATGGGACTTTCCTGGGGAAGTTTTGATATGCTGGGGAAGAATGCACTGACTTGCTGTCCTCTGGGGAATTTAAGATGTCTGGTTAGGTTCTTTAGTCGAACCTACCTTGGTACCTTGGAGGATAGAACAATTAGACTGCTCAGACAACTCTTTATTGCCCCTGTTTCTAGTGTCACCTGCAATTAGTTCTTTGTCTCGTATGCAAATATTTATGAGCTAGCAAATTATTGTCAAATGCATATATCACAAATTGAACCTTGGACGTTCTTCGCAAAACAAACGGAAAAAGAAAAACAGTTGGCACGTTTAACTGAAAAGTATATTTGTATTGATTTTGAATAGCCTGCGAATAGGCGTTTTGTATACAAGAGGCTGGCGTCCTAGTAAGAGGTACGTCGCCGAACAAGAGAGTTTATTACAAGTTTTATACAAAAGAAAATAAAACAGCTGTGTGAAAGATGAATGATCCACTGGGTTTCAACTCCGCCATTGCCTTTATAACTCCGAGCGTCTCATCCCTTGATGACCTTGGTTGAAGGTGAAGCTGACTGATCGATGCCGTTTGATGTAGATACCAGATTCTGGATGCAAAGTGATCAATGAGACATGGTTTTACGCTTTATCCCTTATTTTTGCCTGGACTGCCTTTTCGGGTTTTCAGTCCACCGGGATACCCATTTTTGCCCAAGTCGCCTTTTCAGGTTTTCGACTTGCCGGGTGTACAGATTTTTTTCATTTTCATCCCTTCATTTTGCCCGAACCCTTTTGGTTCGACGGGAAGCCCTAACTTTTGCCTAGACATGTCAGCCTAACGGGTCTTTGTTCATGCGTAGTATTTTTTAACTATGTCTGCATTGGCGGGGTGAGGAAGGTCGTCACCATCCATATTGGTTAATATCATTGCTCCTCCTGAGAACACATGCTTAACCACAAATGGCCCTTCGTACGTAGGGGTCCATTTGCCCCTTGGATCACTCTGAGGAAGGATGATTCGCTTGATCACCAGATCCCCGACTTGATATTCCTGAGGTCTGACCTTTTTGTTAAATGCCCTGATCATTCGTTTCTGATACGTCTGACCATGACAGATAGCAGCAAGTCTCTTTTCGTCAATAAGGTTGAGCTGATCAAGTCGTGTCTGGATCCAATCATCTTCATTCAGATTTGCATCCTTCATTATCCGGAGAGAAGGAATTTGTACCTCAATTGGCAAGACTGCCTCCATGCCATAAACCAGAGAGAAAGGAGTTGCCCCGGTTGACGTCCTAGCTGAGGTACGATACCCATGCAGAGCGAACGGTAACATCTCGTGCCAATCTTTATACGTTACTGTCATCTTCTGCACAATCTTCTTGATGTTTTTATTAGCTGCTTCTACAGCCCCATTCATCTTCGGTCGGTAAGGAGAAGAATTGTGGTGCTGTATCTTGAACTGTTCGCAAAGCTCGGTGATCATCTTATTGTTCAGATTGGTACCGTTGTCTGTAATAATCCGCTCAGGGACACCGTACCGACATATCAGATTGTGCCGAATGAACCGTGCCACAACAGTCTTAGTTACCGTAGCGTAGGATGCTGCCTCAACCCACTTCGTAAAATAATCAATCGCCACTAAGATGAAGCGATGTCCATTAGATGCCGTAGGTTTAATCTCACCGATCATGTCTATGCCCCACATTGCAAACGGCCAAGGCGCAGTCAGAACATTCAGGGGAACCGGGGGAACATGCACCTTGTCTGCGTAGATCTGGCATTTATGGCATGTCCTAGAATGTTGGTAGCAATCAGCTTCCATGGTGGACCAGTAATACCCTGCCCGTAGAATCTTCTTGGCCATGGTATGTCCACTGGAGTGTGTACCAAAGGTCCCATCATGTAGCTCTTCCATGATTCTTTCCGATTCATTCTTATCTACACAACGCAGTAGGGTCGAATCCTGGTTTCGCTTGTACAAGATGCCATTGCTAAGAAAGAACTTGGCTGCAAACCTCCTCAGGAATTTCTTATCATTGACAGATGCTCCCTCAGGGTATTCCTGTGCTTCCAGATATCTCTTTACTTCGTGGTACCAAGGCTTCTCAGTTACCAATTCAGTTTCGAGATCACAACAGTATGCCGGTTCGTCCAGTTTCCAGATGGTGATTCGGGGAGCTTCATTATCCCATTTAACCTTGAACATTGAAGACATTGTAGCTAACGCGTCCGCCAGCTGATTCTCTTCTCTTGGAAAATGCTCAAATGTTATTTCTGTGAAGTGGGGGATCAGGGCCAACACACATTCTCTGTAAGGAATCAAGTTTGGATGTTTCGTATCCCACTCTCCTTTGATCTGATTGATCACAAGAGCGGAATCTCCGAAGACACTCAGAAATTTGATCCTCAGGTCGATCGCAGCTTGAAGACCCATGATACACGCTTCATACTCCGCCATGTTATTGGTACAGTTGAAACACAGCCGGGCGGTAAGTGGAGTATGAGTACCTTGTGGAGATACGATTATGGCGCCGATACCATTTCCCAAAGCATTGGAGGCTCCGTCAAAGTGCATAGACCATCGGGATCCTGGTTCAGGTCCTTCATCCGGTCCGGGTATTTCACAGTCAGTTACTATCATAATGCTTTCGTCTGGAAACTCGAAGTTCATTGATTGGTAGTCATCCACAGCTTGATGTGCTAAGTGGTCTGCCAATACACTTCCCTTGATGGCCTTTTGGGTCGTGTACTGAATGTCGTATTCCGTCAAGATCATCTGCCATCTTGCAATTCTCCCAGACAGAGCAGGCTTTTCGAATATGTACCTTATAGGATCCATTTTTGAGATTAACAAGGTAGTGTGAGTCAGCATATACTGTCTCAGCCGGCGAGCAGCCCATACCAAAGCGCAGCAAGTTTTCTCAAGCAGTGAGTATCGGGTCTCACAGTCGGTAAACTTTTTGCTAAGGTAATAAATGGCATGCTCTTTTCGGCCAGACTCGTCATGCTGCCCCAGCACACACCCCATTGCATTATCAAGTACTGTCAGGTAAAGTATCAAAGGTCTCCCTTCAACTGGTGGCATAAGGATGGGTGGTTCTTGGAGATATTCCTTGATTCTGTCAAAAGCAGCCTGGCATTCATCATTCCAACGTACTACCTGATCTTTCTTCAGCAGCTTGAAGATTGGTTCACAGGTAGCAGTCAGATGTGAGATGAACCGAGCAATGTAGTTCAGACGTCCTAGAAAGCCTCTGACTTCCTTCTCTGTCTTAGGAACTGGCATCTCTTGAATGGCTTTGACCTTAGCAGGGTCTACTTGAATCCCTTTATCACTGACCACAAAGCCTAGCAACTTTCCAGATCTTACCCCGAAGGTGCACTTGTTCGGGTTCAACCTCAGCTTGTACAATTTCAACCGGTCAAACAGTTTCTGCAGATGATCAAGGTGCTCTTCCTCAGTCTGGGATCTAGCGATCATGTCGTCCACATACACCTCTATCTCGTGATGGATCATATCATGAAATAAGGTAACCATGGCCCGTTGGTAGGTTGCCCCTGCATTCTTTAACCCGAACGGCATGACCTTGTAACAGAAGGTGCCCCACTGAGTAACAAAGGTAGTCTTTTCCATGTCTTCAGGTGCCATCTTGATCTGATTGTAGCCTGAAAAACCATCCATGAAAGAGAACACTTTATGCTGAGCTGTATTATCAACAAGGACATCAATGTGGGGTAGAGGGAAGTCATCCTTGGGGCTGGCCCTGTTCAGATCCCTGTAATCAACACACATCCTGACCTTACCGTCCTTCTTAGGTACCGGCACCACATTAGCAACCCACTGAGGGTAAGAAGTTACTGCAAGAAATCCGGCATCAAACTGCTTCATAACCTCGGCTTTAATCTTCTCAGACATCTCTGGACGCATACGACGGACCTTTTGCTTAACCGGGGGGAAATCTTCTTTAGTAGGTAAATGATGGACCACAATGTCGGTATCTAATCCGGGCATATCTTCGTAGGACCAGGCAAAGATTTCTTTATAATCCTGCAGCATCTGAGTTAACCGTCGCTTCACGCTGAGTTCTAGGTTGGCACCAATCTTCACCTCTTTCTTGTCTTCCTCCGTACCCAAGTTTATTATTTCCACTGGCTCTTCATGGGGTTGAATTGCCCTCTCTTCCTGTTGTAACAGTCTTGCAAGTTCACCAGGCACTTCGCAATCATCTTCACCTTCGTCGGCGGCTAAGTTGATCGGATTTTCGAAGTCATAACTGGCAGTAGCAGAGTCGTTACCAGTGAGATCCAGAGTGGATTGAAACCTGTATGAGTGAGTGTGTGTGTAAATACAGCTGTTTTGCAATATGTAAAGAAAGGAAAGAAAAGGAGCGCAAAATTTGAAATGTGAAAAACGTCCAATGCTTTTATTCATGATATATGATGGTGACAAACAAAAAGCCCTCATAA
Source organism: Vicia faba (assembly GCA_948472305.1). Lineage (NCBI taxonomy): Eukaryota > Viridiplantae > Streptophyta > Magnoliopsida > Fabales > Fabaceae > Vicia > Vicia faba. The sequence goes on from OX451741.1 coordinate 386,299,719, forward strand.
ATAAAACCACGGTGCCCCGGGTAAGACACCGGGCCATATAGTCTCAAATTATTGTTTATTACAAATCAAAAAACAAAGAAACTCATTACTGGGAGACAAAAGTTATTGGAGTAAAATCTTTAGCAGTCCAATTGGTCAATCCACCGTCGGCCGTTGGGTAGATCCAGCTATCGAACTCTGACTCTCCCACTTCATCTTCCTCTCCAATAGCATTCACTCCATGCTGAGTGATGAGCAACGGAGGTCTTCCAATTCTTGCCTTGCGCACCGCTTTCTGAGCTTCCGTGGTGAAACCCAGCCCAAACTTGTTAGTCTTAGGAGTAAGATCAGGGAGCTTGCCCCAGTTTGCACATTCGCCTTTTTCGATCACAGCCCGGGCGTCCTTTAAGGAGGCCATCTTCATAGGAGAAACCTCTTCATCTTCTGCTGTTGCCAAGGTTGGTGGTACTTCCTCAAAATGTTGAAAGGGGGTTTCAATGAACTCCCCATCCATTTCCACGTATCTGAAAGAGTTGAGGTGGCTGACCATGTATTCCTCCTCCCCTTGCACTGTTACGATCCTCCCCCTGACCGGGTACTTGAGCTTTTGATGCAATGTGGAAGTCACAGCTCCAGCTTTGTGGATCCATGGGCGACCCAGCAAACAAGAATAGGACGGATGGATGTCCATCACATAAAATTTTGAATCAAATACTTGTGACCCCACCCTGATTGGGATGTCCACTTCACCATGCACCATTCTTTTGGACCCGTCAAAGGCCCGGACAACAATGCTACTTGGTTTGAGCTCCAGACTCTCACAATCCAGCCTATCCAGAGCCTTCTTGGGCAGCACATTTAATGAGGAACCTGTGTCCACCAGCACATGAGCAAGAGTAGTGCCCCTGCATTCAATGGAGACATGCAGGGCATCATTATGGTTCTTCCCCTTTGCTGTCAGATCGGCATCAGAGAAACCCAGGCCATTATCAGCAGTTAGGTTGGCCACACAATCGGTGAACTGGTCAGCAGTCGTATCTTGGGGTACATGGGCAGTCTTTAAGAAAGCAATCAGAGCCTTTGCATGGGCCTCTGAACACAGCAGCAGTGACAACATGGAGATTTTAGAGGGGGTGTGCCCCAGTTGTTCCACAACATTGAAATCACTTTTCTTTATTATCTTGAGAATTTCTTCCATTTCCTGCTTGGAAGCCTCAACAATGGTCTTTGGTGCCTCCGTCCTGGCAGGCGCATCAGCAGCAGTTCCCTTGCCCCGAGTATCAGATGACTCAGCAGCAGGGGTGGATACTTGGTCAGAAGGAGAAACAGGCACTCTGGCAGGTGTGAAGATCAAAGGCCTATGAATTGCTGGAGGAGCAATGTCTGGCGAGAACAGTCTTCCACTACGAGTGACCTTAGCAGGCCCGGTGATGTTGGAGACACCAGTATCAACGTTGCACTCTTGTTTCACACCCAGAACATAAACATCCGCCCCATAGTGCCATGGGACAGCCTTATCAGACTTGTAGGGTATAGGCCCCGGAACAGTAATGGTGATGGGAACATTCTTGTGAACTGACACAACTTGTATAGGCTTCTTTGAAGGAGCCTCGGAATAGTTGTTGAAGATGGTAACGATTGACACTTCTTCAACAGGAGCAGCAGGAACAACAGTCTTTTCAAACAAAATCTCTCTATTATCTATCAGGTTTTGGATGCCTGACTTCAATAGAGAACAACCAACAGGGGAAGCAACACATAGAGGGCAACTTTCGCTACATCCCGGAAATAAACCGGCTAACAACAGATTCCTCTTAACCATCAGCAACGGAGTAGCAACATCATCCACCAAAGCTACATACAAATTTTCCTCAACAGCATTCACTCCATGCTGGGGCAAGGGGGCATTTACAACATTTGGCCCCTCGGGCGCTTCAAACTGTATCTCCTTGGCATCAATGAGGTCTTGAACCTTGTTTCTTAGGGCCCAACAGTCATCTGTGTTATGCCCCGGGCTATCAGAGTGATAAGCACAGCGAGCATTTGGATTGAACTTGGGAGATGCAGTGTTGGGAAACTTTGGAGCCTCCTTGACAGTCACTAAATTGGTGGATAGCAACTGTGGCAGGATTTGTGATAAGGTCATGCTTAACCGGGTAAACTCTCTCCGGGGTCTTTCAAACTTTTGTGGATTAGTTGGCCGAGGAGCGGCAGCAGGTTTGGCAATCATTACCGCACTGACAGATTGGCGGTGTTCAGGTCGCTCTGTTCTCCGGGAGTTATATACAGCACTAGCCTCCTTTTTGAAGGGCTTCTTCTCAGTACTGGAGGAGGCAACTTTCTGTATCTTCCCCGATTTTATACCGGCCTCAATCCTTTCACCAGTCAGGATTAAATCGGTAAACCCAGCAGAGGAATTACCAATGAGATGGTTGAAAAATGGACCAGATAGGGTCCCCAAGAACATATCTACCAGCTCCCGATCCGTCAATGGTGGCTGCACCCTGCCAGCCAGGTCTCTCCATTTCTGAGCATATTCCTTAAAACCTTCACCCGACCCTAGCGACATACCCTGGAGTTGGGTACGCGTAGGAGCGAGGTCGGCATTATACTGATACTGCTTGTAAAAAGCAGTGGCCAGATCCTCCCAGTTACGAATGCTGATTCCATCTAGCTGATAGAACCAATCGAGGTGAGTCCCTGAAAGACTCTCCTGGAAGAAGTGGATCCAAAGGTTCTTGTCTGCTGTGTAAGGCTGGATCTTCCTTACATAAGAACGGAGGTGCATCTTGGGACAGGAAGCCCCATCATACTTCACGAAGGCAGGTGTTTTGAACTTGTGCGGGATCACCACTCCAGTAGATAACCCCAAGTCTCCGAAATCCAATCCAGGTACCCGTTGAACTTCCACAGCCTTTAATCTGTCTTCCAGCTGTTTGTACCGGTCTTCAGCAGGAGGGTACTGGTCGTCGTTGAAGTCTGTTTCAGTATCAGAGCCCACAGGAGTAGTGACCTCCCTTTCATGGTGACTACCTTCTGTCACAGATGGAGGAGTCCTTTCAGCTTCAATTTGCAAGGTGTTCCCGAGTCTGCGCCCAGTGCTAAATAGCACAGTCCTCCTCTTCTTCTTAGTCTTTTTCAACAGCATGGTCTTTAACTCTTGTTGACCCTGAGACAAGCCCTTGATCAGCTCCTGAAATTGGGCGTTTTGCGCCTGAAACTGGACGTTCTGCGCCTGAAGAGCCTTGATAGCCGCATCGGTTGATGATTCAGGAGGGTTCATGATGCTGAAATAAACAGCGAAGAACGGTAAACAACCTGAAAAGAAGAGTATTTATGATGCACATGATGAATGATATGTGTTTATGCAATGCATTCAAGGGTTCGAAAATTCAAATTTGTTGTAGACCAAAAGGAACACACTTTATTATTAAGAAAATCATTGTTTTAATACATCAAAGCCTCATGGGCAAAAGTACAAAAAGATCAAATCACATCCAAAATATGTTGCGCATCTTCTTTGGAGCTATGTAAGTGTTGAGACTCCTTTCCTCATGCAACAGGCGGGTGAGCTCCAAGACCTTCCTTTCACTGGCATGCAAACTAGTCTCAAGAGAATTCCTTTCTTCTTTAAGCTGGATCCAACTCTTCTGCATCTCTTCCCAGGATGTGGGCATATCAGGGTGCTGAATAACATGAGATACCTCTCCTTCCAAGGCAGGCTCTTTGATTACTGGAAGCATGTGAGGATAAGGCATCACTAATTTCTGAGAGCGGGCTCGTACCCACTTGAGGTAAGGCTCCAAAGGGATGGAGTTCCTGTGCCCCAGTGTCTTGCTGTCTATCCTACTAGGCATCCTCCAAGCTCTGATAAATCTCTGGCGAAGTCCTTGAGTATCGTTGTCGAAGTCAAAAACTATGTCAGGAATCAACATGTCATGAGGACCATCCCTCCGAGCATAACCAAACTGTCTCCAAGCTAGGCATGGACTATAAGTAATACCCCCTCTGATTCCAAGTAAAGGAACATTAGGATATTCCCCGCAACGATCAATGATAGTGACATCTTCCCTGGACCTAGGGCACCAATGTATATCTGCATGTGTAAGAGTCATCAGCCGTTGTGACCATCTCAAACCCCGCTCGTTCTTCAGGACTGATTGTGGGAGGTGCGAAATAAACCACTTTCCCAGGAGAGGAGTGCAACACATAAGGACACCTCTTTTTCTCATGGTTCGAGTGTAACATGAGTGAAGGAGGTCTCCCAGCAACGTAGGTATAGGATTCCTGGACATAAAGATCTGGACAGCACTGATATCAATGAGCTGATCTGGGTTAGGGAACAACACCAAACCATAAACAAGGAGAGCCACAACCTCTTCAAAAGCTTGTAAGTCAAGGGAATTCCAACAATCATAGGCCTTTTCAAACAGAAACCTGGCTAAGAACCCTTTGATACCACTTCTAACTTCCCAATGTCCCTTGAGGTCAGATGACTGTAGATGCAAGGCTTTAGCAATCTCTTCAAGCTTAGGTTCCTTTTCTGTACCGTTGAAGGGTAGCTGATCAAGAATAGGGATCTTTAGGAGTCGGGAGAACTCCTCCAATGTAGGTACCAACTGATAGTCCAAGAAAGTGAAACAGTGATGCAGAGGGTCAAAGAATTGGAACAGGACTTTTATCATATCTTCCTCAATGTTGGTGTTGACCAAGCTGATGAGGCTTCCATGTCTTTCACTGAATGAAGAGTTCTCAGGAATTCTGGATATAAGCTCCTTAAGCTGAGGAGGGATCCTTACAAGACTGATTGGAATTGTCTTTCTACGAACAGTTTCCATGTCCTACAAAACAAGAACAAAGATGAAAATTCGAACCCCTGAAATGGTTAGTTAATGCATATGATGCTGGATGATGTCATGATGCTATGATTAAACACAGATATTTACAAAGACAAACATGTAAGGCACACAAGGCACACAAGACAGGCCCTTAAGGTTTAAGGCCAGCATGGGGTCTGGGTAGTACCCTCTTGAAGTTGGTGGGTTCATCCTGTCCTAATCAAAGTAACCGGGTTCTAAGGTTCCCAATATCACGGGATTGCTTTCATTGTTCATCGTTTCGATTTAGCCACTGAACTGGCGACCGAAATATTCCAGGAAAGCAACCCTCAATTGAGTGTAGTATCGAGTATCAACCAACCTCGGACTGCACCAAAGTCAGTTATCTCACTACCCTAAAGAGGCCAAGATGGTTCAATTAAGGTTCCTAAGGTCTGTTGATGCTTCATGACACCACATGGAGGCCCCGTACTCTCCTTGACTGACTCAAGGGTTACCGGTACACACCAAAATGCCACATCAACGTAGCAGACTGCTTCAACCATGTCGGTATACCCCGCACAGTTCCCTCACAGCCTTGTTGCTACTTTCTAAAAAGGTATCCCCAGATCCGGGTTAGGATCTATAGAACTCCCAAGACAGTCCACAATTTTAAAGCATACAAGGAAAGCAATTGAAAACACAGTTATGAACTAGCCCTAAGGTACACCTCACTTTAAGTTTATCCCCAGCAGAGTCGCCAGTTCTGTGATCGGTGGATCTGGAACTGACTGTTTTAAAGCTGGTTCGCGAAATGTCGCGGAAGCAAGAGTCGCCACCGTCTTTTATTTTCTCCAATAGGAAAGGACAAAAGCACAGAAAAATTCCTTTTAAGAGATTGCTCTCGGTTCGGGAGGTAGGTTATAGAAAGGGAAGGTGTTAGCACCCTTTCTATCCATGGTTATCCATGGGCTCTTAGGTACTTGCTCAATGTGTTTTCAAAATTGTTTGTTTGCTTTTCAATTGTGGGTTTCAAAAAATATTCTTTGAAAAGTTTCAATTCAACTCGTACGTCAGAGTGTTTGAAAAGTTTGTTTTGAAAGTTTTTTTTTGAAAGTGTGTCGGTGTGAAAAGATGTTTTGATTTTGTTTTGAAATTAGAGCAAGTACCTACGAGAACCTACCTACCCTAAGGAATTCGTCTGTGTAAGAGCCCTTTAAAGTAGTGCCATCCCACCATTGAGAGGTAGGTAGCACCACCGTTGGAGGTATTCGGGTCAATTCGAGTTTTAGGGACGTGGTGGTCACCGGAGCAATGGGAAAACACCTTAGAAGCTACCCTCATGCCAGGTTCCCGGACCATGAGGACTTACTAAGACGTTTTCTACTCGACGACCACCTTTCGAAAGGCAACAGTGAGGCGTACCCTAGGGGTGGTGTGTGCGAATTGTGTGTCATTTTCAGTTCATTATTTGTCTTGTCATGCATTGGTGATCTAACGATTCAATTTTATTTTTCGGGCATTCATTCTTTCATGCATATTTATTAACAGTTATATTTGCGAGAAAATAAATCTAACTATTACAACTGGCGCGGGTCCACATCGCCAAAAAAACCGAACCCGATTTGACTGAAAATAAAATAAAGCGAATAAATAAAAAGTCCGAGAGTTTTTAATTACATGGCTTTGGGGCATATACAAAGTTATTTAATAAATGCGCGAAATAAAGACTAAACAACATTAGGGCGTTGGACCCCTTTAACAGATAATTAAAATAATCAAGGAAATTAAAAATTAAAAATAATGTTTTTGTGTTTTTTAGGTTTAAAAGAAAAAAGAGAAAAGTTAATTAAAATTAAAATCCTAGTTCTATCATTTTTTAAGTTTATTATAAAAAAGAAGAATTAATTTCTAACCTAATTTAAATTCTAAACTAATTATGTACAATTTTGATTTATAGAAAATAAATAATAAATAATAACTTTGTGAGAAAAAAGGTTAAAGAATTAAAAAAGGAAATTGAAAATTAAATGAACCTAATCCTACATTTTTTTGGGATTTTTATTATGAAAAAAGAATTAAAACTAAAACTAAGACCTAATTAAACTAAATGAGTCATATTTTAATTTATTAAAAAAAGGAATCAAAATTAATTATATTGTTTTTGTCTTTTCTGTATTTTTAATGTTTTTATATTTTTTGGTTAAAATTAATTAAAACAAGTAATTAAAATAATATAACAATTGAAATAAATGATTTAAAGATAAAAAAGAAAAAAAATCAAATGGGCAAACCAGGGGGGGGTAAACCCCAGAATTGGAGGGTGTTAATTAGAAAGGCCTGGCCCATTTTTGTGAGAATTGGTTGACTTTCTGATCCAGTGAGATGCCTTTGACTGAAGTGCAGCATGCTTCCCAATCCTGGCCCTTGATGTGAGTGCTCTGGGACACGTGGATGGTGCATTTTGATGGAGCATGGTGAGTCCTCAATGTTATGCTGCATAGGAATTAGAAATGAAAAATAATATTGGAAAGTTGCAAGACCTGGGACTTGAACCCAGGTCATTGTGGTCACTAGTGCGCGTCCCTGCCAGCTGAGCTAGTTGTTTTCATTTAACATATAATAATCAATAAAATACATAAAGGAAAATGGTTAGTGCTTGGTTAAACGCGCGAAAATTCAAATTCATCCAACCAGGGTACGCCACGATGCCATCTTCTTCCTCATGTTTTCCTGAAACAAATTTATCAAACACTTAACGGGGGTTTTGAACCCCCTCAGAATATGCCCATTCCATTAATAGCGATTAGAACCCTGGCCTTCATAAATTGTTCGCGAGGGTACAGGTCTCTTCGTTTTGAGACGCTGAGTTCAATGGTGGCACTGAGGACGTCCAATTTTTCCTCTAATGAGAACCCCTAATTCACAGGCCTGCAAAACCCTAGTATGTGACAATGGTGGATTCGCATAGGTGGCTCAAAAACACAATTAAACGTATCAATTAGTTCAGAAACATCAAGATAAACATGAATCCATGAAAAAAAATGCATAAAAGTGATGGAATCATGCTATGTGATTTCAAAATTTCCAAGGTACGGTTGGACTCATAGATACCAATACAAGGTATTTTTGTTGTTGTTATTGATTGAGATACGTCCAAAATCGTCTCAGGAAGCTATTGGTACCAAAATTATGGCTTGAGAAGATCCCTAGCTATGATTTCAGATTTGCACTTTATGGCCAAATTTTCAAATTGCCAAATGGACTTTGAACGAGTTTTGTGCTATGTTCTTGGTAGGGTTTGACTCAATGATCCTTATGGAATTGAATAGGCATGCTAACTCCCCTTAATCCATGCTTGAGAAAGAATTGGCATTAGGGTTTGTTCATTAACCATTTTTCCCTAAATTCTAGCCAAAACCTAGACTTGGTATGAAAATGAACCTTGGCCTGATTTTTGAGTTGATTCATGATGTATAGGACTTGTCCAAATTCATTTGACACCACTACATTGACTTTTAAATTTTATTTGAATTTTTAATGAATTAAATGAATTAAATCATCAAAAATTAAAATAAAAATGAAAAAGTCAACATTTGGTCTTGAAATCAACCATGGGCCACGTGTGTGGCATGACAAGGATGGACAAAGTGAGAAAAATGGGGCCCTTTTGTCAAAATTGGATTTTCAAAGATAATTGACTTTTGCCATTTCACAAAATTTCCCCAACTTCTACAAGGCATAACTTGCTCAATTTTTAAGCTTTTCACATGTTCTTGGACATTTTGGAAAGGTCTTTGAATCCTTTAACCAATGTCTTTGGTCCCATGTCATTTTGATTTACCAATCTCAAGTTATGGTCTTTGACTTAAAGTCCCTTTTTGTTGACTTTTGAAAATGACCTGTAATGTTGAAATTGATAACTTTTTGTGAGAGCATTTCTTGGACTTGAAGTATGAAGATGAGTTGTAGGAAATGTCTTTCTCTTCAAAATGAGCTTTGGATGGAATTTTTCTGATAACCCATGTGAAAGTTATGCCCTGGTCAATTTCAGTTGACTTTTTCAGCTGTCCAAATATAGCAACTTTTGCATCTTTGATGATTTCTGAGCCAAACTTTGAGAATCATGATCAAGCATTGATCAAATGATGTTTGTGGCTTCAAAATGATAGGTTGACCAAAAATTTGAACTTTTGACTGCCAAATGACCATTTTGCCCCTACAGTTGACTGTAGTGCAATCTAGGGTTTTGACTGTGCAATCTTGAGCTGAATGCCTTGAAACTTGATATGAGGATGCTTGACCATGTTTGTAAGCATATGAGACTTGATTGAGCCTTTGAAAACTTCCTTTTCTTGATCAGACTCAAAACCCTAGTTTTGACTGTATGGGAGACTGTTACACTGCACAACCCTTGGGAAATTTTTCTAGCTTGGCTTGGCAATTTCTTGAGGAATATGGGAGGGCAAATTTTGGGGTATAACACCTGGTATAGATGTGTCCTGACTGGTTACAGGAGCTGAGTATGGAGCTTCAAACGGCGATGCAAGAACCAGGGATGATTACTACCTTAGCATGAATGGTAAGAGAGCCTTGGGCGACTTTAACTTCAACAACGCTCGTTGAGAAAAATCTGGGGTGTCTTCTACTGGGATAAGAATCAGGGAGATCTTAGGGTCGATCTGACTGAACCAGAGAGGCCTTTGACTGGGTAAGAATCAGAAAAATCTTAGGACGATTTAACTGAACCGGTCTAGGTCTTGAAATGTCTTCAACTGGATAAGCATCAGGAAAATCTGGGGACGATTTAACTGAACCAGAGAAGGCCTTTGACTGGATAAGCAATCAGGAAAATCTTGGGACGATTTAACTGAACCGGTCTAGGTCTTGAAATGTCTTCAACTGGATAAGCAATCAGGAAAATCTTGGGACGATTTAACTGAACCAGAGAAGGCCTTTGACTGGATAAGCAATCAGGAAAATCTTGGGGCGATTTAACTGAACCGGTCTAGGTCTTGAAATGTCTTCAACTGGATAAGCATCAGGGAGATCTTAGGTTGATCTGACTGAACCAGAGAGGCCTTTGACTGGGTAAGAATCAGGAAAATCTTAAGGTCGACTTAACTGAACCGGTCTAGGTCTTGAAATGTCTTCAACTGGATAAGCAATCAGGAAAATCTTGGGACGATTTAACTGAACCAGAGAAGGCCTTTGACTGGATAAGCAATCAGGAAAATCTTGGGACGATTTAACTGAACCGGTCTAGGTCTTGAAATGTCTTGAGAACTTAACTGGATCTTTCCTGAAACGTAAAAATCAGTCATATGCAATGCATGATATGGATCAAGCAATGATGTTCTCAACATAAATGAGATTTGTATGATGCAGTGCGTTATGCATGCTATAATGATGTATGTGCTGTTTTATGTATGTTTTCGTCTAGGAAAATAAATCCTTGACGGGTGCCGGGAAGTCGTATCCTGGGCTGATGTCGAAGAGTAGATTTTGCTTCCGCTGGGGATGATAGTAGTTGCAAGGATACCGGTAGGAGACGATGACTCCGTTGCGGAATAAACTTGGCGAATGGAAGACTCTGTGGGGAGAAAAGATACTCTAGCGATCATGCTGGAAAGCAATACTCTGTGGGAAGAGTGATGCCTTGCTGAGTTGTTGATAACCTGCTGAGGATACCGTTGTTATGTTGGAAGTATTGATGGACTTCGCTGGGGATAGGAAGGAACTACGTTGACGACGACCTTTCCTTGGCTTTTGGCTGAGGATAACCCAGTTATATCCTGTTGAGGAAATAACTCTTTAAATAAAGCCGGACGACGCGTTCGTGCTCTGCTAGGGATAAGCTTCCAGAATATACTGGGGATAAGCTTACTGCTTGGGGAGATGAATTCCATCTTTCCTGGGGAACTTGGATGGGACTCTCCTGGGGAATTTAAGATGCCTGGTTAGGTTCTTTAGCTGAACCTACTTTGGTACCTTGGAGAATAGAACAATTAGACTGCTCAGACCACTCTTTATTGCCCCTGTTTCTAGTGTCACCTGCAATTAATTCTTTGTTTCGTATGCAAATATTTATGAGTTAGCAAATCATTGTCAATGCATATATCACAAATTGAACCTTGGACGTTCTTCACAAAATAAAACAGAAAGGAAAAATAGTTGGCACGCTTAACTGAAAAGTATATTTGTATTGATTTTGAATAGCCTATGAATAGGCGTTTTGTGTACAAGAGGCTGACATCCCGGTAAGCGGAACGTCGCCGACCAAGAGAGTTTATACAAGTTTTGTACAAAAGAAAATAAACAGCTGTGTGAAATATGAATGATCCACTGGGTTTCAACCCTGCTATTGCCCTTATACTCTGTGCGTCTCGTCACTTGATGACCTTGGTTGAAAGTGAAGCTGATTGATCGATGCCATCTGAACTTGATGTAGGTACCGGATTCCGGATGCAAAGTGATCCAATGAGACATAGTATTACGCTTTTATCCCTAATTTTGCCTGGACTGCCCTTTCGGGTTTTCAGTCCACCGGGATACCCATTTTTGCCCAAGCCGCCTTTTCAGGTTTTCGACTTGCCGGGTGTATAGATTTTCCATTTTCATCCCTTCATTTTGCCCGAACCCTTTTGGTTCGACGGGAAGCCCTAATTTTTGCCTAGGCATGTCAGCCTAGCGGGTCTTTTTTCATGCGTAGTATTTTTTAACTATGTCTGCATTGGCGGGGTGAGGAAGGTCGTCACCATCCATGTTGGTTAATATCATTGCTCCTCCTGAGAACACATGCTTAACCACAAATGGCCCTTCGTACGTAGGGGTCCATTTGCCCCTTGGATCACTCTGAGGAAGGATGATTCGCTTGATCACCAGATCCCCGACTTGATATTCCTGTGGTCTGACCTTTTTGTTAAATGCCCTGATCATTCGTTTCTGATACGTCTGACCATGGCAGATAGCAGTAAGTCTCTTTTCGTCAATAAGGTTGAGCTGATCAAGTCGTGTCTGGATCCAATCATCTTCATTCAGATTTGCATCCTTCATTATCCGAAGAGAAGGAATTTGTACTTCAATCGGCAAGACTGCCTCCATGCCATAAACCAGAGAGAAAGGAGTTGCCCCGGTTGACGTCCTAGCTGAGGTACGATACCCATGTAGAGCGAACGGTAACATCTCGTGCCAATCTTTATACGTTACTGTCATCTTCTGCACGATCTTCTTGATGTTTTTATTAGCTGCCTCTACAGCCCCATTCATCTTCGGTCTGTAAGGAGAAGAATTGTGGTGCTGTATCTTGAACTGCTCGCAGAGCTCAGCGATCATCTTATTGTTCAGATTGGTACCGTTATCTGTAATAATCCGCTCAGGGACACCGTACCGACAGATCAGGTTGTGCCGAATGAACCGTGCCACAACAGTCTTGGTCACCGTAGCATAGGATGCTGCCTCAACCCACTTCGTAAAATAATCAATCGCCACTAGGATGAAGCGATGTCCATTAGATGCCGTAGGTTTAATCTCACCGATCATGTCTATGCCCCACATTGCAAATGGCCAAGGCGCCGTCAGAACATTCAGGGGAACCGGAGGAACATGCACCTTGTCTGCGTAGATCTGGCATTTGTGGCATGTCCTAGAATGTTAATAGTAATCAGCTTCCATGGTGGACCAGTAATACCCTGCCCGTAGGATCTTCTTTGCCATGGTATGTCCACTGGAGTGTGTACCAAAGGTCCCTTCATGTAGCTCTTCCATGATTCTTTCTGCTTCAGTCTTATCTACACAACGCAGTAGGGTTGAATCCTGGTTTCGCTTGTACAAGATGCCATTGCTAAGAAAGAACTTGGCTGCAAACCTCCTCAGGAATTTCTTATCATTGACAGATGCTCCTTCAGGGTATTCCTGAGCTTCTAGATATCTCTTCACTTCGTGGTACCAAGGCTTCTCAGTCACCAATTCAGTTTCGAGATCACAACAGTATGCCGGTTCGTCCAGTTTCCAGATGATGATCCGGGGAGCTTCATTATCCCATTTAACCTTGAACATTGAAGACATTGTAGCTAACGCGTCCGCCAACTGATTCTCTTCTCTTGGAAAGTGCTCAAATGTTATCTCTGTGAAGTGGGGGATCAGGGCCAACACACATTCTCTGTAAGGAATCAAGTTTGGGTGTTTCGTATCCCACTCTCCTTTGATCTGATTGATCACAAGAGCGGAATCTCCGAAGACACTCAGAAATTTGATCCTCAGGTCGATCGCAGCTTGAAGACCCATAATACACGCTTCATACTCCGCCATGTTGTTGGTACAGTTGAAACACAGCCGGGCGGTGAGTGGAGTATGAGTACCTTGTGGAGATACGATTATGGCGCCGATACCATTTCCCAAAGCATTGGAGGCTCCGTCAAAGTGCATAGACCATCGGGATCCTGGTTCAGGTCCTTCATCCGGCCCAGGTACTTCACAGTCAGTTACTATCATAATGCTTTCGTCTGGAAACTCGAAGTTCATTGATTGGTAGTCATCCACAACTTGATGTGCTAGGTGGTCTGCCAATACACTTCCCTTGATGGCTTTTTGGGTCGTGTACTGAATGTCGTATTCCGTCAGGATCATCTGCCATCTTACAATTCTCCCAGACAGAGCAGGCTTTTCAAATATATACTTTATAGGATCCATTTTTGAGATTAACAAGGTAGTGTGAGTCAGCATATACTGTCTCAGCCGGCGAGCAGCCCATACCAAAGCGCAGCAAGTTTTCTCAAGCAGCGAGTTTCGGGTCTCACAGTCGGTAAACTTTTTGCTAAGGTAATAAATGGCATGCTCTTTTCGGCCAGACTCGTCATGCTGCCCCAGCACACACCCCATTGCATTGTCAAGCACTGTCAGGTAAAGTATCAAAGGTCTCCCTTCAACTGGTGGCATAAGGATGGGTGGTTCTTGGAGATATTCTTTGATTCTATCAAAAGCAGCCTGACATTCATCATTCCAACGTACTACCTGATCTTTCTTCAGCAACTTGAAGATTGGTTCACAGGTAGCAGTTAAGTGTGAGATGAACCGAGCAATGTAATTCAGACGTCCTAGAAAGCCTCTGACTTCCTTCTCTGTCTTAGGAACTGGCATCTCTTGAATGGCTTTGACCTTAGCAGGGTCCACTTGAATACCTTTATCACTAACCACGAAGCCTAGCAATTTCCCAGATCTTACCCCGAAGGTGCACTTGTTAGGGTTCAATCTTAGTTTGTACAGTTTCAACCGGTCAAACAGTTTCTGCAGATGATCAAGGTGTTCTTCCTCAGTCTGGGACCTAGCGATCATGTCGTCAACATACACTTCGATCTCATGGTGGATCATATCATGAAATAAAGCAACCATGGCACGTTGGTAGGTTGCCCCAGCATTCTTTAGTCCGAAAGGCATGACTTTGTAGCAGAATGTGCCCCACTGAGTAACAAAGGTAGTCTTTTCCATGTCTTCAGGTGCCATCTTGATCTGATTGTAGCCTGAAAAACCATCCATGAAAGAGAACACTTTATGCTGAGCTGCATTATCAACAAGGACATCAATGTGGGGCAGAGGGAAGTCATCCTTGGGGCTGGCCCTGTTCAGATCCCTGTAATCAACACACATCCTGACCTTGCCGTCCTTCTTAGGTACCGGAACCACATTAGCAACCCACTGAGGGTAAGAAGTCACAGCAAGAAACCCGGCATCAAACTGCTTCATAACCTCGGCTTTAATCTTCTCGGACATCTCTGGACACATACGGCGGACCTTTTGCTTAACCGAAGGGCAATCTTCTTTAGTGGGTAAGTGATGGACCACAATGTCGGTATCTAATCCGGGCATATCTTCGTAGGACCAGACAAAGATTTCTTTATAGTCATGCAGCATCTGAGTCAACCGTTGCTTCACGCTGAGTTCTAAGTTGGCACCAATCTTCACCTCTTTCTTGTCTTCCTCAGTACCCAAGTTTATTATTTCCACTGGCTCTTCATGGGGTTGAATTGCCCTCTCTTCCTGTTGTAGCAGTCTTGCAAGTTCACCAGGCACTTCGCAATCATCTTCACCTTCGTCTTCGGCTAAGTTGATCGGATTTTCGAAGTCATAACTGGCAGTAGCAGAGTCGTTATCAGTGAGATCCAGAGTGGATTGAAACCTGTATGAGTGAGTGTGTGTGTAAATACAGCTGTTTTGCAATATGTAAAGAAAAGAAAAGGAGCGCAAAATTTGAATTGTGAAAAACTTCCAATGCTTTTATTCATGATATATGATAGTGACAAACAAAAGCCCTCATAAATAAAACCACGGTGCCCCGGGTAAGACACCGGGCCAAATAGTCTCAAATTATTGTTTATTACAAATCAAAAAACAAAGAAATTCATTACTGAGGAACAAAAGTTATGGGTGTAAAATCTTTAGCAGTCCAATTGGTCAATCCACCGTCGGCCGTCGGGTAGATCCAGCTATCGAACTCTGACTCTTCCACTTCATCTTCCTCTCCAATAGCATTCACTTCAGAGTGAGTGATGAGCACCGGAGGTCTTCCAATTCTTGCCTTGCGCACCGCTTTCTGAGCTTCTGTGGTGAAACCCAGCCCAAACTTGTTAGTCTTAGGAGTAAGATTAGGAAGCTTGCCCCAGTTTGCACATTCACCTTTTTCGATCACAGCCCGGGCGTCCTTTAAGGAGGCCATCTTCATAGGAGAAACCTCTTCATCTTCTGCTGCTGCCAAGGTTGGTGGTACTTCCTCAAAATGTTGAAAGGGGGTTTCAATGAACTCCCCATCCATTTCCACGTATCTGAAGGAGTTGAGGTGGCTGACCATGTATTCCTCCTCCCCTTGCACTGTTACGATCTTCCCCCTGACCGGGTATTTGAGCTTTTGATGCAATGTAGAAGTCACAGCTCCAGCCTTGTGGATCCATGGGCGACCCAGCAAACAAGAATAGGACGGATGGATATCCATCACATAGAACTTTGAATCGAATACCTGTGACCCAACTCTGATTGGGATGTCCACTTCACCATGCACCATTCTTTTGGACCCGTCAAAGGCCCGGACAACAATGCTACTTGGTTTGAGCTCTAGACCCTCACAATCCAGCCTGTCCAGAGCCTTCTTGGGCAGCACGTTTAACGAAGAACCTGTGTCAACCAGCACATGAGCAAGAGTAGTGCCCCTGCATTCAATGGAGACATGCAGGGCATCATTATGGTTCTTCCCCTTTGCTGTCAGATCGGCATCAGAGAAACCCAGGCCATTACCAGCAGTTAGGTTGGCCACACAGTCGGTGAACTGGTCAGCAGTCGTCTCTTGGGGTACGTGGGCAGTCTTTAAGAAAGCAATCAGAGCCTTTGCATGGGCCTCTGAACACAGCAGCAGTGACAACATGGAGATTTTAGAGGGGGTGTGCCCCAGCTGTTCCACAACGTTGAAATCACTTTTCTTTATTATCTTGAGGATTTCTTCCATTTCCTGCTTGGAAGCCTCAACAATGGTCTTTGGTGCCTCCGTCCTGGCAGGCACATCAACAGCAATTCCCTTGCCCCGAGTATCAGATGACTCAGCAGCAGGGGTGGATACTTGGTCAGAAGGAGAAACAGGTACCCTAGCAGGTGTGAAGATCAAAGGCCTATGAATTGCCGGAGGAGCAATGTCTGGCGAGAACAGTCTTCCACTACGAGTGACCTTAGCAGGCCCAGTGATGTTGGAGACCCCAGTATCAATGTTGCACTCTTGTTTCACACCCAGAACATAAACATCCGCCCCATAGTGCCATGGGACAGCCTTATCAGATTTGTAGGGTATAGGCCCCGGAACAGTAATGGTGATGGGAGCACTCTTGTGAACTGACAAAATTTGTATAGGCTTCTTTGAAGGAGCCTCGGAATGGTTGTTGAATATGGTAACGATTGATACTTCTTCAACAGGAGCAGCAGGAACAACAGTCTTTTCGAACAAAATCTCTCTACTATCTATCAGGTTTTGGATGCCTGACTTCAACAGAGAACAACCAGCAGGGGAAGCAACACATAGAGGGCAACTTTCGCTACATCCCGGAAATAAACCGGCTAGCAACAGATTCCTCTTGACCATCAGCAACGGAGTAGCAACATCATCCACCGAAGCTACATATGAATCCTCCTCAACAGCATTCACTCCATGCTGGGGCATGGGAGCAGTTACAACATTCGGCTTCTCGGGTGCCTCAAACTGTATCTCCTTTGCATCAATGAGGTCTTGAACTTTGTTCCTTAGGGCCCAACAGTCATCTGTGTTATGCCCTGGGCTATCAGAGTGATAAGCACAGCGAGCATTTGGATTGAACTTGGGAGATGCAGTGTTGGGAAACTTTGGAGCCTCCTTGACAGTCACTAAATTGGTGGATAGCAACTGTGGCAGGATCTGCGATAAGGTCATGTTTAACCGGGTAAACTCTCTCCGGGGTCTTTCAAACTTTTGAGGATTAGTTGGCCGAGGAGCGGCAGCAGGTTTGGCAATCATTACCGCGCTGACAGATTGGCGGTGTTCAGGTCGCTCTGTTCTCCGGGAGCCATATACAGCACTAGCCTCCTTTTTGAAGGGTTTCTTCTCAGTACTGGAGGAGGCAACTTTCTGTATCTTCCCCGATTTTATACCGGCCTCGATCCTTTCACCAGTTAGGATCAGATCAGTAAACCCAGCAGAGGAATTACCAATGAGATGATTGAAAAACGGACCAGATAGGGTCCCCAAGAACATATCTACCAGCTCCCGATCCGTCAATGGTGGCTGCACCCTGCCAGCCAGGTCTCTCCATTTCTGAGCGTACTCCTTAAAACCTTCACCCGACCCTAGCGACATACCCTGGAGCTGGGTACGCGTAGGAGCGAGGTCGGCATTATACTGATACTGCTTGTAAAAAGCAGTGGCCAGATCCTCCCAGTTACGAATGCTGATTCCATCCAGCTGATAGAACCAATCGAGGTGAGTCCCTGAAAGACTCTCCTGGAAGAAGTGGATCCAAAGGTTCTTGTCTGCTGTGTAAGGCTGGATCTTCCTTACATAAGAACGGAGGTGCATCTTGGGACAGGAAGCCCCATCATACTTCACGAAGGCAGGTGTTTTGAACTTGTGGGGGATCACCACCCCAGTAGATAACCCCAAGTCTCCGAAATCCAATCCAGGCACCCGTTGAACTTCCACAGCCTTTAATCTGTCTTCCAGCTGTTTGTACCGGTCTTCAGCAGGAGGGTACTGGTCGTCGTTGAAGTCTGTTTCAGTATCAGAGCCCACAGGAGTAGTGACCTCCCTTTCATGGTGACTACCTTCCGTCACAGATGGAGGAGTCCTTTCAGCTTCAACTAAAGTGTTCCCGAGTCTGCGCCCAGTGTTAAATAGCACAGTCCTCCTCTTCTTCTTAGTCTTCTTCAGAAGCATAGTCTTCAACTCTTGTTGACCCTGAGCCAAGCCTTTGATCAGCTCCTGAAATTGGGCGTTTTGCGCCTGAAACTGGACGTTCTGCGCCTGAAGAGCCTTGATAGATGCCTCGGTTGATGATTCAGGAGGGTTCATGATGCTGAAATAAACAGCGAAGAACGGTAAACAACCTGAAAAGAAGAGTATTTATGATGCACATGATGAATGATATGTGTTTATGCAATGCATTCAAGAGTTCGAAATTTCAAATTTGTTGTAGACCAAAAGGAACGCACGTTATTATTAAGAAAATCATTGTTTAATACATCAAAGCCTCATGGGCAAAAGTACAAAAAAGATCAAATCACATCCAAAATATGTTGCGCATCTTCTTTGGAGCTACGTAAGTGTTGAGATTCCTTTCCTCGTGCAACAGACGGGTGAGCTCCAAAACCTTCTTTTCACTGGCATGCAAACTAGTCTCAAGAGAATTCCTCTCTTCTTTAAGCTGGATCCAACTCTTCTGCATCTCTTCCCAGGATGTGGGCATATCAGGGTGCTGAATAACATGAGACACTTCCCCTTCCAAGGCAGGCTCTTTGATTACTGGAAGCATGTGAGGATAAGGCATTACTAACTTCTGAGAGCGGGCTCGTACCCATTTGAGGTAAGGCTCCAAAGGGATGGAGTTCCTGTGCCCCAGTGTCTTGCTGTCTATCCTACTAGGCATCCTCCAAGCTCTGATAAATCTCTGGCGAAGTCCTTGAGTATCGTTGTCGAAGTCAAAAACTATGTCAGGTATCAACATGTCATGAGGACCATCCCTCCGAGCAGAACCAAATTGTCTCCAAGCCAGGCATGGACTATAAGTAATACCCCCTCTGATTCCAAGTAAAGGAACATTAGGATACTCCCCGCAACGATCAATGATAGTGACATCTTCTCTGGACCTAGGGCACCAATGTATATCTGCATGTGTAAGAGTCATCAACCGTTGTGACCATCTCAAACCCCGCTCATTCTTCAGGACTGATTGTGGAAGGTGCGAAATAAACCACTTTCCCAGGAGAGGAGTGCAACACATAAGGACACCTCTTTTTCTCATGGTTCGAGTGTAACATGAGTGAAGGAGGTCCCCCAGCAACGTAGGTATAGGATTCCTGGACATAAAGATCTGGACAGCACTGATATCAATGAGCTGATCTGGGTTAGGGAACAACACCAAACCATAAACAAGGAGGGCCACAACCTCTTCAAAAGCTTGCAAGTCAAGGGAGTTCCAACATTCATAGGCCTTTTCAAACAGAAACCTGGCTAAGAACCCTTTAATACCACTTCTGACTTCCCAATGTCCCTTGAGGTCAGATGACCGTAGGTGCAAGGCTTTAGCAATCTCTTCAAGCTTAGGTTCCTTTTCTGTACCGTTGAAGGGTAGCTGATTAAGGATAGGGATCTTCAGGAGTCGGGAGAACTCCTCCAATGTAGGTACCAACTGATAGTCCAAGAAGGTGAAACAGTGATGCAGAGGGTCAAAGAATTGGAACAGGACCTTTATCATATCTTCCTCAATGTTGGTGTTGACCAAGCTGATGAGGCTTCCATGCCTTTCACTGAATGAAGAGTTCTCGGGAATCCTGGATATAAGCTCCTTAAGCTGAGGAGGGACCCTTACAAGACTGATTGGAATTGTCTTTCTACGAACAGTTTCCATGTCCTACAAAACAAGAACAAAGATGAAAATTCGAACCCCTGAAATGGTTAGTTAATGCATATGATGCTGGATGATGTCATGATGCTATGATTAAACACCACAGATATTTACAAAGACAAACATGTAAGGCACACAAGGCACACAAGACAGGCCCTTAAGGTTTAAGGCCAGCATGGGGTCTGGGTAGTACCCTCTTGAAGTTGGTGGGTTCAACCTGTCCTATCAAAGTAACCGGGTTCTAAGGTTCCCAATATCACGGGATTGCTTTCATTGTTCATTGTTTCGATTTAGCCACTGAACTGGCGACCGAAATATTCCAGGAAAGCAACCCTCAATTGAGTGTAGTATCGAGTATCAACCAACCTCGGACTGCACCAAAGTCAGTTATCTCACTACCCTAAAGAGGCCAAGATTGTTCAATTAAGATTCCTAAGGTCTGTTGATGCTTCATGACACCACACGGAGGCCCCGTACTCTCCTTGACTGACTCAAGGGTTACCGGTACACACCAAAGTGCCACATCAACGTAGCAGACTGTTTCAACCATGTCGGTATACCCCGCACAGTTCCCTCACAGCCTTGTTGCTACTTTCTAAAAAAGGTATCCCCCAGATCCGGGTTAGGATCTATAGAACTCCCAAGCAACCCACAATAATAAAGCAAGCAAAGAAGACAATTGAAAACATAGTTATGAGCTAGCCCTAAGGTACACCTCACTTTAAGTTTGTCCCCAGCAGAGTCGCCAGTTCTGTGATCGGTGGATCTGGAACTGACTGTTTTAAAGCTGGTTCGCGAAATGTCGCGGAAGCAAGAGTCGCCACCGTCTTTTATTTTCTCCAAATGGAAAGGACAAAAGCACAGAAAAATTCCTTATAGAGATTGCTCTCGGTTCGGGAGGTAGATTATAGAAAGGGAAGGTGTTAGCACCCTTTCTATCCATGGTTATCCATGGGCTCTTAGATACTTGCTCATTGTGTTTTCAAAAATGTTTGTTTGCTTTTCAATGTGGGTTAACAAAGTTTCTTTGAAAAATTTCAGTTCGACTCGTACGTCAGAGTGTTTGAAAGATTTGCTTTGAAAGCTTTTGAAAAGTGTTGGTGTGAAAAGTCTTTGAATTTTTGTTTTGAAGAGAGCAAGTATCCATGAGTCGTTTACCTACCCTAAGGAATTTGTCTGTGTAAATGTCCTTTAAAGTAATGCCATCCCACCATTGAGAGGTAGGTAGCACCACCGTTGGAGGTGTTCGGGTCAATTCGAGGTTCGGGACATGGTGATCACCGGAGCAATAGTAGGACACCTTAGAAGCTACCCTTATGCCATTGATCCTTTATTTTCCGAGGCAACCATTTCGAGGCAACTGGATCATGTCATGGACATAAGGACTTACTAAAACGTCCTATACTCGACGACCACCTTTCGAAAGGCAACGGTGAGGCGTACCCTAGGGGTGGTGTGTGCGAATTGTGTGTCATTTTCAGTTTATTGTTTGTCTTGTCATGCATTGGTGATCTAACGATTCGATTTTATTTTTGGGCCATACATTCTTTCATGCATATTTATTAACAGTTATAAAGTTTGCGAGAAAATAAATCTAAACTATTACAACCGGCGCGGGTCCACATCGCCAAAAAATAACCGAACCCGATTTGACTGAAAATAAATAAAGCGAATAAGTAAAAGTGCGAGAATTTTAAATTACATGGCTTTGGGGCATATACATAATTATTTACAAAAGAAATAAATGAAACGCGCGAAAAAGAAAATAATCAAATGCGAGGGCGTTGAACCCTTTAAAGGAATTAAAATAATTAAGTTATCTAAAATTAAAATTAAATGAAAAATGGTATTTTTGTGTTTTTTAGATTTAAAAGAAAAAAAGAAAAATTAATTAAAATTAAATTAAATATTAGACCTAATTCTATTGTTTTTTAAGTTATTAAGAAAAAAGGATTTAATTTTTAACCTAATTTACATCTAAGTTAATTTATGTACATTTTTTGATTTATGGAAATAAATAAATAACATTATTATTCTGAAAAAAAGGAAAAAATAAAAAAAAGAAAATAAAAGTCATTAAACCTAAATTCTAGTTTTTTTGTATTTTTATTAAAAAAGATTAAAGTTGAAAACTTAATTAAACTAAACATTTTACATGTTATTATTTATACAAAAAAAACAATATTTAAAATAAAAGAATTATTAAAATTTTTGACTTTTCTGATTTTTTTTGAATGTTTTTTTATGTTTTGTAGAAAAATAAACTAATTAATTAAATAAATAGCAAGTATAAGAAATAAAAGAAAGAATAAAAATAAAAATGATAAAGCAAACCAGGGGGTGTGGATTTGAAAAGCCTGGCCCATTTGCTGGCAATTTGTTGACTTTCTAAGCCACGTGCACGCCTGTTGACTTGTCCTCATGGTATTCCTTGATTCTGAGCCCTTGGATGATCATCTGGGACACGTATGCGTTTGGATCATGATGGCCTATGGTGCACCTGGACATTAGCAAAGCACAGAATCTTGTTTGGAAAAATAATATGGAATTTTACAAGGCCTGGGATTCGAACCCAGGTCATAAGCATTGCAAGCGCTTCCCTCTGCCACTGAACCATTTGTGTTTCATTTGATATATAATATAATATAAATAATATAAAAGAAAAGTGACACGGCTCTTGAGACGCGCGCGAACTTTTAAACCTCCCAATCCCTGCATGCCACCACATCATCATCCTCGTTCTTCTTTTTTTTTCTGAAACACACAAGCAATAAGCAACGGTTTTAACCCGTTGCTATAGAAGGCATTTTAGAAAATAGCGATTAGGATCCTGTTGGACATAAATTGTTCGCGAGGCATGCTTCTTGTTCGTTGGAGCATGCTGATTGTAATGGTAGTGATCTTGAGGCTTGATTTTACTCCATTCTAAAAGCCCTAATTCAAAAAGCTGGAAAACCTAAAAAACGCGCATGGTGGATTCTTATATGCAGTGCAAAAATCAAATTAAATATAAGGGTTAGCTTGGAAACTTTGTAAGGAACACGAATATGTAATTAAAATGCAAGGAAGATGCTTAAAATGGAGAATACGATTTCAAATATTATGATGTACAGTTGGACTTGTAGCTACCGTTTCAGGGTGTTTTGATTGAGGTTAAGGGTTGGAATGTGTTCAGTGACGCCTCAGGATGCTAATGGTATATGAATCAAGCCTTGAAAAGTCCCCTAGTAGTGATTTCAGTTTTGCATTATATGGCCAAAATTTCAAATTGTCCAATGGCTTTTGAGCGAGCCTTTTGCTATGTTCTAGTTAGGGTTGGACTCAGTGATCATCATGGAATGGAATAGGCTTGCTATTTGACCTTAATCCATGCTTGGGAAAGAATTGGTCTTAGGGTTTCTTCCATTAACCATTTTCCTACTTTTTAGCCAAAACCTAGACCTAGTGTGCAAATGAACCCTAGCCTGATTTCTTGAGTTGGTTCATGATACATAGAAATTGTCCAAGTTCATTTGACACTATTCCATTGGTTTTTAAATTTTATTTGAATTTTCAAAGAATTAAAATGAATTAAATCATCAAAAATTAAATAAAATAAAAAAATCAATATTTGGTCTTGAAATTAACCATGGGACACGTGTGTGGCATGACAAGGATGGACCAAGTGGAAAAAATGGGGCCCTTTTGTCAAAAATTGGATTTTCAAGGATAGTTGACTTTTGCCATTTCCCAAAAATTTCCCAACTTCTACAAGGCATAACTTGCTCAATTTTTAAGCTTTTCACATGTTCTTGGACATTTTGGAAAGGTCTTTGAGTCCTTTAACCAATGCCTTTGGTCCCATGTCATTTTGATTTACCAATCTCAAGTTATGGCCTTTGACTTAAAGTCCCTTTTTGTTGACTTTTGAAAATGACCTATAATGTTGAAATTGATAACTTTTTGTGAGAGCATTTCTTGGACTTGAAGTATGAAGATGAGTTGTAGGAAATGTCTTTCTCTTCAAAATGAGCTTTGGATGGAATTTTTCTGATAATCCATGTGAAAGTTATGCCCTGGTCAATTTCAGTTGACTTTTTCAGCTGTCCAAATATAGCAACTTTTGCATCTCTGATGATTTCTGAGCCAAATTTTGAGAATCATGATCAAGCATTGATCAAATGATGTTTGTGGCTTCAAAATGATGTATTGACCAAAAATTTGAACTTTTGACTGCCAAATGACCATTTTGCCCCTACAGTTGACTGTAGTGCAATTTAGGGTTTTGACTGTGCAATCTTGAACTGAATGCCTTGAAACTTGACATGAGGATGCTTGACCATGTTTGTAAGCATATGAGACTTGATTGAGCCTTTGAAAACTTCCTTTTCTTGATCAAACTCAAAACCCTAATTTTGACTGTATGGGAGACTGTTGCACTGCACAACCCTTGGGGAATTTTCTAGCTTGGCTTGGAAATTTCTTGAGGAATATGGGAGGGCAAATTTTGGGGTATAACACCATGATTAGCAATGTTGTAAGGTATCTTAGCATTTTCTTTAGGGACTAAGATCATTTTGATAGGCAACATGGATAGCCTCATCGAGGGACTATGATCTTGTATTTTGCTTTTCTTTGCTAAGATACCTCACATGCGTAATATGGTCATTTTTGTAAGGCAACCAAGTGGATTTACCCTAGGGGTGCTTGTGTGCAAGTGTATTGATTTCATACTTGGTTTTTACCTTGAATTAGGGTTTGCTACTTGTTGATTTTATCTTTCCATACAAACCCTAATTACTAGTGTGATCGGTGGGAATTGAACTGACTGTTTTGGAATGCTGGTCCGTGTTTTGCGTTTGCTTTCACAAAATGTCGCGGTAAGCAAGAGTCGCCACCGTCTTTTATTTTATCCAACAAGGAAAGGAAAAAAGCACAGAAAAATTCCTTTTTCGAGATGTTTCTTGGGTTCGGGAGGTAGATTATAGAAAGGGAAGGTGTTAGCACCCTTTCTATCCATGGTTATCCACGGGCTCTTAGGTACTTGCTCATTGTGTTTTCAAAATTTGCTTTTCTTTGTGTTTGTGGGTTTGAAAGAGTTTTTGTTTTGAAAGGAGTGTAAGTGCGAAAAGTTTTGTTTTGTTTTAGAATGAGCAAGTACTTAAGAACCATCTACCTACTCGAAAAAGGAATTAATCTGTACAAATGTCCTTTAGACAATGCTAGCCCACTATTGATGAGTAGGTAACACCGTCGTTGGAGTTTTTCGGGTCAATTCGATTAAGGGACGTGTGGTCACTAAAGCAATGTTAGGACGCCTTAGCGGTAACCCTAATGTCTTAGATCATTTTATCCGAGGCAACCGTTTCGAGGCAACTTATGATCTTTGGACAAGAGGGCGACCTCTAAAACTTCCTATACTCAATGACCACGTTCGAAGGCAACCAAGTGAGGCGTACCCTAAGAGTGTGCATGTGCGAGTGTGTTGTTTTTCAGTTATTTATCTTTGTACATGTCATGGGTGAGCTATGTTGATTTTAAGTTCATACATTTGATCTTGTCATGCATTCTCTATTATCAAACATCTAACAGTGTATAGTTGCGGAATTTAAATTGCGGAAATTAAATCTAAACTATTACAAGGCGTCGGGTATTTACATCGCCAAAAGCAACCCTTTAATTTAAATTGCGGAAAGTAAAATAAAGCGATAAATAATTAAAGTCCTAATTAAAAGCTATTACATACCGGAAGCAATTACAATATTGGAATCAAATGTATCGCGTGCATGAAATTAAATCGGCGCATTTTTTAGGGTTTTGACCCTTTTTTATAAGAAAGCATTTTTTTGTTATTTTTGAATTAAATGGAATTAAATCTAAGCTAATAATTAAATTAATTAATTAATGAAAATATTTTTGGATTTTTGAATGTTAAAGGAAATAAAATAATTTTGTTTAAAAGTTAGTAAAAACCTAATATTCTACATTGATTTTAATTATTGCAAAATTGTTAATGTTATTTCCTAATTAAAACTAAATCAATTAAATTTATTTATTTACAAAAATAAAATGATGAATTTAATAAAAATAATATTTTTTGTGTTTTCTGATTTTATGAAGAAAATATTTAATTGGTTAGTTTAAACAATAAAAAATAATTATTAACAAAACAATTAAATAAAAGGAGATATAAAAAGAAAAGAAATAACCCAATGGGGGTGTTGGGCCTGGAAAGGGGTGAAATTGGCATTTCTAAGGCCCAACAGGCGCTGGCCTGGGCTGACTTTGCTGCTTCCATGTGACAACGTTGACTGGGTGTATGGTGGATACTCAAGCTAGACCATCAGATTTGGCCTAAGGGCCATCTGGCGTCTGGGATTTGGATGCGCATGATGGACCACACTTTGGGTATTACACTGAATCATCTGCAAATAAAATGCAAGAAATATATGGGGGACCTGGGATCTGAACCCAGGTCCCATTAGCCAATGCACTAGCGCTTCCACCACTGGGCCATTGTAATGCTTTTGTTAATGGAATATGAAACAATTAATATATTGAAAACAAAACACTATGCCTGAAATTAAAAAAAATAAGCGCGAATGATTTAAATGGACGTATGGGATGGGGACACATCTTCGTCCCTGTCTTTGGAATTCTGATTATCTTACCTGCGGATTTTTATCCGCAGCAAGATTCGTGGCTTGCTCCTAAAATGGACTATGGGCTATATAAACGCAAACAAAGACCATCACCATGCTCGTCTCTCCTCCCTGAACACAACCATGTCCATGGTTTGCCCTAATTTTTCCTGAAATCAAAACGCCTAAAAAACAAGAACCAAAACCCTAGCTTCGGGCATGGCTGTACAGGCTACCAAAACAAAATCAAATAATGTAGAAACATTCTTAATGGAACGATAAACATGATTATGCAAAGATTTTGGCAAAAGGATACAAGAATAAGAGATCATGATTCCATGTTCAGGGCCACGTTCAAGAACACTTACAGCGTTATTTAGGAGGTTTCAAGGCTTGATTTTGATTCCAATAGATCCAGAGGATGTCCAGCAAGAGAGTAGTGTGGAGTTTTTGCCTTGAATCGGGCTCTAAGTATGATTTCAGTTTCAAGTTTTTCAAGCTTTTTTCCAAGTTTGGTTTTGTGATTTGGGCAGCTTTCTGGTCGTGTTTTTGTGTGCTTTGCATTGTGTGAGTATAAGGGAAGCAATTAGGTCAAGAATTGGGCTTTGAATCCATGTGAATTGATGATTTGAGATTTGATTTGATCACCATTAACAAAGCTTCCAAAATTGTCCCAAATAAAATATTTTGTGCATGATATGGCTTGGCACGAATTGATTGTGTCCATCATGATCATTGAAAGCTGTATCAATCAAAAAGATATTATTCCATCAATTTTTGGATTTTATTTGGATTAATATTGATTTAAAATGAATTAATTCAATAAAATCAAAATAAAATGGAAAAATTAATGAATGGACATAAAACTGAATATAGGACACGTGTGTGGTGTGACAAGATCAAATCAAGTGGAAAAAAGTGGGCCCTTTTGGCAAAATTTGAAGTTTTGGGGATAGTTGACTTTTGGCAATTTTGGAAAAATGTCCAACTTCAACAATGCATAACTTCTTCAATTTTGAACTTTGGAAGTGTTCTTGGACTTTTTAGAAACCTTGAGATGTCATCTAAGCAACCCTTTATCTCATTTTGATGTTCCATGCTCAAGTTATAAGCTTTGGGAAAAAAGGTGTTTTTGTTGACTTTCAAAAATGACCTATAATGTCCAAATTTGTAACTTTTTGTGAGAGCATTTATTGATCTTGGGGTGTGAAGATGGATTGTAGGAAATTGCATCCTATTCAAAATGAGCTTTGGATGGGTCATTTATCATAAAGTATGAGAAAGTTATGCTTGGTCAAAGTTGAGTTGACTTTTCCTTCAAAACCCTAATTTAGCAACTTTTGAATCTTGATGAATCTTGAGCAATCCTTGATGAAATGATCAACCATTGATAAAATGATGAATTATCCTTCAAAATGAGAATGTTGACAAAAAAATCTTGAGGTTTGACTATTTGTAGGTCACAGTTGACTTTTGCTCTAGCACAGTCGATTTTTGGGCCTCTTGAGCAATTGACTGACCAAACTTCCTCTGCAAGGCTTGAAATTTTACATGGATGAACTTGAGAGCATATTAGGACATTGTGGAGAACTTGAGGCCATTTGGATGTAAGGACCTTGATGCAACACAAAACCCTAATTTTGAATTGACTGCCTTAGGAGGTGATTTGACTGTCCAATTCTTGAGCCATCTTGAGCAACTTGGAAGTTATTCTTGAAATGTCTTGGGAAATATGGGATGGAAAATTTTGGGGTACAACAGTTGCCCCTGTTCAATTTTCTTAAACCTGAGGATATAGATTGGCTTTCGAGCCTTTCATGATCCGAAGGTGGAAGATAATTGAACACTTGAGTGCCCAGAAATTTGCACTCGCATGGTGTAGTATCAGCATTGTGATGTCGAGAATGGGCTTACAGATGCCATTTGGAGATTGTCGGTAGGAGGATGGGTTTACAGATGCCATCTGCAGGAGTGTCGATCGCATAAGAGATTCCTTAGCGAGAACTTGCATACTTGTTATTTGTAGAAGATTCCGCTGGGGAAGCCTAACTTTTGTTGAGATTCAGGAACTTTCCTGTACTTCAACTGAGAGAATGCCTCGGCTGAGTCTTAAGAACCTGTCCATAATTCAATCGGGGGAAACATCTTCATCAAGATCTAGGAACTGTCTAGTCTTCAACGTGGTATACCGTTGAAATTAGAGAACTTGTCCACACTATGACGGAGGAAAACATCAAGATCTAGGAACTGACTAGTGCTCAACGTAGTATACCGTTGAGGCTATAACACTCATCCACACTATGACGTAGGGAAACATCTTCATCAAGATCTAGGAACTGTCTAGTCTTCAACGTAGTATACCATTGAAATTAGAGAACTCGTCCACACTATGACGGAGGAAAACATCAAGATCTAGGAACTGACTAGTGCTCAACGTAGTATACCATTGAGGTTATAGCACTCATCCACACTATGACATAGGGAAACATCTTCATCAAGATCTAGGAACTGTCTGGTCTTCAACGTAGTATACCGTTGAAATTAGAGAACTCGTCCACACTATGACGGAGGAAAACATCAAGATCTAGGAACTGATTAGTGCTCAACGTAGTATACCGTTGAGGTTATAGCACTCGTCCACACTATGACGTAGGGAAATATCTTCATCAAGATCTAGGAACTGTCTGGTCTTCAACGTAGTATACCGTTGAAATTAGAGAACTCGTCCACACTATGACGGAGGAAAACATCAAGATCTAGGAACTGACTAGTGCTCAACGTAGTATACCGTTGAGGTTATAGCACTCGTCCACACTATGACGTAGGGAAACATCTTCATCAAGATCTAGGAACTGTCTGGTCTTCAACGTAGTATACTGTTGAAATTAGAGAACTCATCCACACTATGACGGAGGAAAACATCAAGATCTAGGAACTGTATAGTGTTCAACATAGTATACCGTTGAGGTTATAGTACTCGTCCACACTATGACGTAGGGAAACTGTCGAGATTGGGAACCTTATCTGAAATTCAACCGAGGATAATTCAATTGAGATTTTAAGAACCGGTCAGGTCTTCGACGTAACTGAGAACTTTAACTGTATCTTTCCTGAAAGGTAAAGGTCAGTCATATGTAATGCATGATATGGATCAGGAAATGATGTTCTCAAAATAAATGAGATTGTATTCGTATGATGCGTATATGCATGTATCATGATGTATGGGAATATAATGTTTTAGCTGGGGAAAATAAATCCCCGAGCTGCTGGAGAATAGAGTTGAGTTCTTCGTTTCCGCTGGGGATGATGGACGAAGATGATTGTGAGAATAAACCTGCAGGAGAAAAGAACTCCGTTGGGGAATAAACTGATGAAGAGATTATGCTACCTAAAAGGGTATTCCCCAGATCCGGGTTAGGATCTATGAAACTCCGATACAAAGCCCACAAATGTAAAAGCAAACAAAGCAATCAATTGAAAATAAAGGTGATCTAAACCCTAAGGTAACCCCACTTTGAGTAGTATCCCCAGCAGAGTCGCCAGTTCTGTGATACGGTGGGAGAACTGACTTGAGGTTTGCGTTCGTATTCGCACTTGTGCGGTTGAGCAAGAGTCGCCACCGAATTTTTATTTTATCCTAAAGGAAAGGTTAAAAAAGCACAGCAAAAACCTTTTGATATTTTTCGTGGGTTCGGGGGGTAGATTATGAAAAGGGAAGGTATTAGCACCCTTTTCATCCATGGTTATCCATGGGCTCTTAGTTACTTGGTTTTTTAGATCACTTGCCTTGTTTTTCGATTGCTTGAAATTGTGGTGTGTGTATGTGTTTTGAAAATGTTTTTGAAGAGATGCCTTGTCTTAGGCGACCAATGTATTTGACTCGTGTTTGAGTGTTTTACAAAAGTGTGGATCTTTTCGAAAAGATGTTTCAAATGTTTTTTGAAAGTTTGTTTGAAAGTGTTGTGGATTGTGGTTTTTGAAAAGAAGGCAAGCGTTTTTGCAAATTGATCTCAAGTAACTAAGAGTTTTGTCTACCCTATTGTACTCAAAGGTTTTTGTTATGTTTTAACCCTTTTTAACAATTTTGTTCCACCATTGAATTTGGTGGACAATCTTGCGTTTAGGAAGTTTGTTCGGGACGGGCGCGGGTCATCGTATGGACCACGAATGCAATGATGCCAAGTGTCTTTGGCAATTTGTTTTGAAGGGACTATGATCATTCCGTTTAGGCAACATTCGACAGCGTCATCGAGGGACTTATGATCATTTGAATTGGTTTTGCCAAAGATATTCGACGTGCAAGCATGGCCCATTTTGGAAGGCAACATGTGGGATTACCCTAGAGGGTGCAAGTGTGATTGTGTATTGATTTCATGTATTTGTCTTGTATTAGGTTATCTAGCGTTTGATTTTATGTACATGCAAACCCTAGGTCTAACCATGGTATAATTGAAAACGGTAAATTGCGAAAATCTAAAATCTACGCTATTACAAAATAAGTATCCGGGAGTGGGGGTACAAATTTATGAATGGGGATGAGACTTATAGTATCCAATAAGTTACAACCAAATCGAATTTGCGATCAAATGTAAATGACGTATATCAATGTATAAGATAAAGAAATGTGTATAGGAGCAATGTAAATGTATTTGTATTGTGTAAGTGAGAGATGTATTGTGTAAGTAATTATTTACAGGTTAGAGATGTGAAATTGAACATGTATTAAGTATTGTTTAACTTAAAGAAAAATTAAATGTTTATTTAATTAATAATCTTGTATCTCTTAATATGTATAAAAAGAAATGTTTTTAATCAAATGCTTTAAATTCTAATTAGATTATGTATAAAAATGTATCTTTGTTTATTATATACAAAAAGTATTTTAATTAAGTATCAAGAATTAAATTAAAAAATGTATTTTTATTTGTTATGTACAAAAAATATTTAAATGTTAAGAAATTAAATTATACAAAAATGTATGTTTACTTATTATGTACAAAGATATTTTAATTAAAAGAAAAAACAAGGTTTTACATTTTAATTGTATTGTATAATAAAAAATGTATTTTAATTATAAAAATAATTTGAGGTCAATAAATAACAAGAAAAGGTTTTGTTGATTTAATTTCATAAGAAAAGAAAATGTTGGTAAAAAAAAATAGTGTGAAATAAAATCAAAAATGGGCTCAAGGGTAAGGTTATGGCCCAAATGTAAAAGAAGTGGGGAGGTGTATGAAGGAAAAAAGAGGCTTGGGCGTTAAAAAAAATGGGTTAGGCCCATATTCACACAAAACATTTTTTAGGGTGTTGTTGATTTTGTGTTCAGAAGAGAAACTTAGGGTTTGTGAGCAGCGCGCCGTATTCGTTCGTTTTCGTGTTCTTCTCGTCCTTCTTCGTTCGCTTATGAGTTCTTCAGCCCAAGGCCACCAGCTTCCTCCATTTCCTCTTCCCTCCAACGACAATGTTAAGGCGACAGAATTAGGTAACAATTTCAATTATAATTCGTTAGGGTTTGTTAAGATTGTGCATGTTGTGATTTATGTTCATTTCTGATTCTTATTCTTATTGCAATGATTGTTGAGGTATCATGAAAGAAAAGTGAGGGTGAAATACTACCTGGAGAAGGAGGAAGGAAGGTGAGGAAGGCTAGGAGGCCAAGGGCGGAGGGAGAGGCGGAGGCGCGATGCTGGACTCTTTGAGCTTCCTGTTATCTTTGTATATTTCTTTTGGTTTTGTGATGATTATGAACTGAAAACCCTTTGTATCTTCTTTCTTCTTCTCTTCTACTGCATGTTTCGGTTTATGTTGCCTTTGATGCTTCTCTGACTTTCTTCTTCTCTTTCGCCTCGAACTTGCCTTTGAAACTTTTTCTAACTCAGTTGCCTTGAACTTGCCTTTGAAATTGTTGAGCTTGATAGTTGCCTTTGCCCAATGATGTATTCACTGAGGGTTTTCGTTGCCTTTGTGCTGCCTCTTGATTGCCTTTGAATATGCTTTATTTATTGCCCAATGATGAGTGTTCTGAGGGCTTTTAGCTTGATGGTTTATGTTGAACGCATGGTATACAGGTTTGTATGTTTTTATGGTTATGAGGTCTTGATGAACTGGTTGTTGGCTTGGTTATTCAGGTTAGGCCTTGATAGATTTCTTACAGGTTTTAGGTTTATTGCAAGCTTAAGGCAGGTTTGACTGGTTTTAAGGCTTGAATTGAATGGTACAGGTTTTGATACTTTAGGTTTGGAAAATGGTAAGGCCTTCTCTGTAAGCTTAAGGCAGGTGTGACTGGTTTTATGGCCTTAACAGTTTTTGCTTCTGGGACTGGTTTATGCTTTTTCTGGTTTTGACAGTAGGTTTTGAAAGTGGTTTTGCTTCAGGTTTAAGGTTGGAAGAAACTTGGGTCAGCCTTGGGTTTATGTTTGTTCTATTGTTTTTGACAGTAGGTTTATGGTTTAAGGAAAATGGTTTCAGGCCAAGGTTGTGGTTCTGGCGTGGTTTACAGGTTTGTGAGGATTCAGCAAGCTTTAGGCTTGGCCTTGACAGGTTATCCTTGTGACTTGCTTGCTTCAGGCAGGTTTGGTAGTTTAGGTTGTATTGGTTTTTTTGGCCTTGTATCTGCTTGTGAAGTTTAAGGCTTATCTTTGTATATTTTGCTCTCTCTCTTTTCCACTGTGTGTTGTCCTCTTGTATCTGTTTCTTCCTGCCTAAAAGCCTAAAAACCTGCATTCTTTTATCTTTTTCTCTCTCAGTACAGATAAATATGTTAAACTATGTTTTTTGCTGTACCTTTTTTCTGAAAGGGCTACTTGTTGGGAAATGATGAAAAGAAAATGTATGCTTGCATAATGGTTTTCCTCTGCATATTTTATCTTTTCTTGACAGCTTTTGTGCTTGCTTGATATCTTGCCATATCTTCTTATTGACAGCCTGGATACCTTTGTGCAGTAACTTGTACCTTTTGGCATTTTTTGACAGAAAGTTGCAATTTGATTTTTAGTTGGGTTTGAACTGTGCAGTTTGAGATTTTGAACTTATGCATTTTGACACTTTGCATTTTTTCTCAACTTTGCATTCATGATTAGCAAATAACATTCTTCCCTCTTTGTGAACCGGGAGAAATCCCGTGATTTGCAGAGAGGGTTAACTGATCCCAATCAGTGGCCCTTAATGATGACTGCAATTTTATCTGTCTTTTCAATTCAATTTAACTGTTATTTGACTTTTCTCTTTTCTTTTGCAGATGAATACTTGAATGGAGAGGGGTACTAAATGAAGACTGAAGAATTAAAAAAAATAGTTAGGATAGTTTTTATTTAGCTTTAAATAAATGTAACATTATTTTTGTCAACATTTTGTAAACAAAAACAAATATACAAATGACTTAAAGATAAATAAAAAGCCCTTTTATTTAATTAATTCTTCTCTTCTTCAATTGTTTATTTATTATTTATAGTTCTTTAAATTAAAATAAATTGAAAATAAATTCCAACTTATTTAATCTTTAGAATAATAAATAATTAACTAAACAATATTTCAATATTGATCCATTAATAAACTTGACGCTTCCAATGTTCAAAGCAAAATAACAGTTAATCACAACCATTGATCAGACGCATTCCCTCTTTTCACTGATTTTTACCAAACACTGTAAATCCACACTGCATATATCTTTTGACTGGTTCAATCAAACAAACGTGAATTCAAACCAACTGCCTTCTTTTACTGATTAAATCAAAACAATGCGAATTCAACCCGAATCTCGGAATAACTTGCAAAGTGCTGTGGAATTTAAATCCTTCTGAGAATATGCCCACAAAACCCTAATTCCTGATTAAATGCCAAAGAGCGTTTGCCTGATCCAAGTTGAGCCAAAATCAACCAAAACCCTAAGCCAACTGTTTGAAACATTCTAAAGCCCTGAAAAATCAATAAAACCCTAATTTTTGTTTGACTGACGAGAAAAGTCCGTTTGTCCGATTCTTGAGCCAATCTGAAAAATCAGGAAACGCCTGAAGCTGTGATTTCTTGTGGAAAAATGCGAGGGAAAATTTTGGGGTACAACAGCAGGCTACCATGTTCCAAGTCAAAGCACGCTCTAGGCAATTGCAAAAAGTCAAAAAGGCTGGCTGGTTAATGGGCCTCAGATTGCCAGGCATACCCCCAATGCTGGCCCAGCACCCTTGGTTTACTATTCTTTTTTCATTTTCTTTTCCCTTTATTTTCTTTAGTAATTATTATTAGTATTATTTAATTAATTAACAAATTAATTTTTCACAATAAAATTCAGAAAACCAAAAAAACATTTTTATTAATTTCAATTACTTTTTGTAAATAAATGCAAATCAATTAATTTAGTCTTTTGTTAATTAGGTTTAATTTTAATCTTTTTTACAATAAATAAAACAAACTTAGAATTAGTTTTTTTTTCTTTTAACTTTTAATTCCTTTTATTTTTATTTTTATTTTCATTAAAAACTTAAAAAACACAAAAACATTTTTTTCTTAATTAATTA
The DNA here is from genome assembly GCA_948472305.1 of Vicia faba. Taxonomy (NCBI): domain Eukaryota; kingdom Viridiplantae; phylum Streptophyta; class Magnoliopsida; order Fabales; family Fabaceae; genus Vicia; species Vicia faba. Next base: position 386,334,770 of record OX451741.1, read on the forward strand.
ATTAGTAAATTAGGTTTAATAGTTAATTTAATTGCAAAAAAGGACTAATTTCATTTCTTTTCTCAAAAAAGGGTCAAAACCCTAAGGACGTCCCGATTCAATCTTTCGCGCGCATGTTTATTTTAATTCATTATATTTATGTATCTGTTCCTGAAATGTAATAGTTAATTAGGCTTTTATCGCTTTATTTACTTTTCTCGCATTTATTTTCCAAACGGGTTTTGTTTTTGGCGATGTATAGACCCGCGCCTTTTAATAGCGTAGATTCAACTTTCCGCAATTTATTTTCCGCACTCTTAACTGTTAATATGCATGCAAGACTTGTCTGAAAAAATAAAATCAATCCGTAGCTCACAAATAACATGTACAAGATAATCTTAACTGAACCTGACACACATGCACATGCCACTCTTAGGGTACGCCTCACTGGTTGCCTCAAAGTGGTCGTCAAGTATAGAGTGTTTTAGAGGTCGCCCTCCTGTCTAAAGATCCAGTTGCCTCGAAACGGTTGCCTCGGATAAAAAGGATCTAGGACATTAGGGTTACCGCTAAGGCGTCCTACCATTGCTTTGGTGACCACACATGTCCCTTATCATCGATTGACCCGAATAACTCCAATGACGGTGCTACCTACTTCTCAATAGTGGGATAGTACTGTCTCAAGGACTCTTACACATCCTAATTCCTTAGAGTAGGTAGATTTCTCCTGGGTACTTGCTCTTTCTAAAACAAAAAACATCTTTTCGCACCTACACTTTCAAAAAGTTTTCAAACAAATACTTCATACACTCTTGAGGACTGATACAAGAGTTACCTAGAATTTTTTTTTTTCAAAACGAAACTTTTTTAAAACCCACATACACTTTAAAAGCAAACAATTTTTGAAAACATAGTGAGCAAGTACCTAAGAGCCCGTGGATAACCACATATAGAAAGGGTGCTAACATCTTCCCTTTCTATAAATCTACCTCCCGAACCGAGAGACATTCTCGAAAAAGTAATTTTGCTGTGCTTTTGTCCTTTCCATGTTGGAGAACATAAAAGACGGTGGCGACTCTTGCTTACCGCGACATTTCGCGAACCAGCTTAAAAAACAGTCAGTTCTATTTCCACCGATCACAGAACTGGCGACTCTGCTGGGGAATGATCTTAAGTGAGGTGTACCTTAGGATTAGACCACTCTTATGTTTTCAATTTCTTGCTTTGTTTGCTTTTATATTTGTGGGCTTTGCATCGGAGTTTCATAGATCCTAACCCGGATTTGGGGAATACCCTTTAGGTAGCATAAGCTGTGAGGGACCTGTCCGGTGTAGACTGACACGGGTGAAGCAGTGGCTACGTTGGTGTGACACCTTGGTCTGTACCGATATCCCTTGTGTTGCAACGAGGAGAATATGGGTCTTCTGAGGAGTCATTAAGCACCAACCGACCTTAGAACCCTAAATTGACCCAACTTGGCCATAGAACAGTAGCAGTATGCTACACTCATTGAGGCTAAACTCCGGCGATGGTTCTGGCTGCAAGAAAAGATTGCGATGCTGGAGTTATGACCGGTTGAGGGTAGTCAGTGATATTGAGATCCTCTAGAACCCGGTTACTATTTTCTAGGACAGGTCTTAACCAACGAAACTAAAAGAGGGTAGTACCTGAACTTCATGCTGGCCTAAACTCTAAGGGCTGTCTTGTGTGACTTGTGTGCCTTATCATGTTTGCCTTTATGAATACTTGCGGTGTGCTTTATCATAACATCATACCATCATAACATCGCATGCATCCTGCATAAGGACTGACCCATTTCAAAGACAAGAGGGTTTCATCTTTGCTCTGTTTTGTAGGACATTATGATGCCTGTACGAAGGAATACTATCTGGCTCAACTTTGTTCATCCACCTGATTTGCTTAAAGAATTGGTTGACAGAATTCCAAATACTACTTCCTTCATCCAGAGGCTGGTTCTCTTCTCGGTTTAGTCACTTCAAAGTGGGACCAACAACTGATAAGTGTCCTGACCCAGTTTTATGATCCCCTATACCATTGCTTCACCTTTCAAGACTTCCAGCTGGTCCCTACCCTGGAAGAATTCTCTGATTTGCTTGGTATCCCTGTTCTGGAGCAGACTCCATTCACTGGTTGGGAGAAGACTCTTAGGCTTGAGGAGATTGTTGCAGCCCTTCCTTTGACCAACAAAGTGGTAATGGATAACTGGGTGACTAGAAGCGGAGTTAAGGGCTTTTTGGCTAAGTTTCTGATTGGTCAAGCTAACAGTTTCTGGAATGACTTAGACTTCAGGGCGTACGAAGACATCCTGGCTCTCCTAATCTATGGTCTAGTATTGTTTCCAAATCCTGATAACTTTGTCAATATCAATGCCATAAGGATCTTCATGTCTCAGAATCCTGTACCCACTCTCTTGGGTGATATCCTGCAACAACTCAATACTCGTACAGCTCGAAGACGGGGAACTCTGTGGTGTTGTGCTCCGTTGTTAGTGAGGTGGTTTATTTCGCACCTCCCTAAGTTCGTGCTGAAGAACCAAGAAGGAAGAGGCTGGGCTCATAGGTTAATGTCTCTCACTGATAATGACATCATTTGGACTCTCAGAGTTTTGGATGAGGTAGCCATTATTGATTGTTGCAGAGAATATCCTAATGTTCCATTGATCGGTACCCAGGGAGGAATCTCTTATAATCCATGTTTAGCTCTCCGTCAGTTTGGATGAGCCAGAAGAGCAGGGCCTCATGAGATGTTGGTACCTCACATCAGTTTTGAGTTTCAGGTAGACAGTGACGAGCTGCACCGTAGATTCATCAAGGCTTGGGACAGAATTCACAAAGCTGACCCACATGAGTTGGGATCGAAGACTTCTCTACCAATGGAACCCTACTACAGATGGGTCCGCATCCGTGCTCAGAAGTTAGGTATGCCATACGAAGCTGTCAAGCCTATCATTCTTGAATTTCCTGATAAAGACGGGGTTCCTCCAACTGTCCTCCCTCCTCAGATACCCACTGATGTTGATACACTAAAGAGGTCTTGGGTGCAGCTACAGGAAGAACGGGATTCTTATCGGGAAAGGTTCAACGAACAGGAACAAAAGATCCAGAAGCTGACTAAGCAATTGGAGAATGAGCGGATCCCGAATGACTATATCCGTACTGAGAAGAGGAGGCCATGGGAGCACTGATGGGCTTTGGATGTTTCTTTTACAGCTTTTATTTCCTTTTCAGTATTTTCATTCTTGTAATGCCTAAGGGCAAATTGTTGAACAATTTAAAGTTTGAATCTAATAAAGTGTGTTTCCTTTTTGTCTACAAAGTTAAATCCCGATTGTCTTTAAAAACATAAATCATACGCATCTCATTGCATCATATGCATAACAGGTACCCTTTTTCTACAGGTTGCTTAATCTTCTTCGCTGTTTATTTCAGCACTCAATCATCATGTCTTCCGAGCCTACTACCGAACAAGCTATCAAGGCCCTCCAGGCCCAGAACGCCCAGTTCCAGGAGCTGGTCATGAGCTTAGCCCAGGGTCAGCAGGAGTTGAAGACTCTACTCTTGAAGGAGAAGAAGAAGAAGAAGAAGAGGACTGTGTTGTTTAACACTGGACGGAGGTTTGGGAATACACTGCAGAATGAGGCTGATCAGGCTACTTCCTCTGTAGGGAAGGATAGTCCCCAAGGGGGAAGGGTTCCTAGTCCTGCGGTCTCCGACAACGAGACGGATTTCAATGATGAACAATACCCTCCTGCTGAAGACAGGTACAAGCAACTAGAGGACCGTTTAAGTGCCATGGAGATTCAACATGTGCCGGGGCTGGATTTTGGAGATCTAGGTTTATCTTCTAGGGTGGTGATCCCACACAAGTTCAAGGCACCTGCCTTTGCGAAGTACGACGGGGCTTCCTGCCCTAAGCTGCATCTCAGATCATATGTAAGGAAGATCCAACCTTACACTGCAGACAAGAACCTATGGATCCATTTCTTCCAGGATAGCCTTTCAGGGGCTCAACTCGAATGGTTCTATCAGCTGGATGGAGCCAGTATTCGAAACTGGGAGGACTTGGCTACTACATTTTATAAGCAGTATCAGTACAATTCCGACCTCGCTCCCACGCGTACCCAACTCCAGGGTATGTCACTTGGGAAGGGTGAAGTTTTTAAGGAGTATGCGCAAAAGTGGAGGGACCTGGCTGGAAGGGTGCAACCACCGTTGACTGACCGTGAACTCGTGGACATGTTCTTGGGGACCCTGTCCGGTCCATTCTTCAACCATTTGATCGGGAATTCTTCTGCTGGGTTTACAGATCTGATCTTAACCGGTGAGAGGATAGAAGCTGGTATCAAGTCGGGGAAGATACATAAAGGTGCCTCCTCGAGTACTGAAAAGAAGCCCTTCAAGAAGGAAGCTAGTGCTGTTTATGGTCCAAGGAGACAAAATAAACCGGAACGCCGCCAAGCTGTCAACGCGGTGGTAATTTCAAAGCCTGCTGCTGCTCCTCAGCAGTATAACCAACCAAGGGGTGAGAGACCCAAAAGGAAGTACACTCGGCTCAGTATGACCCTGTCTCAGATATTGCCGCAACTACTGTCAACCAATCTGGTAACTGTCAAAGAAGCTCTGAAGGTAGTGAACACAACCTCTCCAAAGTACAACCCCAACGCCCGTTGCGCTTATCACTCTGACAGCCCGGGGCATAACACAGATGATTGTTGGGCTCTGAGGAATAAGGTTCAAGACCTTATTGATGCTAAAGAGGTACAGTTCGAGGCGCCCGAGAGGCCTAATGTGGTGACAGCTCCCATGCCCAACCATGGAGTAAATGCTATTGGGGATGATGACGACGTGGAAGAATCTGAATTCGACAGCTGGATCTACCCAACGACCGACGGTGGACCAAGCAACTGGACTGCTAAAGACTTCACACCTATTACTTTTGTCACTCAGTAATGAACTCCTTTGTTTTGAATTTGTAACGAACAATAATTTGAAACTTTATGGCCCGGTGTCTTACCCGGGGCACCGTGGCTTCATTTGTGAGGGCTTATTATTTGTCATTTTCATATATCATGAATAAAAACATTGGACGTTTTTCGCATTTCAAATCTTGTGCTCCCTTTCTTTCTTTATATATTACAAAACAGCTATATTTACACACACTCACCTATACAGGTTCCAATCCACTCTGGATCTCACTGGTAACGAATCTGCTACTGCCAGTTATGACTTCGAAAATCCGATCAACTTAGCCGAAGACGAAGGCAAAGATGATTGTGAAGTGCCTGGTGAGCTTGCAAGACTGCTGCTCCAGGAAGAGAGGGCCATTCAGCCACATGAAGAGCCAATGGAAACGGTAAATCTGGGTACTGAGACAGACAGAAAGGAAGTCAAGATTGGTGCCAATCTAGAGCTCAGTGTGAAACAACGGTTGATTCAGATGTTGCATGATTATGTGGAAATCTTTGCCTGGTCTTACGAAGACATGCCTGGGTTGGATACCGACATTGTGGTTCATCACTTGCCTACCAAGGAAGAATGCCCTCCGGTAAAACAGAAGGTCCGCCGTATGCGTCCAGAGATGTCCGAGAAAATCAAAGCTGAGGTCATGAAACAGTTTGATGTCGGGTTTCTAGCAGTTACTTCTTACCCTCAGTGGGTTGCCAACGTGGTCCCAGTGCTGAAGAAAGATGGTAAGGTCAGAATGTGTGTTGATTACATGGATTTGAACAGGGTGAGCCCCAAGGATGACTTCCCGCTGCCTCACATCGACGTTCTAGTGGACAATACTGCTCAGCACAAGGTGTTCTCCTTCATGGACGGGTTCTCCGGTTATAATCAAATCAAGATGGCTCCTGAAGACATGGAGAAGACCACTTTTGTTACTCAGTGGGGCACCTTTTGCTACAAGGTCATGCCTTTTGGGTTGAAAAATGCTGGGGAAACCTACCAACGTGCCATGGTTGCTTTGTTTCATGACATGATCCATCATGAGATTGAAGTATATGTCGACGATATGATTGCAAGGTCCCAAACTGAGAAGGAACACATTGACCATCTACAGAAGCTGTTTGACCGTTTGAAGTTGTACAAGCTGAGGTTGAACCCAAACAAGTGCACCTTCGGGGTAAGATCTGGAAAATTGCTAGGCTTCATCGTGAGCGACAAAGGTATTCAAGTGGACCCTGCAAAGGTGAAAGCCATACAAGAGATGCCAACTCCCAAGACAGAAAAAGAAGTCAGAGGCTTTCTAGGACGGCTGAACTACATTGCCCGATTCATCTCGCACCTAACTGCTACCTGTGAACCAATCTTCAAGCTACTGAAGAAAGATCAAGTAGTACGTTGGAATGATGAATGTCAGGCCTCTTTCGAAATAATCAAAGAGTATCTCCAAGAGCCACCCATTCTTATGCCACCGGTTGAAGGGAGACCTCTAATTTTATACTTGACAGTACTTGACAGCTCAATGGGGTGTGTGTTGGGGCAGCATGACGAGTCTGGCCAAAAAGAGCACGCTGTTTATTACCTTAGAAAAAAGTTTACCGACTGTGAGACCCAATACTCACTGCTCGAGAAAACTTGCTGCGCTTTGGTATGGGCTGCTCGCTGGCTGAGACAGTATATGTTGACTCACACTACTCTGTTGATTTCAAAAATGGATCCAATCAAGTATATCTTCGAAAAGCCCGCCTTGTCCGGAAGAATAGCAAGATGGCAGATGATCTTGACGGAATATGACATCCAGTACACGACTCAGAAAGCAATCAAGGGAAGTGTGTTGGCAGACCATTTGGCACACCAGGCAGTGGACGACTACCAATCTATGAACTTTGAATTTCCAGATGAGGATATCATGGTAGTAACTGATTGTGAAGTACCTGGACCGGATGAAGGACCTGAGGAAGGATCCCGATGGTCTATGCACTTTGATGGAGCCTCAAACGCTTTGGGTAACGGTATTGGCGCTGTGATCATATCCCCTAAAGGCACTCATACTCCACTCACTGCCCGACTATGTTTCAACTGCACCAACAACATGGCAGAGTATGAAGCATGTATCATGGGTCTTCAAGCTGCAATTGACTTAAGGATCAAGTTTCTGAGTGTCTTCGGAGATTCCGCTCTCGTGATCAATCAGATCAAAGGCGAGTGGGATATGAAACACCCAAATCTTATTCCTTACAAAGAGTATGTGTTGACGTTTATTCCCCACTTCGAGGAGATAACTTTTGAACACTTCCCAAGAGAGGAGAATCAGTTGGCGGACGCGCTGGCTACGATGTCTTCTATGTTCAAAGTCAAATGGGATAACGAAGCTCCCCGGATTATTATCTGGAAATTGGACGAACCTGCATATTGCTGTGATCTTGAGGCTGAAGAGGTAACTGAAAAACCCTGGTATCATGAAGTGAAGAGGTACTTGGAAGCTCAAGAATACCCCGAGGGTGCATCCGTTAATGACAAGAAGTTTCTGAGAAGGTTCGCAGCAAAGTTCTTCCTTAGCAATGGCATCCTGTACAAGCGAAACCATGATTCGACCTTACTGCGTTGTGTGGATAAGACTAAAGCAGAAAGGATCATGGCAGAGCTACATGAAGGTACCTTCGGAATGCATTCCAGTGGACATACCATGGCAAAGAAAATCCTTCGGGCAAGATATTTCTGGTCCACAATGGAAGTTGACTGTTACCAACATTCTCGAACGTGTCATAAATGCCAGATCTATACTGATAAGGTGCACGTTCCTCTAGTTCCTCTGAACATCTTGACAGCACCATGGCCTTTTGCAATGTGGGGCATTGATATGATCGGCGAGATCAGACCTACGGCATCCAACGAGCATCGCTTCATCCTGGTAGCGATTGATTACTTCACAAAGTGGGTTGAAGCAGCTTCCTACGCTATGGTAACCAAGAACGTCATGGCACGGTTCATTCGGCATAACCTGATCTGTCGATACGGCGTCCCGGAAAGGATTATTACGGACAATAGAACCAATCTTAACAACAAGATGATCACTGAGCTCTGCGAGCAATTCAAGATACAATACCACAACTCTTCTCCTTACCGGCCGAAGATGAACGGGGTTGTCGAAGCGGAAAATAAGAATATTAAGAAGATTGTGCAGAAGATGACAGTGACCTATAAAGATTGGCACGAGATGTTACCGTTTGCTCTTCATAGGTACCGTACCTCAGCATGGACGTCGACAGGGGAAACACCCTTCTCCTTGGTCTATGGCATGTAGGCAGTCTTGCCTATTGAAGTCCAGATACCCTCTCTCCGGATAATGAAGGATGCAGGTTTGAACGAAGATGACTGGATCCAGACTCGACTTGATAAATTAAACCTAATTGATGAAAAGAGACTCACTTCTATGTGTCATGGTCAGACATACCAAAAACGGATGATCAAGGCATTTAACAAGAAAGTCAGACGACAAGAGTATCAAGTCGGAGACCTGGTAATCAAGCGCGTCATTCTTCCTCAAAGTGATCCCAGGGGAAAATGGACCCCTACGTACGAAGGGCCATTTGTGGTTAAGAACATCTTCTCAGGGGGAGCGATGATTCTAACTACCATGGATGGTGACGACCTTCCTTACCCCGCCAATGCAGACATAGTAAAAAGATACTACGCATGAATTAAAGACCCGCTAGGTTGACACACCTAGGCCAAAATAAGGGCTTCCCGGCGAACCAAAAGGGTTCGGGCAAAAATAAGGGATGAAATAAAAAAAAATATGTACACCCGGCAAGTCGAAAACCTGAAAAGGCGGCTTGGGCAAAAATGGGTATCCCGGTGGACTGAAAACCCGAAAGGGTGGTGTGATACGGTGGGAGAACTAACTATGAGTTTTGCGTTCGTATTCGCACTTGTGCGGTTGAGCAAGAGTCGCCACCGACTTTTTATTTTATCCTAAAGAAAAGGTTAAAAAAGCACAGCAAAAACCTTTTGAGATTTTTCTTGGGTTCGGGGGGTAGATTATGAAAAGGGAAGGTATTAGCACCCTTTTCATCCATGGTTATCCATGGTCTCTTAGTTACTTGGTTTTTTAGATCACTTGCCTTGATTTTCGATTGCTTGAAAATGGAGTGTGTGTGTGTGTTTTTGAAAATGTTTTGGAAGAAGATGCCTTGTCTTAGGCTAACCTTGTAACAATTCTTTACTCGAATATTTTACAAAGGCGTGTATCTTTTCGAAAAGATGTTTCAAAATGTTTTGAGAGTTTGTTTTGAAAGTGCTTGTGGAATGTGGTTTTTGAAAAGAAGGCAAGTGTTTTTGCAAGTTGATCTCAAGTAACTAAGAGTTTTGTCTACCCTATTGTACTCAAAGGTTTTTGTTATGTTTTAACCCCTTTTTAACAATTTTGTTCCACCATTGAATTTGGTGGACAATCTTGCGTTTAGGAAGTTTATTCGGGATGGGCGCGGGTCGTCGTATGGACCATGAAGGCAATGGTGCCAAGTGTCTTTGGCAATTTGCTTTGAGGGACTTGATCATTTGTTTAGGCAACATTTTGAAAGTGTTATCGAGGGACTATGATCATTTTGAATTCGTTTTGCCAAAGAAACTCGACATGCAAGCATGGCCCATTTTGGAAGGCAACATGTGGGATTACCCTAGGGGGTGCAAGGGTGATTGTGTATTGATTTCATGTATTTGTCTTGTGTTAGGTTATTTAGCGTTTGATTTTATGTACATGCAAACCCTAGATCTAATCATGGTATAATTGAAAGCGGTAAATTGCGAAAATGTAAAATCTACGCTATTACAAGATAAGTATCCGGGAGTGGGGGTACATGTGTATGAATGGGGATGAGACTTATAGTATCCAATAAGTTACAACCAAATCGAATTTGCGATCAAATGTAAATATCGAATATACAAATATAAGATAAACAAATGTGTATAAGGGCAATATCTTGTGTATTTGTATTGTGTAAGTATGAAATGTATTGTGTAAGTGATTATTTACATGTGCGACAAGGTGAAATTAATGTGGATTAGGGTATTTGACCTAGATATGTGTTTAATGAATCTTTGATTTGTATATTTTAATATGCACAAAAGAAAAAAATGTTTTAATTGAATGTTCAAGTTCTAATTAAATTATGTATAAAAATGATGTTTTAAGAAAATAAAGTATTTCTAAGGTTTTAATTATGTATAAAAAAAGTATTTTCTCATTTGTATTGTACAAAAATATTTTAATTAAAAGAAAGGGAAAAAGTTTTCGATTTTAATTACATGGTGTCAAAAAGTATTTTATTATTTATGTACAAAATATGTTTCAATGAAAGAAAGTGTTTTAAACAAACATATTTTTAGGCATTTTATGTATTAATGTATTAGTATAACAAATCTATTAAATTAGAAAAAAGAAACTATATGGTGTTTAGAAATATTAAATGTTTTAACTTAATAAATAAAAAAAGAAATAGGTTAATTAATTAACTGAAAAAAAGAGTTGTTTTATATAAGAGGTTTAGAGTTTTTAATGGGCTTTAGAGAAGTTAAAACGGATTAGGCCCATTGTTCTGAAGCAAACGTTTTAGGGTTTCGCTTGTGTTTGTTCAGTTGGAAATGCTTTAGGGTTTTGAGACAGCGGCGGCGTTCATGGAGTTTCGTTCATCTTCGCTCGTTCTGAATGCTGAAACGTAAGCCTCCACCCAGAGCCACCAGCGACCTCCACCTCTTTCTCCTCCCAACGACATCATCATGGCGATCGATCTAAGGTACAAATCGTCTCCTAATTTCGTTAGGGTTTTTTACGATTTTTGCGTGTTTGTGATTTTTCGATTATTGATTCTTACTCCAAATTGTTGTTGTGTTTTGAGGCATATGGTAGAATCAAGAGAGGGGAAAACTACCTGGATGGAGGGAAGGAAGAGGGTGAAGGTGCTTAGGAGGCTCAGCGATGGAGGACTTGCTTTGAACGACACTTCGACACTTGGTATTTCTGTGTTTTCCTTAAGCTTTATGATGTCAAACTGAAGGCTTGATACGCATGTCTTCTTTTCTTCCTCTCTTTCTGTATACTCGTTGCTTACGTTGGTTGCCTCTTGATTGCCTTTGAACGTATTTTGCTTGCCCAATGATGTTTTACTGAGGGCTTTATGTTGCCTTTGTTGCCTTGAACTTTTCCTCTTCTTCTGACTTGTTGCTTTGAATTGTTGCTTTGAGACTGTTGAGCCTTTTGCCTATGTTGCCCTATGATGAACTCAGAGTTCTGAGGGCCTTGTACACGTGCTTCTGAATGCCTTGGTATCAGTATGTTTTTGAATGCTTGTTTTTGCTCGATGATGTTTCTTTACTGAGGGCTTAGAGGGTTATTGGTTGGATGAATTGGTCTTACAGGGGCTTATGCTGGTATGGTTTTGGATATCAGGCCCTTTTCTTTGACAGGGTTTTGATGAATGGTCAGGCCTATGCAGACTTTCTGCAGGTTGACTGGTTTATTGCTAGCTTAAGTTTGGTTTGACTGGTTTTGGCCTCTTCAGGTTTCATGTTGGGCTTGACCAATGCAGGTTTCACTGGTTTTTTGAGGCTTGACTAATGCAGGTTTTACTGGTGATGTTTCACAGGTTTGAACTTTAGCAGGTTTGGCATATGTAGTTTAATGATGTTTGGTGCATAGTTTGGGTGTTGGGGGACTCTGAACTAGTTTATGCTGGTATGGTTTATTGCAGGTTCAGGCTAATGCAGGCAGCAGGTTTTAGTATGGTTCAGGCAGGTTGTTGGTTTTTGGGATGGGTTTGAATGGGTTTTGACTGATGCAGGTTTAATGTGTTTGATAGCTTCAGCTGGTTTGGCCTATTGCAGGTTATTGGTTTTGACTTGCTTCAAAGCTTAGGCAGGTTTAGTGTTTTACAGGGATTTGTATGCTTGACAGGTTAAAAGGCTTAGCAGGTTTATGCTTGCTTAGCAGTTTTGTATATTTCTTTCTGTTGGTTTGCTTGATGAATTGTGTTTGTTCTTGTGTGTTATATCTTTCTTCCTATCTATGCCTGCCTAAGCCTGAAAACCTGCATCTTTTATCTCTCTCTCTTCTTTCTCAGTACGGCTAAAAATATAAAAAATGTTTGTGCTGTACCTTTGTTCTGAAAGGGTCACTTCAATTGGGAAATGATGACAATGAGTTGCTTGCATATCATACTTTCCTCTGCCTATTTGATCTCTTCTTGACAACTTTTGTGCTTTTTTGATATCTTTCAAAATCTTCTCTTGACAGCTTTTGTGCTTTTTTGATATCTTTCAAAATCTTCTCTTGACAGCTTTTGTGTAGACTCTTTGGTATTTTGACAGTAAATTGCACTTTTTGGCCTTTTTGACATAAAGTAGGAAATTGGATTTTTTTCAGTTTGGTTGAACTTGAACTATGCAGTTTGACATTTTGAACTTATGCATTTGACATTTTGCATTCATGATTAAATGAATAAAATTCTTCCCTCTTTGTGAACCGGGAGAAATCCCGTGATTTGCAGAGAGGGTTAACTGATCCCAATCAGTGGCCCTTAATGATGATTGCAATTTTATCTGTCTTTTCAATTTAACTGTTATTTGACTTTTCTCCTTTCTTTTTGCAGATGAATAATTGGATGGAGGGGTACTAAATGAAGACTGAAGAATTAGAAGAAATAGGATAGTTTTTTCTTTTTACTTAAATTTGAATCAATGTAAAACCATTGTTTGTAATTAAATTATAAACAATAATTGTACAGTTAATTTAAGAATAAATAAAAGTTTCCATTATCCGATTAATTCTGTTTTTTCTTTTTATTGCTTATTTATTATTTAAAACTCTTTGAATTAAAATAATTGAAAAATAAATTTCAATCACTTAATTTAGAATAATAAATAATTTAAATAAAACAATGTCTTGGTAACTGATCAGTTAATCCTGGCCTTTCCAACATTCAAAGCAAAGTAACAGTTAACCGAAACAAACCAAACAGGCGCATTCCCTCTTTACTGATTTTCAACAAACACTGTAAATCCAATACTGCATACTTCTTTTGACTGGCTCAAACTAACTAATGTGAATTCAAACCAACTGCCTCTTTTACTGATTAAATCAAAACAATGCGAATTCAACCTGAATCTTGGAATAACTTGCAAAGTGCTGTGGAATTTTAATCTTTCTGAGAATATGCCCATAAAACCCTAATTCCTGATTAAATGCCAATGAACATTCGCCTGATCAAAATGAGCCAAAATCAACCAAAACCCTAAGCCAACTGTTAAACAATCCAGAGTCCTGAAAATCAATAAAACCCTAATTTTGTTTGACTGACAAGAAAAGTCCGTTTGTCCGATTCTTGAGCCAGTTTGAAAAGTCAAGAAATGCCTGAAGCTGAGATTTCTTGTGGAAAAATGCGAGGGCAAATTTTGGGGTACAACAGGCGGTCCAGGCAAAAGTTAGGGATAAAGCGTAATACTATGTCTCATTGGATCACCTCGCATCCAGAATTCGGCATCAACTATCAGGCTCAGACGGCACCAATCAATCAGCTTCATCTTCAACTAAGCAGCAAAGTGATGAGACACTTGAAGACATAAAGGCGATAGCAGAGTGGGAACCCAGTGGGATTTTTCACATAGCTGTTTTGTTTTCCTTTTCACAAAATTGTAAATTCTGTTTGCTCGGCGGCGTTCTCTTACTAGGACGTCAGTCTCTTGTACAAAAACATCTATTTACAGGCAAATTTCAAAATCAATACAAATTCACTTTTCCAGCCAAATTGCCAATTGTTTTTCCTTTATCTGTTTTGTTTTGCAAAGAACGTCCAATATTCATTTTTGATATATGCATTTGACATTAATTGTTGATCACAAATATTTGCATACGAAACAAAGGACTAATTACAGGTGACATTAGAAACAGGGGCAATAATGAGTTGTCTAAGCGATCTAGCTGCTCTGTCCACCAGGTACCAAGGTAAGTTCAGCTAAAGAACAAGACCAAGATACCTTCACTCCCCGCAGAGTAAGACAAGATTCAGCAGTACTCTCCCCCGAGCAGAGTTGGTCTCCCATCAGCCCTGAAAAGGCACAGTATCTCCAGCAAGTCAGCGGTACTCTCCCCAAGCAGAGTTAGTCTACTGTCAGCCTTAAGGAAGTTGGGTATCCCCAGAAAATCTCAATATTCCCCAGCGAAGTATACAGATGTTCCTAAGCAAGCATCCCCGGCAGTCTTAATATAAGAATGTTCCCCGACGGAATACAGACACCCCAGTGGAGCCACTTCCCCAGTACAGTTCAAAGTTTCCCCAGAAGAGTTGAACCTTATCCCCAGTAGATTCTGGAAGCTTATCCCCAGTAGGGTCTGGAAGCTGGTCCCCTGCAGAGTACATACATCTCTCCCCGACCATATTCAGAGGTTGTTCCCCACCAGAGCCTATAACTGGGTTATCCTCAGCTAATTACAATGGAAGGATCATCCTCAGTGAAGTTCTTCCTATCCCCAGCGGAGTTCATCAAATTCCCCAACAAAACTCTTCAACGGAATCCCCAGCAGAATTATCATCAAAATCTCAGCGAAGTATCTCTCCCCACAGAGTAGTTCCCCGCAGAGTAACCCCTTCAACAAGTTTATTCCCCAACGGAGTCATCTTCTCCTACCGGTTTATTCTTGCAATCATCTTCATTCACATCCCCAGCGGAGACGAAGAACTCCACTCTTTAACATCAGCTCTGGATTTAACTTCCCGGCATTCGTCAAGGATTTATTTTCCTAGACGAAAATACATTCATAAACATTTCACATTTCATACATCATGACATTGCATACAACTAATGTTTCGCCTTTTCAGGAAAAGGTCAATCCAAGTTATTAGCATCAAACTTTCGCAATTCCAGATTCGATACCTGTATCTAGCCAGGGCATATCTGTGAGCGAGTAATTATGGATTCGATACCTGTATCCAGCCAGGGCATGTCTGCATGAAGAGTTTAGAGATTCGATACCTGTATCCAGCCAGGGCATATCTGTAGACGACCAATTCCAGATTCGATACCTGTATCTAGCCAGGGCATATCTGTGAGTAATTGAGTGTAGATTCGACACCTGTATCTAGCCAGGGCATATCTGCATGAAGAGTTTAGAGATTTGATACCTGTATCCAGCCAGGGCATATCTGTAGACGACCAGTTCCGGATTCGATACCTGTATCCAGCCAGGGCATATCTGTGAGTAATTGATTGTAGATTCGACACCTGTATCTAGCCAGGGCATATCTATATGAAGAGTTTAGAGATTCGATACCTGTATCCAGCCAGGGCATATCTGTAGACGACCAGTTCCGGATTTGATACCTATATCCAGCCAGGGCATATCTGTGAGTAATTGATTATAGATTTGACACCTGTATCTAGCCAGGGCATACCTGCATGAAGAGTTTAGAGATTCGATACCTGTATCCAGCCAGGGCATATCTTTAGACGACCAGTTCCGGATTCAGTACCTGTATCTAGCCAGGGCATATCTGTGAGCGATTGATTGTAGATTCGATACCTGTATCCAGCCAGGGCATATCTGCATGAAGAGTTTAGAGATTCGATACCTGTATCCAGCCAGGGCATATCTGTAGACGATAAATTCCAGATTCAATACCTGTATCTAGCCAGGGCATATCTGTGAGTGATTGATTGTGGATTCGATACCTGTATCTAGCCAGGGCATATCTACATGAAGAGTTTAGAGATTCGATACCTGTATCTAGCCAGGGCATATCTGTAGACGACAAATTCCAGATTCGATACCTGTATCTAGACAGGGCATATCTGTGAGTGATTGATTGTGGATTCGATACCTGTATCCAGCCAGGGCATATCTGTATGAAGAGTTTAGAGATTCGATACCTGTATCCAGCCAGGGCATATCTGTAGACGACCAATTGTAGATTCGATACCTGTATCCAGCCAGGGCATATCTGCATGAAGAGATTGAAGATCAACACCTGTAGCAAGCCAGGAAACCATCCTTCTTTCTCAGGTACGCAAGTTCTCACTAAGGAATCTCTTACGCGATCGACACCCCCGATGGCATCTTTAAGCCCATCTCCACCACTATCCATTACATCTCCAAATGGCATCTATAAGCCCATTCCCGACAAGATTATGTCGCATCTCCAGATGGCATCTATAAGCCCATCCTCCTATCCATCATCTCTCCAAATGGCATCCATAAGCCCATTCCCGCCATTACATCGCTGATAATCTACTATGCGAGTGCAAATTTCTGGGCACTTTAGTGTTCAATCATCTTCCACCTTCGGATCACGAAAGGCACGCAAGCCAATCTACATCCTCAGGTCTAAGAAGATTGAACAGGGGCAACTGTTGTACCCCAAAATTTGCTCTCCCATATTCTTCAAGATTTGTCAAGATCAATCTTCAAATGGTTCAAAATCTCTCAAGGGTTGCACAGTCAAACATCCTCTTAAGCCAGTCAAAATTAGGGTTTTGTTTCTCTCAAGGAAGTTGAGGTTTTCAATGGCTCAATAAAGTCCCCATAGGCCTATATACATTGTCAAGCATCTACATGTCAAGTTTCAAGACTCACAGCATCAAGTTGCACAGTCAAAAGCCCTAATTGCTTCACAATCAACTGTAGGGGTAAAATGGTCATTTGGCAGTCAAAAGTCAAAAATTTTGGTCAACATCTTATTTTGAGCACACAATCATCAATTGATCAAATCTTGATCATGATTCCACAAGCATGGCTCAAAAATCATCAAGATGCAAAAGTTTCCATTTTTGGATAGTTGAAAAGTCAACTGTAACTTGACCAAGGCATAACTTTTTCATGGTTCATCAGAAAAATCCCATCCAATGCTCACTTTTAAGGGGATTACATTTCCTACAACTCATCTTCACATTCCAAATCCAAGAAATGCTCTCACAAAAAGTTATCAATTTCTACATTATAGGTCATTTTCAAAAGTCAACAAAAAGGCATTTTAAGTCAAAGACCATAACTTGAGATTGGTAAATCCAAATGACATGGGACAAAAGGCATTGGTTAGAGGACTTCAAGACCTTTCCAAAATGTCCAAGAACATGTTCATATGATCAAAATTGAGCAAGATATGCATTGGAGAAGTTGGGAAATTTTTGTGAAATGGCAAAAGTCAACTATCCTTAAAACTTCAATTTTTGACAAAAAGGCCCACTTTCTTCCATTTGATTCAGCCTTGTCATGCCACACACGTGTCCCATGTTTAATTTCAAGATCAAACATTTATTTTTCTATTTTATTTAATTTTTATTGATTTAATTCATTTTAAATCCATAATAATTCAAATAAAATCTAAAAAAATTAATGGAATAGCATCTTTTGGTTTGAATAGCTTTTATATGTCATATGCCAGCTAACAAATTCGTGCCAAGCCTTTTTGTGCATAAAATCCAAGATTTGAACCAAGTTTGGAAAGTTCTTCAATGGTGGTCAACCAAATCTCCAAACTTAATTACACAAGGATACAAGCCCAGCTGCTGACCTAATTTTGTTCACACATACATAAGCAAGCAGTACCAACCTAAGACAGGCCCCAAGCATTGCTGAAACAGCCAAAAACAAAACTAAAAATTGTTGAAAAAGTGTGAGATCTAGAACAAGGTTGCAAGCATTTTCAGACAAAAAGGAGAACGTGACATCCTTCCTTGCCATCCCCTGAAGCTAACACGGCCCTTACCATGCCCTAAGACCCCCTACACAGCGCTGTAAATCATCATAAACTTGCCTCTGAACACGAAACTTGAATGATCTATTCTTGCATTTTTTTTCTCAAAAGCGTTGGCATATTTGTGTTCCTTGTTTGATTTCTAACCTAATGGCATCATTCAATTTCATTTTTAGGCCTTGTATGACAATACCCGTGCCTAGGGTTTGTTTGTGTTGTTTTTAGGTATTTTATTTCCAGGTGAAATTAGAACAAACCATAAGCATGGATGGACTCAGGGGACATGGACGATCCTGACCATGGGCTTGGATGGCATTTTTGCAGCCTAGGGATGATTTTAGGAAAAGCCTGCAAAACCTCCTGCGGATAGAAATCCACAGGTAAAAAAACAAGTAACAAACGAAGAAGACGCTGACGCGTCTCCCTCTTATTTGTCCATTTCAAAAATTGCGCGTTTTATATTTTTTTCCAGGCATATGCTGTTGTTTTCCAATTTAATAATTACGTGTTATCTTAATAACAAATGAAACGTGCAGCTCAGTTGGTCAAAGCCTTGGAGTGTGAACATTGGGACCTGGGTTCGATTCTCAGGTCCCCCAAATAATTGTTTCCATTTTTCCCTATGTAATCTCATGCAGGTTTCAAAGAATAGTCCATCATGCACCTCACATCCAAGCGCGCCAAGTGGCCTTTCTCACAGATCTGATGGCCATGATGTGCAGGCTACCATGTTCCAAGTCAAAGCACGCTCTAGGTAATTGCAAAAAGTCAAAAAGGCTGGCTGGTTAATGGGCCTCAGATTGCCAGGCACACCCCCAATGCTGGCCCAGCACCCTTGGTTTACTATTCTTTTTTCATTTTCTTTTCTCTTTATTTTCTTTAGTAATTATTATTAGTATTATTTAATTAATTAACAAATTAATTTTTCACAATAAAATTCAGAAAACCAAAAAAACATTTTTATTAATTTCAATTACTTTTTTTAAATAAATGCAAATCAATTAATTTAGTCTTTTGTTAATTAGGTTTAATTTTAATCTTTTTTACAATAAATAAAACAAACTTAGAATTAGTTTTTTTTTCTTTTAACTTTTAATTCCTTTTATTTTTATTTTCATTAAAGACTTAAAAAACACAAAAAACACAAAAACATTTTTTTTCTTAATTAATTAATTAGTAAATTAGGTTTAATAGTTAATTTAATTGCAAAAAAGGACCAATTTCATTTCTTTTCTCAAAAAATGGTCAAAATCCTAAGGACGTCCCGATTCAATCTTTCGCGCGCATGTTTATTTTAATTCATTATATTTATGTATCTGTTCCTGAAATGTAATAGTTAATTAGGCTTTTATCGCTTTATTTACTTTTCTCGCATTTATTTTCTAAACGGGTTTTGTTTTTGGCGATGTATAGACCCGCGCCTTGTAATAGCGTAGATTCAACTTTCCGCAATTTATTTTCCGCACTCTTAACTGTTAATATGCATGCAAGACTTGTCTGAAAAAATAAAATCAATCTGTAGCTCACAAATAACATGTACAAGATAATCTTAACTGAACCTGACACACATGCACATGCCACTCTTAGGGTACGCCTCACTGGTTGCCTCGACGTGGTCGTCAAGTATAGGGTGTTTTAGAGGTCGCCCTCCTGTCTAAAGATCCAGTTGCCTCGAAACGGTTGCCTCGGATAAAAAGGATCTAGGACATTAGGGTTACCGCTAAGGCGTCCTACCATTGCTTTGGTGACCACACATGTCCCTTATCATCGAATTGACCCGAATAACTCCAATGACGGTGCTACCTACTTCTCAATAGTGGGATAGTACTGTCTCAAGGACTCTTACACAGCCTAATTCCTTAGAGTAGATAGATTTCTCCTGGGTACTTGCTCTTTCTAAAACAAAAAACATCTTTTCGCACCTACACTTTCAAAAAGTTTTCAAACAAATACTTCATACACTCTTGAGGACTGATACAAGAGTTACCTAGAAGTTTATTTTTTTTCAAAACGAAACATTTTTAAAACCCACATACACTTGAAAAGCAAACAATTTTTGAAAACATAGTGAGCAAGTACCTAAGAGCCTGTGGATAACCACGGATAGAAAGGGTGCTAACACCTTCCCTTTCTATAAATCTACCTCCCGAACCGAGAGACATTCTCGAAAAAGGAATTTTGCTGTGCTTTTGTCCTTTCCATGTTGGAGAACATAAAAAACGGTGGTGACTCTTGCTTACCGTGACATTTCGCGAACCAGCTTAAAAAACAGTCAGTTCTATTTCCACCGATCACACCATGCATTTAGATCCTGTTTGAGTCTTTGCTCTGATATTCCAGTGATGGTTCGGATACTGACAGTTTATTTTGAACAAGCAGTCATTTTTGTTGAGAGTTTGTAGGATCTCTTTCTTTTTGGTTTTTATTATCTTTGTTTTTCTTAAGTCTCCTTCACAGGTTTTGACTTATTGGGCTTTTATTTTGAGAGATAATGACTTCCTGTCCTTACGATTATACAGAACCAACACCGTCTTTTGTTTCGGAAGGACTTCTTTGATGCCATTCATTGTGCACCTGGATCAACTGGGAAAACTACCCTGCCCCAGGTTATAATTAAGGGTTTTAATTTGTGAAAAGAAAAACTCCAACTTCTTTGGCTCAAAGTGGTTGACTAGGGATTATCTTCCTTATAACTCCACTGTTTAGGATTTGAAACAATGTCTGTACCTCGTCAGCGGGGTCTGTTCAAAAGCATACTGTAGAGATTTTGATATCATTTTCGTCATCCTCCCTCTAAAGGCTTAGAATTTTTTTAATTGGGAGTTGATCATCACAAAAAATGAAAGCAATTTGAATATAGTGAAATACAAATGGATTGATTCAAAACAGACATATGCAATGCATTGATAAAGTAATAAAGTTTTATATGAATAAATGTTCGAACAGTCAAAAGAAAATTACAATTTAAAAATTCTAATGAACAAAAAGTCTTCTCGTCTCAGTACTTGTCACTTCAAATGGTGAACCTTGGGAGGATGGAAAAAGAATTCAATCTGACCGTCTTGTGTGAGTTCCAATGTTCCTTCATAAATTAGGTCTTGAATTTTGTTGCTCAACGCCCAACAGATGTTAGTATCATGCCCCGGGCTGTTGGAGTGATATGTACATCTTGCATCGGGATTGTACTTTGAGGAGTGTGATACGGTGGGAGAACTGACTTGAGGTTTGCATTTTTTTTCGCAAATGTTTCGGTTGAGCAAGAGTCGCCACCGACTTTTTATTTTATCCTAAGGAAAGGTTAAAAAGCACAGCAAAAACCTTTGAGATGTTTTCTTGGGTTCGGGGAGTAGATTATAGAAAGGGAAGGTATTAGCACCCTTTCTATCCATAGTTATCCATGGGCTCTTAGTTACTTGCTTAGATCAACTTGCCTTAATTTTCAATTGTTTGAAATGGTGCTTTGTGTGTGTGGGTTTGAAAATGTTTTGAAAAGAAACCAATGTGGTGGCAACCTTTGTAATGATCCATGTTGGGATGTATACAAAGGTGTATGTCTTTTGAAAAGGTTTTCAATGTTTTTGAAAGTTATTTTGAAAGTGTAGTGATGTGTGGTTTTGAAAAAAATAGGCAAGTGTTTTTGTTTTGCAAGTTTGATTCAAGTAACTAAGAGTTTGTCTACTCCTAAATTTCTCAAAGATTTCTCCTATGTTTTTAACCCTTTTAACAATTTTGTTCCACCATTGCATTTGGTGGACAATCTTGTGTTAGGATGTGAAAGGGACGGGCGCGGGTCATCGTTTAGACCATAATTGCAATGGTGCCAAGTATCTTTGGGCAATTTCTCTTGGAGGGACTTGATCATTTTTTAGGCAACTTTCGAAAGCGTCATCGAGGGACTATGATCATTTGAATTGTGTTTATTTTGCCCAAAGAGACCTAACATGCAATATGGCCCATTTATTGAAGGCAACAAGTGGAATACCCTAGGGGTGCAAGTGTGATTAGTGTTATCCATTTTCATGCTTGTTTATCTTGAAATTAGGTCAAACTATTTTGGTTAATTGATTTGCATACAAACCCTAATTCTAGCATGGCATAATTAGAAAGCTTTAAAGTGCGAAAAATAAAGTTCCTAAGTTATTACAACACAATATATGGGAAGGGGGTACAAATGTTCAAATGGGGGGTATTTTGACAAGGAATTTAAACCTAGACTATTACAATCCAAATGGAATTATACAAATTATTTAATATGCAATAATTAAATAAAATAAGATAAATATGCAAGATGCAAAAATGATTTTTTTATGTGTATGTAAAAAGTGTTTTTTTATGTGTCAAATAAACAAAATAAAAAGTATTAATTTTTTGGAGTTTTTATGTATTTAGGGCAAAACCCTAATTTATTAAATAAAAGGTATTAATTATTTAATATGTACAATATTTATTAGTTATATACAAAAAATAAATAAAAGAGAAGTATATTTTTCAAAA
Organism: Vicia faba; assembly: GCA_948472305.1. Lineage (NCBI taxonomy): Eukaryota > Viridiplantae > Streptophyta > Magnoliopsida > Fabales > Fabaceae > Vicia > Vicia faba. The sequence continues at coordinate 386,356,950 of OX451741.1, forward strand.
AGGTATTTTTAATGTTATATTTTAATAAAAATAAAAATATATGTATTTTGTATTTTTTAACCTAAATATACTAATATATATGTATGTATTTGTATTATTTACTAAATATATATTATATACAAAATAAAATATTTAATATTATATATAAAAAAAAAAGTGTATTTTTATTATAAAATGTTTTCAAGAGATAACATGAAATAAAAGTCAGAAAAATATGTTTGTATTATTTTTAGCTATTTTAAATAATAGTATATAAGTATTTATTTATGTACAAAAACTAAATAAAGACTAATAAATATCAAAATAAATGCAAACAATGTGGAAAAAATGATTTTTATATTTTTTCATACTTAAATAAAAATATAGAAATAAAATCAAAAGGAAAAAATGGAAAATGATAAGTAAAAATCAAAATGGGTCAGGGGGGGTTCAAAAGTAGAAACAAGGTGCAAATAAGAAAAATGAAACAAAGCCCAGCCCAAAAGACCTTCTTCAACCTCTGGCCAGAATTTGTCAAAAAAACGCGCGCCTCCTACACTGATTCAAACATCTGGATTCCTGGACTTTTAGCACAAACTTACAACATAAGAAATGTTAAGCATCAAGCCACGATTCTGGACATATAAAGAACTCATCCTAACTCTCAGAAATGAGAGAGAATTTCTCCATTCCCAATTCCTGACCTAGTTTTTGTTCCATGTTCAGACATCAAATTCTCATAGCACACATAACATAAATGAAAACTAATTACATGGGAATGTTCAGGGCTATGAATGTGACATAATTTCTTCACAAATCTAAACCTAACAAAGCTTGGATAGAGAGATACAAGTTCATGAACTTACCTGTTCAGTTGGAATCGTATCTGGTGATGGAGGTGTTTTCAATGCAAGGTGATGATTGGTATAGCTTCCTTGATGTCCAGTGATGCTATTCCAAGCTTTAGTTTGCTTTGAAACCAAGTGAATCGTGTTATGGAACTTCAACTACAAAACAGAAAAATGAAAATGGTGATGTTGATTGGGAGTGTTACAGGTCGTGTTTGAGGCTTGGAATAGTTTCAAGGGATGATGTGGGATGTGTTTGAAGAGGCTTTAGCAAGAATGCACGAATGGATTGAGTTATGGAACTCAATCTGCAGCAGGTCCCCTGTTTTGGCAGTTTCAGGGTGATTCTGTGTTTGAGAAGGTGTAGAACTTGGTTGGCTTGTGTTTTAGCTTAGGTTTGATGATTAGAAAGTGTTTGATAACTTTGCTTAAGCTCTGGTTCACATGAATGAGAGTTGTGTGTTGTTATGCTAGGTTACTTCAACTTTAAGCAAGAAAATCAACTTGGTGTTTCTAGCTTGTACAGGCCCCCAATCTATGCTGCATACATTAGTCTTGGTTAGAGTGATTTGTGTACAAAATACCAGCTCAAAAGATTGTGCCTATGCTTCTTGGATTTGCATTTGACATAAAGTTCAACTTTTCTAAAATGGCTAATTTGCTTTTTCTATTTAAGGGTTAAACTTCTATGTAATGCTTAAACACATAAAACAAGGCCTTGGCACAATGAGTTAGCATTAAATTATTGAGTGCAAATGGGATATAGGACCTGTAATCAAGGAATGCAAGCTGAGTTCAAAATGGCACTAGTGTATGAACATGTAAATTGACCATAAACAAAGTGAGTTTTTCCCAACTTGCCAAATTCGATTCTTCCTAACCATGAGGTTGTTTGATGAGTTCTTGGACATTTTGGAAAGCTTGGAATGTGTACTACAACCCATCTTTGAAATGCAAATTGAAATTCCAAGTGGAAGTATGTGAAAAGTGGTCTTGAAGTTAGGTAAAAACCTTACCTAAAATAGGTCAAATTTCTCTAAGTTTAGAATGGTTTGGTACCCTTATTCCAAAAATTGTAACTTGAGCTACAAGCTTCTTTTGGGAAAACTTTGTGAATCAAAGTTGTAGATTTTGCAATGGACTACAACTTTCATGTTTTGACTTTTCCTTGAATCCAAATGAATCTTGGTGAGAAAGTGGGACAAAGTTAGGAAAAAATTAGGGTTTTTCATAACTTAGAAAAATTCTAAGTTATGAAAAATCTTCATTTCAAACCTAATTTGCAATTCTTGATTTCTTGATGAACAAGTTTCATGATTTGGCATGTTTTGATGAAAAATGAATCTTGACACTTGATTTTGACCAAAAAGTCAAAGTTTGACTTTTCAGTATACAGCCAAAATTGATCAATTGATTGGGAAATTCAATTGTCAATCTTGTGCATTTGGGATCTTTTGAACTTGTTGAGTATGTCAAGACAATTCCATGGGGTCCTTGAGTCCATATGTGAGTTTGGTTTGCCATTGGCTAGGTCAAACAGTCAAAAATTGCCTTTGTGCAGTCAAAACCCTAAAAATGACCATTTTGCCCTTTTGGTGATCTGATCAAATTTCTTGTGGAATTGTGATCCAAACTTGATCAAATGGTCCATGTGAGTTCATAATGTTAATGTGGGTCAATTTTCATGAGATTTGACTGTCAATTGGCCACAGTTGACTTTTTCCCCAATACAGCTGATTTCTAGGTCAACTGTCCAATTGACTGGGCAAAATTTGGAATCAAGACTTGAAACTTGGTATGGATAAACTTGGGAGTCCAACATGAAGCATGAAAGTCATCTTAGGAATTTTAGGTCAAAATATATTTGTGCAAACACAAACCCTAATTTGGGTCAACAGTGCAAGGAGAAGTCTTGAGCAGAGGAAACCCTAACTGGGTCTTGAGCTCCAAGGGTCTTGGGATGAGAAAATGTTGAGAAAATGGGAGGGAAAATTTTGGGGTACAACAGTTGCCCCTGTTCAATCTTCTTGAACCTGAAGAGTTAGATTGGCAAGTTTGCCTTTCGTGACTCGAGGGTAAAAGGAGATTGGACACTAGAGTGCCCGGAAATTTGCACTCGCATGTTGGAGTATCAGCAATGTGATGTCGGGAATGGGCTTATAGATGCCATTTGGAGAGATGGTGGATAGGGAGATGGGCTTATAGATGCCACCTGAAGGCGTGACAGAACCTTGTCGGGAATGGGCTTATAGATGCCATTTGGAAGTGTTGATCGCATAAGAGATTCCTTAGCGATAACTTGCGCACTTTGAGAAAGACAAATGTTTTCCTGGCTTGTTACAGGTGTTGATATTCAATCTCTTCATGCAGACATGCCCTGGCTAGATACAGGTGTCGAGTCTACAATCGGTTGCTCACAGATATGCCCTGGCTGGATACAGGAATCGAATCTGGAATTAGTCGTCAACAGATATGCCCTGGCCGGATACAGGAATCGAATCTGGAATTAGTCGTCAACAGATATGCCCTGGCTGGATACAGGAATCGAATCTGGAAACTCTTCAGATGTGCCCTGGCTGGATACATGAATCGAATCTGGAATTAGTTGTCAGCAGATATGCCCAGGCTGGATACAGGAATCGAATCTTCAAACTCTTCAGATGTGCCCTGGCTGGATACAGGAATCAAATCTGGAAATAGTCGTCAACGGATATGCCCTGGCTGGATACAGGAATCGAATCTTCAAACTCTTCAGATGTGCCCTGGCTAGATACAGGAATCGAATCTGGAAACTGATCACTCACAGATGTGCCCTGGCTAGATACAGGAATCGAATCTGGAATTGTGACAGTCGAAGGTAGTTGTCTTTTGGGTTATCTTTTTCCCTGAAAAGGCAAAACATCAGTTGTATGCAATGTCATGATGTATGAAATGCATGATGTCATGATGTTCAAAATGAGATAGTGTTGTATGCACTTTATCATGTATGTAAGCAAGATGTATGAAATATGAAATGTTTATGAATGCATTTTCGTCCAGGAAAATAAATCCTTGACGACCGGCCGGGGGATTAAATCCTGGGCTGACGTTGAAGAGTAGAGTTCTTCGTTTCCGCTAGGGATGAGGATCGCAAGAATACACCGGTAGGAGAAGATGACTCCGTTGGGGAATAAACTTGTTGGAGAGATTACTCTGAGGGGAATTACCCTGCTGAGGTTTTGATGAGAGCTCCGCTGAGGATTTTGATGATGGATTCCGCTGGGGATGACAATGATAAACTCCGCTGGGGATTGTGTTGATAAGTTATGTTGGGGAACTTTGATGAACTCCCCTGGGGATAGGAAGAACTTTGCCGGGGGCGATCTTCCGTGGCAATTAGCTGAGGATAACCCAGTTATAAGCCCTTTGTGAGGAATAACTCTTGAATGAAAACGGGGAGGGACGTCCGTACTTTACAGGGGACAAGCTTCCAGAATCTACTGAGGGATAAGCTTCAAGACCTGTTGGGGATATGGATTCCAAATTTCCTGGGGAAACTTTCGGACTGTACTGGAAAATGGTTCCACTGGAGTGTCTGTATTCCGCCGGGGAACAATCTTAGATCAAGACTGCCGGGGATGCTTGCTGATGAATGCCTAAACTCCGCTGGGGAATGTTGATATCTTCTGAGGATACCCAACTTCCTTTTAGGCTGACCGTAGACTAACTCTGCTGGAGGAGAGTATTGCCGACTCGCTAGGGGAACAGGGTGCCTATTATAGGGCTGATGATAGACTAAATCTTCCCTGGGAGGGTATTGCTGATTCTCGTCTTACTCTGTGGGGAGTTGCGATAACTTGGTCACATTCTTCAGTTGAATCTACCTTGGTACCCTGGCGGACAAAGCAACTAGACTGCCTGGACAATTCTACATTGCCCCTGTTTCTGATGTCACCTGTAATTAGTCTTTTGTTTCATATGCAAGTATTTATGAATTAGCAATTTTAATGTCAAATGCATATATCAAAAATGAACATTGGACGTTCTTCGCAAGACAAAACAGAAAAAGGAAAAACAATTGGCAATTTGTTTGGAAAAGTGAACTTGTATTGATTTTGAAATTTGCCTGTAAATAGGTGTTTTTTGTACAAGAGGTTGACATCCTAGTAAGAGAACGCCGCCAAATAACACAAAGTTTATACAATTTTGAAAAGGAAACAAAATAGCTATGTGAACAATATTCCCACTGGGTTCCAACTCTGCTATTGCCTTTATGTCTTCAAGCGTCTCATCACTTTGCTGCTTAGTTGAAGATGAAGCTGATTGATCGATGCCGAAGTCTGAGCCAGATAGTTGATGCCAAAGTCTGAGCCAGATAGTTGATGCCGAATTCTTGATGCAAGGTGATCCAATGAGACATAGTGTTACGCTTTATCCCTAACTTTTGCCTGGACCGCCCTTTCGGGTTTTCATTCCACCGGGATACCCATTTTTGCCCAAGCCGCCTTTTCAGGTTTTCGACTTGCCGGGTGTACAGATTATTTTCATTTCATCCCTTATTTTTGCCCGAACCCTTTTGGTTCGCCGGGAAGCCCTTATTTTTGCCTAGGTATGTCAACCTAGCGGGTCCTTTTATTCACGCGTAGTATCTTTTTACTATGTCTGCATTGGCGGGGTGAGGAAGGTCGTCACCATCCATGGTGGTTAGAATCATGGCTCCTCCTGAGAACACATTTTTAACCACAAATGGCCCTTCGTACGTAGGGGTCCATTTGCCCCTAGGATCACTTTGAGGAAGGATGATGCGCTTGATTACCAGGTCCCCAACTTGATACTCTTGTGGTCTAACTTTCTTGTTAAATGCCCTGATCATCCGTTTTTGGTACGTCTGACCATGACAGATAGCGGTGAGTCTCTTTTCGTCAATTAGGTTTAATTGATCAAGTCGAGTCTGGATCCAGTCATCTTCACTCAAGTCTGCATCCTTCATTATCCGGAGAGAGGGTATCTGGACTTCAATTGGCAAGACTGCCTCCATGCCATAGACCAAGGAAAAGGGTGTTGCCCCGGTTGACGTCCTTGCTGAGGTACGGTACCCATGAAGAGCAAATGGTAACATTTCGTGCCAATCTTTGTAGGTCACCGTCATCTTCTGCACAATTTTCTTGATATTCTTATTTGCTGCTTCTACAGCCCCATTCATCTTCGGCCGGTAAGGAGAAGAGTTGTGGTGTTGTATATTAAATTGTTCGCAGAGATCAGTGATCATCTTGTTGTTGAGATTGGTACCATTGTCCGTAATGATTCTTTCTGGGACGCCGTACCAACAGATCAGGTTATGCCGAATGAAACGTGCCACGACGCTCTTGGTTACGGTGGCGTAGGAAGCTGCTTCCACCCACTTTGTGAAGTAATCAATTGCTACCAAGATGAAGCGATACCCGTTGGATGCCGTCGGTCGGATCTCGCCGATCATATCAATGCCCCACATTGCAAAAGGCCAAGGTGTCGTCAGGACGTTCAGAGGAACCGAAGGGATGTGCACCTTATCAGCATAGATCTGGCATTTATGACAAGTTCGAGAATGTTGGTAACAGTCGGCTTCCATTGTGGACCAGAAATATCCTGCCCGAAGGATTTTCTTTGCCATGGTGTGTCCACTGGAATGTGTTCCGAATGTACCTTCATGTAGTTCTACCATGATCTTCTCTGCTTCAGTCTTATCCACACAACGCAGTAAAGTTGAATCATGGTTTCTGTGATACGGTGGGAGAACTGACTTGAGGTTTTGCGTTTGTTTTCGCAAATGTTTCGGTTGAGCAAGAGTCGCCACCAACTTTTTATTTTATCCTAAGGAAAGGTTAAAAAGCACAGCAAAAACCTTTGAGATGTTTTCTTGGGTTCGGGGAGTAGATTATAGAAAGGGAAGGTATTAGCACCCTTTCTATCCATGGTTATCCATGGGCTCTATGTTACTTGCTTAGATCAACTTGCCTTGATTTTCAATTGTTTGAAATGGTGCTTTATGTGTGTGGGTTTGAAAATGTTTTGAAAGGAGGTCATTTGTTGTGGCAACCTTTGTAATGATCCATGTTGGGATGTATACAAAGGTGTGTGTCTTTTGAAAAGATTTTCAATGTTTTTTGAAAGTTTGTTTTGAAAGTGTAGTGATGTGTGGTTTGAAAATAGGCAAGTGTTTTGTTTTGCAAGTTTGATTCAAGTAACTAAGAGGTTGTCTACTCCTAAATTTCTCAAAGATTTCTCCTATGTTTTTAACCCTTTTAACAATTTTGTTCCACCATTGCATTTGGTGGACAATCTTGTGTTAGGATGTGAAAGGGACGGACGCGGGTCATTGTTTAGACCATAATTGCAATGGTGCCAAGTATCTTTGGGCAATTTTCCTTTAAGGGACTTGATCATTTTTTAGGCAACTTTCGAAAGCGTCATCGAGGGACTATGATCATTGGAATTGTATTTGTTTTGCCCAAAGAAACGTAACATGCAATATGGCCCATTATTGAAGGCAACAAGTGGAATACCCTAGGGGTGCAAGTGTGATTAGTGTTGTCCATTTTCATGCTTGATTATCTTGAAATTAGGTCAAACTATTTTGGTTAATTGATTTGCATACAAACCCTAGTTCTAACATGGCATATTTAGAAAGCGTTAAAGTGCGAAAAATAAGGTTCCTAAGTTATTACAACACAATATGGGAAGGGGGATACAAATGTTCAAATGGGGGTATTTTGACAAGGAATTTAAACCTAGACTATTACATCAAATTGGGAATTATACAAATTATTTAATATGCAATAATTAAATAAAATAAGATAAATATGCAAGATGTAAAAATTGATTTTTTATGTGTATGTAAAAAGTGTTTTTTATGTGTCAAGGAAACAAAAATAAATAGTATTAATTTATGGAGTTTTTATGTATTTAGGACAAAACCCTAATTTATAAATAAAATGTATTAATTATTTAATATGTATAATATTTATTAGTTATGTACAAAAATAAAATAAAAATGAAGTATATTTGTCAAAAAGGTATTTTTAATAATAAAAATAAAAATGTATATATTTTGTATTTTTTTAACCTAAATATACTAATATATATATATATATATATATGTATTTGTAATATTTACTAAATATATATTATATACAAAAATAAACTATTTAATATTTATAAAAAAAAATATATTTTTATTATAAAATGTTTTCAAGAGATAACATGAAATAAAAGTCAGAAAAATATGTTTGCATTATTTTTTAGCTATTTTAAATAAAAGTATATAAGTATTTATTTATGTACAAATGCCTATTTAAACAAATAAATGCCTAATAAATACAAAAATGGTTTAAAAAATAATTTTTATATTTGTAATATTATGAGAAAAAATAAATAAGTCGGAACAAAAAAGAAAAGGTCAAAAAATCATAAAAATAAACATAATGGGCCAAGGGGGTCTAAAAGTAAAACTATGGTGCAAATAAGAAAAGTGAAACAGGCCCAGCCCAAAGACAACTTCTTCAACCTCCAGACTGTTTGAACATGAACAAAACGCGCGTTTTCTATCTTCAGATTCCTGGACTTTCAAGCAAAACTCACAACATGAAAAATATAGAGCATTAAGAGACGAATCCAGACATATAAAGAACTTGACTTAACTCTCTAAGATGAGAGAGAATTTCCCCATCCCTAATTCTTGACCTAAGTTTCTATCAATGTTCAGACCTTAAATTCTCATAGCACATGCAAAATAAATGGAAAGTAAAGATATGTACAGCTTTAGGGGCATGAGTAGAACACTTTTCATTCACAAACCTAGAGCTAACAATGCCTGGATAGGGAGATAGAAGTCCATGAACTTACCTGTTCAGTTGGAATCGTATCTGATGATGGAGGTGTTTTCAATGCAAGGTGATGATTGGTACAGCTTCCTTGATGTCCAGGGATGCTATTCCAAGCTTTACTTTGTTTGGAAACCAAGAGAATCGTGTTATGGAACTTCAACTACAAAACAAGAAAATGAAAATGGTGATGTTGCTTGGGAGTGTTACAGGTCGTGTTTGAGGCTTGGAATAGTTTCAAGGGATGATGTGGGATATGTTTGAAGTGGTTTTAGCAAGAATGCATGAATGGATTGAGTTATGGAACTCAATCTGCAGCAGGTACCCTGTTTTGGCAGTTTTAGGGTGATTCTGTATTTGAGAAGGCAATGGAGACGGTTGGCTCGTGTTTCAGCTTAGGTTTGATGATTAGAAAGTGTTTGATAACTTTGCTTAAGCTCTGGTTTACAGGAATGATAGTTGTGTATTGTTATGCTAGGTTTTTTTCAACTTTAAGCAACAAAGTGTCCACTTGAGTTTTAGACTGATAGAGGCACCCCTAATGTGCTGCTAACCTTCCCCTTGATCAGTGTGTTTTGTTCATAAACTTGTGCCAAAAGGATTTGCACTGTACTTGCTTGGATTTCTAATTGACATAAAGTTCTACTTTTCAAAAATGGCAAAAATGCTTTATCTAAAAATGGCTTAATCTTGCATATAATGTTTGAACACACAAAATAAGGCCTTGGCACAATGAGTTAGCATTAAATTATTGAGTGAAAATGGGATATAGGACCTGTAATCAAGGAAAGCAAGCTGAATTCAAAATGGCACAAATGTATGAACATGTAAATTGGCCAAATCAAAAGTGAGTTTTTCCCAACTTGCCAAATTCGATTCTCCCTAACCATGAGGTTGTTTGATGATTTCTTGGACATTTTGGAAAGCTTGGAATGTGTACTACAATCCATCTTTGAAATGCAAATTGAAATTCCAAGTGGAAGTATGTGAAAAATGGTCTTGAAGTTAGGCAAAAATCCTGCCTAAAATGGTTCAAAATTTCTCTAAGTTAAGAATGGTTTGGTACCCTTGTTCCAAAAATTGTAACTTGAGCTACAAGCTTCTTTTGGGAAAACTTTGTGAATAAAAGTTGTAGATTTTTAAATGGACTACAACTTTCATGTTTTGACTTTTCCTTGAATCCAAATGAATCTTGGTGAGAAAGTGGGACAAAGTTAGGAATAAATTAGGGTTTTTCATAACTTAGAAAAATTCTAAGTTATGAAAAATCTTCATTTCAAACCCTAATTTGCAATTCTTGATTTCTTGATGAACAAGTTTCATGATTTGGCATGTTTTGATGAAAAATGAATCTTGACACTTGATTTTGACCAAAAAGTCAAAGTTTGACTTTTCAGTATACAATCAAAATTGATCAATTGACTGGGAAATTCAACTGTCAATCTTGTGCATTTGGGATCTTTTGAACTTGTTGAGTATGTCAAGACAATTCCATGGGGTCCTTGAGTCCATATGTGAGTTTGGTTTGCCATTGGCTAGGTCAAACAGTCAAAAATTGCCTTTGTGCAGTCAAAACCCTAAAAATGACCATTTTGCCCTTTTGGTGATCTAATCAAATTTCTTGTGGAATTGTGATCCAAACTTGATCAAATGGTCCATGTGAGTTCATAATGTTGATGTGGGTCAATTTTCATGAGATTTGACTGTCAATTGGCCACAGTTGACTTTTTCCCCAATACAGTTGATTTATAGGTCAACTGTCCAATTGACTGGGCAAAATTTGGAATCAAGACTTGAAACTTGGTATGGATAAACTTGGGAGTCCAACATGAAGCATGAAAGTCATCTTAGGCATTTTAGGTCAACATATCTTTGTGCCAACACAAACCCTAATTTGGGTCAACAGTGCAAGGAGAAGTCTTGAGCAGAGGAAACCCTAACTGGATCTTGAGCTCCAAGGGTCTTGTGATGAGAAAATATTGAGAAAATGGGAGGGCAAATTTTGGGGTACAACAGTTGCCCCTGTTCAATCTTCTTGAACCTGAAGAGTTAGATTGGTAAGTTTGCCTTTCGCTTTTCGAAGGTAAAAGGAGATTGGACACTAGAGTGCCCGGAAATTTGCACTCGCATGTTGGAGTATCAGCAAATGTGATGTCGGGAATGGGCTTATAGATGCCATTTGGAGAGATGGTGGATAGGTAGATGGGCTTATAGATGCCATCTGAAGGCGTGACAGAACCTTGTCGGGAATGGGCTTATAGATGCCATTTGGAAGTGTTGATCGCATAAGAGATTCCTTAGCGAGAACATGTGTATTTTGAGAAAGACAAATGTTTTCCTGGCTTGTTACAGGTATTGATCTTCAATCTCTTCATACATACATGCCCTGGCTAGATACAGGTGTCGAGTCTACAATCGGTTGCTCGCAGATATGCCCTGGCTGGATACAGGTATCGAATCTGGAATTAGTCGTCAACAGATAAGCCCTGGCTGGATACAGGAATCGAATCCGGAATTGTGCCAGTTGATAGATATGCCCTGGCTGGATACAGAAATCGAATCTTCAAACTCTTCAGACGTGCCCTGGCTAGATACAGGAATCGAATCCGGAATTGTGACAGTTGATAGATATGCCCTGGCTGGATACAGGAATCAAATCTTCAAACTCTTCAGACGTGCCCTGGCTAGATACAGGAATCGAATCCGGAATTGTGACAGTTGATAGATATGCCCTGGCTGGATACAGAAATCGAATCTTCAAACTCTTCAGACGTGCCCTGGCTAGATACAGGAATCGAGTCTGGAAACTGATCACTCACAGATGTGCCCTGGCTAGATACAGGAATCGAATCTGGAAACTGTGACAGTTGAAGGTAGTTGTCTTTTGGGTTGTCTTTTTCCCTGAAAAGGCAAAACATCAGTTGTATGCAATGTCATGATGCATGAAATGCATGATGTCATGATGTTCAACATGAGATAGTGTTGTATGCACTTTATCATGTATGTAAGCAAGATGTATGAAATATGAAGTGTTTATGAATGTATTTTCGTCTAGGAAAATAAATCCTTGACGACCGGCCGGGGAATTAAATCCTGGGCTGACGTTGAAGAGCAGAGCTCTTTGCTTCCGCTGGGGATGATGGTTGTAAGAATACACCGGTAAGAGAAGATGACTATGTTGGGGAACAAACTTGTTGGAGAGATTACTCTGAGGGGAATTACTCTGAGGGAAGAGATACTTCGCTGAAGTTTTGATGAGAGCTCCGCTGAGGATTTCAATGATGGACTCCGCTGGGGATAACAATGATAAATTCCGCTGGGGATAACAATGTTAAACTCCGTTAGGGATCGTGTTGATAAGTTATGTTGGGGAACTTTGAAGAACTCCGCTGGGGATTGAAAGAACTTCGCCGAGGGCGATCTTCCGTGGCAATTAGCTGAGGATAACCCAGTTATAAGCCCTTGTGAGGAATAACTTTGAATAAAGCTAGAGAGAGACGTCCACACTCTGCAGGGGATAAGCTTCCAGAATCTACTGGGGATAAGCTTCAAGACCTGCTGGGGATAAGAATTCCACTTTCCTGGGGAAACTTTTGGAATTTCACTGGGGAATGGTTCCACTGGGGTGTCTGTATTCCGCCGGGGAACAATCTTAGATCAAGACTGCCGGGGATGCTTGCTGATGAATGCCTATACTCCACTGGGGAATGTTGATATCTTCTGGGGATACACAACTTCCTTCAGGCTGGCCGTAGACTAACTCTTCTGGGGGAGAGTATTGCTGACTTGCTAGGGGAACATGGTGCCTACTGTAGGGCTGATGATAGACTAAATCTTCCCTGGGAGGGTATTGCTGAATCTTGTCTTTCTTTGTGGGAAGTTGAGGCAACTCGGTCACATTCTTCAGTTGAACCTACCTTGGTACCTTGGCGGACAGAGCAACTAGACTGCCTGGACAATTCTACATTGCCCCTACTTCTGATGTCACATGTAATTAGTCTTTTGTTTCATATGCAAGTATTTATGAATTAGCAATTTAATGTCAAATGCATATATCAAAAATGAACATTGGACGCTCTTCGCAAGATAAAACAAAAAAGGAAAAATAATTGGCCATTTGTTTGGAAAAGTGAACTTGTATTGATTTTGAAATTTGCCTGTAAATAGGCGTTTTTTGTACAAGAGGCCGACGTCCTAGTAAGAGAACGCCGCCGAACAAGATAGAGTTTATACAATTTTGAAAAGGAAAACAAAACAGCTATGTGAACAATATTCCCACTGGGTTCCAACTCTGCTATCGCCTTTATGTCTTTCGAGCGTCTCATCACTTTGCTGCTTAGTTGAAGATGAAGTTGATTGATCGATTCCGAAGTCTTGAGCCAGATAGTTGATGCCGAATTCTGGATGCAAGGTGATCCAATGAGACATAGTGTTTACGCTTTATCCCTAACTTTTGCCTGGACCGCCCTTTCGGGTTTTCAGTCCACCGGGATACCCATTTTTGCCCAAGCCGCCTTTTCAGGTTTTCGACTTGCCAGGTGTACAGATTTTTTTGTTTCAGCCCTTATTTTTGCCCAAACCCTTTTGGTTCGCCGGGAAGCCCTTATTTTTGCCTAGGTATGTCAACCTAGCGGGTCTTTGATTCATGCGTAGTATCTTTTTACTATGTCTGCATTAGCGGGGTGAGGAAGGTCGTCACCATCCATGGTGGTTAGAATCATGGCTCCTCCTGAGAACACATGTTTAACCACAAATGGCCCTTCGTACGTAGGGGTCCATTTGCCCCGGGGATCACTTTGAGGAAGGATGATTCGTTTGATTACCAGGTCCCCAACTTGATACTCTTGTGGTCTGACTTTCTTGTTAAACGCCCTGATCATCCGTTTTTGATACGTCTGACCATGACAGATAGCAGTGAGTCTCTTTTCGTCAATTAGGTTTAATTGATCAAGTCGAGTCTGGATCCAGTCATCTTCACTCAAGTTTGTATCCTTCATTATCCGGAGAGAGGGTATCTGGACTTCAATCGGCAAGACTGCCTCCATGCCATAGACCAAGGAAAAGGGTGTTGCCCCGATTGACGTCCTTGCTGAGGTACGGTACCCATGAAGAGTAAATGGTAACATTTCGTGCCAATCTTTGTAGGTCACTGTCATCTTCTGCACAATTTTCTTGATGTTTTTATTAGCTGCTTCTACAGCCCCATTCATCTTCGGCCGGTAAGGAGAAGAGTTGTGGTGTTGTATCTTGAATTGTTCGCAGAGCTCAGTGATCATCTTGTTGTTAAGATTGGTACCATTGTCTGTAATGATTCTTTCCGGGACACCGTACCGACAGATCAGGTTATGCCGAATGAAACGTGCTACGACGCTCTTGGTTACCATGGCGTAGGAAGCTGCCTCAACCCACTTTGTGAAGTAATCAATCGCTACCAAGATGAAGCGATGCCCGTTGGATGCCGTCGGTCGGATCTCTCCGATCATATCAATGCCCCACATTGTAAAAGGCCAAGGTGTCGTCAGGACGTTCAGAGGAACCGGAGGGATGTGCACCTTATCAGCATAGATCTGGCATTTATGACAAGTTCGAGAATGTTGGTAACAGTCGGCTTCCATTGTGGACCAGAAATATCCTGCCCGAAGGATTTTCTTTGCCATGGTGTGTCCACTGGAATGTGTTCCGAATGTACCTTCATGTAGCTCTACCATGATCTTCTCTGCTTCAGTTTTATCCACACAACGCAGTAGAGTTGAATCATGATTTCGTTTGTAGAGAATGCCGTTGCTGAGGAAGAATTTTGCCGCAAACCTTCTTAGGAACTTCTTGTCATTGACAGACGCACCTTCAGGGTATTCCTGGGCTTCCAAGTATCTCTTCACCTCATGATACCAGGGTTTTTCGGTTACCTCTTTGGCCTCAAGATCGCAACAGTATGCAGGTTCGTCCAACTTCCAGATAATGATCCGGGGAGCCTCATTGTCCCATTTGACTTTGAACATTGAAGACATCGTAGCTAGTGCGTCCGCTAACTGATTCTCCTCTCTTGGGAAGTGTTCAAAAGTTATCTCCTCGAAGTGGGGAAGCAAAGTCAACACATACTCCTTGTAAGGAATAAGATTTGGGTGTTTCGTATCCCACTCACCTTTGATCTGATTGATCACGAGAGCATAATCTCCGAAGACACTCAGAAACTTGATCCTTAAGTCGATTGCAGCTTGAAGACCCATGATACACGCCTCATACTCCGCCATATTGTTGGTGCAGTTGAAACACAGCCGGGCGGTGAGTGGAGTATGAGTTCCTTTAGGGGATATGATCACAGCGCCGATACCATTACCCAAAGCATTTGAGGCTCAGTCAAAATGCATAGACCATCGGGATCCTTCCTCAGGTCCTTCATCCGGTCCAGGTACTTCACAATCAGTTACCACCATGATATCTTCGTCCGGAAATTCAAAGTTCAATGATTGGTAATCGTCCACAGGTTGGTGTGCCAAATGATCTTCCAATACACTTCCTTTGATTGCTTTTTGAGTTGTGTACTGGATATCATATTCCGTCAAGATCATTTGCCATCTTGCTATTCTTCCAGACAGAGCAGGCTTTTCGAATATGTACTTGATGGGATCCATCTCTGAAATCAACAGAGTAGTGTGAGTCAACATATATTGTCTCAGCCGGCGAGCAGCCCATACCAGAGCGCAGCAAGTTTTCTCGAGCAGTGAGTACCGAGACTCACAGTCGGTAAACTTTTTGCTCAGATAATAAATAGCGTGCTCTTTTCGGCCAGACTCGTCATGCTGCCCCAGCACACACCCCATTGAATTGTCAAGCACTGTCAAGTATAGTATCAGAGGTCTCCCTTCCACTGGTGGCATAAGAATGGGTGGTTCTTGGAGATATTCCTTTATCTTTTCGAAAGCAGCCTGACATTCATCGTTCCAACGTACTACTTGATCTTTCTTCAGCAATTTGAAGATCGTCTCACAGGTAGCAGTTAGATGTGAGATGAATCGGGCAATGTAATTCAGTCGTCCTAGAAAGCCTCAGACTTCTTTCTCTGTCTTAGGAGTAGGCATCTCTTGTATGGCTTTTACCTTGGCAGGGTCCACCTGAATACCTTTATCGCTTACAATGAATCCTAGCAATTTTCCAGACCTCACCCCAAAGGTGCATTTGTTTGGGTTCAACCTCAGCTTGTACAACTTCAGTCGGTCAAACAGTTTCCGCAGATGGTCAACATGTTCCTCCTCAGTTTGGGACCTTGCAATCATATCATCGACATACACTTCTATCTCATGGTGGATCATGTCATGAAATAAAGCAACCATGGCACGTTGGTAGGTTGCCCCAGAATTTTTCAACCCGAATGGCATGACTTTGTAGCAGAAGGTGCCCCACTGAGTCACAAAGGTAGTCTTTTCCATATCTTCAGGAGCCATCTTGATCTGATTATACCCTGAAAAACCATCCATGAAGGAGAACACCTTGTGTTGAGCAGTATTGTCAACAAGAACGTCTATGTGAGGCAGGGGGAAGTCATCCTTGGGGCTTGCCCTGTTCAAATCCCTGTAGTCGACACACATTCTGACCTTACCGTCCTTCTTCGGCACTGGCACCACGTTGGCAACCCACTGAGGGTAAGAAGTTACTGCTAGAAACCCGGTATCGAATTGCTTCATAACCTCAGCTTTGATCTTTTCAGACATCTCTGGACGCATACGGCGGACCTTTTGCTTTACCGGAGGGCAGTCTTCCTTGGTAGACAGGTGATGAACTACAATGTCGGCATCCAAACCAGGCATGTCTTCGTAAAACCAAGCAAAGATTTCCATGTAATCATGCAACATCTGGATCAATCGTTGCTTCACGCTGAGCTCTAGATTGGCACCAATCTTGACTTCTTTTCTATCTGTCTCAGTACCCAGGTTTACTGTTTCCACCAACTCTTCATGCGGCTGAATGACCCTCTCTTCCTGGAGTAGCAGTCTTGCGAGTTCACCAGGCACTTTGCAATCATCTTCACCTTCGTCTTCGGCCAAGTTGATCGGATTTTCGAAGTTATAGCTGGCAGTAGCAGAGCTGTTACCAGTGAGATCCAGAGTGGATTGAAACCTGTATAAGTGAGTGTGTGTAAATATAGCTGTTTTGCAATATATAACACAGAAAGAAAAAGAGCACAAGATTTGAAATGCAACAAACGTCCAATGTTTTGATTAATGATATATGGAAATGTCATACAAAAAGCCCTCACAAATGGAGCCACGGTGCCCCGGGTAGGACACCGAGCCAATAAAAGTTTCAACATATTGTTTGTTACAAATTGAACACAAAAGAGTTAATTACTGCGTGACAAATGTAATAGGTGTAAAATCCTTTGCCGTCCAGTTGCTTGGTCCGTTGCTGGTTGTCGGATAGATCCAACTGTCAAACTCTGCTTCCTCTACGTCCTCCTCGATAGCATTCACCCTTGGGTTGGTTATGAACACCGGAGCCTTTCTGATCTTTTCTTTGCGAACAGCCCTCTGAGCCTCCGCAGTGAAGCCCAGCCCAAACTTGTCGTTATTTTGAGTGAAGTCAGGAATCTGACCCCAGTTTGTACATTTGCCTTTCTCGATTACAGCCCGGGCATCCTTCAAGGAAGCCATCTTCAAAGGAAAGTCTTCTTCAACCACTGTCTCAGCCGACGCCAACGTTGGAGGTACTTCTTCAAAATGTTGAAAGGGGGTTTCAATAAACTCCCCGTCCATCTCAATATACCGGAATGAATTCAAGTGACTAACCATGTATTCCTCCTCACCCTGCACAGTAACAATCTTCCCTTTGACAGGGTATTTGAGCTTTTGATGTAGAGTGGATGTTACCGCCCCAGCCTTGTGAATCCAGGGTCGACCCAGCAAACAGGAATAAGATGGACGAATATCCATCACATAGAACGTTGAGTCAAAGACTTGGGAACCCACACGAATAGGAATGTCTACCTCACCGTGCACCATTCTCTTAGAACCGTCGAAGGCTCTAACAATGATGTTACTAGGTTTCAATTCCAGGCCCTCACAATCCAAACGATCTAAGGCCTTCTTGGGCAATACATTCAGGGAAGAACAGGTATCCACCAACACGTGTGCAAGAGTAGTGCCCCTGCATTCTATGGAAACATGCAGGGCATCATTGTGGTTTTTTCCTTTGGCGGTCAGGTCTGCATCCGAGAAACCCAAACCATTGTCAGCGGTCAAATTAGCCACACAGTCAGTGAATTGATCTGCAGATGTCTCTTGCGGAACATGGGCCGTTTTCAGAAATGAAATCAGGGCCTTGGCGTGGGCCTCTGAGCACAGCAGCAATGATAGCATAGAGATTTTGGAGGGGGTATGCCCCAGCTGTTCAACGACATTGAAGTCACTCCTTTTAATGATTTTAAGGATTTCCTCCATCTCTTGCTGGGAGGCTTCAACAGCGGTCTTTTTTGGTGCCTCCGTTCGGGCAGGAAAATCGGTAGCAACTTCTTTGCCCCGAGCATCAGAGGACTCGGCGGCAGTAGTAGACACAGGAACTTGATTTGAAACATGCACACTTGCAGGTGTGATGATAAGAGGTTTTCGGATAACTGGTGGTGCAATGTCAGGCGAGAAAAGCCTGCCACTGCGAGTAATCTTGGCGGGACCAGTGATGTTACTGATACTGGTACTGGTGTTGAACTCCTGCTTCACTCCAAGCACATACACGTCTGCCCCATAGTGCCATGGGACAGCCTTGTCAGATTCATAGGGGAGGGGCCCCGGAACAGTAATGGTAATGGGTGCAACAGACATAATTTTGACTGGCTTCCTTGGGAGAGCCTTGGTAGGATTGTTGAAAATTGTTACGACAAATACTTCTTCAGCGGAAACAAACGGAACAGCAGTTTTCTTGAACAAAATTTCTTTGCTATCCATCAGGCTTTGGATGCCTGATTTCAGCAGCGGACAACTGGTAGGGATAACAGCACACAGGAGGCAACCCTTGCTACAACCCAGAAATAAACCGGCTAGTAGTAGGTTCCTCTTAACAGCCAATAGAGGGGTAGCAACATCATTCACCGAAACAGCATACAAATCTTCCTCGGCGGCATTTACTCTATGCTGGGGCATAGGAGCAGTTACAACATTTGGCCTCTCAGGCGCCTCAAACTGAATTTCCTTCGCATCGATAAGGTCTTGAACCTTATTTCTCAGGGCCCAGCAATCATCAGTAGTATGCCCGAGGCTATCAGAATGATAAGCACAACGGGCATTTGGGTTATACTTAGGAGATGCCGTATTCACGACCTTCGGAGCCTCTTTGATGGTCACCAAGTTGGTTGATAACAGTTGCGGTAAGATTTGTGACAAGGTCATACTCAGCCGAGTGTATTGCCTCTTGGGCCTCTCACCCCTTTGTTGATTGTACTGCTGAGGAGCAGCAACAGGTTTTGAAATTACCAAGGCATTGACGGCTTGGCGGCTTTCTGGCTTGACTTGTCTTCTAGGACCATAGACTGCACTAGCTTCCTTCTTGAAAGGCCTTTTCTCAGTACTTGCGGAGGTCGCTTTCTGTATCTTTCCTGACCTGATGCCAGCTTCTATTCTTTCACCCGTCAGGATCAAATCCGTAAACCCAGCGGAGGAATTACCAACCAAATGATTGAAGAATGGACCAGACAAGGTCCCTAGAAACATGTCAACCAGTTCACGGTCAGTCAAAGGAGGCTGCACCCGGCCAGCCAAATCTCTCCATTTTTGCGCATATTCTTTGAACCCTTCGCCCGTTCCTAGAGACATACCCTGAAGTTGGGTACGTGTAGGAGCGAGGTCAGAATTGTATTGATATTGTCTATAAAATGCGGTAGCCAAATCTTCCCAATGTTGGATACTGGTTCCATCTAGTTGATAGAACCACTCAAGTTGTGACCCCGAAAGGCTATCTTGGAAGAAGTGGATCCAAAGGTTTTTGTCTGCCGTGTAAGGTTGGATCTTCCTTACGTACGATCTGAGGTGCAGCTTTGGACAGGAAGCCCCATCGTATTTGGCAAAGGCAGACGCCTTGAACTTGTGTGGGATTACCACCCCAGAAGATAACCCTAAATCTCCGAAATCCAGCCCCGGCACATTTTGAATCTCCATGGCACTCAAGCGGTCCTCTAATTGCTTGTATCTGTCAGCAGCGGGAGGGTATTGTTCGTCATTGTAATCCGTCTCGTTGTCAGAGACTGCGGGACTGGGAGCTCCTCCCCCTTGGGGACTGTCTTTCTCTGCAGAGGAAGTAGTTGGATCAGCCTCGTTATGGAGTGTGTTCCCAAACCTGCGTCCAGTATTGAACAACGCAGTCCTCTTCTTCTTCTTCTTTAGGAGCAGAGCCTTCAACTCTTGTTGACCTTGGGCCAGGCTCATGACCATCTCCTGAAACTGGGCACTCTGGGCCTGGAGGGCCTTGATTGCTTGCTCACTGGATGTTTCTGGATTCATGATGACTGCTCAAAATAAACAGCGAAGAAGATTAAGCAACCTGTAGAAAAGGGTACCTGTTATGCACATGATGCATGAGATGCTATCTATGAAATGCATTCAAGGATTTTAGAAATTCACAATTGTTGCAGACAAAAAGAACGCACGTCATATTAATAAGAAAATATTTGTTAGTACATAAATGCCCCATGGGCCAAATATTACAGAAACAACTTCTCAAGGTAAAAAGACGTTGCGCATCCTCTTTGGCGCAATGTAGGTGTTGAGGGCCTCTTGCTCATGGAGTCGGCGGGTGAGCTCTAGAACCTTCTTCTCGCTGGCGTAAAAGCTGGCTTCAAAAGTGTTACGTTCCTCCTTGAGCTGGATCCAACTCTTCTGCATCTCCTCCCACGATGTAGGCATGTCAGGATGTAGGATGGTGTAGGGAACCTCTCCTTCCTTGACGGGCTCTTTAATCACAGGGAGAACATGAGGATAAGGCATCATTAGACTCTGGGCTCAGGCTCGTACCCACTTGAGATAAGGCTCAAGAGGGATGGAGTTCTTGTGTCCCAGTGTCTTGCTGTCAACCTTGTTGGGCATCCTCCAAACTCTGATGAATCTTTGGCGAAGTCCTTGCGCATCGTTGTCAAAGTCAAAGACTAGGTCAAGAATCAACATGTCGTGAGGACCATCTCTTTGTGCATATCCAAATTGCCTCAAAGCTAGGCAAGGGTTGTAGGTGATACCTCCTCTGATTCCAAGTAAAGGAACATTAGGAAACTCTCCACAACGATCGACGATGATGACATTTTCTCTGGACCGAGAACACCAATGTACATCAGAGTGAGTAACAGTCATCAACCGTTGGGACCACCTTGAGCCTTGGTCATTCTTCAAGACATATTGTGGAAGGTGCGAAATAAACCACCTTGCAAGAAGAGGAGTACAACACATGAGAACACCCCTCTTTCTCATTGTTCGTGTGTAAAATGAGTGAAGGATGTCCCCAAGCAATGTTGGTATTGGATTTCTGGACAAGAAGATTTTGACGGTGTTGACCTCCACAAGCTGGTCAGGATTTGGGAACAAGACCAACCCATAGATAAGGAGTGCCACAATCTCTTCAAAGGCTTGTAGGTCCAATGAATTCCAACATTCTTGTGCCTTCTCAAACAAGAATTTTGCTAAGAAGCCTTTGACACCGCTTCTAGTTTCCCAATGCCCCTTGATGTCAGAAGGCTGTAGATGTAATGCTCGAGCAACATCTTCCGGCTTTGGTTCCTTTTCCGTACCGTTGAAAGGTAGTTGATTAAGGATAGGAATTTTCAGGAGTTGAGAAAACTCCTCCAAAGTGGGCACCAACTGGTAGTCGGGGAAAGTGAAACAGTGATGAAGAGGGTCAAAGAACTGGAATAGAACTTTCATCATGTCCTCTTCAATGTTGGTGTTGACTAAGCTGAGCAGTCTACCATGTCTTTCACTGAAGGATGAGCTTTCCGGAATTCTTGATGTGAGCTCCTTGAGTTGAGGAGGGATTCTCACAAGGTTGACTTGGATGGTTTTTCTGCGAGGAATTTCCATGACCTACAAAACAAGAACAAAGATGAAGATACAAACCCTTGAAGTGGTTAGTAAATGCATATGATGCTTTATGATGTTCATGATGTATGCACAAGCATATGTACAAGCAATTCACACCAAACCCTAGTTTCAGGCTTGCATGGGGTTTCATAGGTAAGTACCCTCTTGAGTGTAGTTGGCTTAAAAACCTATCCTATAAATAGTAACCGGGTTCTAAGGAGCTCAATATCATTGGATTGTTTTCACTGTTCATTGTTTTGGTTTAGCCACTTAACTAGTGACTAAAATATTCCAAGAAAACAACCCTCAATGAGTGTAGTATCGAGTATCTACCAACTTCGGACTGCACCAAAACCGGTCATCTCACTACCCCTAATAAAAGGCCAAGATGGTCAAGTAAGGTTCTAGGTCATTAGTGCTTAGTGACATCACTCAGCGGCCCCGTACTCTCCTTGATTGAACTCAAGGGTTACCGGTACTCACAAATATGTCGCACTAATATAGCTATTGCTTCGACCGTGTCGGTATACCCTGCACAGTTTCCACAACGTATTGCTATCTATGAATGTTTCCCAAAATCCGGGTGTAGGATTGCAAACCCAAACAAGAGAGCCAAGATATAAAGCAATCAAGACAAACAATTAATCATGCAAGAGGGTGATCTAAGCCCTAAGGTTACTCCACTTTAAAGTTATCCCCAGCAGAGTCGCCAGTTCTGTGATACGGTGGGAGAACTGACTTGAGGTTTTGCGTTTGTTTTCGCAAATGTTTCGGTTGAGCAAGAGTCGCCACCGACTTTTTATTTTATCTTAAGGAAAGGTTAAATAGCACAGCAAAAACCTTTGAGATGTTTTCTTGGGTTCGGGAGTAGATTATAGAAAGGGAAGGTATTAGCACCCTTTCTATCCATGGTTATCCATGGGCTCTTAGTTACTTGCTTAGATCAACTTGCCTTGATTTTCAATTGTTTGAAATGGTGCTTTGTGTGTGTGGGTTTGAAAATGTTTTGAAAGGAGGCCATTTGTTGTGTCAACCTTTGTAATGATCCATGTTGGGATGTATACAAAGGTGTGTGTCTTTTGAAAAGATTTTCAATGTTTTTTGAAAGTTTGTTTTGAAAGTGTAGTGATGTGTGGTTTGAAAATAGGCAAGTGTTTTGTTTTGCAAGTTTGATTCAAGTAACTAAGAGGTTGTCTACTCCTAAATTTCTCAAAGATTTCTCCTATGTTTTTAACCCTTTTAACAATTTTGTTCCACCATTTCATTTGGTGGACAATCTTGTGTTAGGATGTGAAAGGGACGGGCGCGGGTCATCGTTTAGACCATAATTGCAATGGTGCCAAGTATCTTTGGGCAATTTTCCTTTAAGGGACTTGATCATTTTTTAGGCAACTTTCGAAAGCGTCATCGAGGGACTATGATCATTGGAATTGTATTTGTTTTGCCCAAAGAAACGTAACATGCAATATGGCCCATTATTGAAGGCAACAAGTGGAATACCCTAGGGGTGCAAGTGTGATTAGTGTTGTCCATTTTCATGCTTGATTATCTTGAAATTAGGTCAAACTATTTTGGTTAATTGATTTGCATACAAACCCTAGTTCTAACATGGCATATTTAGAAAGCGTTAAAGTGCGAAAAATAAGGTTCCTAAGTTATTACAACACAATATGGGAAGGGGGGTACAAATGTTCAAATGAGGGTATTTTGACAAGGAATTTAAACCTAGACTATTACATCAAATTGGGAATTATACAAATTATTTAATATGCAATAATTAAATAAAATAAGATAAATATGCAAGATGCAAAAAATGATTTTTTTATGTGTAAGTAAAAAGTGTTTTTTATGTGTCAAGGAAACAAAAATAAATAGTATTATTTATGGAGTTTTTATGTATTTAGGGCAAAACCCTAATTTATAAATAAAATGTATTAATTATTTAATATGTATAATATTTATTAGTTATGTACAAAAATAAAATAAAAATGAAGTATATTTGTCAAAAAGGTATTTTTAATGTTAAATATTAATAAAAATAAAAATGTATATATTTTGTATTTTTTTAACCTAAATATACTAATATATATATATATATATATATATATATATATATATATATATATATATATATATATATATATATATATATATATATATATATATATATATATATATATATATATATATATATATATATATATATATATATATATATATATATATATATATATATATATATATATATATATATATATATATATATACATATTGTTGTACCCCAAAATTTGCCCTCGCACTTTTCCCCAAGAAATCTCAGCTTCAAACATTTCCTGACTTTTCAAACTGGCTCAAGAATCGGACAAACGGACTTTTCTTGACAGTCAATCAAAATTAGGGTTTTCACTGATTTTCAGAGCTTTGAATTGTTTCATACAGTGGGCTTAGGGTTTGGTTGATTTTTGGTTCAATTTCGATCAAGCGAGCGTGATTTGGTATTTAATCGGGAATTGAGGCTTTATGGGCATATTCTCAGAAGAATTTGAATTCCACAGCACTTTGCGGTTTATTTCAAGATTCGGATTAAAATTCGCGTTATCTTGGTTTAATCAGTAAAAGAGACAGTGGTTTGAATTCAGTACGTTTTGATTGGGCCAGTCAGATGCAAGATGCAGTTTTGAGTTCACAGTGCTTTTGCGTTTGATCAGTCCATTTGAATTAATTGCGGCTTTGCTTTGGATGTTGAATAAGACGGGTTTAATTTGATCAATGTTGTTTTATTTAAGTTATTTATTACTCTGAAATTAAATGATTGAATTTATTTTTCAATTGTTTAATTCTAAGAATTTTAAATAAATAAATAAACAATAAAGAAATTAGAATTAATTGGATAATTTAAATTTTTATTGATATTTGAATTATTTGTACAAATTGTTGTTTATTACAAACAATAATTTACATTTAATTTAAATATTACATAGAATGAAAAACTATCCTATTTTCTAAATATTCTTCGTTCTTCATTCCGCTCCGGCATTCCATTTTTCATCTGCAAAAAGAAACAAGAAAAGTCAGAAAGCAGTTAATTGGAAAAAACAGTTAAATTGCTCATCATTAGTGGCCACTGACTGGGATTAGTTGACCCTCTCTGCAAATCACGGGATTTCTCCCGGTTCACAGAGAGGGAAGATTATTTTATTTCATAAATGCAAATGTCAAAAATGCATAAGTTATAAAATTCAAGCTGCATAGAAATTCAAGATTCAAAATCCAATCCAAACTGAAAAAGTTCAATCCAAACTTTCTATCCAAAAGCAAAAGTTACTGTCAAAATGCCAAATATATCAAAGAAAATCACAAGTACCCAAGCTGTCATGAAAAGATTTAGCCAAGATATCAAGGAAAAGAAAAGCACATAAACTGTCAAAAGAGAGATAAAGGAGATGCAAGATGTATTATGCAAGCTAAACAGTCTTAACTCATCATTTCCCATAGGGCCCCTTCAAAATAGTACAGAATATAATCATATTAAAATTCAAACTGTACTTTGAGAGAGAGTAAAGAGAGATAAAGCAGGCAGGGTTAGACTGAGTTCAATGGCAGTTCAGCAGCAGGGATAGACAGTACAGTAGGCAGGCAGACAGAAAAAAGATACACAAATCAAAAGCCAACTTGGTTAGGCAGCAGTCCAGCATAGCAGGATAGAAAGAAAAGATATACAAGCCAAGACAGTTCAGTTCAGCAGCAGGGATTTAGATATAGTTCAATAGCAGTTCAGCAGCAGGGATAGACAGTAGAAAAAGAAAGACAAAAAGAGATAATCAAAAAAACTCTCACATACCCAAACCTGCACCAATATAACCATACCAACATCCTATCATATAAAAGACCAACCTCTACAAGCCTGTCAAGCAAGAGATAACAAAAGATCTATCAAACTGAACTACCAAGAACCAAACTCAAACCATTACTGTCATATCAGTACCAAACCTCTCAAACAGGTACCACCAACCATACTCATCATCAAAAATGCAAGCAAGCGAGGCAACCAGAAGAAAGAGATAAGGCAATATCAACATAGGCAAAAGCAACATACAGAATTCCCAAGGCAACGACAAGAAGCATAGTCAGGGCAACGTAGGCAACCTAGACCCTCAGACCTTTGAGGTCATCACAGGGTGATACGAGAAAATATACAGTGCTCAAGTGAAGAAGAAAGAAGAAGCATCTCAGGCAACCATACATAAGCAATAAGCATCAGTGACACAAAGAAGAAGAAGATAAAGAAGCGAATTAGGGTTTTCAGGCAAATCCAGCATACATCATCAAACCCTAGAAACATAAGCAAAGAACGAAGTTACCAGGAAGGCATCAAGAAGCAAGCCAGCGTCTTCATCACTGAATCTTCGCCATCAAAGCCTCCTAAGCATCCTCATCTCCTTCCTTCCCTTTTCCAGTAGAGGTATGACATTTCTTTTCCCTCCTAATGCACCTCCAAATAAAATCAATAACACAACATGAGAGGTCAAACCCCAAGCAGTTAATCAATAAATACGCAGAAGATCACAAAATGTACTAAAACAAAACAAATCAAAGCGATTACCAAGTTCTACTGCCTCAACAATATCGCTGGAGGAAAGGGGAAACGGAGGTTGCCGGTGGCTGAGGCAAGAAGCTCATGATGGATCCTCTGCATCTTGGAAACGGAGAAGACGAATACAACAAACGCGCCGTCGCTGCCTCAAGCTCTAGCCCTCATTCCAAACTGAAACAATGCCTAACCCTAATTTCGTTCAGAATCCAAGCATTGGGCTTAACCCGTTTCCTAATTCACTTCTAAAGCCCATCAAAAATGCCTTTCTTCTTTTTCTTTACAACATTAAACACTAATCTCATTTTTATACATAAACAATACATACTTCCCTTTTTTATATATAAAACACTAACCATTCTTTTTATTTTTATAAAAGCAATATTTTTATTCCTTGAAAAAATACTAACTTAATTAAAATGTTTTTTTTATTATCATAAGGTTAAGACATTTTTTAGACATTAATTTTGTACATACATATTATATTAAAAATTAATTTTGTATATATCATATAAAACATTTTCTTTAGATTAATACACATTTGTACATAAATAAACAAAATACTTCTTATACATAATTAAATTGAAAATACTTTCTTAATCAAAATACATATTTGTACATACATTTTAAAACATACATTTGTACATATTATATATTTTTCATACATGATTAAAAGTAAACTTTTTTAGTTAATATACATTTTTGTACATAACAATTCAATAACATCTTTTAATATTGAAACTCACAAACATTTTGACTAAAATACTCTTTTAATTAAAACTTAACATTTAATCAAAACACTTCATTTTTCTTTTGTACATAAACATACAAAATCAAAAATACATTTAAAAACATGTATCTAGGTCAAAACCCTAATACGACTCAATTTCATATCGCACTTGTACATAATTACACATACACAATTCACATACATATATACTTGTACACTTACACAAATACATTCACATTACTCTATACACATGTTTATCTTACATTTATATTTGATATTCATTTGATCGCGACATTCGATTTGGTTGTAAATTATTGGGTACTATAAGTCTCATCCCCTTATACATTTATACCCCCACTCCCGGACACTATTTTGTAATAGCGTAGATTTTACATTCCGCAATTTACAGCTTTCCAATTATACCATGGTTAGACCTAGGGTTTGTATGTACATAAAATCAAACGCTAGATAACCTAATACAAGACGAATACATGTAATCAATACACAATCACACTTGCACCCCCTAGGGTAATCCCACATGTTGCCTTCCAAAATGGGCCATGCTTGCACGTCGAGTTTCTTTGGCAAAACGAATTCAAATGATCATAAGTCCCTCGATGACGCTTTCGAAAGTCGCCTATCAAAATGATCAAATCCCTTCAAGCAAATTGCCAAAGACACTTGGCATTATTGCATTCATGGTCCATACGATGACCCGCGCCCGTCCCGAATAAACTTCCTAAACGCAAGATTGTCCATCAATTTCAATGGTGGAACAAAATTGTTAAAAGGGGTTAAAACATGAAAAAAAACCTTTGAGTACAATAGGGTAGACAAAACTCTTAGTTACTTGTGATCAAACTTGCAAAAACATTTGCCTTCTTTTCAAAAACCACAATCCACAACACTTTCAAACAAACTCTCAAAAACATTTGAAAACATCTTTTCGAAAAGATTCACACTTTTGTAAAACACTCAAACACGAGTCAAATACATTAGTTGCCTAAGACAAGGCATCTTTTTCCAAAACATTTTCAAAAAGCACCCACACACACACCATTTTCAAAGCAATCGAAAAACAAGGCAAGTGATCTAAAAAAACCAAGTAACTAAGAGCCCATGGATAACCATGGATGAAAAGGGTGCTAACACCTTCCCTTTTCATAATCTACCCCCCGAACCCACGAAATATCTCAAAAGGTTTTTGCTGTGCTTTTTAACCTTTCCTTTAGGATAAAGTAAAAAGTCGGTGGCGACTCTTGCTAACCGCACAAGTGCGAATACGAACGCAAAACACTAGTCAGTTCTCCCACCGTATCACAGAACTGGCGACTCTGCTGGGGAGAATTCTAAAGTGGGGTTACCTTAGGGTTTAGATCACCTTTACTTTCAATTGATTGCTTTGTTTGCTTTACACTTGTGGGCTTTGCATCGGAGTTTCATAGATCCTAACCCGGATCTGGGATATACCCTTTTTAGGTAGCATAATCTGTGAGGGACCTGTCTGGCGTAGACCGACATGGGTGAAGCAGTGGCTACGTTGGTGTGGCGTCTTAGTCTGTACCTATATCCCTTGTGTTGTAACGGGGAGAATATGGGTCTTCCAAGGAGTCATTAAGCACCAACCGACCTTAGAACCCTAAATTGACCCGACTTGGCCATTAGAACAGTAGCAGTATGCTACACTCATTGAGGCTAAACTCTCGCGATGGTTCCGGCCGCAAGAAAAGATAGCGATGTTGGAGTTATGACCGATCGAGGGTAGCCAATGATTTGAGGTCCTCTAGAACCCGGTTACTTTTGATAGGACAGGTTTTAACCAACGAACTGAAAGAGGGTAGTACCTGAACCTCATGCAAGCCTAAACCTGAAAGACTTGTTTGCTTGGTGTGAATATGTTTGCCTGTATATACACTCACTTGCTTTTCGCATACATGTACATAACATCATGACATCATACCATAGCATTTTCAATAACCATTTCAAGGATCTCGAGGGTTCTTTTGATGCAGGGTTACGTTGAATCAGACATCTACCAAGGGGCAAGAGGTTTCTCCTCTAAACAAAGTTCTCCAAACAAAGATCGAGAACAACAACTTGAATCAGTGGCTATGACCCACTCGACATGGTGAGCTTGATTCTCATGGAAAGACGTCCACCGGTACAGAGATCTCCAATCCAAGAGCAGAGTTCAACCTCTAACATTTTCTTGTGTTTACCCCAAGAGATCCTTGAAAACATGCATCCACATATCATGCATTGCATTTTGACGACCTTTCCTTTTTCAGGTTTCCTTACTCTCCTGCTGTTTATTTCAGCAAGAGATGGCTCTAGAACGGTCTGTCAAAGACATCCAAGACCAGACTGCTCAGCTGCAGGAGATGTTCATGAACTTGTCTCTGGGGCAAGAAGAGATGAAAGCTCTCCTCACCAACGGCTTGGGGAATTCCAACAATGCCAGGAGTGATCAGATTGCGGAGCTGCAGTTTGATCTGACAACACTGAGGACCCAAATGATGGGATATTTGGTGGGCCAGATGGCTCTCATCCAAGACCTATCTCAAAGACAAGAAGAACTCAGAGTTCTGGTCCGCCAACTGCTTCCAAACAACCAACTGGGGCAAACATCTGAGGTCGAAGGGCAAGTCACCGCTCAGCCTCCATCCACTCAAGAAGACAAGGGGAAAGCTCCTCTGCTAGCTTCAGGGTCACAATCTCATCAACAACCTCGCCGGCGTCAGCAGGGTAATCGGCGTAGACAAGAAACGTCGGGAAGGCAGTTCACGGAGACTGACATACCGTCATCTCTAATTCTGGAGCGCTTGTTGGAGGTTAATCTGACTGCTTTGAGGGATCCTATCCGGAACCCAAATACCTCCGCTCTTGGCTATCATCCCGATGCATTTTGTGTTTACCACTCCTATAGCCCAGGACATGACACCGATAGCTGTTGGGCCTTGAAGAACAAGATTCAAGATCTGATTGACATTGGAGTGCTGAGGTTCATGCCAGACGGCGAGATGAAGATCTTCCGTTAAAGGGTTCTCCGCTTGAAGTGACGAGGCTCGAACTTGAAAGACTTTTGCTTCTTTTTTGAATTTTCAAAGTTGTAATTTCTTTTGCTGTCAAACAATTATTTGTTGATGTTAAACTCTGTTTTCATTAATGCATTGCATATGTTTGTCTTGAATTCATCCATTCGTTTCACTACTCTTATGCTTTTCTTTATGATATTTGACTCTTGATAAAAAAGCTGCAAGCCTTTAGAGGGAGGATGACGAAACAATACCGTGATCTTATACAGTATGCTTTTGAACAGACCTTGCTGATGATGTACAGGCATTTCTTTCAATTCCCAAACACTGGAGTTATAAGGAAGTTAATCCCTAGTCAACCCCTTCGAGCCAAAGAAGTAGGAGTTTCCTGTTCTAAACAATCAAAACCTTTGATATAAACCTGGGGCAGGGTAGTCTCTCAGTTAATTCAAAAGAGAACGCGCATTGAAGTCGCAAACTCTCGGTTCGTAATACAACGAACGACGTCGAAAAAGAAAGCGTTCCTTTGGAATCAAAAGACCGGGGTGGTTCCCTATCACTTAGACAGTCAATCTCTCAAAAGAGAAAAGCCCACCAAGCCAAAACCTGTAAAGGAGGCTTAAGAAAGCTGGGGCATCCCGCTGACAGTAATCCCGAAAACGGTAATAGTCAGGCAAAAGTTAGGGATAACAAATCAAAATCAAAATAGTGAGGTCATTACAAAACCCTCAACAACATGAAAAGTGTTGAAAAAGAAAAAGGAGATGATGACTGTCTCCCAAAATTCAACTGGTGAACCATCGCCCAAAAGTCGTTCCGAACTCAAAACAGAGTGCGACGCACAATTAACTGAGCTTAGGTTGAAGAACATCACGAAGAGCGGGTGGGTACAAATATACTTTGAGCCTTTATCCTTTGTTTCTTAAACCGTGAACCAAGCCACGTTACAACCCTCCAAAAGTCCTAATTGAAGCATGGGTTAGTTCGAAAGCATACTGTTACAAAAGGTATCCTGACTCCTGTAGGGCTTTGCTCTAAATCTCGTGTTAACTTGTCTTATGAAAAGTTTTCTGCTAAAAACGCATTTTTCAAAACTTCGAGACAAACATAAACTTTGCATTATTCGAATATCATTGTCTGCATTTGACCCTTTTGTTTGACAGCGAAGAAATTCATACAGCGAATGTTCGAAGGAACGAAAACTCTCTCAGTAAGTCTAAATCACTTCAAGAGGATAACACTTCCATCAAATCTCCTATCAACAAGGGGCATGACATGTCACAGTTCAATTAACCTGGGGCAGTCCAGTCAAGGTCCAATAGATCTTTCAAAGTACAGTTAACCTGGGGCAGTCCAGTCAAGATTTCAAGAAATCTCTCAATGTGCAGGGTAATCTGATTCAAGATTCCTTCACAACCACTTGGGGCATTCGAATGTCAAAAGTGTTCAACAAATCAACTACAATATTTCCAGACTCGATTCCTGTATCTAGCCAGGGCACGTCTGAAGAGTTCGAGGATTCGATTCCTGTATCCAGCCAGGGCATATCTGTTGACGACTATTTCCAGATTCGACTCCTGTATCCAGCCAGGGCATATCTGTTGACTACATTTCCAGACTCGACTCCTGTATCTAGCCAGGGCATGTCTGAAGAGTTCGAAGATTCGATTCCTGTATCCAGCCAGGGCATATCTGTTGACGACTATTTCCAGATTCGATTCCTGTATCCAGCCAGGGCATATCTGTTGACTACATTTCCAGACTCGACTCCTGTATCTAGCCAGGGCATGTCTGAAGAGTTCGAAGATTCGATTCCTGTATCCTGCCAGGGCATATCTATCAACTATCACCTTTCCAGATTCGACTCCTGTATCCAGCCAGGGCATGTCTGAAGAATTCCAGATCAACACCTGCAACAACCCAGGAAATATCTGTGAACGACCGATTGTAGACCGACACCTGTAATAAGCCAGGAATTTATCTACATCACCACTTGGGGCATTCGAATGTCAAAAGTGTTCAAAACCCGATGCAGTTTTACACAAGCTCATCATCAGGAAACCCTACACCGGTTCCCCTTCAAGATTTCTGAAAACAGTTTACGGATTCTTCCCTACAACGGACGCCAATCTACCGACTTGTTCAGATCAAGACTTCTGAAACAGTTTACGGATTCTTCCCAACAACGGACGCCAATCTACCGACTTGTTCAGATCAAGACTTCTGAAACAGTTTACGGATTCTTCCCAACAACGGACGCCAATCTACCGACTTGTTCAGATTCATATCAAGACTTCTGAAAACAGTTCATGGATTCATCCCAACAACGGATGTTAATCTATCAACTTGTTCAGATGCAACCTTTGAATTCGGTTTACGGACGCTTCCCAACAACGGATGTTGTTCTATTGCTGATTCAACCTCAAGATTTCTGAAAACAGTTCACGGTTTCTCCAAGCAAACGGATGTTAACCTATCGCTTGTTCAGATTCTTCTCAAAGCTAACCACCACGGAAGATCGCGCTCGCCAAAATTCTCCCTATCCCCAGCGGAGTTCCTTCAATCCCCAGCGGAGTCAGACTTTCAAACTTTCTCCCCACAGAGTTTTGAGGAAGTATCTTGAGTTCCCCAGTGAAGTCTCCAGAGTTATTTCCCATCAAACCGAAGACCCTCAATCTGGTCTCCCCGGCATGAGTCTACTAGTTGGAGCTCCCCAGTAGAGGTCATCAGGAATTCTCTTCCCCAGCAACAGCCAAAGATTTATTTTCCCCGGCAGCAGTCAAGATGCTTTTATCTGCAGCCATCTCGGAATCATGTATCCTTGGCAAGATTAGCTCATCAGCTTACATGTGCATTCATTACATTCATATCATAAACATCAATGTCACGTATATTGCATCATGCATCATAACATTGCATACAACTAACCCTTTACCTTTTCAGGTAAGATCAGTCGACAGACACAGATCATCTCCTGAGATTCATCCAAAAATAGTTCAGATGTGACCCGGACTCGGCAACATTTTGATACTTACTCCAGATTCATTCAGACGCATCAGCAGAAACCTTACACCGGTTCCTCTTCAACTTCTCAACTTCTGAAACAAGTTTACGGATTCTTCCCTACAACGGATGTCAATCTACCGATTTGTTCAGACTCTTCTCAACCTTTGAATTTAGTTTACGGATTCTTCCCTACAACGGATGTCAATCTACCGACTGATTCAGACTCTTCTCAATTTTTGAAAATAGTTTACGGACGTGTCCCAACAACGGATGCTGCTCTATTGCTTATTCAATCTCAGATGGGTTACAGATTCTCCAGATACGGACGTCAATCTGTTGCTTGTCCGGACCCCAATTCAGAGACGTTCCAAAACAGGGATGCCCTTCTGATACTCGTCCACTCACCATTGACGTACAGTTCAACATCACCATATGGCATCTATAAGCCCATCCTCCTACCAGCAGTCTCAGGTGGCATCTTTAAGCCCATCACCAAATGGCATCTTTAAGCCCATTCACCTCACCGTCACATCGACGAGCGCAAATTTTCTGGGCACATTAGTGTCCAATCTCCTTTTACCTTCAAGTCACGAAAGGCAAACTTGCCAATCTAACTCTTCAGGTCAAAGAAGATTGAACAGGGGCAACTGTTGTACCCCAAAATTTGCCCTCGCACTTTTCCCCAAGAAATCTCAGCTTCAAACATTTCCTGACTTTTCAAACTGGCTCAAGAATCGGACAAACGGACTTTTCTTGACAGTCAATCAAAATTAGGGTTTTCACTGATTTTCAGAGCTTTGAATTGTTTCATACAGTGGGCTTAGGGTTTGGTTTGATTTTTGGTTCAATTTCGATCAAGCGAGCGTGATTTGGTATTTAATCGGGAATTGAGGCTTTATGGGCATATTCTCAGAAGAATTTGAATTCCACAGCACTTTGCGGTTTATTTCAAGATTCGGATTAAAATTCGCGTTATCTTGGTTTAATCAGTAAAAGAGACAGTGGTTTGAATTCAGTACGTTTTGATTGGGCCAGTCAGATGCAAGATGCAGTTTTGAGTTCACAGTGCTTTTGCGTTTGATCAGTCCATTTGAATTAATTGCGGCTTTGCTTTGGATGTTGAATAAGACGGGTTTAATTTGATCAATGTTGTTTTATTTAAGTTATTTATTACTCTGAAATTAAATGATTGAATTTATTTTTCAATTGTTTAAATTCTAAGAATTTTTAAATAAATAAATAAACAATAAGAAATTAGAATTAATTGGATAATTTAAACTTTTATTGATATTTGAATTATTTGTACAAATTGTTGTTTATTACAAACAATAATTTACATTTAATTTAAATATTACATAGAATGAAAAACTATCCTATTTTCTAAATATTCTTCGTTCTTCATTCCGCTCCGGCATTCCATTTTTCATCTGCAAAAAGAAACAAGAAAAAGTCAGAAAGCAGTTAATTGGAAAAAACAGTTAAATTGCTCATCATTAGGGGCCACTGACTGGGATCAGTTGACCCTCTCTGCAAATCACGGGATTTCTCCCGGTTCACAGAGAGGGAAGATTATTTTATTTCATAAATGCAAATGTCAAAAATGCATAAGTTATAAAATTCAAGCTGCATAGAAATTCAAGATTCAAAATCCAATCCAAACTGAAAAAGTTCAATCCAAACTTTCTATCCAAAAGCAAAAGTTACTGTCAAAATGCCAAATATATCAAAGAAAATCACAAGTACCCAAGCTGTCATGAAAAGATTTAGCCAAGATATCAAGGAAAAGAAAAGCACATAAACTGTCAAAAGAGAGATAAAGGAGATGCAAGATGTATTATGCAAGCTAAACAGTCTTAACTCATCATTTCCCATAGGGCCCCTTCAAAATAGTACAGAATATAATCATATTAAAATTCAAACTGTACTTTGAGAGAGAGTAAAGAGAGATAAAGCAGGCAGGGTTAGACTGAGTTCAATGGCAGTTCAGCAGCAGGGATAGACAGTACAGTAGGCAGGCAGACAGAAAAAAGATACACAAATCAAAAGCCAACTTGGTTAGGCAGCAGTCCAGCATAGCAGGATAGAAAGAAAAGATATACAAGCCAAGACAGTTCAGTTCAGCAGCAGGGATTTAGATATAGTTTCAATAGCAGTTCAGCAGCAAGGGATAGACAGTAGAAAAAGAAAGACAAAAAGAGATAATCAAAAAAACTCTCACATACCCCAAACCTGCACCAATATAACCATACCAACATCCTATCATATAAAAGACCAACCTCTACAAGCCTGTCAAGCAAGAGATAACAAAAGATCTATCAAACTGAACTACCAAGAACCAAACTCAAAACCATTACTGTCATATCAGTACCAAACCTCTCAAACAGGTACCACCCAACCATACTCATCATCAAAAAAAGCAAGCAAGCGAGGCAACCAGAAGAAAGAGATAAGGCAATATCAACATAGGCAAAAGCAACATACAGAATTCCCAAGGCAACGACAAGAAGCATAGTCAGGGCAACGTAGGCAACCTAGACCCTCAGACCTTTGAGGTCATCACAGGGTGATACGAGAAAATATACAGTGCTCAAGTGAAGAAGAAAGAAGAAGCATCTCAGGCAACCATACATAAGCAATAAGCATCAGTGACACAAAGAAGAAGAAGATAAAGAAGCGAATTAGGGTTTTCAGGCAAATCCAGCATACATCATCAAACCCTAGAAACATAAGCACAAGAACGAAGTTACCAGGAAGGCATCAAGAAGCAAGCCAGCGTCTTCATCACTGAATCTTCGCCATCAAAGCCTCCTAAGCATCCTCATCTCCTTCCTTCCCTTTTCCAGTAGAGGTATGACATTTCTTTTCCCTCCTAATTGCACCTCCAAATAAAATCAATAACACAACCATGAGAGGTCAAACCCCAAGCAGTTAATCAATAAATACCGCAGAAGATCACAAAATGTACTAAAACAAAACAAATCAAAGCGATTACCAAGTTCTACTGCCTCAACAATATCGCTGGAGGAAAGGGGAAACGGAGGTGCCGGTGGCTGAGGCAAGAAGCTCATGATGGATCCTCTGCATCTTGGAAACGGAGAAGACGAATACAACAACGCGCCGTCGCTGCCTCAAGCTCTAAGCCCTCATTCCAAACTGAAACAATGCCTAACCCTAATTTCGTTCAGAATCCAAGCATTGGGCTTAACCCGTTTCCTAATTCACTTCTAAAGCCCATCAAAAAATGCCTTTCTTCTTTTTCTTTACAACATTAAACACTAATCTCATTTTTATACATAAACAATACATACTTCCCTTTTTTATATATAAAACACTAACCATTCTTTTTATTTTTATAAAAGCAATATTTTTATTCCTTGAAAAAATACTAACTTAATTAAAATGTTTTTTTTATTATCATAAGGTTAAGACAATTTTTAGACATTAATTTTGTACATACATATTATATTAAAAATTTATTTTGTATATATCATATAAAACATTTTCTTTAGATTAATACACATTTGTACATAAATAAACAAAATACTTCTTATACATAATTTAAATTGAAAATACTTTCTTAATCAAAATACATATTGTACTTACATTTTAAAACATACATTTGTACATATTATATATTTTTCATACATGATTAAAAGTAAACTTTTTTAGTTAATATACATTTTTTGTACATAACAATTCAATAACATCTTTTAATATTGAAACTCACAAACATTTTGACTAAAATACTCTTTTAATTAAAACTTAACATTTAATCAAAACACTTCATTTTTCTTTTGTACATAAACATACAAAATCAAAAATACATTTTAAAAACATGTATCTAGGTCAAAACCCTAATACGACTCAATTTCAATATCGCACTTGTACATAATTACACATACACAATTCACATACTTATATACTTGTACACTTACACAATACATTCACATTACTCTATACACATGTTTATCTTACATTTATATTTGATATCATTTGATCGCGACATTCGATTTGGTTGTAAATTATTGGGTACTATAAGTCTCATCCCCTTGTACATTTATACCCCCACTCCCGGACACTAATTTTGTAATAGCGTAGATTTTACATTCCGCAATTTACAGCTTCCAATTATACCATGGTTAGACCTAGGGTTTGTATGTACATAAAATCAAACGCTAGATAACCTAATACAAGACGAATACATGTAATCAATACACAATCACACTTGCACCCCCTAGGGTAATCCCACATGTTGCCTTCCAAAATGGGCCATGCTTGCACGTCGAGTTTCTTTGGCAAAACGAATTCAAATGATCATAAGTCCCTCGATGACGCTTTCGAAAGTCGCCTATCAAAATGATCAAATCCCTTCAAGCAAATTGCCAAAGACACTTGGCATTATTGCATTCATGGTCCATACGATGACCCGCGCCCGTCCCGAATAAACTTCCTAAACGCAAGATTGTCCATCAATTTCAATGGTGGAACAAAATTGTTAAAAGGGGTTAAAACATGACAAAAAACCTTTGAGTACAATAGGGTAGACAAAACTCTTAGTTACTTGTGATCAAACTTGCAAAAACATTTGCCTTCTTTTCAAAAACCACAATCCACAACACTTTCAAACAAACTCTCAAAAACATTTGAAAACATCTTTTCGAAAAGATTCACACTTTTGTAAAACACTCAAACACGAGTCAAATACATTAGTTGCCTAAGACAAGGCATCTTTTTCCAAAACATTTTCAAAAAGCACCCACACACACACCATTTTCAAAGCAATCGAAAAACAAGGCAAGTGATCTAAAAAAACCAAGTAACTAAGAGCCCATGGATAACCATGGATGAAAAGGGTGCTAACACCTTCCCTTTTCATAATCTACCCCCCGAACCCACGAAATATCTCAAAAGGTTTTTGCTGTGCTTTTTAACCTTTCCTTTAGGATAAAGTAAAAAGTCGGTGGCGACTCTTGCTAACCGCACAAGTGCGAATACGAACGCAAAACACTAGTCAGTTCTCCCACCGTATCACACATATATATACATATATATATATACATATATATATAT